>CM056050.1:366554381-367754381 GCA_029574335.1 Rana kukunoris
GTAATTGGTTTTTCTAAGGCCTCGTACACACGATCAAATCTGTCCGCTGGAAACGGTCTGCTGGACCGTTTCAGCAGACAGATTCGATCGTGTGTACGGCCGAGCCGACGGATTTGGCCACCCGACAGATTTCAAAGCATGCTTTGAAATCTATCGGGTGGGAATCCGTCCGCCTGACATGTCTGCTGGTTAGTACACTTACCAGCAGACATGTCGTCCCGCACCGCCGCCGAATGGATTCGGCACATGCGCAGAAGTGTTCCTGGTGCGGTGACGTGGCGGCGTCAACGTCACCGCCACGTCACCGACACGTTAGCGCGCCGTCTGCTGGCGGGGATTTTGGTTTGCTCGTGTGTACACGCGAGCAAACCAAAATCCCAGCAGACAGATTTGTTCAAATCTGTCGGACAGACAGATTTGAACAAATCTGTCTGCTCGTGTGTACAAGGCCTAAGTTTCTACGTTCTGGAGATGTTAGTCAAGTTAAACATGAAGAAGATATATATTTCTCGACAGTCCCAGGTGGATTCACTATTTCTTGAGATTATATAAAGAGGCATAGTATTTCCTAAATTTGTGCGCTATTTCTTTTAAGGCCGCGTACACACGATCGAACATGTCCGCTGAAACTAGTCGGCGGACCAGTTTCAGCGGACATGTTCGATCGTGTGTACGACCTAGCGGACAGGTTTTTCCAGCGGACAAATTTCAAAGCATGCTTTGAAATTTGTCCGCTGGAAACATGTCCGTCGAACATGTCCGCTGGTTAGTACGCCTAACCAGCGGACATAAATCTCCCGCATGCGTCGAATGGAAGTATTTTACTTCCTGGATTGGTGACATGGCAGCGTCAAGGTCACCGCCACGTCACTGCGTTATCCGTCCGAGGGGATTTTGGTCCGATGGTGTGTACACGCCATCAGACCAAATATCCGAGGAGACATGTCCACTGGAAACGGTCCGTCGGACATGTTTCAGCGGACATGTCTCCTCGTCTGTACGCGGCCTAAGAGATAAAGTTTCTGATCCGCTTTTGTTTTAATAAATGGGACATATGACCGTGTCTGTAGTTATTTTAATTTTCTTGCCAGTAACTTCCCACATCTCCTGAATGATATGGTGTCCTTTCTGAGTATTGTAGAACTGCTTCAGCCTTGTATCGTGGAGGTCTGCTACTTGTCTTCTTAAATGTGTTAATTCCATTCCCACGCCCACTTCTGTTTTTTTTTTATGCTGTATCTCTAGTCTCTGTATTTTTTCTAAGAGTTCTTTTATTTGTTCTTTTCTAGCCTTTTTAACCCTAGAGCCATGTTTAATTAGGACCCCTCGAATTACTGATTTATGCGCTTCCCATATTATTCCTGGGTCACATTCTCCATTATCATTTGTCTGAAAGTATCATATTTCTTTTTTTGCATCCTCCATTATTTGGGAGTTCTGCAATAGGCTCTCATTTAACCTCCATCTCCACTCTGGCATCCGAGTCCCCCCCACCTAAAGTCACCTCCATCGTAACTGGTGCGGGGTCTGTCCATGTTATATTCCCTATTGAGATTTCTTGTACCAAATGTAGCATCTGATGAGGTATCAAAAAAAGATCTATTCTTGAATATCTTTGGTGTGGGTTTGAATAACCGATCTGTGTCCCTATGTACAAGGGACACAGCATCGGTCTCCTCTCCCTGACAGGACGTGGATCTCTGTGTTTACACACTGAGATCCTCGGTCCTGCTCAGTTACTGGGCATTCGCGGTTGCCCGGCGGCCATCACGGCCGACGGGCACGCGCATCTAGTTCCCAATAACGCGACGGGTGCCCCCTAGTGGCTTTAAAAGACGAGGACGTCATATGACGTCCTGTCAGAACAATTGACGGTGGCCGGTAGATAAGTGGTTAAAAGGTGAAATATGAGATAGACTCATTACATGCAAAGCAATATAGTTCAAGTCATGATTTGTCATAATTGATGATTATGGCTTACGGCTCATGAAAACCCCAAATCCACAATCTCAGAATATTAGAATATTGTGAAAAGGGTCAATATTCTAGGCTCAAAGTGTCCCACTCTAATCAACTAATTAAGTCATAACACCTGCAAAGGGTTCCTGAGCCTTTAAATGGTCTCTCAGTCTGTTTCAGTAGGAATCACAATCATGGGAAAGACTTCTGACCTGACAGTTGTGCAGAAAACAATCATTGAAACCCTCCATAAGGAGGGAAAGCCTCAAAAGGTAATTGCAAAAAAAGTTGGATGTTCCCAAAGTGCTGTATCAAACCCCATTAATAGAAAGTTATGTGGAAGAGAAATGTGTGGAAGAAAAAGGTGCACACGCAGCAGGGATGACTGCAGCCTGGAGAGGATTGTCAGGAAAAGGCCATTCAAAAGTGTTGGGGACTTTCACAAGGAGTGGACTGAGGCTGGAGTCAGTGCATCAAGAGCCACCACACACAGACGGATCTTGGACACAGGCTTCAAATGTCGTATTGCTTTTTTCAAGCCACTCCTGAACAACAACAGTCAGAAGCGTCTTACCTGGGCTAAAGAAAAACACACCAGGGGCCAGATTCAGGTAGAGTTAGGCTGGCGGATCCAGTGATCCGCCAGCCTAACTGTCACTTTAAGCCGGCGTTTCTGTTTTCTATAACCAGAAAACAAGAAACGCCGGGTTGGAGTTCCGATGCGATCGGCGTAATTGAATTTCGCCACCGCATCGTTACTTCAACTTAAAAATGGCGCCAGGGGCGTTCCCGTCGATTTACGCTCAAAAAATATGTTAATGAGCGGAAATCGGCAATTCACGATCTTTTTCGGGCGCGGCGCAGTGACTTTACGACGTTTCCGGAAGCGATACGCGGCGTATAGATAAAGCAGCCCCCTAGTGGAGTATCCTATGTTAGGTATAGCCGTCGTCATCACATCGGAAAAAAAACAAATCGCGTCGTTTGCGTAAAACATTAATGAATGGGGACGTGACGTCATTGACGTTCACTGACAGAACTTGGAGCATGCGCACTGGGATGCATCGACACTCGACGCATGCGCAGTACGTTCGCCTCGGGATCGCGCATAGTTAGAATACTACACGCCCCGTACCCGCCCAATTTGAATTCCGCTGGCTCATTTGCGATGCGCTGCCGCAACTTTAGGAGCAAGTGCTTCCTGAATAACAGCACTTGCTCCTAAAATTTCTGCAGCGTAACGCAAATGAGATGCGTTACTCCAGAGCAAAGATGCTCTGATCTACCTGAATCTGGCCCCTGGTCTGTTGATCAGTGGTCCAAAGTCTTCTTTTCTGATGAAAGCAAAGTTTGCATCTCATTTGGAAACCAAGGACCCAAAGTATGGAGAAAGAATGGGGAGGCACACACTGCAAGATGCTTGAAGTCCAGTGTGAAGTTTCCACATTCTGTTGATTTGGGGAGCCATGTCATCTGTTGGTGTTGGTCCATCGTGCTTCATTAAGTCCAGGGTCAACACAGCCATCTACCAGGAGATTTTGGAGCACTTCATGCTTCCATCCGCAGACAAGCTTTATGGGGATGCTGACTTCATTTTCCAGTAGGACTTGGCAACTGACCACACTGCCAAAAGCACCAAAACCTGGTTCAATGACCATGGGATTACTGTCCTTGATTGGCCAGCAAACTCGCCTGACCTGAACCCTGTAGAGAATTTATGGGGCATTGCCAAAAGAAAGATGAGAGACATGAGACCCAACAATGCAGAAGAGCTGAAGGCCGCTATTGAAGCACCTGGTCGTCCATAACACCTCAGCAGTGCCATAGGCTGATAGCTTCCATGCCACGCCACATTGAGGCAGTAAATGATGCAAAAGGTGCCCAAACCAAGTACTGAGTATTGTTTTATGTGCAATCCTTGTTTTATTGATTACATGTAATATTAAACATTTCTGAGATTGGGGATTTGGGATATTCATGAGCTTTAAGCCATAATCATCACAATTATGACAAATAATGGCTTGAACTATCTTGCTTTGCATGTAATGAGTCTATCTCATATATTAGTTTCACCCTTTAAGTTGCATTAGTGAAATAAATTAACTTTTGCACGATATTCAAAGTAAGTGAAAGCAAGAATTTTAGTACCAGAACTCCTGCGTAATTTTAAACTGGTGACCTGATGAAAAAATATAGGGTACTGAAGTTTTCACAGTTTCACTGGTGTACACAATTTTAAGGTTTGACATGTTAAGTATCTATTCACAAGGCACAACCTCATCTTTTCGATTTTACTAAAAAATAGGATTTTTGTACTCACCGTAAAATCCATTTCTCCGAGTTCATGGACGGACACAGCAGCATTGACCTTAGGGTTATATCTCCTTCCTTTCAGGAGAGACTAGGCAGAAAAAACAGCAGTTCAAGTGTTAAAAACACTTTCCTCAGTACAGCACCTCCCAGGGGGCGGGTCCCCGGGTATATCCCACTCTCTGGCTCAAGCAGCTCCAGTTCGTAACAAGCAGTACAAACAAGGAGGGGTGGGTGCTGTGTCCGTCCATGAACTCAGAGAAATGGATTTTACAGTGAGTACAAAAATCCTATTTTCTCTTCCGTTCATGGACCAAGCTTCACCCCAAACAAAACCGGAGTTTCTCAACGGAGGAACTCCAACCTTAAACTGCCGTCTGTAAAACCTTGCGGCCGAAGGAGGCATCTGAAGATGCACTCACATCCACCTTGTAAAATTTTGAGAAGGTGTGGATTGACGACCAGGTCCCTGCCTTACACACCTGTAAAACAGACGCTTGATGGCAGAAAGCCCAAGAGGCACGAATCGCCCTGGTCGAATGCGCCATAACCTGAAAGGGAGGCGCCCGCCCCTTCAGGGCATAGGCCTGAAGCACGACCTGTCTGGTCCACCTAGAAATGGTGGCTGACGAGACCCCAGACCCTTTTTAGGACCAGTCACCGACACGAACAGTGAGTCCGACTTCCGAAATGGAGAAATAGCAGACAAGTACACCCGTAGGGCCTGAACCACGTCCAAGGAATGCAAAGTGGCCTCCTTCTGGTTTTTCGGCCGAGGACATAAGGATGGTAAAACAATTTCCTCATTAATGTGAAAAGCCGAAACAACCTTTGGAAGAAATGACGGCTGCGGCCGCAGCACCACCTTATCCTTATGGATAACCAAGTAGGGAGCGTTGCAAGACAAGGCCGCCAGTTCAGATACCCGTCTGACCGAGGTAATTGCCACCAGAAAAGTCAACAAGGGGATCTTCCGAATGTCCTCAAACGGAGCGTCCTGAAGCACAGAGAGGACTAAATTCAAGTCCCATGGAGGCAGTGGAAGATGCACAGGAGGGGCCACATGCCGAACCCCCTGCACAAATGTATGCACCAGAGAGTGCGCCGCCAAGGGTCGCTGAAAGTAAACAGCTAAAGCCGAAATCAGACTCTTAACCGTACTTAAGGCGAGAGCCTGATCCACTCCATGCTGTAAGAACAGCAGAATCCGGGACATCACACATGTAAGGGCGTGTATTTCATCTCTTCACACAGATGGTAAATCTTTCGTGAAGTAGACTTCCGTGCTCGTAGCATGGTAGGTATTACCGAGCCCGACAGGCCACGCCGTTAAAGCCAGCGACTGTAAAGCAGGGTGAAAGATCGGATCCTGCAACAGAAGATCTTCTCTCAGGGGTAGACGCCAAGGGACGTCTGCCACCAGACGCACCAGGGACGGCGCGGCCAAACTGGGGCTATCAGGATTGTTGGAATCCCCTCGGCTTAGAGGGAGGGAAGGCGTAGATTAAGCGATAGTGACCCCATGGTGCCACCAGCGCATCCGCTCACGGGTCCTTTGACCTGGCCACGAATGGTGACACCTTCCGATTGAGACGGGACGCCAGAAGGTTCACCTCTGGAGTGCTCCATTTTTGGCACATACTCTGAAACACCTCCGGGTGTAGTGACCATTCTCCTTGGTCTAGTGTTTGGCGCCGGAGGATATGCGCGACTTCCGTCACTGCAGCCAAGCTCTGTGTGCCTCCCTGATGATTGACGTATGCCATGGCCGTGGCGTTGTCGGACTGGATCCTGCCCGGTCGGTTCTGCACACCCAGGGACCATTTGGAGAGATACAACTTGATCGCTCGGAGCTCCAGTACATTGATTGGAAGGCGGGACTCCTCCTGAGTCCAGCGCCCCTGAGCTGACTGGGCAACCCAGACACCCTCCCAGCCGGAGAGGCTGGCATCCGTCATGTCCAATAGCACGGCAGAAACGACTTCCCGTTCCGAAGTACCGGAGACGTCAGCCACCACACTAGGGAGGACTTGACCGGTCGACTCACTCGAATCTGGTAATCCAGAGACGAAGGGAGCTTGTCCCAACGTGACAGAATCTCTTTCTGTAACACACTAGTGTGGAATTGGGCATACGGAACTGCCTCGAAAGAGGCTACCATCAGACCCAGAACCCCTTATGCAAAAGCGAAGCGACGACCATTTCTGGGTCGCCAACCGCTGCACCGCAGATTGTAGTGTCTGAAGTTTTTCCGTTGGGAGAAAATCTCTCGCCTCCGAGGAATCCAGGACTAACCCCAGGTATTCCAGCCGCTGAGACGGTACCAATACTGACTTTTGGACATTCAGTAGCCAGCCAAATTCTCGGAGGGTCCGGCAGGTGATAGACACATCCTCTTCTAATTTTGAGCTTGAGGAAGCTCTCAGGAGAAGGTCATCCAGGTATTCTACGATAGCGATCCCGCGCTGCCTCAGCAGGGCCAGAATCGGAGCTAGCAACTTGGTGAAGACCCGTGGTGCCGAGGCCAGGCCGAACCGGAGGGCTACAAATTGAAAGTGGTCCTCTCTGATCGCAAAGCGCAAAAATCTCTGGTGCTTTGCGCATATGGGGATATGCAGGTATGCATCCATGATGTCCAAGGACGCCATAAAATCCCCCTGATGGAGCGCTGCCACTACCGAGCAAATCGACTCCATTCTGAATTTTTGCACTTTGACAAAACAATTAAGGGCCTTGAGGTCCAGGATTGGCCGGACCCCTTTCTTCTTGGGGACTACAAACAGATTGGAGTAAAACCCCTGAAACCGTTCCATTGAGGGAACTGGCACAATCACTGCCCTGACCAGTAGATACTGGACAGCCCCTGACAGATTCTTCCGGCGATCCGGAGGAAGCTGGAGGTTGGAAGGAAAAAATCTGTTTGGTGGACAAGAGAGAAACTCTTTGTACACCGAGGAAACTACTTCGCAAACCCAACGGTCGGAAAGAAGAGACCTCCACCGAGCCGCAAATCCGGGCAGACCTTCATGCGGAAGCAGGTTTGTCCACAGGCTTGTTGGGCTTGCGGTACCAGGTGCGCTTCTACCCTGCAGCGGTTGCCTTAGCACCTTGCAAACGTTTTCCTGCCGCATTTGGCGGGCGAAAAAAACGCTTGGGGGTAGTAAAGGAGGGCCCTTGCTTACAGCGAGGCTCCTTACCCTTCCCAGATTGTGGGAGCAGCATGCTCTTACCGCCTGTGGCATCCTTTATAATGTCAAAAAGGGACGCCCCAAAAAGCCGTTCACCCTTAAAGGGTAAATCCACCAAGGCCTTTTTTGAAGACTGGTCCGCAGACTAACACTTCAGCCACACAAGGCGGCGTAGTACCACTGCGCAGGCGGAGGCCCTGGAAAGCAAGGGGAGCGTATCCAGGGCCAACTTACAGACAAACTTTAGGCCTTGCACTAACTGGTCAGCCAGGTCCACACAGGTCTCAGAAGCATTCTGCGCCTCCAGCTCCTGCAGCAAGGCCTTTGCCCATTCAGTAAGTGTCTGCGACACTAGAGCCCCAGCCAAAACCGGTCTCACCGCCAACCCCACTACTGTGAACATAGAGTGGGCCACAGCCTCTGCTCTCCTATCTGCGGGATCCATAAAGGCGGGAGCCCCTTCCACAGGCAACGTGGTGGCCTTGTTCAGTCTGGACACAGGCAGGTCCACTGACGGAGGAGAAATCCACTTTTTTTTAAAAGTCCTCCTCAAAAGGGTAACAGACCACAAAGTATTTTGGGGCAGAAAAAACTTTCTGCGGCTTATCCCATTCCTTGTACAACAGCTTGTCTAGATATGGAACACAAGGAAACACTTTCGCAGTGTGGGGTGGCTTGCGGAACCCAAAAGGGACCGGCATATCTGATGCCTCCGCCAAATCCTCAAGTTTTTGAGTATCCCGCACCGCAGAGATAAGAGCTCCACACCTTATCATGCGCTGACCATGAAGCAGAGTCATCCTCACTGTCCGTGTGGGCTAAGGCTGCATCATCCGACATGACAGAACCAGAGCCAGACGCAGTAGCAGGGCCTGGTTCTGTGTCAGAGTCATCCCCAGAAGCAGGTGCAGGGAGGGGGCACTTTTTACCCCCCTTCTGGACACTTGTCGCTTCAATCCTGGTGATAAACGCCTCAAGGACTGCCGTCATAGCCTCTACAGAAGCCGCAGGGGCAGGGGCACTAAGGGTTAACTCAGGCATGGTTGGGGTAGAAGCCTCTGGTTCAGACTACATGCGTACCCACCGCTATGCCGCCCTAATACTGCAAGGCAGAGACCCACAGGCCACCCTCCCGACCGCAAAACAGAGAGCAGGGGACCCCCAGGGGACTCACCACCCAACCAGGCTGTAGTGCTAGCTGAAGCGCTGAGAGTGCTGTCCAATTCACTGGCTTTTGCACCGTTATTCCAGGCACTAGAGGCCAAGACTTTCCCAAGATGGCCACCAAAATGCAGAAAAAAGCATGCGGGCCACAAGAAAATGGCCACCGATATATAAAAAACGCGACTCCGGCAAAATGGCAGCCATACACGTGTTTAAAAACAAGTAACACACAGCAGAACACAGCCCAGCACACACAGCAGCCCCAGTAGAATAAATTAAAAAAAAATAGCACCTCACAGCAGCACAGCCTCCAGTAGTAACAGAGCCCCAGGCGGACCCTCCCCTTACAGCCGCCATCCAGAATGGGGAAGGAGGGAGCAGAAGGGAGAGAGGAAAGCAGGGCAGACCCTCATTCAACCTCCCCAGGAACGCACCAGCCACACCACCCTGCCAGGGCAAGGGGACACTACTTACCCAACCTGCGACCACCGGCTGGAGGCATTCCAGACAGACCCAATGTCCGCAGCAGATACGGCATGGCTATCGGCCCAGTACACTGTGACAAGGCCATAGAGACATGTAGTTCCCGGCCACCCCTGGAGCAACGGGGCATGTTGTGGACGGCCCAGCGCGTAGCTAAAGGCCGGCACATGCTCGATGGCCGAACATGGGGGGACTACAAGGATCGAGGATCCAGCCTGTCACCCAGTCGGCAGTTAATTGTAGATCCCAGGATCCAAAAATGCAGGAAAAAAGTCAAAGAAAAGCGAAAAAAAATCACAAAAAGTCTCCAGAGCACATGGACTGCAGAAAGGCCATGTCTTCTAACGCTAGGCAGAAAAAAACTGCTTGAGCCAGGGAGTGGGATATACCCGGGGGACCCGCCCCCTGGGAGGTGCTGTATTGAGAAAAGTGTTTTAACACTTGAAGTGCAGTTTATTCTGCCTAGTCCAATCTCCCTAAGGTCAATACTGCTGTGTCCATCCATGAACAGAAAAATGTACTTTAGTGTATTTTTTACTGAAATATTGCATTTCATAAGCAGTGTTTTTTTACTGAAATATTGCATTTCATAAGCAGTGTTGCTATTATTGTGTAACATGAAAAACAGAAAACTACTCTCCTACCTTGCACAGCGTGGAAGTCTTAGTTTGCCTCACCTGCTAGCAGCCCGTAGACAGTGAAGGGAAGCAGGTAATGCATAACTCCCCGCCCTCTATTACACACTGCCATTGTAGAGGGGAGGGGGTGGTGGGAGGACAGTGAAGGGGGGAAGGAGAGTAGCAAATTGCACCTTCTCCTGTGTAGACAAAAATTATTGCGCTGGCCCTGATTCTATTCAAATTCTATCTAAGGCTAAACCTACACCCCCACTTTTAGACTATTCTATCTACCCTGTGAAAGAAAAGATGCCTATATTTAACTATACTGAAGCCGCTCCAGGTCTGGTGACATAACCGGGTTCCAGTACCAGCTTCAGTGTAAAGAAGGGACAGCTCACAAAGACTTCCCCATCGTAACCCTTTGGATGACATCATCGCCAGGGCTTTGCAGCAGCTGTTGCTGCTTCTCCCCTACACTGAAGCCGGGACAAGGACCCAATCATGTGATTGGACCGAAGCAGCTTCAATATTGGTAACTAAAGGCATCTTTTCTTTTCACAGGGTAGGTAGAATAGTCTTAGAATGGGGGTGGGAGTAGGTTTAGCCTCATGCCGCGTACACACGGTCGTTTTTTGTCTTGTAAGAAAACGTTGTTTTTTCTCATGAAAAAAAAACAACGCTTTTCAAACTTCATTTTAAAAAACGACGTTGCCTACACACCATCGTTTTCTGAAAATGCTCTTGCAAAGCGCGGTTACGTACAACACGTACGACGGCACTCTGTTCCATTCAAGCTCACGTCATAACTTGCTTCTGAGCATGCGCGGGTTTAAAAACGTTGTTTTAAACGTCGTTTTAGCCCACACACGATCATTTCTTAATGACACAAAAAGCAACATTTTGAAAAACGACAAAAAATTTAAGCAGGTTAAATTTTTTTGGGGTCGTTTTTCAGAAGACAAAAAACGACGTAAAGCCCACACACGATCATTTTAAATTACGTTTTTTAAAACTTCGTTTTATTTCATCACAAAAAACGACTGTGTGTACGCGACATTAGAGTTTGATTGGAATTACATTTGAACATTTTTTGCTGCCAGAGCCGTTTTTGCATTTTTGTGCATGTTCAAAAAAAAAATAAAAAATTACACAAAGCCTCCAAACATTATGTATTTTCTAAAAAGAGACACCCTAGAGACAAAAAAAGTGGTGGCAGTGATTCTTTATGTTACACAATATTACCGCAAAGGTCCCGGAAACAAAATCTCAGTAAAAAACACACTAGTTACATAGTCGGTAGGGCTGAAAAAATACATAGGGCCAGATTCAGGTAGATCAGAGCATCTTTGCTCTGGAGTAACGCTTCTCATTTACGTTACTCTGCCGAAATTTTAGGAGCAAGTGCTGTTATTCATGAAGCACTTGCTCCTAAAGTTGCGGCAGCGCATCGCAAATGAGCCGGCGGAATTCAAATTGGGCGGGTACGGGGCGTGTAGTATTCAAACTAAGCGCGATCCCGCGGCGAACGTACTGCGCATGCGTCGAGTGTCAATGCATCCCAGTGCGCATGCTCCAAATTCTGTCAGTGAACGTCAATGACGTCACATCCCCATTCATGAATGTTTTACGCAAGCGACGCGATTTGTTTTTTTTCCGACGCGATGACGACGCCTATACTTAACATAGGATACTCCACTAGGGGGCTGCTTTATCTATACGCCGCGTATCGCTTCCGGAAACGTCGTAAAGTCACTGCGTCGCGCCCGAAAAAGATCGTGAATTGCCGATTCCCGCTCATTAACATATTTTTTTAGCGTAAATCGGCGGGAACGCCCCCGGTGCCATTTTTAAGTTGAAGTAACGATGCAATGGCGAAATTCAATTGCGCCGATCGCATCGGAACTCCAACCCGGCGTTTCTTGTTTTCTGGTTACAGAAAACAAAATCGTCGGCTCAAAGTGACAGTTAGGCTGGAGTATCACTGATACTCCAGCCTAACTCTACCTGAATCTGGCCCATAATCTCAACCTGTGTAGGTGTATGTGTATCAGTGTCTATAATGATTTCCCATATCCCTGTATGTTGTGTCCTTTAAGATGCACATCTAAGGCCGCCTACACACGACCAAATACATTTGTTCAAATCGGTCTGGCAGACCGATTTGAACAGATCTGTCTGCTGGGATGTCGAACGGACGGATTCCCAGCAGACAGATTTTAAAGCATGCTTTAAAATCTGTCGGCTGGCCAAATCTGTCTGTCCGCCCGTACACACAATCGAATCTGTCTGCTGAAACGGTCTGGCAGACCGTTTTCAGCAGATAGATTTGATCGTGTGTACGCGGCCTAAGAGTCTTTTAAAAAAATAGCCATACTCCCCGCAGTCACCACCAATTTTGGGAGAGTTCCACATCCTTATAGTCCTAACACCGAAGAACCCCCTACGCAGTTTAAGGTTAAACAGCTTCTCCTCCAGTATCATTGTGTGTCCCCGTATCCTTTTACACCCCTGGGACTGAATAGTTTTTTTTTATGCTGGGATCCCTATTGAGATATTTGTAGAGCGCTATTGTGTCCCCTCTTAATTGTCTCATCTCTAGCAAAAATAAAATTTAGTGTTTGCAGTTGTTCCTTGTAATTGAGGTCCTCCAGACCCCTTATTAGTTTTGTTGCCCTTCCTAAAGTACATTTTTACAGCTGAGAAACACAATAAACTACCCACGTTTTTAGTAAATTATAAAAGACAAAAAAATACATGTCAAACTTTCACCTTGTGTGTGCCCATTAAATGGTGACAAACTTCAGCACCCTATATTTTCTATATGCAACGCTACAAAAGCACCCCTATAGATCATCAGTTTAGTGTTACGGAGGAGGTCTTGTGCTAAAATATTTGCTCTCACTCTGCCATGCATGTTAAAATATGTAACATGTATCGCAAGCATCGTTTTCATGCGTAGGTGCCCCTGACGCTTCTACATGCGTATATGTGGGAGTCATGGGCCTCAAAAAAAATATTGGGATTTTTTGTGCTTTAGGTGTAACTTTTTTTTTGCAAAAGAAAGCCATTTTTATTTTTTGCTTAACTTTTTTTATCCCAAAAATTCTCCTATGTGATGATTTTTTGGTGACAGGTTCTCTTAACCACTTCCCGCCCGGTCAATAGGAGATTGACGTCCGGGAAGTGGTTATGAAATCGTGACTGGACGTTCTCCAACGTCCTGTACGATTTCATGCCGCGCGCGCCCGTGGGGGCGCGCAGAGCGGCGATCGCTGATGCGGGGTGTCAGTCTGACACCCTGCATCTTCGATCTCGGTAACGAGTCTCCGGCGGAGGCTCGCTACCACGTGATCAGCTGTGTCCAATCACGGCTGATCACGATGTAAACAGGAAGAGCCGTAGATGGCTCTTCCTCACTCGCGTCTGACAGACACGAGTACAGGAGAGACGATCGGTGGCTCTCCTGACAGGGGGGGTTTGCGCTGATTGTTTATCAGCGCAGCCCCCCCCTCGGATGCCCACACTAGACCACCAGGGACGCCCACACTGGCAGGGCAAAACAAAAACGTAAAAAACAAACAAACATCAGGATTTAAAAAGTAAAAATAAAAAAAACAGGTAAAAAATAAAAATAAATAAAAGATGCCAGTCAGTGCCCACACATGGGCACTGACTGGCAACAGATACATCAGTGCCACCCCTCAAAGTCCATCAGTGCCACCCCACAGTGTCCTTCAGTGCCACCCCTCCGTGCCAATCCATGCCCAATGCCCACCTATCAGTGCCCATCTGTGCCACCCATAATTACCCATCAGTGCCACCCATAAGTGCCAACCATGAGTGCCATTCTGTGCTGCCTATGAGTTCCCAGTGCTGCTCATGAGTGCCCATCAGTGCCGCCTATGAGTGCCCATCAGTGCCGCCTATGAGTGCCCATCAGTGCCACCTATGAGCGCCCATCAGTGCCACCTATGAGCGCCCATCAGTGCCACATACCAGCCCCGCTTATCAGTGCCCATCAGTGCCACCTCTTCGGTGCCCATCAGTACTACCTCATCAGTGCCCATCAGTGCCGCCATATAAGTCCCCGTAATTGAAAGAGAAAATGTACTTATTTACAAAAAAAAGTTAACAGAAAAATAAAAACCTCAGGCCGTGTACACACGGCAGAGAACCTCGACGGGCAGAACACATCGTTCCGCCCGTCGAGGTTCTCTGCCGGCCGTCGAAATCGGTGACCCGCCCGTCGGGAATGGCAACCAGCCATTCATCCAGGCGGGCCGTCGAGCAAAAAGAGAGCGTGCTCTCTTTTCGCTCGACGGGATTCCCGACGGGCGGGGCGAGCGCTCCGTGTACGCACGGCCGAGGTCCTCGCTGGAATGCAGCTTCCAGCGAGGTTCTCGCTGGTTTCCAGCGAGAACCTCGGTCGTGTGTACGCCGCCTCAGAGGTGATCAAATACCACCAAAAGAAAGCTCTATTTGTGGGGAAAAAGGACGCCGATTTTGTTTGGGTGCAGTGTAGCATGACCACGCAATTGTCATTCAAAGTGCGACAGTGCTGAAAGCTGAAAATTGGCTTGGGCGGGAAGGTGCGTAAGTGCCTGGTATGGAAGTGGTTAATGAGGATTCTAAAATACATTGCAGGTCTCCTCTGGGCTCCACTGAATGTACTACAATGCACATCACACTGCAGAACATTCCTTTCCTATGTTAGCCGGGGAGTGACAGGTGTCCCAGAAGTGACATCATACAGCTCCCCCCCTCGCCTCCATATGCTATGTCAGTCCCAGGCCCGAAGATGGTGTGTGTGTGCACATGGGGGGGAGAAGTGTCGCCTGTGCCGGGGGGGGGGGGGTGTATGGATACAATCAAATGCTTCCACCTGACAGCCATTGGATTGTGTGTGAAGCCCCCCACTTTCAGGTCCTGGTTAAAGGGGTTGTAAAGGTTAGTTTTTTATTTTCTAAATAGGTTACTTTAAGCTAGTGCATTGTTGGTTCACTTACCTTTTCCTTCGATTTCCCTTCAAAAAGTTGAGTCGGAATTTCTTACTTAGTTGTTCTACCTCAGTAAGGTGTTCAGTAGGCTGTTCTAAATTACTTTCCACCACACGGATGATGGTGTAAAGCTTACTGAGGAGAAACAGGAAGTGAGAAATTCAGACAAAAAAAATAAAAAATTAGAAGGGAAATCGAAGGAAAAGGTCGGTGAACCAACAATGCACTAGCTTAAAGGAACCTATTTAGAAAATAAAAAACAAACATTTACAACCCCTTTAATGTAAGCATGGCACTAATATCTACATCTGAACAGTTCAGGATTGTGCGAAATGGTCCTACAGTTTGATCCTACTCCTGCAAATTCTCTGCACATGTAGACTGTTCTCACAGCTCATTATCATATGAATCAGCTTTACCAACTCCTTCATATGCAAATCCCCCTGCAGCTCATTCATATGGCAAGCTTATAGAAACCCCTCCAGGCTCCAGTCAAGAGAAGAATTTGTGAGTGAGTTTAAGGTGAGGGGGCTACTCTGCACTAGTGGGAAGAAAGGAAGCTGTACTAGAGGGGGTTCTGTACTGGAGACATTCTATATTGGCAGGGTGAGAGTAGGGCGGTACTGAGGAGGGCTGTATTGGAGGGGGATTCTATACTGGTGGGGAGGTAGGTCTGTACTTGATGGGTCTGTACTGGTGGGGAAGGAGGGAGTCTGCAATGGAGGGGATGCTGTACTTGTGGGGAGGAAGGGCTCCTGTATTTGGGGGAGAGTCTTTTCTGATGGAGAGGAAGGAGATCTGTACTGTGATGGGGTCTTTTCCCGGGAAGGGGGGTATGTGCTTTGGGGTGGTCTGTCCCAGCTTTGTACTCAAAAGGGGCTGGGAGGGGGTTCAGTGCTGTGAGGGTAGTCTGTACTGAGAAGGGATTGGGAGTTTGGTCTGTACTGAGTGAGATTTTGAACTGTGGGGGAGATCTGTACCGAGAAGCAGGGATATAAGCTTGGGGGGGGGGGGGGGGGATTTGTCTTATGAGGAAATGGTAGTTTTAAGTTGTACGTTGTACATTGTTCCTTGCATTGTGCACTTCAGAGCCCAGCACATTAGAAACTACATTGTACATTTGATGGTGTTCATCACTGTATTCTCTGCAGGAGCTGTTGGGTTGCTGCACTATAAATAGACTGTGCCAAATATTGTAACTAGCTAATCAAATACATAAATAATTTACATGTTAAAACAAGCAGATCAGGAGTTCTGAAACTTACAATCAATTACACTTCACAATCCTTTGTAGAAGCTTATCTTGATATTTACCCTATTTTCATAGCCCAAAATGTTTATTTAGTAACTTTAAAATACATACTTCCTGTTGTAGTTCCTCTATGGCCTTATTTTTATTTTCAATTTGTTTCTTCAAAGTACACAACTAAAAATGAGAGATGGGAAATAAGTTAATTTTTTATTTATCAAATTTATAAAAACCTATCAAAGAAGTTACCATCACTTTTTCTTAAATTGAAAAAAGAAGGTCTAAAAATAACGTAATTCCTTCATGTTATGTATCTATACAACCCCTGGCCTTTATGCTTGTGAATGGACTTTCAGTATAGAAATTATAGAAGTTATTTGCTAAAATGACAAAAATAAATGATAAAATTGCAGAATTATATATATATATATATATATATATATATATATACATACATACATGTATATATATTGTAACAGTAGGAGCTACTGTCACTGTAAAATGGACACAGGGTATGCACAGTTTAGCGGTGCAAGACTACAGAGCATAGCTGTGGACTGGAGAAGACGTCTTTTGAAGCTGTCTCCAGGTTTTGGTATTTCATCATAGCGCTCTGTAGTGTGGAGATTCCATAGTGTCTTGGGTGGGACGGGATCTCCAACCCTGAATCCAGATTTTGTGGATGACCAGCAGGGTCTGTGCTCAGGTGAGCACAGCCCTTTATAATCAGTGTGTGAGAAGACCTCATGGCTCCCAGTTGGAGACAGCTCCACACTAAGGGCCCTTTCACACGTCCGTTCAGTTCGTCCGTTTTTTGGACGTCCGTTAACGGACCTCAATGCTTCCCTATGGGTTAGCGTCCGTTAGCGGATGAGCATCCGCTAACGTCCGTTAACATCCGTCTGCGGTAAGCTCCGTTTTTTTGGACGGAAGAAAACCCTATTTTTCTTCCGTCAAAAAAACGGAACGGACGAAAAACGGACGTTAGCGGATGATCCGTTTACCATCCGATCCGCTAACGTCAGTTTTTCATCAAAATATGTAAAAAAATAAAAAAGTTCTAAAAAAAAAAAAAAAAACGGATGAAAAAACGGATGAAAAAAACTGATGAAAAACGGACGGAAAACGGAATGGAAACGGATGTAAACGGACGGAAAACTGACGAAAAACTGATGAAAAAACGGATCAACTGAAGGGGGAAAAAACTGATCTAAAAAACTGAACGGACATGTGAAAGAGCCCTAAGACAGGAGGTCTCCAGAAATCAGAGAGGCTGTAGGAGACAGCCAGAACATTGGTAACTGCAAGAGGCAGAGCTTTAGACACTGAAGGGAAGCTGTCTATGTTGAGGACTCCAATTGTCTGGGTGAACAGCATAACGTGCACAAGTACTGGTACAGAGAGCCAGGTGGGCTAGTATTTTTCTGTTTTGCATTTGATCGAGAAGAACTCCCTGCGTGGGAAACCTTGGATTGGACTTTTAATTTTGCCTTTTTAATAAAAATGGGCTACCATGCCTTTAAAACATAGTTCCTGACTGGTGTGAATCGCTGAAAAAACGCATACCACAAGAGTTAATAACCCCCAACATTACAATATATAAAAAAAGTGGTATAAAGGTGCTATCAACAAAATTGTGTGATAGTTCTGAGCTACTTCCAGGAGCAGATTGAGAACTGTGTGCATGAAGTGCTCCCAACTGGCTGGTCTAGTAGTGGCAGACAATAACTGCTGCAGATGCCTGCCCCTGTGCTGTCACTGTGGCAGAGCACCCCAATTAACAAAGTCACTGGGCCAAGGGACGCTGATTTATAGAAATTAGGTGAGAAAGGTGGGAAAGTAAACTGTCAGAAAGTTGAGCAGGTTTTAGTCCACTTTGAATGTCTCATGGCAGACTCATTGTTTTAAAAACTATTAGATAGGCACGTTAATGATCACAGCATACAGGGATATACAATGTAATGTTAACATAAAAGCACATACACAAGTTGGACTTGTCTTTTCTTTATCGTACACCACGGGACACAGAGCTTAGTCATTACATAGTGGGTTGTATGGTCACCAGAGGTGATTGGACACTGGCACAACCAATGATAATAAGTTCCCCTCCATATAACCCCTGCCATACAGGAAGTACCGCAGTTGTTTCACCAGTGTCCAAGAAGATTGGAAGCGATGAGGATAGTACTAAGGAAGCTCTGCCATAGAAGCCCCTGGGGCAAAAGAGCTATACTTCGGGTCCAACCAAGACGCTTAAATTATTACGCCACAATTGGATGGTATCCAGGCCTCGCGCACAATGTGTCGCCTTTAACCACTTCAGCCCCGGACCATATTGCTGCCCAACGACCAGAGCACTTTTTGCGATTCGGCACTGTGTCGGTTTAACTGACAATTGCGCGGTCGTGCGACGTGGCTCCCAATCAAAATTGGCATCCTTTTTTCCCCCACAAATAGAGATTTCCTTTGGCTGTATTTGATCATCTCTGCGGTTTTTATTTTTTGCGCTATAAACAAAAATAGAGCGACTATTTTGAAAAAAATGCAATATTTTTTACTTTTTTCTGTAATAAATATCCCCCAAAAATATATAAAAAAACATTTTTTTCCTCAGTTTAGGCCGATACGTATTCTTCTACATATTTTTCGTTAAAAGCGTTTATTGATTGGTTTGCGCAAAAGTTATAGCGTTTACAAAATAGGGGGTAGTTTTATGGCATTTTTTTTATTATTATTTTTTTTACTAGTAATGGCGGCGATCAGCGTTTTTTTTCAGTACTGTGACCTTATGGCGGACACTTCGGACACATTTTTGGGACCATTGGGATTTTTTTAGCGATCAATGCTATAAAAATGCATTGTATTACTATAAAAATGCCATTGGCAGTGAAGGGGTTAACACTAGGGGGCAGGGAAGGGGTTAAGTGTGTTCCTATTTGTGTTCTAACTGTATGAACAGAAAATCAGCGTTTCCCCCGCTGACAGGAACGAAAGCTGTGTGTTTACACACACAGCTCCCGTTCCCCGCTCTGTAACGAGCGATCGCGTGTGCCCGGCAGCGATCGTGCCCGCCGGGCACACGCGCGGGACTCGGGGGCGAGCGGGGGGCGCGCCCGCGGGCCCCCCGCTCGCCCCCGAGCTCTAGTGGCTGTCGAAAGTGGCGACGTAGAGCTACGGGCTCTCGCGCAGGAGAGCCGACCTGCCGCCGTATAACTGCGGCGGCTGGTCGGCAAGCGGTTAATGTCTCTCTTTAAAGGACTCTAGGGTCCAGCACTTTCACTTTTTTACAAATGCTAAAAGTCCTGGCAGAGTCTTTTACAAGGCCCAGGGAAGAGGCATCCTTTAAGTAGGAACCCATATTCCTGAAGGTTGGCACACAATACCCGCTGTGATGGGCGAAAATCGTTTTTTGTCTGATTTTCAGCAAACCTACAATATGGATCAGGTGAGCAGGGAAAAAGTGTTAAGAATTCACCTTAAAAACTTTTTTCTTGTAAGTGGGTGTCTTCTCTATTTCCACCACTAGAGGGAGTAAAGAGTCACATTTTACTCACCAAGCTCCAGACCAGGGATCCTCAAACTACGGCCCTCCAGATGTTGTAGAACTACACATCCCATGAGGCATTGTAACAC
The DNA here is from genome assembly GCA_029574335.1 of Rana kukunoris. Taxonomy (NCBI): domain Eukaryota; kingdom Metazoa; phylum Chordata; class Amphibia; order Anura; family Ranidae; genus Rana; species Rana kukunoris. The sequence goes on from CM056050.1 coordinate 366,573,985, forward strand.
ACTGACATTCACAGACATGGCTAGGCATTATGGGAATTGTAGTTCCTGAACAACTGGAGGGCCGTAGTTTGAAGACCCATGCTCCAGACAGTGTCAGGTCGGTTCAGACAGCACACTCTCCACTGCAGAGCTCTTCCATGGGGCGATCAGGTCCCTTTTTTCCTCACTGCCATAATGCAGAAGAATCCTGCTTCCCTCAGAGATGCCAGATCCCCGGGGGGGGGGGGGGGCTTTATGGAACAAGGAGGAAGGGGCGGATCGTGGGAGTGTGTCATTTCACTGCATTTTGCAGGCAGAAACACATAAAGGCCACTCTAAACCTGCAGCTTTCCCCTGATCTGGCACACAGGGACTTGCAAAAGGGAACGTAAGGTCTCTATGTGGTTGGTTAGCTGGGCACCCTCAAGAGAGGACACCCACTGGGCATGAAACTGTGTGTTTAGTTGCATACAACTTTGTGTCCAGGACGAAAGATCCGATGGCTTATGGAACAGATGCTCTGACAATCTCTTGGAATCAGTTTTCACTAGGGATGCCCTGAAATGGAAATTTCATAACCGAAACAAAAATAAATAAATCGGTCTGAAACCGAAAATGACTTTTCTTTGTTTTCCCCCTATTTCATTTTTTTTTTTATATAATAATTGTATGTATTACACGAGACATTTTAATTAGCTTCATTGATTTAAAATAACCAGAATTGAAAAGCTCCAAGTCAATATAGAAAAATCCAAACTTTTATTTAAAAATTGGAGACAAATGGTATATATTATAATTGATGATTACAGTGGCTGCGTTTGATGGCACAGTGGATGCGTGTGATGGGCACAGTGGCTGCATGTGATGGGCACAGTGAGGCTGCAAATAATGTTTTTTTTTTGGTAATCAGAGAAGGCAAGCATGGCTCAATAACACACAAACGTTTAAAAAAATAAAAAAAATAAACAGTTGTGTGTTATTGAGCCATGCTTGCCTTCTCTGACTACCAAACAAAAAATATCAATTGCAACCTCACTGTGCCACTGTGAAAAAAATGGCAGATAATTATTTTTTTTATCTGCCATTTTTTCATTAAGAAAGTGCTGGTCAGGCGGCATCAAAATGCACCATTGCTAGGTGGATTTGTCAATTAATTATTCAAGCTTATGGTTTAATGAACAGGATTCCTCCTTTTTCTGTACAGCTCCTCTCAGGGGTTGTGGCTCCCCGGGTATATAACCCCCACATATAACCCCCACATATAACCCCCACTCTGACTGAACAGCTCCAGTTCGTAAAAAGCAGTACAAACCAAAGAGGGGTGGGTGCTGTCCCCGTCCATGAACTCAGAGAAATGGATTTTACGGTGAGTACAAAAATCCTATTTTCTCTTCTGTTCATGGACGGACACAGCAGCATTGACCTTAGGGACGTCCCCAAGCAGTGTCAAATTTTTGAGGGGTGGGAAAAACCCACAGCAAACCAGGGTTCACCCCCAAACAAAAAAACAACCAGAGTTTCTCAACGGAGGAACTCCAACCTTAAACTACCACCTCTAAGGCCTCGTACACACGATCAAATCTGTCTGCTGGAAACGGTCTGCTAGACCGTTTCAGCAGACAGATTCGATCGTGTGTACCGACAAACAGACGGATTTGGCCAACCGACAGATTTCAAAGCATGCTTTGAAATCTGTCGGCTGGGAACTCGTCCGCCCGACATGTCTGCTGGTTAGTACGCTAACCAGCAGACATGTCTTCTCGCACACGCGCCAAATGGTTTTGACGCATGCGCGGAAGTGTTTTACTTCCTGGTGCGGTAACGTGGCGGCGTCAACGTCATCGCCACGTCAGCGCGCTGTCTGCTGGCGAGAATTTTGGTTTGCTCGTGTGTACACGCGAGCAAACCAAAATCCCAGCAGACAGATCTGTTCAAATCGGTCGGTCCGACCGTTTTGAACAGACACATTTAATCGTGTGTACGAGGCCTAAAACCTTGCGGCCGAAGGAGGCATCCGAAGATGCACTCACATCCACCTTGTAAAACTTAGAGAAGGTGTGGATGGACGACCAGGTTGCCGCCTTACACACCTGTAAAACAGAGGCACCAATCACCCTGGTCGAATGCGCCGTAACCTGAAAGGGAGGCGCCCGCCCCTTTAGGGCATAGGCCTGAAAGACGACCTGTCTAAACCACCTAGAAATGGTGGCCGACGAGACCGCCAGACCCTTTTAAGGACCAGTCACCGACACAAATAGTGAGTCTGATCTCCGGAACGGAGCCGTAGCGGACAAGTACACCCGTAGGGCCCAAACCACATCCAAGGAATGCAAAGCAGTCTCCTTCTGGTTCTTTGGCTGAGGACATAAGGATGGTAACACTATGTCCTCATTAATGTGAAAGGCCGACACAACCTTTGGAAGAAATGATGGCTGCGGGCGCAGCACCACCTTATCCTTGTGGATGACCAAGTAGGGGGACTTGCAGGACAAGGCCGCCAGTTCAGACACCCGTCTGACCGAGGTAATTGCTATCAGAAAAACCACCTTCTGAGACAAAGTCAAGAGGAATTTTTCGAATGTCCTCAAACTGAGCGTCTTAAAGCGCAGAGAGAACCAAATTCAAGTCCAATGGAGGCAGTGGAGGACGCACAGGAGGGGACACATGCCGGACCCCCTGTACAAACGTACGCACTAGAGAGTGCGCCGCCAAGGGTCGCTGAAAGTAAATAGCTAGAGCCGAGATCTGACTCTTAACCGTACTTAAGGCGAGAGCCTGATCCACTCCCCGCTGTAAAAACAGCAGAATTCGGGACAGCACGTATGTATAGGGTGCCACTTCATCTCCTCGCACAGAGATGTAGGCCTTTCACGTACGATGGTAAATCTTACCTTACTCGTAGCATGGTAGAGATCACCGGGCCTGATAGACCACGGTCGCAGCCATGCCGTTAAAGCCAGCGACTGTAAAGCAGGGTGAAAGATCGGTCCCTGTGACAGGAGATCTTCTCTCAGGGGTAGACGCCAAGGGACGTCTGCCACCAGACGCACCAGGTCCGCGTACCAGGGACGGCACGGCCAATCTGGGCCGATCAGGATTGTAGAAATCCCCTCGGCTTCCACTCTGCGTAGCAGACGAGGAAGGAGTTTCAGAGGAGGGAAGGTGTAGATTAGTCGATAGTGACCCCATGGTGCCACCAGCGCATCTGACGCGTCCGCCCACGGGTCTCTTGACCTTGCCACGAACCGTGACACCTTTCCGATAGAGACGGGACACTAGAAGGTCGACGTCTGGAGTGCCCCATTTTTGGCACAGACTCTGAAACACCTCCGGGTGTAGTGACCTTGGTCTAGTGCTTGGCGACTTAGGTAGTTGGCTTGCCAATTCTGTACCCCCGGAATGTACACGGCCAACAGAGCCAAAACAAACTGTTCGGCCCACTGAAGGATGTATGCGACCTCCTTCGCTGCAGCCGAGCTCTGTGTGCGTCCCTGATGATTGACGTATGCCACGGCCGTGGCGTTGTCGGACTGGATCCTGACCGGACGGTCCTGCAGACCCCGGGACCACTTGGTGGTGTGAGTGATTAACTCGGTAGCGGGTGTGTGTGACCCCCTCTATGGGTTCACTACATGCTGAACTGTACAAAAAGGCACTTGAGGATGACTGAAAGCAAATGATATGGTTTATTTTTCCATCTTGCGGGATACACGTGCAAGCATCAAAACAGTATAAACAAAACAAAACACAAAATAAACCCTTGCCACTTGGGGCGTCTACCTTCCCAACACCGGAACCTACCTATTAAGTCTGGCACAGCCTACTGCTGGGCAGACACTGCTGGTCCTACAGCAGTAAACAACAAAAAAAGTCTCTGATATTTCTCACACAGAAATATCCATTAGCACCTCACCTCTTTAGAAGTGCTTCTGACTGCTTCTTCACTCACACAGCCTTCAGAATGCAGCAATCAGCCATTATCCTTAGGCTTTATTTATATGGGCTTTAATTGCTTTATTTTGAACAGCTGAAGGCTTCTAACTCCCCAAACCTCCCTGGCCATTTCTACAGCCGACGCCTAAGGGCCCTTTCACACTAGCGGACGAACGGTCCGCTAATTACAAGTCCGTTAACGGAGAGACCGAGACTCCCCGCTGAGCCGACGGACACACGGAGCGGACCGAAAAACGGACCGCTCCGTGTGAAAGAGCCCTAATAGTAATTGGTGTATTGTCTAAACAAGGCAGCAATATATCTCCCGTCTATGACAGCACACATAGAATTACCTGACTTCCTGTCACAGTGAGGCAAAGCTTGATTGCACGGAGCTTTACTACATTGATCGGAAGGCGCGACTCCAGAGTCCAGCGCCCCTGAGCGGACTGGGAACCCCAGACACCCCCCAGCCGGAGAGGCTGGCATTCGTCGTGACCACAGTCCAATGGCACGGTAGAAACGACTTCCCATTACGAAGCACCAGAGAGACGTCAGCCACCACACCAGGGAGGACTTGACCAGTCGACTCACCTGAATCTGATAATCAAGTGACGAGGGAAGCTTGTCCCAACGTGACAGAGTATCCTTCTGTAGCACCCTGGTGTGAAATTGGGCATACGGGACTGCCTTGAAAGAGGCCATCATCAGACCCAGAACCCTCATGCAGAACCGGAGTGACGACCACTTCTGGGTCGACAACCGCTGCACCGCAGACTGCAGTGTCTGAAGTTTCTTCATTGGGAGAAAGACTCTTGCCTCCGAGGAATCCAGGATCAACCCCAGGTTGGGGTGGCGAGGCCAGTCCGAACGGGAGGGCCACAAACTGAGGCCGTGTACACACGACCGAGGTTCTCGCTGGAAACCAGCGAGAACCTCGCTGGAAGCTGCATTCCAGCGAGGACCTCGGCCGTGTGTACACTCTCGGCGAGCTTCCCGTCGGGAAGCCCGTCGAGCAGAAATAGAGAGCACGCTCTCTATTTGCTCTACGGCCCGCCTGGAAGAATGGCTGGTTGCCATTCCTGACGGGCGGGTCACCGATTTCAACGGCCGGCAGGGAACCTCGACGGGCGGAACGATGTGTTCTGCCCGTCGAGGTTCTCTGCCGTGTGTACACGGCCTGAAAGTGGTCCTCTCTGATCGCAAAGCGCAGAAATCTCTGGTGCTTTGTGCATATGGGGACATGTAGGTATGCATCCACAATGTGCCAGGGAGGCCATGAAATCCCCCTGATGGAGCGCTGCCACCACTGAGCGAATCTACTCCATTTTGAAGTTTTGCACTTTGACAAAACAATTGAGGGCCTTGAGGTCCAGGATTGGACGAACCCCTTCCTTTTTGGGGACTACAGATTAGAGTAAAACCCCTGAAACCGTTCCCCTGAAGGAACCGGTACAATCATTCCCCTGGCCAGTAGATCCTGGACAGCCCCTGACAGAGCCTCGGAGGTTGGAGGGATAAAATCTGTTTGGCGGACAAGAGAGAAACTATCTTGTACCCCGAGGAAACTACCTCGCAAACCCAACGGTCTAGAAGAGAACTCCAGAGCCGCGAATTCACGAAGTCGACCCCCAACCCCAGACACGAGTGGGGGCAGACCTTCATGCGGAAGCAGGCTTGTCCGCAGGCTTGTGGTACCAGGTGCGCTTTTGCCCTGTAGCGGGCACTTTTTCACCTTGAGAATTTTTTCCTGCTGCACTTGGAGGGCGAAAAAAACGCTTGAGGGGCAGCAAAGGAGGGACCTTGCTTACCGCGGGGCTCCTTACCCTTCCCAGATCAAGGGAGCAGTGTGCTTTTTCCACCTATGGCATCTTTCATGATGTCATCCAGGGCCGCCCAAAAAAGCCGTTCACCCTTAAAGGGTAAATCCACCAAAGCCTTTTTTGAAGACTGGTCTGCAGACCAACACTTCAGGCACAGCAGGCGTCGCATTACCACCGTGTAGGCGGAGGCCCTGGAAAGCAAGGGAAGCATATCCAGGGCCGACTCACAGACAAATTTTAGGCCCTGTACCAACTGGTCGGCCAGGTCCATACAGGTCTCAGAAACATTCTATGTCTCAAACTCTTGCAGCAAGACCTTTGCCCTTTCGGTGAGTGCCTGCGACACCAGAGCCCTGGCCAAAACCGGTCTCACAGCCGAGCCCACTACTGTGAACATGGAGCGGGCCACAGCCTCAGCTCTCCTATCTGCGGGGTCCGTAAATGCAGGAGCCCCCTCCACAGGTAACGTGGTGGCTTTACTCAGTCTGGACACCGGAGGGTCACTGAGGGAGGAGAGACCCACTCAAAAGGATAACGGACCGCAAAGCATTTCGGAACAGCAAAAGCTTTCTGCGGTGCATCACATTCCTTGTACAGCAGTTTGTCCAGATATGGAACACAAGGATACACTCTCGTGGCGCGGGATGGTTTGCGGAACCCAAAAGGGACCGGCATATCTAATGCCTCCGCCAATTCCTCAAGTTTTTGAGTATCCTGCACCGCAGTGATAAGGGCTCCAACAAACGCTTTATCATGTGTCGGCTCTGCACCAGAGTAATCCTCACTATCCGCGTGGGCCAAGCCTGCATCATCTGACATGACAGAACCAAAGCCGGAGGCAGTAGCACGGTCTGGATCTGCGTCAGACATCCCCAGAAGCGTCAGGCATCCCCTTCTGGCCACTAGTCGCTTCAACACTGGCGAGAAACGCCTCAAGGACTACCGTCATAGCCTCTACAGAAGCGGCAGGGGCACTAAGGGTTAACTCAGGCATCGTTGGGGTGGAAGCCTCTGGTTCAGACTCCATGTTAACCCACACTTATGCCACCCTAGCACTGCAAGGCAGACACCCACCGGTTGCCCTCCCGGCTGAAAAAACCCCCCAGGGAAACTCACCACCCGACCCAGTTGTAGCTGTGCAGAAGTGCTGAGAAGGCTGACTGGGCTGCGCTGTCCCTCAGGAAGCGATTTGCGGTCTTTTGCTGCGGTTTTTTCAGGCACAAAAGGCCAAGACTAATTCTAAAGACTAAAAGGCCAAGACTAATTCCAAAATGGCCGCCGTATGCCAGAAAACAGCATGTGGGCTACAGAAAAATGGCAGCCGACCTATACAGGTTGCGACCGCGGCAAAATGGCGGCCACACACGCTAATGTAAAAACACAATGACGCAGCAGACAGTGACACAGCAGCACTCCCCACACCAAATCAACTGCCCCTCACAGAACACGGACCCTGGTAGCAACAGAACCCCAGGAGAGCCCCCCCAACAGCCGCCACCCAGTATGGGGAAGGAGGGAGAGAGGAAAGCAGGGTGTACCCTCAGTCGACCTCCCCAGGAAAGCCCCAGCCATACCACCTTGCCGAGGCAAGGGGTCTACTCACCCGACTGCCATGCGACCGGCATGGCAGTGAGCCACACCGTGATAAGGCCATAGAGACCGGTCATATGTGTGCCCTAGAACATGAAAGTTCCCCGGACACCCCTGGAGCAACGGGGCATGTCGTGGACGACCCAGAGCTAAGCTGAGGGCCTGCACACGCTCGATGGCCGAACATGGGGGGACTACAAGGATCGAGGATCCAGCCTGTTACCCAGTCGGCAGTTGATAGTAGAATCCAGGATCCAAAAATGCAGGAACCAAGATAATAAAAGCGAAAAAAATCTCTAAAAAATCCAGAGTACATGGACTCCAGAGAGGCCAGCCTACTCCTGATGCTAGGCAGAAAAAAAACTGGAGCTGGTTAGTCAGAGTGGGGGTTATATACCCGGGGAGCCACACCCCCTGGGAGGAGCTGTACTGCAGAAGTGTTTTTAACACTTGAAGTGCTGTTTTTCTGCCTAGTCTCTCCTGGAAGGAAGGTGATATAACCCTAAGGTCAATGCTGCTGTGTCCGTCCATGAACGGAAGAGAAAGTAGGACTTTTAATAATAACAGCTTACCCGTAAAATCCTTTTCTTTAAGTACACTACACAGAGGTTCTTTTATGGCATTCTTACTGCTTTGCTACAAAAACTGAGGTACTTCCTGTGGAGGGGTCATATGAAGGGGAACTTATTCTTATTGGTTGTGCCAGTGTCCAATCACCTCTGGTGACCATACAACCCACTATAATGATTAAACTCTGTGTCCAGTGGTGTACTCAAAGAAAAGCATTTTACAGGTAAGCTAGTATTACAAATCCTACTTTCTTAACCTCACCAACTATGCAATTGTTAGGGTTTCCCAAAGCACAAGGGGCTATTTAGGGAAAGCAATAAAAAGATCAAAGGGTTAAATGTGAGCATGCTAAGCCATTACACTCAATGTATTATTTCTTGTCCCAGTGGGAATAAGGCAAGAAAACTTCAAACATGTCAAATGAATCATACATTTGTTTTTTATCAGACCTTTCTCCCCTTTTACCTAAGCTTTAGTCCTTCTATCAATGTGGAAGACAAAAGTAACTTATGCAAAAAAAAAGCTATGAAAACCTGATTTTATTATAGATGCTTGCCTATTCATTTTTTCACACTCAGAAAATGTGTTTTGTTTACCTTTGTGAGGTTTTAGTATTTAAATCCAACAGATGGCCAGCCCCCTAGAGGGAGTGCAGTAGCGTGGGGGGGCAGAGGGTGTCGTGGCCCCGGGCGCAACATGAGGCGGGGCGTGAAATCCCACACCAGTTGGTGTCACTTTGCCTCAATTTTCTAAATTTCAATTAACTGTGTCCCCTGCGATTCGGCCGCCATGTTGCGGCAGCTGGAGCCCTGTGATTGGGCAAATGTGGTCATGTGCTGCAGCGGGGCTGGGCAGTCCTTGAACACTTCTGTAAGCCGCCGCCAACTTCTCCTCCATTGACGCATGTGCGCGGGCACATACTGAAACGCATGCACACGTGCACGCACGTGCGCGTATGGGCGCCAAGTAACCTTATTTAAACTGAACACTGACACGTGAACATTGCTGAGTGGTCTTTCAGCTAGTGTCTGTTTACCCATTCTGATCAAAGTTTCCTGTGTCTTGACCCGGCTTCACCTGAACCTACTCTTTGAACTCCGCCTGCCTACCTGATCCTGGCTTGTGCCGGACTCTTACTTTCTGCTATAAAACATATTCATTAAAAAAATATTTACATTTCTTTATAAATTTAGGCAAATATGAATTCTTCTACATATTTTTGTTAAAAAAAATCCCAATAAGTGTATAATAATTGGTTTGTGCAAATGTTATAGCATCTACAAACTATGGTATATAGAGTCTTAAACCTATGTATTGGACACTGGCAAAAAAAAATTAAAATAGAGTTACGCTTACCGGCAACGTCTTTTCCAGCAGTCTTTCAGGAAAGCCACAATGAGAGACATAGGCTCCTCCCCTTCCTCAGGAAACACTGCGCCAGCCCATAAATTTCTCACTTCCCCTGCCAGACTTCAGTTTTTACAAGATCACCTCCACCAGCTGGGGAGACACAAGAACACATTAGTAACATACCATCAAAACTCATTACCATGCTGCGTTCCGGTCTTAAGTAAGACCCCCCAAATCTCAGGGTGGGTAACTAGGGCTGTCCTGAAAGACTACTGGAAAAGACGTTACCGGTAAGCGTAACTCTAATTTTCCCTCTTCGTCTTTCAGGATAGCCACAATGAGAGGATAAACGAGCACTTACCAACTAGGGTGGGACTACAGCTTGCAAAACCTTCCGACCAAAGGCTTGCTCACCTGCCGACACCAGGTCCACTCTGTAATGTTCCACGAAAGTAGAGTAGCTGGACCATGTCGCTGCCTTGCATATCTGTTCTGGCGTAGCTCCAGCCTTTTCCGCCTGAGAAGCTGCCAAAGCTCTGGTAGAGTGTGCCTTTATCCTTGTAGGGCGCTCCTTACCAGCTAAAGTATATGCCTGACCAATGGTTGCTCTGAGCCATCTGGCAATAGTGCGTCGAGACGCTTTGTAACCTTTTCTGACCCCAGAAAACAAAATAAATGACGAGTCTGACTTTTTAAATTCCTTTGTCAGCTCTAGGTAGTGCAGGATGCATCTCCTGACATCCAAGGTATGAAACCTCAACTCCCCTTCACCTGTGGGGTTGGGACAAAAGGAAGGTAGAACTACTTCCTGACTTCTGTGGAATTTTGAAGTTACCTTGGGTGAAAATGCTGGATCGGTCTTAATTACCCGATCTGGAAAAATAACACAAAAGGGGGGTCTAACAGATAAGGCCTCTATCTCGCTGACCCTCCTAGCAGTAGTCACTGCAAACAAAAACACTGCTTTTAAGGTCAGTTCCTTTAGAAAACACCTGTCTAAGTCCCAGATGGGGAATGGTGGGCCCTGAGCTGGTCTCTGCCTAGAGAGATCCCTGAAAAACCTGACTACCCAGGGGTTAGTGGCCAACAATTTCTCTAGGTATGCACTAAGTGCTGAGATCTGTACATTGAGGGTAAGACCCCTATCTGCGCCACACTGCAGGAATTCCAGAATGGCTGTAAGGCTCTGCATCGAACAGGAGCGTCCTATGCACCACTTATTAAAGCAAAGCCAAACCTTCTGGTAGATCTAGCGAGTCTCCTTCCTACTATTAAGGAGGATGGCAATTAACCTCTCTGAAAACCTCTTAGATTTTAGGAGGCCCTCCTCAGTAGCCAGGCCGCTAGTCTCCACTTGTGTACCTGAGGGCAGAGAACTGGGCCCTGCGAGAGGAGATCCTCTTGGGGCGGTAGGAGAAGGGGAGGTTCTACAGCCAGCTGCTTGACCACTGAGAACCATGCCCTCTTGGGCCAATGTGGGGGCACTAGATTTAGGAAAGTGCTTTCCATCTGAAACTTCCTCAGAACTGCGGGCAATAATACCGGTGGTGGGAATGCATAGCACATTCTGAACTGCCAGCTTTGGGTCAGTGCGTCCACTCCCAGTGCTCCCTCTCTGTTTAGAGAGAAAAAAAGAGGGGGCCTTCGCATTTTCTTTTGACGCGAAGAGGTCCACCTCCGGAGGACCCTATCTCTTGACTAAGAGACTGAAGACCTACTGATTGAGGACCCACTCGCTCTCTCTCAGTGGCTTTCGACTGTTAAAGTCTGCCAACACGTTCTTCTCGCCTCTCAGAAAGACTGCCGAGAGTGAAAGAGTGTTGATCTCAGCCTAGCCCAGGATGTCTGTTGCTAGGGCTGATAGAACTCCGCTCCTTGTGCCGCCATGCTTCTTTAGGTAGGCTACGGCCGAGGAATTGTTTGATCTGACCTGCGTGTGGTGTCCCCCGAAGTTCCTCCTGGAAAAAATCTGAGGGCCAGCCCCACTGTCCTCAGTTCCTTCCAATTGAACGATCTCTTTAGATCTTCGAACCTCCAGGTGCTCTGAACTGGAAGGGATCCCAGGTGAGCCCCCCAGCCCTTGCCACTTGCATCTGTGGTTACTACCCGAGAAACTGGGATAAGCCACAGCCAACCCTGCGACTGGTTTGTAACCTTCCTCCACTACCAGCGGGATCTTTTTACCTGATCTGGTACCTGAACCAAGGTGTCTAGAGCTTCTAGACTGTGGTCCTACACTAGGACGAAGGCCCTGCAGGGGGCAAAAGTGAAATCCTGCCCATTGGACTGCTGGGAGGGTGGATGTCAGCAGACCTAGTGTTGACATTAGAGACATTATCGAGACCTGTTGGTTGCATTGTAGGATGGCCACCGCTCTGTCCAACTTTAAGACTTTCTCTGTTGGGAGAAACACTCTTAAGAGTGTTGAGTCCAACCAGTATCCCAGGTATGTGATACACTTTGAGGGGATCAGACTGGATTTCTCCAAGTTCAGTAGCCACCGCAGGTCTGTTAGGATTTTCATTGTCCTCTTCAGATCTTTGAAAAGTTGTTCTGGGGATGCTGCGAATAGGAGCAGGCCGTCCAGATACGCTATGATGGACACTCCCTGGAGTCGCAGAAACGCCACTGGTTCCGCCAAGACCTTGGTAAAGATGCGGGGAGATGAGGATAGCCCGAATGGCAGAGCCTGGAATTGTAAGTGAACAATTGTTCCATCTAGGTCTACCGCTAGCCGCAGGAACCTCTGAGCTTCCTGCGATCGGGATGTGTAGATACGCATCCCTGAGGTCCAGAGATAACATGAAGCAGTTGTGGGGGAGAAGGGCCCTTACTGCGAATATCGACTTGTAGGTTATTGACCTGTTCAGGGGTTTTAAATTCAGGATTAGTCTGAACTTTCCGGAAGCCTTCTTCACAACAAATATGTGTGAATAGAAACCCTTCCCCTCCTCTGCCCCTGGAACTCTGCGGACCACGCTCTGGTCTTCCAGATCCCTAAGAGCCCCAAGCAAGTCTTTGGATTTTTCCCTGCACTTTGGTAACTGCGCAATCAGGTATCTCTGGGGGGGGGGTGACTTGCAAATTCTAGGCGATACCCCCTTCTTATGACCCCTAGGATGAAATGGTTGGGAGAAATTGCCTCCCATTGTGGGAGGAAGGTCCCAGTCTTCTTCCCACCCTGACTGGAGAGTCATTGTTTTTTGGTGGGCTGCTAAGGAGGGCAAAAAATCGCCCCTCTGCCCCTGCCCTTTGGGGTCCAAGTCTTCTTCTGCCCTTCAGGCTTGGGTGCCCCCTCTGTCTTTGTGGACAAAACCCCTTCTTTGACTGCACTGGGGCCTTTAGTTTAAGAGGAAAGGATTTCTTCTTATCCGCTATGCGGTCTAGAACGGTTTCTAGACCTGGGCCAAAGAGCAGGTCACCTGTCAGAGGTATCCCGCATAACTTGGCCTTGGAGGCGCTGTCACCCAGCCAAGTTTTAAGCCAGCGGGCTCTTCTGGCAGAGTTAGCCAGGGCTGCCGACCTGGCTGACATGCGGATAGATTACACTGAGGCGTCGGCTATATAAGCGATTCCTCACAGGATTGTGGGAAAGGAGGACAAGATGGTATCTTTAGCCGTACCGGCCTCAATATGCTCCTGGACAGTGGCGGCCCGCCCATATGGGCGCACGGGCGCCGCCCCCCCTCCCGCAGTCACAAAAAAATAAATAAATAAAAAAACGGGCCCTTTAAGAACTTTATATACAAATAAACACAATGCTGGCGCAAACAAGAACCTACTGTAATTTAGACTGTCCTCAGTGCAAAGTCCTATAAGCTATAACAAGCTTGGTGGTGAGTCACAGTTTTTTGGATGAAAGGCCCCTGTCCCCGGTAGCTTGCGTGCAGAAGCAAACACACACATAAGTCCCGCCCACATATGTAAACGCCGTTCAAACCACACGTGAGGTATCGCCGCGTGCGTTAGAGTGCCAGCAACAATTCTCGCACTAGATCTCCTCTGTAAATCTAAAATGGTAACCTGTTAACATTTTCAAAGCGTCGTGTGGAGATTTTTAAGTACCGAAGTTTGGCGCTATTCCATGAGTGTGTGCAATTTTAAAGCATGACATGTTAGGTATCTATTTACTCGGTGCAACATAATCTTTCATATTTTACAAAAAAATTGGACTAACTTTACTGTTTAGTTATTTTTTAATTCATGAAACCATTTAAAAAAAAAAGGCGTTTGAAAAATGATTGCGCAAATACCGTGCAAGATAAAAAGTTGCAATGACCATAGTTTTATTCCCTAGGGTGTCTGCTAAAAAAACATATATAATGTTTGGGGGTTCTGCGTAATTTTCTAGCAAAAGAATGATGATTTGTACATGAAGGAGAGAAGTGCCAGAATAGGCCCGGTATTGAAGTGGTTACATTTCCCATTGTAGTGTCCCATGTTTTTTTAAGAAGGGAGTCTATCCTCTTGTCCATCACATCAGCCAAGGCACTCATGTCCTTGAACAGTAGGTCCGTGTTCTAGAGACCTGGGAGAAGGCTGCGTCTAATTTGGGGGTCTTATTCCAAATAGATGCAGGATCTTCTGAAAAGGTAAACCTCCTTTGAAGGGACCTGGAAAAGAAGAGTTTCCTCTTGGGATCCTGCCATTCTTTCTTAACTGTGTTAACCAGTACCTCATGTACTGGAAAGACTCTTCTCTCTTTCTCCCCCAGACCTTGATACATTTGGTCATGGAGGGTTACGGTCTTTTTGTCGGTCTGGATACCAAGGGTCGTATAAATTGCCCCCAAGAGGTCTTCTACCTTATCCAGGGACAACTTATATCTGGAGGGCTTGCCAGGTTCCCCATCCTGGTCCTCCTCCTCTGAGCCCTGAGAATCAGGGGTAGCACTATCTGAACTTGCCTGTTCAACACCGGTAGGACCTGAAGCCTCCTATGCCCTCTGTGTAGTGGCAGGTTCGGCAGGAGCCCAAGCCAGCGGAAGGGTTGTATCCTGAGAGATGGTATTAGGAGGAAGTTTAATTTTTTTTCAAAATGACTCTTAAAAGGAAGAAAAGGTGGACAAGAGTTCCTTTACGGAAGTAGCTAGTTCTGACTCCTGCTCTGAATCCCTCTCTCTAACTAGGGTGACTATACAGTCCCTGAAAAGGACTTTTGCCCATGACTCCCCCAGAATGTCCCTACAGGAGGCACACTTCCTTCTAGAGGCATGGGACGACTGACTTTTAGTAGATTTCTGAAAAACATGTACCAAAAAAAGGCAAAAAAAAAACGGTAAAAAGGGGCAGACAGATACAACCCAGGGAGTGCACTGACCCTCTATCCTGCAGGGATCAGAGCCTCCCCCCCTGACCACCCAGGGGGATTGCCCCCCCCCCATAGACAGGAACCATGTATGGAGGGGCATTCCTAGATAGAGAGGACCCCCCCCCCCCCCAGGGCACTCTTACCTTAGGAAGGCTGGAGGTAGTGTCACTGGGTGTGGATTGAGCGTCCACTTCTGACATGACTGCAGGTGGTTGCTGCTACGGAGTCTCACGCTGCCTGTGCGTGCACTGACCCTCTATCCTGCAGGGATCAGAGCCTCCCCCCCTGACCACCCAGGGGGATTGCCCCCCCATAGACAGGAACTGTGATAGATAATTTTAAAATCTCTATTTTATCTTAGACTATCCATTTATTAGAATCTCTGAATTTTTTTTCTCTTTCCTATATTCCTTATACTGTGTATTTGTTTTTATACGCATTATGCATATGTATGAAATTATGTATGTACCAAAATAGTGCTTTATTTTCTTGATGACTTCATATCAGATATTGTGTTTTGAAGAAAGTTATGAACTTAGCATTGAAAATATGAGGGACAGAAAGCTGGAAGATGAGAGCAAATGCTATTTCTTCTCCATTATGTTTCAAATGTGTTTAACCCTTCTCCCATTGCATTCCTAGATGGACTTTGGCTTCCCCTCCTCCTTCCCCCTCTTCCTGTCTCCAGTTCACTGAAGGAATTTGTGTCTCAAGAGAACGGTTTACAGATATGGCCATACCAGGACAGCTGTTACCCTGTCCTTCTCCTCCCCCTTCTCTTTATCTCACCAAAGGAATTTTTATGCAAGATGGTCTGAGCAAAAGACACAAGGGGACTTTTATGCCACATGACAAGAAGGGTGTGTGCAGTCAGTCTGCCTGTGAAATGGACTTGTGGAAGGAAACTATCCCTTGGAGAACTGACCAATGAGGGTTCCCTGCCAAGCACAGGGGGCGTGTAATAAGGGGGCTGGGATGAATGAATTATATGGGTTGACCAATGAGAATGCATTTTGTGATCTTGTGCTGATAATAAAACCAACTGCCCAGACGGCAGCCATTCTCTTTGCTGGCTGAACGTTGGAAGGTGACCTTATATATATATATATATTAATTTGGGTCAACAGGTAGAATGAGTAGCCCTGAGATTGTATCAGGAAATAAATTAATTAGTCTTTACCAGAACCATGTATGGAGGGGCATTCCTAAATAGAGAGGACCCCTCCCCCAGGCTGGAGGTAGTGTCAATGCGAGTCGATTGAGAGTCCACTTCTGACATGACCGCAGGTGGTTGCTGCTACAGAGTCTCACGCTGATTGTGCGCATTCTCGACTCTCTCCAGCGTGTGCCTGGTCCCCCATCAGCTCCGCGACCTGGAACCGGAAGTCACGGGTCAAAGGGAAAGCATCCACCCTCCGCCGGAAATGACATCACCCGCCGTCCGGCCAGCTGGTTCCAAAAATGTGGCCTGTAGAAAAAACAGGGAGAGCTAGGATGCCTCCATGCTGCGGCCCTGTGGATGCAATAGGGGATCCCCTCAGCCTGCTGCCGTGCTCGACGAGGATGGGTTGGCTTCAGACGGTGGGAAAGTACCACACCTATGGCACCCTGGAAGCCCCTGCTTCCTCAAAGGTTCTAAAAAACGGCCTCAGTCCCCTGACTGATCGGCCTAGTTCCAAGCACAGTGTCTCCCCTCCGGAGGAAACACTAACAACTGAAGTCCAGCAGGGGAAGTGAGAAATGTATGTGCTGGCGCAGTGTTTCCTGAGGAAGGGGAGGAGCCTATGTCTCTTATTGTGGCTGTCCTGGAAGACGAAGGTGGAAAACTGTATTCCAGGAAAACGAGAACAACCCCTCCCATTACCAGATTGCTCAGTTTTGCAGAACAGCAGTACCAAGAACGCCATCATTACTCACAGAAGAGTGGTACCTGTGTCCCCCAATGGACTCCAAGTTAAAGATTTTACAGTGAGTACAATAATCCCATTTTCTGTCCCATTCATTGAGGGACACAGGAAGACTTTAAGACATGTAAAAGCAGTCCAAGGGTGGGCAATACAGCAAACTATCACTAATGCTAACCATACATGGCTCAGTTTTTGTATTCAGCCAGCTGGCTAAAAAAAAAAAATTACAAATGATCCCATCCACACATTCAATGTGAATGTGAGAATACTATGACACAGTGGGGAGAATTCCTATTGGCTGCAGCACTGATCAAACTAAAGTTTTCCAACAAGCTGGTTTGTAAGAAGACGATCAATAGATCGACTTCTCGTGAATGGGAATGGCCATACATGGATCAAATTTTGATCCATAAATAACCCCCCCCCCCCCCCCCCCCAAAAAAAAAAGACAAAACTGACGCTGCCTGTAGCTCAGAGAGCCACTTGAAGAAACTTACACCTGAAGCTGGCATCAGATAAGACCACACGTTCTACCTTGTAGAACTTACAGAACGTGTGAACAGAAGACCAGGTGGCAGGCGTGCAAATCTGAGAAACACCTTTTTTGATGCTGTAAAGACGAAAAGGCACTTATAGATCTAGTATATTTCACCACAACAGGAAAGGGTTGAACCCAAATCTTGGGAACACAAGTCTAAATGATGGTCTGCCTGATCCACCTTGATGGTGAAACAAGAAACCAGTGCACTCATGCAGTGTCCACCTGGGATTACAAAAAGGGAATCTTCCTGAACACAGACTCTCACAGGCCAAACCACATGCAAGCAATGGAGATAAATGTCCTTCTGGTGAACTGGAGAGGGACAAATGGATGAAAGGACAATGTCAAGGTTGAGGTGACCATCGTGTACATATGCAGAACCAAAAAGTTTTTCTTGAGTGATACGTGCACCTTCTTCCTGCCTTCACAGCTGTGGACACTTCTGGGTGGGGATGAGCCAAACACCCCCGATTCTGTTCGCACCAGAACCTGCGAACGGACCGAAAGTATGCGCAGACTTTAGAACCCCATTAAAGTCTATGAGACTCGAACGTTCAAAATCAAAAGTGCCAATTTTAAAGGCTAATATGCAAGTTATTGTGCTAAAACTGGTCTGGGGACCCGGGTCCTGTCCCAGGAGACATGTACCAATGCAAAAAAAGTTTTAATGGATAAATAGAGTGAGAGAAATAGAAGCCATGGAGGACTTGGTCCTCTCAGCCAAGGATAAGAAAAATCAATATGAAGAAACATGGAAGAGCTGGAACTTATTTAAAAATTCGGACGAAGAGAAGAGACTATTGGATGAGATAAATTAATGAGGAGTAAAAGGAAGAGATGCCTTCTGCATAGTGTGAAAAACAAACATCTGCCTCTTTTGAGACTTACAACTTAAAAAGGGAGGGGAGGAATAATGTTTTTTCTTCTCGGGAGCGGGGTTAGGGTTGATCCTCCACTTGTCTCTCTGTGAAAGAGAGAGAAAGTGAAGGAAAGGGGGAAAAGAAGGGTTAAAGTGGATAAACGGACAGTCACCTAATTATAGCCTGTTGGTCTTAGTATAGGCCAACGAGGAAATAATAAGTAATGTATTTGAATAGACTCAATAGAAAGGGACTGACCAGAAGATGCAAGACATATTAAAATAAGGGGAAAGGGTCAGGATGAATGTATATTCTGATAACTGTAATAAGACTTAGAAATTGTCCTGTATCCACCCCTATGTATATTGTGGAAAAAACAAATAAATATATAATTGCAAAAAAAAAAAGGAAAAAAAGAGGAGAAAAAAGGAAAATAAAATAAAAGAAGGGAGTGATTTTAATTAGGGTTGTCCCGATACCACATTTTTTAGGACCGAGTACAAGTACCGATACTTTTTTTCAAGTAGTCGCCGATACCGAATACCGATACTTTTTTTAAATGTGTCCCCAAATGCAGCCATGTCCCCCACATATTGCAGCCATGTATGTCCCCCACATATTGCAGCCATGTATGTCCCCCACATATTGCAGCCATGTATGTCCCCCACATATGCAGCCATGTATGTCCCCCACATATGCAGCCATGCATGTCCCCCACATTGCAGCCATGTCCTGTCCCTCATACCTGTAGATATGATGCCGCCGCCGCCGCTAATCTCCCTGCATTATAGCGCAGCGTGCATTACAAGCTTTCGTTCTGAATACTTGTAATGCCCGCGCCGCCATGTATAGACAATCCCCTTCTCGGGATTGGAGGGATCCGTCGAATCCCACGCAAGGGGGAGTGTCTATACGCAGATTTGTGCATAGACACTCCCCCTTGCTCGGGATTGAACAGATCCGTCCAATCCCAAGAAGGGGAGTGTCAATACATGGCGGCGCGAGCATTACAAGCATTCAAAACGAAAGCTTGTAATGCGCGCTACGCTATAATGCAGGGGGATTAACGGCGGTACGCGGCAGCGGCTGCATCATATCTACAAGTATGAGGGAAAGGACATGGCTGCAATATGGGGGGGGGGGGAAGTATTCTATTTTAGTATCAGGGGGATTTGCGGGAGTACAAGTACTCCTGCAAATACTCGGCATCGGTCCCGATACCGATAGTAGTATTTGCAATACCAGAAAAGACCATCAAGGATTGTGAGTTGTTCGCCATCAAGCTGGCCATCAAGCTGGCCCTGGCGGAATTGCGGTATATTCATGAAAGATCTCCCCACAGCGTAACCATATTTACAGATTACAAAAACCCAGTTGCACAGTCATTAAAATTGTAGTTGATAGGTGCTTTAAATTTGCACACTTTGTTTCTTTCCCCACTATTTATTCTTCTAAAGTCCTGGCATCGTACTCGATCTAGAAATTTTTTAAACAGCACGCCGTTCCTTCTCAAATTTTGGAAAGAGGAACCCAGTTTATCGCCTGGTTTTAAAAAGAGCTTTGTAAATAAATGGACATCTGCAGTACTCTTCTGCTTACAATTCTCAAATAAATGGCCAAATGGAGTCTCTGGGGCAATACTTCCATTCTCTAATTTCTGCTCACCAAGATGACTGGGTATCTTTACAGTCTTGGGCTAAGTTTGTCTGTAATCACCCATTAATTCCATCTACAGGGAATTGACATTCTTTGTAGTTGTTTGTGCCTCCATACAGACCTCTTTCGAAGCAATTTGGTCCCAGGTACAAAAGTGCTTCTCGACTGCCTTAAGATGCAAGAAATTCGCTGACTGCCACCACAGCTAAGCCCTTGATTTCTAGCCTAGAGACAAAGTCTTGCCACAAGAAACCTTTATGTTATATTTTGCTCCATGGTATATTGGACCTTTTGAAATCTTGGCCAACATCAATCCCATGTACTTTAAGTTACGCCCACCACCTATTTTCTGCATTCCCAGCAATTTCCATGCTTCCTTTTTGAAGCCATTGGTTCTCAGCAAATTCTCCACTGCATTAATAGTCTAAGCCTCTGCTGCATCATTTCTGCATTTACAGTCTTCATTGCAACCGCACTCTGAACCTCTGCTGCGCCATCTCTCCACCCATGGTCTCACTGTTAGACAGGTTAATTGGTTGTTTTGCAAGCTGGTCGGTAAGTAGGCTTGGTTTTTCCCTGGGCATTCCCCGGGTCACTTTTGTTATCTGCTTTAGCCTTCCATTGCTACTTACTGCTATGGCCAGCTATAGATGGGGGTGGTGGACAGGTTTATGCTTCACCTGTGGTGTTTATATTGGTCCAGCAATGCACCAACACCTTTGCAGCCATTGAGCTACATGCTGGGTGCTTACTGTGCTCCTGTACCTTTAAGGAGGGGTGGCTCCCCTTCAGTTTACCTGCCCCTTTCCATCCATTAAAATGCATGTGCCTTCATTGTGGGGACGCTCATTGTTTAGTGTTAGGACCACAGATTGAGGGGTGCCTTGATGCGGCTCTGTGGCTCACGCATGCGTTTGCAAATGCGTGCGGACAAAACCCCTGTTTTTAACGCATACTGTTAGACAGGTTAATTGGTTGTTTTGCAAGCTGGTCGGTAAGTAGGCTTGGTTTTTCCTTGGGCATTCCCCAGGTCACTTTTGTTATCTCAAGCCTCACCCCTGCTTTCAGATACACAGTTAAGTGATCTGGGGCTAGCCAGCAGCTAAGCCCAAACCCCCATTATAGGATCTCTACCAGAACATCAGCCAATTCTTAGATTCTTAGACTCCACTCAGATAAAGCAACAACACAAAAGCAACAAGGTTAATATTAGGACCACCAACTCAGATGGATGAGAGTAGAGAAAGGAATGTTTATAATGGATTCAAACAAAGGTTTCTGAATGAAGAGAGGCAGAGAGAACTAGTTTCAGATCCAATGGATTACCAAGAGAATGTACAAGGAAGTTACATGGAAGACCCTCTGTACAAAGGTCTTAATCAAAGAATGAGTCTATAATGGGGTTGCGAATTAAATGCTTGTACAAGCACAACTATAGGAAGAAGAGAATGTGTCCCTGGGATAAAAGCCCCAAGCTGCACACCAAGTGAAGTATGTCTTCTATGACTGATGAAAGACTTGAAGTGGACTTTCCAGTTTTTAGGATCGTAGGAAACACAGACTTAGAGATGTTCCTCTCCCTCAGAATCTGGGCTTTAACAGCCATGCTTAAAGGGTCACTAAAGTCAATGGCCCAGATTCAGAGAGAATTAGATTATCGTAGAGTATCAGAAATACACTACGCCGCCGTTTTTTACCTGGCTCTACGTGGAATCCAGGTAGATTTTGTCCAGTAAACGACGGCGGCGTAGTGTATTTCTCCCGTCGCAATCCATCTACGCGAGTAGGGGGCGTGAAGCATTTAAAATAGGCGCGTTCCCGCCGTGCATTGCGCGAAATCACGTCGTTACGTCGTAGTAGCGTCGTTTACGTACATTCCTATTCCCGAACGAGTTACGTTAAAAAAAAAAAAAAAATTCAATTCGACGCGGGAACGACGGCCATACTTTACATGGGTTACGCACTGTTAGACCAGCAAAAAGCTCCTCTAACATTACGTAGCCAAAAAATTACGTAGGCGATTACGAGGGACACTTCGTGGATCGCCGTAAAAACTCATTTGCATACCCCGACGGTGAAAACGACGCAGACTCCACCCAGCGGCCGCAAAAATATCGCAACGTAGATCCTAAGGCTTACGAGGACGTAAGCCTCTTGGATCGAAGCCCGAAGCCGCCGTATCATGGTTTGAGGATTCAAACTAGTGATACGGCGCGCAAAATTTGAAATTACTCCTGTCTAACACCAGTTAGACAGGCGTAATCGCTCTATGAATCTGGGCCAATAATTTTATTTTTTTTAAATAACAAACATGTTATACTTACCTCCACTGTGCAGCTCGTTTTGCACAGAGTGTCCTCTAACCCTGTCTTCTGGGGTACCTCGGCGGCTGTCTTAGGTCCTGCTCGCAAAAGCATTCCACCTTAATGCGAGCAAGCTTGCACGGTGGAAAGCTTTTGCGGCGCGTCATCCCCTTTGATTGACAGCAGCGCCAGCCAATGGCTGCACTGCTATCAATCCGCCCAGCCTAGCCAATCAACGGCCAGGCTGGGAACCGAAGAGGATCACATGGACACGCCCGGGACTTTCGAACGGTCAGGTAAGTAAAACGGGGGTCTCGGGGGGGGGGGGGGGGGGGGGGGCGAAACCATCGGATGTTTTTTCACCTTAATGCTTAGGATGCATTAAGGTGAAAAAACATTTACCTTTACAACCCCTTTAAAGCTAGAGAATGTGAAGTAGGATGGTAAATAGGTCCTTGAGACAGAAGGGTTTGACCAGTCTGGACAGCTTAGGAAAGTCTTACCAGGATGATGTAGCCAGAGCCTGGGCCAGCCTGAGGATCACCAGAATGTCCTCCATTTCAATCCTGAGAAGCAGACAAAGAAGTTTATGGAAAGTCATAAAGCTACCAGAACATT
This sequence comes from Rana kukunoris, assembly GCA_029574335.1. Taxonomy (NCBI): domain Eukaryota; kingdom Metazoa; phylum Chordata; class Amphibia; order Anura; family Ranidae; genus Rana; species Rana kukunoris. Next base: position 366,596,425 of record CM056050.1, read on the forward strand.
CAAGGCTTCCGCTCGAGGGTTCCTGTACCTGGAGAAAAACCTGTCTATTTTGCTGTCTGGCAGCCAGCAGGTCCACATACTGCATCCCCCACCTGTGATAAAGGTCCTGGAATATCTCTGGGTATGGGGACCACCCCCTCGGGTCAAAGTGCTGCTGGATGAGAAAGTCTGACAATTGTCCACATCTGAAATGTATCGAAAAGGCTGGAACGTGAAGTTCTGTCCACCATAGGAAACAATCTACCCTTTTGTGCTGGCTAAAACAAGAGTTTTGGTTCCTCCCTACTGATCACAAAAGACAGATAGTCTCTCTGGTGAAAAGAGGCGATGACAGACTTGGTAGATTTCATGTGGAGTTTTTGGACTCGAATAAAGACATTTGGAACTTTGAGATCCATAATGGAGTGAATTGTGTATTTGGACTTGGAAATTGTGAACAGGTTGTAGTAAAACCCGAGGACCAGAAACTGGGGCATTGACACTTTGATTAAAGTGAGCTGAGAGAGCTCAATGAAGGTATGCTAAAATGGTAAAATGTCAGCCTGGGATATGACCTCATGCACCCAAGCATCAGAGATGCAAATTGCTTAAGCCCCCACAAAGGTTAATAAACATGCCCCCATTCTGGAAAGTGGGCGCACTCCTTCATGCAGTGAAAGGATTGTCTGAGAATTTGGCAGATTTTAAGTGCTAGACCTTGTAGGTAGACAGAGACATTTCTTTACAGACAGAGATGAAGAAGACTTTGCACTCTATTCCTTAGGTTTCCACTGAGGAAGATGGGTACTCTTGCCACCAGCATCCTTGATGATGTTGCCAAGAGTTGGTCTGAAAAGACCCTGTCCCTCGAAGACCATGCAGATCGAAAACTTTTTTACCCAACAGTTTCAAAGTTCATTTTTATTTAACCACTTAAGACCCGGATCTTTAGGCAGCTAAAGGACCCGGCTAGGTTTTGCGATTCGGCACTGCATCACTTTAACTGACAATTGCGCGGACGTGCAACGTGGCTCCCAAACAAAATTGGCGTCCTTTTTTCCCACAAATAGAGCTTTATTTTGGTGGTATTTGATGACCTCTGCGGTTTTTATTTTTTGCGCTATAAACAAAAATAGAATACTTTTTGCTATAATAAATATCCGCCAAAAATATATATAAAAAAATGTTTCCTCAGTTTAGGCCGATACATATTCTTCTACCTATTTTTGGTAAAAAATAAAAAATAAATCACAATAAGCGTTTATGGGTTGCTTTGCGCAAAATGTATAGCGTTTACAAAATAGGGGATAGTTTTATAGCATTTTTATTAAAAATGTTTTTACTATTAATGGCGGCGATAAGCGATTTTTTTCATGACTGCGACATTATGGTGGACACTTCAGACAATTTTGACACATTTTTGGGACCATTGTAATTTTCACAGAAAAAAAATGCATTTAAAATGCATTGTTTATTGTGAAAATGACAATTGCAGTTTGGGAGTTAACCACAAGGGGCTCTGAAGGAGTTATGTGTGACCTAATATGTGTTTACAACTGTAGGGGGTGTGGCTGTAGGTGTGACGTCATTGATTGTGTATCCCTATAAAAGGTATCACACGATAGATGATGCCGCCACAGTGAAGAACAGGGAAGCCGATCTTCAGCTCCGGGGACCTATCGCGGGACCCCAGCGGCGATCGGGGTCCGCGGGTTCCCGGAGCTTCGGACCGGATTGCGGGCGCGCGCCCGCGACCCACGGCTGGGTACCAGCACAGGACGTACCTGTACGTGCATGTGCCTAGCCGTGCCATTCTGCCTACGTAAATGTGCAGGAGGCGGTCCTTAAGTGGTTAACAGTTCCACAGTTCGCATTTTATCCTAATGCAAATGTATTGACTAAGTCCCATAGCTTAAGAATGATGTGCACTGCATCAGTAAGAGCCAAAACAGTCTCTTTTAATTTGGGAATAAGAACGTTAGACTGCAAAACCTCAGGGGAAGGTCATCAGCTAAGGACCAAAGCAACTGATGCCCCAGAAGCCACTGTTGGCAAATCAGATATAGAATCTGCAGTAAAAAATGTTGGAATACATTTGTGGCCTCTGCAGTCAGTCAAAAAATAACTGGGTAAATTGGGCCATAAAATCTTTTATGACCATAATAAAAAGCTCAGCCGAGAGCTGAGCAGGCCCAACCACACTCGATGGAGTTAAGGAGTTAAGGAGGACTCTGATCACAGAACAGATTTTAAGATCAGACGATAAAAGGATTCCAGGCTGCAGACGTCAGCATCAAATAGCAAGCTGCAAGCAGCTCCAAAACCGTTGGTAGAATGTGAGCTCATGGCACCCCAGAGGAATTATCCATCAACCCGCCCCTCACCCTGTGGGTACTCACAAAACCTGGAAAGCTAGTGGCAGGCGAGAGTCAGATGGCCAGAGGCAGCAGGAACGGATTGAAGATTAAAGTTCCGCTAGCTCATGTCAAGCAGGAGCAACACTCCACCCAAAGAGCTGGAGACAATAGGGTCAAGCAACCTAAGAAATTACGGCCGACTCACTTGAGGTAATGCCAGTTGCTCTGGACAATGAAAAGTGCTCCACAACTAATTTTACCAGAATGAAGCCTATAAAGCAAGTCTCCAATCCTCCTGTGTATGAGTAAAAAGTACATACACCAAAACATTGCAAATATCCAATAATATTTTCTTAAAGTAGATAGCAGATTTATACGAGGGGCGTTCAAGTCAAAACGGGACATTTGAGTTTATATAATAAAATAACACATTTCAAGGAGTGGAAACAGCATTTATTTTTAGCCATACTCCCCTGTTACATTCATACACGTATACCAGCATTTAACTAATGCCTGGAAAGCTTTGGCATGAAAAGATTTCTCAGATTTGCTAAAATGCATCAATGCAATCAGACTTCAACTCTTCTGTGCAGGTCAAAAAGCTGTCTTGTACCCAGCAGTAAAAGCGGAAAGTGGAAGGCTGTTTTGGTACCCAACGTGCGCTAACCTTTTGAAATTGCAAATAGTTGTGAATTACTGTGTTCATCGTTTCCACAGAAAGATTAGCCTCTTTCATGACAGGTTATACATTGATTATCCAGGATCGGGCTTTCCACAGGCTAAATGTTCACAGGAATGACTGCTGTGAGCTGGGAACCACCACATCCAGGATTGTCACCGACGGACGTACGGCCATCTTGAAAAAATGTCTTCCTGTGGCGGAGCGTCTCATCACCGTACTGTGCTTAAAGTCTTTTATAGATATTGGGTTTTACACCTTTTTTTAAATCAAATACTTTATATTTATTCATACATGCAAATGTGTCAAAATAATCTATGAACTATCAAAAATAGTAAAAAACACAGAAAACAAATAAACCTTGCACCTCTCAGACTAAAGTAGCTTAGCACACCTTCATTCACAAGAAACGTCATCACCACACGCTGTTTAATGCACACACTAACACTGTTGTCTGTCATCTTAATTAACAGTCTCTGGACTGGCCCAAGACATGTGCCATCAGTAATAGGACACACTTACCACTTACTACTGCATGTAGTACAGCCATGCCAGCATCCCATTTTATACCTGTAAATTTAAAAGTCCCAGTTTGACTTGAACATCCCCCTTAGGTTGGCAATAAATGGTTCTAATTAAGATAGAATTTTCTTTTGAAAATCAGAAAATTTGTGAGTTTTGTGATCCGATAGTGTCACCATTGATTTCAAAATGTGACCAACCAAGCCTTCAATTTCACCTCATGATGCTACAGAAAATAATTTTCGTGGGAATCTTTTCTTTCCGGGAATTTTAGAAAATCGTTTGTTTTTCAAAAAATTTCCAACAGGTCCGATTACTGAAATTCGTTGGCCACATGAAAATTAACTGTTGCTGCAGCCAACTAATGGTGGAAAATATGAATGAAAATTCTTAGATAAGGTTTTCAAAAGAAAATTCTTTCAAAATTCGACCCATGTATGGCCTGCCTAAGTTGGTGAGTTTTCAATCACTAAAAAGTTTTAATGTTTTGTTGCCCTGTAAAAACCTTTTCAACTGTCCAAAGTAGTTTCACTAATGATATAATTTACATATTTGTAATGTAGTACCATCACAACTATTTTATTAAATATCCTTAAGAATACTTTACCTTGTTTTCCAGAGATTTTTGCTGTTTTTCTTTTTTGGAAAATTCATTTGCAAGATTTCTTTTCTATAAAAAACACAATTTATGACATTATAAAAATAAAACATTAGTAAAGTGTATCAAAGATCTAAATTCAAAATATTCAAGTTTAACACCCATAGGATGAGGTGGCTAGATATGTTTTCTTATTTTTTCAACATATTTTACTTTGTTTTTACCTGTTCAGCAGTTTCCCCACTGACAGCTAAATGTAAACAGATGAATCCTGGCAAAGAAAAACAATGAAGAAGAAACAGTGTGGGGTCCCTTTGGGTCTGGTATAAATTTTAAGGTGTACCCCACACCAATGTAAAAATGGAAAATTGTATCAAATACTTACCGTAATTTTCCTTTCCTGATGCCAAGACATGGCAGCATACCTATGATATAGCCCCGCCCCTATATCCGCCCACAGGACACGTGATAACTCTCTATAAAACTCTGACTGAGAGCTAGCTCCCCCATTCTCCGTATAAAGTACAAAATATCAGAGGGAGGGTTCGTATGCAGCCATGTCTTGGCATCAGGAAAGGAAAATTACGGTAAGTATTTGATACAATTTTCCATTTTCCTGACGCCAGACATGGCAGCATACCTATGATACATGAAGAGCTTTCTAGAGGGAGGGTTTAATGCTGTAACTTAAAAAAGACAAAGAAGCTTGGATAAACTTCCTCCCAAACTCTACCGTAGTAAGAGCTGCTAGATCCACCCTGTGGTGTATTAAGAACATATAATGTGATGACCAGCTTGCCTCTTTGCAGACTGTCTACAGAGACAACCCTGCCTGGGCTATCCAAGAAGATGACATCACCCTGGTTGAGCGATGAGCTCTAACCATCTCTGGAGGATCCTTACCGCCTCCACATGCCCAGTGAGTATTTTCACGATTCAGGCCGAGATGGTTCAGGCCGAAGCCACTTACTCTTTAAATCTTAAACATTCTGAATGTAGAAGTAGCCTGAGATGGACATTCCAAAGTCCTCAAAGCCTAACTTGAGCAAATCGGCATCTGATTGCACTGGGAAGGCTGGAAGCACCCATTCACTGAAAAGACAAAACATGGATGTCACGCTTTGGAACAAAAAGACTTCAGCCCAACCCTGTCTCGGAAGAACATGGAATGAGGCTCTGACGCCCCAAATTTTGGAGTCGACGCACTCTCCCCTGAAATCAAGGCTAATAAAAGGCTGATTTTAAAGGAGATCTCCCATGAAGAGCAGTCTTCTGTCAAGAGTACAATGAGGGTTTGCTAGAAAATTGAGGACTGCTGCCAGGTTCCATTAAAGGAAACCTATTTCTCTTGGGAAGGCATAGTCCAAGTACCTCTCATGAAGTGATCCATCAGCAGGTTTGCTGCCCATTTTTTTTTTTTTTTTTTGGGAAAAAGCCAAGATGGCAGAAATTTTCACCTTATGCAAACTGAGCTCCAAATCCAATTCAGATTGTAGAAAAGACAGGATTTGAGATAAAATTTGGGTCACAAGAGTCAAACTGATGCCCAGCTGCAAAGCTTGTGGGCCTAATCCATACTCTGGAGTAGATAGCATCGATTGATCCCTTCGAAAAATTCTGCAGAGTTCTAATCCCCTCTGGAAAACTCTTGTAACCTCTGCCTTACAATTTCCAGGCTGCTAAATTTAGATGTGATGGTTGCCGATGTAGTGCATCTCCCTCAGATAAGAGGAGATGAGGAGTCACAGGCAGAATTATCGGTGTGCACACACTGATACCCATTGCCAGAGAGACCCATGGTCTGTGAGGCCAGTAAGGAAGACCTGTGATGACTGTCAGGCTCAACAATTTCTTTAATCCTAAAATTCCTGGAGGGAAGGTATAGGTCATTTGCCCAACCCAAGGCTTGGTAAAGGCATCTGTCCCCTCCACTAATGGATGAGGGTAGCGTGAGAGGAACCAGTTCCCCTTGTAGCAGGCCGATGAGGCAAAACAGATCCAGTTGAGCGAACCTCCACTCGTGGATGATCCCTTGGAACACTTCAGGGTGAAGGGACCATTCGTTGGGATCCTTGAATTGCCCGGATAGACAATCCGCTTCCAAATTCTGATAGGCTGGAAGATATATGGCCCTCAAATCTGGGAGATATTGCTGGGCCAAAGCCAGGATTGGTTCCACCTCTCCCAGGAGGGACTGGCTGTGCATGTCGCCTTGTCGCTGTATATGGGACTGCTGCCATGTGGTCCAGACAGAGTAGGACTGGCAGACCCTATGTGTGTGACAGTAAAGTATTCAATGTCAATGCTGGTAGAAGTTCCAGAATATGGAAACTAGGCCCTGAGTGGGAAATTCCCACCTGCCCTGAATCCTGAGATGCTCACAGGTGGTGTCCCACCCTGCTGTGCTGGTATCTGTAGCAATAGTGATCCATGGCTACAGCCCTAATAGACTAAGCCATTTAGCAGTTTATCTTTTTTTTTTTTTTTTTTAATCACCAGAACCCTGGTGCCTCTGGCTAGACAAAATGCTTCCATTGCGTCCGGAAGCCTTGTTGGAAAACTGAGTTTCCAGTGAGCCCAAGGGATCCTCGGAATACAAAAGCCATTGTCCCGAGAGGACTCATGCACTGGGATGCTGACAACACTGGTGCAGCCAACGCCTGTTGGAACCTCTCCCTGACTTTAGGGAGTTTGAGGTGGCAAAGAAACTGAAACTGCCTGAGTACTAAACAAGGCCCCTAGGTAGAGCATATTCCGCATAGGCACCAACTAGTTTTGGCAATGCTTGCCCCCCGACTCAAAACGGTTGGTATGACTGAAGGACCAGGACATGCTGATAGGTATACTGCAGGTCCACTGAAATCCTCCAGTAACCTTGTTGAATGATCTGGATTTATGGTATGGAGAGACTCCATCTTGAGTCTATCCGTATAGATTGATTCAGCCTCTTGAGGTAGTTCTGGAGGCTGCCGATTAAATAACCAATAACGGCCTTGCCATTGGAAATGATTAAGCACAAAATGAATGTGTGAAAAGCGTCTATGTGACCTTGTGTTGGTGTTTTTGGGGTCACCACTTTAGACAATAAAAGGAATATTGAAATTCCTGGATGCACAGCCATTTCTTCTCTTACATGGCCTGAAATCGCCATTCTTCGGTAGTGGTCTTACCGGAACTGGGTCACTTTGAGCCACTTGGCTCCAACTGCCTCCTGGGCAGGCCTGGCGTTAAAAGGGCTTCTGAGTATCTTGGGGAGCCGCATGGGTCTTCTGACGCCCTTGGATGGGCGAAAGCCTCCAAAATCGCAGTACCTGTTTGGTGTTCCTTTGAATGGTTGCCCCCTCTGGCTCTTTGATCCTGGGGCAGAAGATCTGATCTTCCTCCTATAAGCCTGGAGAAGATAGTTTCCAGTATTTTGACAAAACAGCGCCTTCCCATCAGAAGGCAGCTTACAGCAATTCAGCTTTGAGGATGGGCCAGCCGCCCAGGATTTGCCCCAGTGCACCTTTGGCTGCGACTGAGCCAAGCATGGCTCTGGATAACCATCGAATGATGTCTATAGCTGCCTCACCTGTAGAGTCCACTGAAAGCCATCTCGTCAAGAGCCTTGATGACTCTTCTCTTTGGCAGCTGGGTTTAATCGCATACTCCAAGTTCTGCGCCCACATACTGACATAGCACTTGCTATGGGTGTGAAAGTAATGCGTCTCACAAGGATCTTGTGAAAGGAGGAAGGGCCTACCATCGGAAGTGTCACATTCTTGGTCAGTCTGGCGACTGCCGCATCCACCGTTGGAGGGTAGATAAAGGAGTCGCATCCTTCCCCATTAGTGGAAACAACTTCTGCAACCTATTGGTTGAGGAGGATTTTCTCTCTCCCTTTCTCATTCCTCTCTGAAAACAGGCTTCCTATTTCTGTCCTAGGAGAAAAAAGGTAGCTTACCTGCTTCTTTAGATTCCTCCTATGGAACCCAAAGGCTTGCTCACACTTGCAGCATGATCTGCCATTGCCCTAAAAGGCAATCTGTGCTTAGGTCACCTTTCAGAGGTATTTTAATTTGTCACTTAGAGTAGACCAATGTATATGCAATGCGATTTTCAAAGAGCGATTTGTACACAATGATGTAAATCGCATGGGTGCGGCCCATTCACTTGGTTGCCCTATGTGCGCAAACAGAAGCCCCTGCTCCTATTTGAGGGCGACCAACTCTGCACAATGTTTTGAAAGGTGCGTTCTCCAATGTGACTTATTACAGCAGAATCGCATGGCATTTGGGGTGCCCTGAAAGAATAACGGTACCTAATGCATATTGTACAGCGATTGTCACACAATTTTAAATCAGATTGTACGGTGTGTAATAACAGGCTTTCTCCTTCTTTGGAGGAGGTACTGGATCCACCCATTACAGTGCAGCTTTACTGCCATAACAAATGAGGATATTAGCATAAAACAAAGCCTCAACCTTCCGGATCTTCTGTTGAGGAGGAGGCAATATCATCTCCCTCTGCCTGAAAGGTTGGCTACAATACTGGGTTTGGGGAACTAGCCTGGGCTGGAGTCACCCCCGAAGTGCCTGGTACCCCTCCAGTTAGAGAGGGTTGAATGGCTTGGTTTAGACCTGGTGTAGTGCCCATACTGTCCATCCACTTCTGCCCCTGGCTGCCTGAGATGACTGGAAAATTCAGCCAGGGGGTTGGGAACTATTTTGCTGAGCAAGGTAACACCTGCTGACTCCCAAACTCCTCTCTGGCAAGCTGCCTGAAGCAGTCGCTGCAAAGTAGCATTCCAGGCATAGGGTCATCTCCACATGACCAACATTCGCCTTTCGGGCGCTGAGCCCTCAGAGGAGAAGCTGTGTGCGTTCTCTTAAGCGTACATTTGCACCCTTTGTACTGGGGTCTGCCAGGACTGGAGGAGACATCTTCCGCCCTGAAAATCCTGATGATCCAGAGAGGGCCTCTGAACCTCCTTGAGCGGGTGTGAGCGGCCGGGGTTGCAACAGATAAGAAGGCACGCTCGTCAGGGCTCAATGCACTCTTTTCTCCCGCGTCTTCTTACTTACCAAAAGTTGGCCCTCCACCTGATAGTGGGGTGGTCTTTGTTATGTGGCAGTAGGCTCATGCTGATGGGAGTTACTGAAAGGTGCATGGGGGGACTGCATGACCACAGAAATAAGGGAAGTGAAAGAGAAAAATATACATATATCTCAGCATTTTTTTTTTTTTTTACAAATAGTAAAAATAATCTGGCAGAACCCCCATCCCCCTAGTAATACATTGCTCCTTACTCCTCTCTCCCCCATATATCCCCATTACTAGGATAGATAAGACTTACCTCAGAAGGAGATGTTTAAAAGCAAAGGCATTCATTAGCTGTTTAACTGCTCCCTGCAATTGGATCACCTGAGACTTAGTCCTCTCCTACCTCTACTCTGATACAATTAGGAAGGCCAACACCCATCCACACAAAAGGACACCTTAAGCTGGCTACACACCATACAATCTTCTGCAGATTTTACCCTTCAGATTTATCAAAACCACACAACATGAAGCCAAACCTTAAAGCCTTAACCTGTATGCAATCAGGCAGGCACCACATGGACCTGGCAACTCTAAAGGAAATCAGACAACAAAAGTTGCAGTGTGTATAGGGCTTTTAAAGACATGAGAACAAGAAAGAAACTGACAGACCTGGAAAAGGGCTTCCATAGGAAAGAAGTCATCATGCAGTCCCAGCTTGCTCAAATCAGACTCCATCGCCGGCAAATGCCAAAGGAGGACTGTCGTCTCTGATTAGAGAACACCTCAACCCCAGAAGACCACCAGAAGGGGTTCCCCACCTTGTTGGTGCATTTAGCGTGCCTAAGATGTGGGACCTCGAACTGGGAGAGGCTGAACCCAGCCGGAACGTCGACATAGTCGGCAGGTAAGGGCGTATCCTGAATGAAACTGTCTGGATGCTGATATTTTTAAGGACAAAAAGGAGAATGGGGGAGCTAGCTCTCAGTCAGAGTTTTATAGAGAGTTATCACGTGTCCTGTGGGCGGATATAGGGGCGGGGCTATATCATAGGTATGCTGCCATGTCTGGCGTCAGGAAAATGGTGTGGGCCCCACCACATCCATACCAGACCCTTATCCGAGCATGTAGCCTGGCCGGTCAGGAAAGGGGGGAGCAAACAAGCTGTGGATCCATCGTCAATCACGACACCTGCTGACCCAAAAAAGGAGAAAAAAAACATCCGACCTCGACGAAGGCTCCCGCCACTTGACATCTCTTAAAAAACCAAGGGGCCTCCCTTGTGATGTCACAAACTGAGGGCATGCTGGGTCGGTGACATCACAAGTTATTTAAGAGCCGTCAGATGGCAGGAGCCTTTGTCGAAACCAGAGGTTTTTTTTTTTTGGGTTGTCGGTAGCGGGCATCATGGCAGTGGGCAGATCATGGATCTACACCGGGGGACTTTTAAAAAATATATATTTTAAAGAAATTGTCAAAAACTGCCCACTGTCATTTTTTACACTACACTTTTTTGGTGAATGAGTAGGGGCACTGTGTACCCCATACTCATTCACATGGGGGACAGGATACTCCAATGCACCCCCCCCATATTGAGGGCATGTGACCTGGTATGGTTCAGGAGGGGGCTCGCTCACCCCCCCCCCTCCTGACCTGCATTGCTTTTTCAGATAAGGGTCTGGTATGGATTTGGGGGGGGGGCACGCCATTTTTTCTTTTTAATTTTGGTGGGGTGTTCCCCTTAAGCTCCATACTAGACCCAAAGGGCCTGGTATGAATGGGGGAAGGAGACCCAACACGTTTTTTTTCCCATTTCCGGCATTCTTTTCATAAGTCAGAAACAAGTCGCATGTATATCATGCAGGTGCAACTTTTGGGGGTTTGCATTGAAGTCTATGGCCCTCGGGTCGCATGAAAGTCAGACCACAGTAGTGCAGGAACTACTTTAACCACTTGACCACTGGTCACTTTAACCCCCTTCCTAACCAGACCAATTTTCAGCTTTCGGTGCTCTCACAATTTGAATGACAATTACTCAGTCATACAACATTGTACCCATTTGAAATTTTTGTCCTTTTTTTTACACAAATAGAGCTTTCTTTTGGTGGTATTTGATCACTTCTGGGTTTTTTATTTTTTGCGCTATAAAAGAAAAACGGCTGAAAATTCTGTCATATTAGCAGGTTATTTCTTACACACAGCATATGTATACCACAAATTACACCCCAAAACACATTCTGCTATTCCTCCCGAGTATGGCGATACCACATGTGTGAGACTTTTACACAGCGTGGCCACATACAGAGGCCCAACATGCAGGGAGCACCTTCAGGCGTTCTGGAACACCCAGGCCAATTCTGACATTTCTCTCCTACATGTAAAAATCATCTATTTGCTAGAAAATTACATAGAACCCCAAAACATTATATATGCTTTTTTAGCAAAGACCCTAGAGAATACAATGGTGGCCGGTACAACTTTTTTTGAACGTGTGTTTTTAAAAAAAAAACAGTTTTGTGCTTAAAACAAAACAAAACAGTAAAGTTAGCCCAATTTTTTTTCAGAATGTGAAAGATGAAGTTACGCCGAGTAAATAGATACCCAACATGTCACACTTCAAAATTGCCCACACTCGTGGAATTGCGCCAAACTTCGCTACTTAAAAATCCCCATAGGCGGTATTGCAGAGTATCGGGGTATTGCAGAGTATTGGGGTATTGCAGAGTATCGGGGTATTGCAGAGTATTGGGGTATTGCAGAGTATTGGGGTATTGCAGAGTATCGGGGTATTGCAGAGTACTGGGGTACTGCTGATTACTGGGGTATTGCTGATTACTGGGGTATTGCTGAGTACTGGGGTATTGCACAGTATTGGGGTAGCAGGGATGGATGGAGGGATGCCTGGATCTGTGACTGCATTTGTCACAGATCCAGCCACAGCGCTGCTGCTGACACCCCGCTCCCCCCCGTCTCCTCGCACACTGTACCGAACGGTACAGAGAGGAGAGGGAGGAACCGGCGTCATCAAATGACGGCGGTTTGTTTACAAGTGATCGCGACGTCATTCGACGGCGCGATCGCGTGGTAAACGGCCGCTACCAGCGGCAATTTACCGTGATCCGTGATGCGCCGGGTCTTCTAGACCCGGCGAGCACGGACACTTCGGCGAGCGCGTCCCAGGGGACGCGCAATCGCGGAAGTGAAGGACGTCGTGTCACAGTAACTCGACCGCGCTGTAGCAGTATTTTTGCTATAGCGCGGTCGGCAAGTGGTTAAAGTTGCACAGATATGAATGGTTATTGTTGGGAAACATGTGGATCAACTTGTTATGTGACTGTGGGGTGTGAATGGAGTCTAAGTTTCACTTTTGAGAAAGAGACCGAAAACATTGCCTAGGCCCTTTCTCTGTAGCCTCAGTGGCACTGCATATGAATAAACATAAATCAACAGAGTGGGTGATCGGTGCCAATCCCCCACTGTGTTCATTCAGAAAAGCAAGGGGCTGGTAAATGACTTATTTACTGGCCCCTTTCCTCACTCTCTATTCTGAAAGTGTTGACGAGCGGGCGACAGGGGAGCACACAGAGGGGCTGGGCAGCAAGTGGAATACAATTGACAGTCGTGGATTTTCGGTGCAATGTGCGATGGGCAATTACAAGAACCAATCTACCTGTATGGCTCTCCTTGAAGCAGCTGAAAGCTGTGAGGGGGAGAGCAGGAAAATCTGTCTGTCAGTTGCTTCACGGAGAGCCATACAGGATCATCCCTGACTGTCCATCAGATTCCTCCTGCTGCAAGAGTTTTCTGTGCAATTTGGTCTAATCTGCAGAGAGGTGTGGAAAACTGCAGCAGGGTTGCAGTTTTCTGCACTGTTCTGCACCACAGATGACAGCTGCAGGGAAATGTGAACGGACACATAGAAAACAATGGTTTTCTCTATGCCCTTGCAGGGAGCTGCATTTTCTAATGCACAGGCCCTATAGGTGACTAATTATTGTAGTTCATCATGGGTGATATAAGCATCCAATGTGATCTAGGGTGCTTTCACACTATCAATCTATACAGACTTGTGGCTAATCCTCTCTCACAGAGGTTCCATCCCATTATGGACAATTTCTGATCAAACAGCGTGTTTGATCAGAAATTGTCCATAAGTCAACAGCATCCTCACCTATCGTTTTCACGTTAACATGCTGTTTATCCACGCTTGTAGCAGGTACTTCTCAAGAATGATTTAATCTATTAGGGGACAGCCGTCTGCTGCAGCAGCGTGGGCTTTTTCATCCCCCTTTCTCTCTTCACACACAGACACCCAGTACGGCTTGTTTGGAAACTCCCTATTGGAGGTTGTCTGTAAACTTCCTATTGGAAGAGCCTGAGCCAATCATGAGACAGGAGCAAAGGACTGTGGGGAAGGAGATAAAAAGCCAGAAGAACTAGGCCAGAGCCTCTTTTGCCTGCACCCCATCAGGAGAGAATTTGCATTCTATGTGTGTGTGAAATTGCGGCCTACCAACGGACACATAGCCTGCAACTCCAGCCCAGAGGAACAGATTGTTCATGCAGCTCCAGCCCCGAGGAACAGACTGTCCATGCAAAAGAAGGACACCCTGCAACAGCTCAAGGACTGAATGTCACTGCGACACACCTGCATCTAAGATCGATCGATCACTCAGGGGAGGACCACTGACTGTGTACAGGATTTGGTTAGGGGGCTTTGCCCAGGAACCTTTAATGCTTTTCATAGAATACCACATCCAAATATTGTCCACAGAACTCCTACATTGCCGGTGAAGATAATAAAACGCAAAGCTTTGCCTCCAGGACATTACCGCGGTTGCTCTTAAAATGGACACACCGCGGGTATTGATATAATTTCACTGGGTGTGTACTAGAGGTATCGTAGGCCAGCCTGGGGTTCCCCTTTAGCCACAGCATCCCACACACACCAAAAGCTATTGGAGAGTCTATTTAATCCGTACATATTGTTACACATTGCTTTTGTTGTTTGCATAGGGATAGTTGTCAGGGATCTGCCAATGGGTCCCGGCGTGCGCGCATATCACTACCAGTTCAGCAGCAGCAGCTGCCCGTATCTGTGCGTCGACGCGCATCAAGTGCGCGCGCCCCGTGGGCCAAGTGCATGCACACAACGAGTGTGCACGCAGCGGGAGTGCGCGCGCAATTGGCATCATTTCTGCTTTAAAAGCCAGCAAGCTGCAATATCACTTTGCTGTCTGATCTGCAGCATTGTGTTTAGATCCTGTGACCCTGTTGAACCTGTTATCTGAACTCACCCGGCTCCGTCTGACCATCCGAACCTCTCCAGCCTGACCCTTGGCCTGCTCTGACCTCGCTTTGCCTTATACCTACCGTTGCCAGACTTCCTGCCTGAACCTTGACCATGCTTTAGCCTACGAGATCCTCTGCCTGACTACGTGTTTGACCCAGCCTGCCTGACCCTGCTACTGTCTGATCACGCTGTGCTAACCCGGCTTCCTTACTCAGCTCCAGCTGCCGCTGTCCCATTGCCTGTGCCAGCTCCAGAGTCGCTGACTCTTCTCCTCTGCAACAGCCGTCCTCTGCACCAACCGTCCCTGAAGGACCAGCATCCTGTGCCTGATCACTGCCATCACCCAGGCACTCCTACCCCACTGCGCTCCCAAGCCCCAATCCAGCGGCTCCTGAGCCAGGGCTGTAAGAGAGGCCTCCTCCTGCAACTAGGCTTTGACTACCAGGTACGTTCTCATACATAACAAATAGTGTTCCTGACTGTTTTATTTAAACTGTTTCAACCAAGTCCTGGGTACTTACACAGGTCCTAATGTAAACCTGGTTTTTACTTTTCTTCAAGTTAAATGATCACTAAGGGAATTTTTTTTTTAGCTAAATAGCTTCCTTTACCTTACGGCAGTACTGGTTTTGTGTCCTTATTGTTCGTTTTTGCTTTGAAGTTGCTGTAATCCTGCTCTGTTCTCCACACTTCCTGCTTGTCTGTTTCCTTATAACCACAGTGCTGGGAGCTTTTCAGATTAATTTTAAAAACAAAACACTGCCCTGGATTTGTTTGTTTTTGTTCTGTGTGTCTATTTCTACTTTGCAGAAACATGAAGCCAGTTCAAAAGTGAAACTAACCTGCAGGCACATTATATGATTGATTTTGATCTATTTTTAATCATTTTGAAAAGGAATCAGTTAACTTGTATGTCTCTATACCCTGTAAACAGTCATTTTAGCAAAAAAAAACCTTTAACTACAAGAAGAATTGAGTTGTGTATTCTTGCTGAGTTATTCCATTAATCACATTGCTATGTGTGCCAGAGGGGCTGGGACAGTTCATTGGGGTTGAAAGGCAGAATAACGGACTGAACAAACAAAAGCAGCTCCCTTGGAGGTTTGCTACACGTGGGGGCTCGTCATCCGGGATTCCATTGCTCTGCAATCAACTCACCTACAAGCACCAGGATGGACCCTGTCGCTGCTGTCCAGTGATGTGTGAGGAGGAAGGTGCACGTATAGAATCGAGCTTGGTGATCAAACGTCAAGGGGAGGCCTGGGCTGAGGAACAAATCAGCCAAGCTGTGAAGACACTATCCCCAGACAGACAGGAAGGCGTGGGTGACTGCTGTCAAAACCGACCATGGGACCTCCCGCACCTATGCACTACTAGAGTGGAAACAAGGAATCCCTGAAAACTTCAAAAGTGCCAGTGTGCAATTGGCTAAAGAGACTGAGCTACTACTAAAGATAAATAAAACGCAAAGCTTTGCCTCCAGGACATTACCACGGTTGCTCTTAAAGGGGACACACCGCAGATATTGATATAATTTCACTGGGTGTGTACTAGAGGTACATATTGTTACGTATTGCTTTCGTTGTTTGCCTAGTGTTCCTGACTGTTTTCTTTAAACTGTTTCAACCAAGTCCTAGGTACTTAGACAGGTGCTGGCTGACTAATGTTAACCTGAATTTTACTTTTCTTCAAGTAAACTACAAGAAGAACTGTGTTGTGTATTCCTGCTGAGTTATTCATTTAATCACATTGCTAGGTGTGCCAGAGGGGCTGGGACAGTTCATTGGGGTTGAAAGGCAGAGTAACGGACTGAACAATCAAAAGCAGCTCTCTTGGGGGTTTGCTACACTTACCGTATTTATCGGCGTATACCGCGCACTTTTTTGCCCTGAAAAATCGTGGGTGCGCGGTATACGCCGATACCCGCGCCGAGTTTCGAATACTGCGCCGGCATATACCGAGCACAGTACACTCGGGTATAGTCGGGCAGATTCGGCTCCTCTCGCGCTGACGTCCTGGACGTACAGGACGTGAGCGCGAGAGTAGCCGAGCCTGCCCGACTATTCACGAGTGTACTGCGCCTGCATATACCGAGCGCAGTACACTCGCGTATAGTCGGGCAGGCTCGGCTCATTTCGCGCTTACGTCCTGTACGTCCAGGACATCAGCGCGAGAGGAGCCGAGTCTGCCCGACTATACCCGAGTGTACTGCGCTCGGTATTTGCCGGCGCAGTATTCGAAACTCGGCGCGGGAAAGCGAGAAGGACGCCGCAGAAGGACGCCGGACCCAACGAAGAGGACACCCGAAGCCGCCGATGGACGCCGCACAAGACACCAAAACTGTAAGTACAAAAAACTTTTTTTCCACAGGAATGGCGGCAACTTTAGGGGTATGCGCTATACGCGGGAGCGTGCTATACCCCGATAAATACGGTATGTACACTAAGCTTGTGACCTACTGAAATTGTGCCTCCACAGCTCATCTTAACCACTTGCTTACTGGGCACATATACCCCCTTCCTGCCAAGGCGAAATTTCAGCTTTCAGCACTGCGTCGCCTTACAAACAAAATTTACGTTCTTTTTTTCCCCACAAATAGAGCTTTCTTTTGGTGGTATTTGATCGTCTCTGCGTTTTTTATTTTTTTTGCGCTATAAACAAAAAAGAGCGACAATTTTGAAAAAAAACACAGAACATTTTTTACTTTTTGCTATAATAAAAATCCAATTTTTTTAAAAAAAAAAAATTTTTTTTCTCAGTTTAGGCCGATACGTATTTTACTATATGCTTATTGCGATTGTTTCTTTTACCAAAAATATGTAGTTGGTTTGCGCAAAGGTTATAGTGGCTAGGAAATAAGGGACAGAATTCTGACAATTTTTTTTTTTTACTAGTAAACTAGTATTTGCGAATTTTGTCAGGACTGTGGTATTGCGACGGACACATTTTTGGACCATTCACATTTATACAGCGATCAGTGCTATAAAAACGCACTAATTACTGTATAAATATGACTGGCAGTGAAGGGGTTAACACTAGGGGGTGAGGAAGGGGTTAAATGTGAGTCCTGGGTGTGTTCTAACTGTGTGGGGGGAGGGGGGTCACTGGGGGAGGTGACCGATGCTGTCTCCCTATGTGTCCCTATGTACAAGAGAAACAGCATCTGTCTCCTCTCACTGACAGGACGTGGAGCTCTGTGTTTACACACAGAGCTCCATGGCCCTGCTCTAAAACTGCCGATCAGCGGGTACCTGGCGGACATCGCGACCGCCAGGCACACGCATCGGCATCTCGGGGAAGGCATCTCAATTGACGGCAGCTTGGATATTCAGATCCCCTAAGCTGCCGTCAATTGACGATGTGCGGGGCCGCAAGTGGTTAATTCCCAGCCTCTATGTAGTTCCCACTCACCTCTATATAGCTCCCGTCTCCTCTATATATCTCCCGACACTCAGATTTTCGGTTACCTTGAAGGCATTGCTTGTTGTCATCCAGATGTCTGGATGTCAACAAACAATGCCTCTGGTAACTGGAGCTATATCGAGACAGAAGTAAGATAAGCAGCAGAGGTAGGATTTCAATAGGTCTCAAGCTGAGTCTACATAAGGCAATGTAAGCATTGTGAAGATTCTGCGCATGTGAATGGAGGTTAGGGCCATAGTGTAAATTTGTCTCATCACATGTTCTAGGGCATAAAAACAAAAAATAAAAAAGAGCAGATGTTAATTTCTCAGTTAAAACATGGTCCTGGAATAAAAGCTTGGTGTTCGAAGTTCATTACCCTTGTCCAGTTAGCTGCAGTTTGACATACAAAAATTACAGCAAGAGTCATTTGTAAGGCTGGGCCTGCTAAAGTAAAGAGAGCCTTTAAAAGTGTCTCAAACTTTCTATCTGTAGAAACTTGGAAAGAAGGAACATCTTCAAAAGGATCAACTACATGAACAGGCTACTGTGTAATTATTAACACTTTATCCACTGCATAGAGTTCGGCAGGAAAAGATCCTTTCCAGAGTGATCCAATCATACTGTATATTGCACATTCTATCTGTTTATGAACAGGGAATGTTTTTGAGGGTTTTGCAGGTCTCATTGCACCCAAAAGGGCATGGTGAGATGGTGAGAATCAAGCTACATAATAGCAAGGCCTTTGCTGAATGCAACAGTAAGCTTTTCCACACTAGCAAGCATGTTACATGAAGCTCCCTATTCCAAAATGCGGCAATCTGGGGAATAAATATCTTCCAATACTGATTCAATGACCTCTTTATTCCCTGTCTGTCATTGTCTGACATAATGGGATCAGACTCAAGTAAAAAAATGAAAGTAGGAGAAGAGGCGTGGTGTTTTTGAGCCCTTGGCATTTTTTTTTTCATGTCACAATGTAGAGTATAAGATTTCCTATCATCTGTGCCCAGTCTTGTCACACAGATAAACCTAATATATGATAAACATGTCCAAGCTAGATATGTAAATAACCTGTCACTCAAAGCAAGAAGAGAGAAACCGACTTTATTTAGACAGGTTTTTATCTGGAATTCTGTTAATTTTCACTGAACAATAAAAGAGGATTGATCAGAGCTGGATTAACTTTGTGTGGCAAGACTGGGCACAGTTGATAGGAAATCTTATACTCTACATTGTGACATCAAATCCACTTTAAAGCTGGTATTTATCTGAGGAACTATGACATAGATGCAGAAAGTTCTGCTTTTGTCATGTAGGTCACTGGTTGAATGCCTGACATACAGCTAGAAATGCAGTGTACCTAGGTATCCACATCTCAAAGCTGACATCACCCATCAAGACATTTTGATATTTGCATAAGCCTTCCAAGTGCCAGCCTACTACTTGAATCACGGCCTTGGGCTATTAAGAGGATTACTGAGGCAATATTCTTTAATGTTTTCAGGAAGTTATGTATAGCACCCTGCCAGCCCATCCCATCAGCTATAATCTGCAATAGAGGCACATAGAGGCACAGAGATGATGTATTTGAGAGTGCTTTCACACTGAAAACACTGCTATTTTTAGTGGCACTTTACTGTCGTTTTTGCGTCGCTTTTCGGCCGCTAGCAGGGTGCTTTTAACCCCCGCTAGCAGCCGACAAAGGCCGCTAGCGGACACTCAGGCTTTCACACTGGGAATGCAGCTGTGGCTATTTTCAGGCACTTTACAGGTGCTATTTTTAGCTTTCAGTGTGAAAGGGGTCTTAATCTTTCAGTAGCCCACTGATAGGAAGGGGGGTTGGAAGGCAGAATATGAGCATATTAAACTTCAGCTTTAAATCAAAAACATTAAAAAAGTGGAACTAAGGTAAATAGAATATATATATATATATATATATATATATATATGTAAAAAAAATTGACCTGTTGATTCTGCCAGTAAATCTGTTTCAGACCAAGCTGTCCAGCAAAAGTGGCAGTTAGAGGGTTGAGACAAACCATCTAACACTGACAGGTGTGCTTCCAGTGATTCTTACATGGGTTTTGTGAAGAAAATACTTTATTCTGGATTTTCTCATAAGTTCTATTTGTTTTTTAAGAACCCCTGGACCGATCTGGGTGAAATTTGGATATGTTGGTCCCCCAGATCAGGGGATATGTAATGGCAGAGATACTGTGCGTGAAAAAGGGGTGTTCCAACTGTTGTGAAAATTGGGGTGCTCTCTACCTGGAGATAATTGGTTTATTCCTTAAACCAGGCATGTCCAAAGTCCGGCCCGCGGGCCAATCGCGGCCCGCGGGCCGGTTTTGGGCGGCCCGCCTGGTACTCAGGTGTGCCGCGCTATCAGGGGAGATAAGGGCTGTCAGATGAGCCCGATCTCCTGATCCCCATCGGCACTGTAAGAAGCTTCATCAGCCTCAAAAGTAAAAGTAAATGCAGGGGATTGTGCTGTGCTCTCTGCTTCCCCCTAGAGTGCAGTACCCGACTGAACAAGGAAACTGAAAGGTACTGTGCTAGAAACCCAGATTTGTTTTAAAAGGGCTTCATACATGTGAGTGTCTGTGTGCCTGTATGTTTGTGTGTGTCTGTATATGTGTGTGTGTGTGTGTCTGTATATGTGTGTGTGTGTGCCTGTGTGTGTGTCTGTATGCGTGCCTGTGTGTGTGTGTGCCTATGTGTGTCTGTATGCGTGCCTGAGTGTGTGTGTGTGCCTGTGCGAGTGTGTGTGTGCCTGTGCGAGTGTGTGTGTGCCTGTGCGAGTGTGTGTGTGCCTGTGCGAGTGTGTGTGTGCCTGTGCGAGTGTGTGTGTGTGTGTGCCTGTGCGAGTGTGTGTGTGTGTGTGCCTGTGCGAGTGTGTGTGTGCCTGTGCGAGTGTGTGTGTGCCTGTGCGAGTGTGTGTGTGTGTGTGTGCCTGTGCGAGTGTGTGTGTGTGTGTGTGTGCCTGTGCGAGTGTGTGTGTGTGTGTGTGCCTGTGCGAGTGTGTGTGTGTGTGTGCCTGTGCGAGTGTGTGTGTGCCTGTGCGAGTGTGTGTGTGCCTGTGCGAGTGTGTGTGTGTGTGTGTGCCTGTGCGAGTGTGTGTGTGTGTGTGTGCCTGTGCGAGTGTGTGTGTGTGTGTGCCTGTGCGAGTGTGTGTGTGTGTGTGCCTGTGCGAGTGTGTGTGTGTGTGTGTGCCTGCCTGTATGCGTGTGTGCCTGCCTGTATGCGTGTGTGCCTGCCTGTATGCGTGTGTGCCTGCCTGTATGCGTGTGTGCCTGCCTGTATGCGTGTGTGCCTGCCTGTATGCGTGTGTGCCTGCCTGTATGTGTGTGTGTGCCTGCCTGTATGTGTATGTGTGCCTGCCTGTATGTGTGTGTGTGCCTGCCTGTATGTGTGTGTGTGCCTGCCTGTATGTGTGTGTGTGCCTGCCTGTATGTGTGTGTGTGCCTGCCTGTATGTGTGTGTGTGCCTGCCTGTATGTGTGTGTGTGTGCCTGCCTGTATGTGTGTGTGTGTGCCTGCCTGTATGTGTGTGTGTGTGCCTGCCTGTATGTGTGTGTGTGTGCCTGCCTGTATGTGTGTGTGTGTGCCTGCCTGTATGTGTGTGTGTGTGCCTGCCTGTATGTGTGTGTGTGTGCCTGCCTGTATGTGTGTGTGTGTGCCTGCCTGTATGTGTGTGTGTGTGCCTGCCTGTATGTGTGTGTGTGTGTGCCTGCCTGTATGTGTGTGTGTGTGTGCCTGCCTGTATGTGTGTGTGTGCCTGCCTGTATGTGTGTGTGCCTGCCTGTATGTGTGTGTGCCTGCCTGTATGTGTGTGTGCCTGCCTGTATGTGTGTGTGCCTGCCTGTATGTGTGTGTGCCTGCCTGTATGTGTGTGTGTGCCTGCCTGTATGTGTGTGTGCCTGCCTGTATGTGTAAGTGTGTGCCTGTATGTGTAAGTGTGTGCCTGTATGTGTAAGTGTGTGCCTAATTCTTGTTGGACAGTGTATTAGTGATCCAACAAACACAATTTTAATGGTTCAAAGAATGTCGGGCAAAATGGTCGGCCCTCACGCATGTTCACTTTATCAAATCTGGCCCTCTTTGAAAAAAGTTTGGACACCCCTGCCTTAAACTGATCTCAATATCTCAATGTGTCAAGAAGCGTTCATTGCATGAATTTCTATTGTTTATTTAGCAGGTGAGAAGAGCTTACCTCTGAATCACCTCGTCTGGGCAAATGACCAGTAATTAACTCATGTGGATTCTATGGGAGACAGACGCCTGTCTCCTAAAAGAGGTATATTGAAGGGGTGGCTCGTTAGTAACACCATTGTATGATAATGTGGGAGGAGGGTGTCATTGTCCGATTACGTCAAGTATCCCTTTTGCTGTATAAGTAACATGCGTCTCAATAAAGCTATTCTATACCTGGACACCCTTCATGAAGTCTTGGCTCATGCTTGGGGGGGGGGGGGGGATACTCTAACCATTCGGAAGAATCATCTTGGAAACTGCATTCACCTCCACTATCCCTCTACCTTTTATGGTAGTAATAATCCATTACGCTCTGCGATTGAGATGGAAAGAAGGCCCCAGTACCTTAAATACTGCATGTCTTAACAACTGGTGGCAGAAGTGGGATTGAATGGGACGCATAAAGACAGCAGGTAAATGGCCCAGCATTACGAGAGACTAGAGGACTATGCTAAAGGATCTGCTGGAAGCCCGAGGTCAAGTGGCAAGCAACAGAAAGAAAGCTACCCTCATAGCAGAACTAATGGAGGGCGACCAAACCAGCAGCGTGGCGAATGTCAGCCAGGAGGAAGCAGAGTTCCAACAGAAGGTGATGTGAAGCCTAAACCTATATGGGACAAATCCCACACCGGAGATGGTGACGCAAGTCCTGGCGCACAACAGGCAAGCTTAAACCAGGGAGACACAGCTTCCTTAGCCGGATCTATAAATGGAGGGCAGCAGAGAAAGATTAACTATGCTGCGTTTAAAAGTTTTTCGGATGGAGAAATGGAAATTGATGCATACCAACAAGATTGAGGGTTTGCGCTTTGGAGGGTCTAGAATCGGAGCAATGGGCCACGATTCTAAGCAACAAACTCACGGGCTGAGCAGCGGAGGCATACCGAGCAGTTCCTGATACAGCCATACACGACTACGGATACAGGGCTGCCAGGCCACGACGATAGAGGAGGTGCTACAACTCTTCTTGCCAGAACAATTTTTTGACCACACACCTGCAGACACCAAGGACTGGGTCAGGGACAGGAAGCCGGCCACAATCGAGGAAGCGGCCAAGCTGGCAGACGAGCATCATGAGGGAAGAAAAGGAGAGGCTAGTGGAAACCGCCTTCTGATAAGGTCCAGCACCCCAACGCCAGGTCCTGTGACCCACCACCGACCAAACGCAGTACCACCCACGACACCACCTAATTTTAACCGGAGACCGCCACTGGTATGTCACCAATGCAATCAGCCAGGGCACTACAAGATACATCGTCCTCAGTGGAGCAGAGGCAATTGGGAGCGACCATCACCACCACCACGAGGGCAGCCGCCCATCACTCAGCATGAGCCGCTGGAAGACCACAGCCCTAAATCTGAACAATGGACCATACTACATGAGGTGAACCTAGCACAAGCCGAGGGGGACAACCAGGTGCACCACAGATAATGGGTCACAGTAGATGGAAAGGAGACTGAGGCACTACGAGACTCTGGGGCCACCCCAAGCAGATGGAAGTAGGCGTTATGTCAGGCCTACCTACGGAAGTATTGGTGGGGAACGATTTGAGGGTGTCTAACTTCACAGCTGCTTACCCCAGATCCCGCTAGAACCTGCCCTGTGACTACCAGGGCGCAAGCCCGCCGAGCTGGACAGACGCACTCCAAGGGACCACAGGTAGGAACCGAAAACCCTGTAGTATGCCCAGACCCTATCCCCTCCTGGGGCACTGCACAAGACTTTGGCCAAGCCCAGCAGTCATATCCCACCTTAGCAGGTTACAGGAAGGCCAAAGGTACCCCTAAGGAAGGTAATGCTCAAGAGAACTTCCACTGGGACAAGGGACTGCTATATAGGGTCACAGGGGGAGTGGGAAGTGGGGCAGCCTAAGTTATAAAAAGGCAGCTAGTTGTACCCCGCAAATACAGAGCAGAGCTTCTAAAGCTCAGCCATGATATCCCGCTAGCCAGACATCTGGGTATCAAGAAAACTAAGGATCAACTTACCCAGACGTTCTTCTGGCCAGGGATATCAAAAGACTTGCAGACGTACTGCAGGACATGTGACATGTGTCAAAGGATTGGGAAACGGGGGGACCACCCCAAGGCCAAGTTACGGTCCCTACCTATAATAGAGGAACCATTCTCCAGAGTGGCAGTAGACCTGATAGGGCCCCTCAACAAACCCAGCACCTCCGGAAGGCGATACATTCTCACGGTGGTGGACTATGCCACCAGGTTCCCTGAGGCGGTGGCACTCCCCAAAATTGAGGCAGAGACGGTAGCAGAAGCTCTAGTCAGGATCTTTTCTTGAGTAGGATTCCCCCGGGAAATACTCTCAGATCAGGGAACCCAGTTCACGGCAACTGTCACTCAACAGTTATGGCAGAGCTGCGGGGGGGGAAACCGTTATTTAGCTTCCTCTACCATCCCCAGACCAACAGCCTTTGTGAACGATTCAACGGCACGCTTAAGCAGATGCTCACAGCGTTCACAGAGTCCTGTGGTCAATGGGAGAAATTTCTACCCCATCTCCTATTTGCCTTCCAGGAAGTGCCCCAGGCGTCTCCCGGGTTCTCCCCCTTCGAACTCCTATACAGGAGAAAAGTCCGGGGACCCCTGGACCTCATACGGGAGCACTGGCAGGGCAACACAGGAGAGGAAGGGATCCTGGTTTTCCGGGACCGCCTGCGGGCACTGACCGAATCAGTTCGAGAGAGCCCACAGGCAGCCCAGAAACAACAGAAACAATGGTATGACCGGGGAGCACGAGATAGGAACCTGGAAGTAGTGCAAAATGTATTAGCCCTCAGACCATACAAAAAGGACAAGCTACAGGCTTGGCAGGGGCTATTTAAAGTGGTGGAACGGATTAGCCACCTATATTGTGGCCAAATGTTCGGATGAAAGGATCAGACGAGCCTTTCATGTGAACATGTTGAAACCGTACTTTGAGCGCTCCAAGGACGTGGCCGCTATCTGTGCCCCATCCACTGACGCTAGTGCAGGACTCCCCTTACCCTGCTGGCAGCTAACCAAGGCCATGGGGGCATGGCAGAGGTTCAATACCTAGGGCCTAGAGTAGGGTCTGAGAAACAGTGCCCCGAACCCACGAAAGTAGAGGCCATAGCCAATTGGCCCCAGCCCTGCACCAAGACGCAGGTATATTATAGAAAGTTTGTCCCGGAGTATAGCACCCTAGCGAAACCCCTCACCGACCTGACCAAAAGGTCCCTACCCAAGCAGGTAGCCTGGTTCTCAGAGTGTGCAACGGCGTTCCAGGGACTTAAGACGGCATGGAGCACCCGGTGGCATACCTCAGCTGCAAGTTATTACCTCGGGAGGTCAGCTATGCCACCATGGAAAAAGAATGCCTGGCTCTAGTATGGGCCTTAAAGAAGCTCCAACTGTACCTTTATGGCCATGCCTTTACCCTACTCACTGACCACAACCACCTCATCTGGCTCAACCGAGTCTCTAAAGACAATCCCCGGTTGCTGCACTGGAGTCTAGCATTGCAGCCCTACAATTTTACACTGCAAATACCGCCCGGGCAAGCAGAACGGCAATGCGGATTGGCTTTCCCCGCCAAACCGACTTGGAAGTATAATTTTGACCCGGACATCCCCTAGCCAACCCGGCAGGGTCTAGGCGGGTATGCCGACCCATGGAACTAATGGGAGTATTGTGAAGAAAATAGACTTTATTCTGGATTTTTTCATAGGTTCTGTTTGTTTTTTAAGAACTCCTGGACCGATCTAGGTGAAATTTGGATATGTTGGTCCCCCAGATCGGGGCTATCAGGGGATATGTAATGGCAGGGATACTGTGTGTGGAAAAGGGGTGTTCCAACTTTTGGGAAAATTGGGGTGCTCTCTGCCTGGAGATAATTGGTTTATTCCTTAAAACTGATCTCAATATCTCAATGTGTCATGTAAATGAACTTTGGTCTGTCTTTCAAGAATCGTTCTATTGTTTAGCAGGTGAGAAGAGCTTACCTTTGAATCACCTCATCTGGGCAAATGACCAGTAATTAACTCATGTGGATTCTATCGGAGACAGACGTCTGTCTCCTAAAAGAGGTCTATTGAAGGGGTGGCTCTTTAGTAACACCCATGTATGATGATCTGGGAGGAGGGTGTCATTGTCTGATTACGTCAAGTATCCCTTTTGCTGTATAAGTATAAGTAACTTGCGTCTCAATAAAGCTATTCTATATCTGGACACCCTTCATGAAGTCTTGGCTCATGCTTGGGGGGGATACTCTAACCATTAGAAAGAATCATCTTAGAAACTGCATTCACCTCCACAATCACTCTACCTTCTATGGTAGCGATAATCCCTTACGCTCGGCGATTAAGGGATGGAAAGAAGGCCGCAGGTCTTAACAGGTATCATAATAGTTTGCTGCATTGTTTAATTTCTGTACTAGTAATCTACATTCTACAAGACAGCTAAATGTACAGTTGTAGGTTTTCATTTTGAAGGAAAGATGGTTCTCCCATAATACTGTTACTTCGAATTGCAGACTGACAGCAGCGTAGGGCAATATAAGCAAGAATATGACAAAGTTAATACCTCGTTTTCACATTCATTTTGTAGGTTCCCAATGCGTTTGTCTTTTTCTTTCAGTTGCTCCTTTAAAGTCCCATTTTCTTTTCTAAATATAAAAAAAAAAAATTACCAAATCACACATGGAGAACTCAGCATACAGGATACTGCATTTCAGTAAGATGATTAGCACCAAATAGTATCCTTTCAAGCTGTGAACAATAATTTTTTTGCACAAAAATACAACATTCCTAAAGTGGACCTCTGGCCTAATCTAGATAATAATGCAATATTGTGAATGAACAAAGTGGTCAGTTATGAAGTAATCATATCAATTATAAATAAAATCCACAAAATAAACAGCAACAAGTTCCTGGGGGAGGAAGAGAGAAAGTCAGGGTGGGAGGGGGGGGGGGGGGGGGAGACAGGTGACTGGCAAGCAGGAGCATTGGAAGCAGACTCCAGAGCCTGTGAAAGTGGGAGAAAAAGGAAAGGATGCCAAGGGCCATGTGACAGGGAGAAGGTAGAGCGGACGCTGGCTGTTGTGTGCTCAGGAGGTCCTGTGATCAGTGGGCAAGAGCAGGAGGAGAGGACAGGACGCTGGAGGCAGTGTGATCAGTGGGTAGGAGATCCTAAACAGCTAGGGAACAACTAGTGTTCAGAATAATATAAAGGCAAATACCTGTGTAATACAGGTATTTTCACGCACTTCCTGGAATAGACATCCGTGGGAGTCACGCCCCTTCGTGTCCCCCCCCCCCGCTGTCTTCTGGGAAACACACTGGTCCCAGGAGACAGTGGGGACCAGTGAGGGAGCGGCACGCGCGCATGCAGAGTAGGTAACCGGGCCATGAAGCTGCAACGCTTCACTTCCTTTTTTTTTTTTATCCAACAAAAGGGTTTTTATTGATGAAAAGGTGTTATACAGCATATGGCATTCAACATTGCATTTCAAAACACTTACACTTCTCAAAAGGCAAACACAGCACGACATTACACTCACTGAGCTGTCTTCCCTCCCGCCAAAGTATGCATCCCCGTACATTGCAGCACTCATCCCATATTCAATCCCAATAGTCTGTCCATGACCAGGTCCACCGGGGAAAGCCCCGGTGTATCCAGCCACGGGGCCCAAAGGTTTTCGTATTTACGGTTACTGCCCCTGTGTTGGTAAATAAGCTTCTTCATGCGTATCATATCACCCATCTTATCAATCCATTCCTTCAAGGTCGGTGGATTCTCAGATTTCCAATGTACCATAATCAATTTCCTGGCCTGAAATAGCACTCTATGCACCGCTTCCCTTGTGTACACCTCCTCCACATATTCCTCCAAAACACCAAGTAAACATACCCTGGGGTCCACAGGTACGGATAGCCCGAACACCGAGTTAACAGTGCTCACCACCTCAGTCCAATACTTGTGCAATTTGGGACACCTCCACAGGAGATGTATGAGATCGCCATGGTCCCTCTTGCATCTAGTACACGTGTCGTCTGCTTGCATCCCCATCAGTTGCATCCTATGTGGTGTATAGTACACCCTAAAAATAATGTATAGCTGGGTAAGTCGCTGAGCCTCATTCAGGGAACAGGAGCTCACCCCTTGAAATATCTCCTCCCATTGTTCACTATCTAGTTGTCCCACGTCCCTCTCCCATTTTTCCCTCACCAGGACTGGATGCTGACCCAGGAAGTGTTTTAACAGGATGGCATAGCATTGAGAAATAAATCCCTTCGAGGTCACAGCATCACCTAGGAGATCAAACACCGGGGTTGGCGACAAATGCCATTCAGAGGATCTACTTTGGGCTCTCACTGCGTGCTGGAGCTGTATATATTGAAACAGCATTGAGGGCGGGAGTCCGTACTCCGCCCGCAAGTCTGCGAAGGGCCTAAGCCTCCCATTCCTAAATACATGTTTAATATGTGTGATCCCATAGCCTTTCCACCCAGTCCCGATCTGCAATTTAGCCAGTTCCGTATAAGTATCGTTATGCCAGAGGGGGCTGTATTCAGTGTATCCGTCAGCATGCTGAATATATTTACATTTATTCCATACTTTTTGTATAAGATTGTATGTCGGGTGTGTCTTGTTGGGTTTGGCAAAGGCCAGGGCCTCCAGTGCCAAGGGGATGGGCCCATCGCCCACCGTGCGGAGCATCAGTGCACCTGAGGAACCAGCCGGTTCCCCCCCGAAGCACCCCACCAGGTGTTGCAGCTGCGCCGCAATATAGTACAGCCACGGGTTGGGCAATGCCAGCCCGCCGCTGTCCTTGGGCCTCTGCAGATGCTCGAGCTTGATTCTGGGCGTTTTGTTTTTCCAGATCAGGGATCGGAAGATAGAGTTCACTATTCTAAAGATCTTAAGAGGAATTACCGCAGGGGCATTGTGGAGACAGTAAAGCAGTTGTGGCATTAAAATCATCTTTACCAAGTTCACCTTGCCCGCCACTGATATACGGAGATTATTCCATGATTTAACCCTTTCACGGAACCTCTGGAGCAAGGGAGATATGTTCAAATGGTTAAAATCCCTGGGGTTTGCCGTTACATAGACTCCAAGGTACTTAAAGGAGGTTGTGACTGGTATGGGGCAGGACGGTGCCACCGTTTGCGTGGCACCCCCGTCCAGCAGCAGCAAGGCCGATTTCGTCCAATTAATCTGTAGGCCCGAGTACCCTCCAAACCTCACAATAGTTGCCATGGCCTCCCTCAGAGACGTGTCAGTATCTCCCAGCATGAGCAAGGTATCATCCGCATAAAGCATCACTTTCTCCTGCAGGGGGCCATAGCAAAACCCAACTATACCCGGATTGGCCCTAATGTCCATGGCGAGGGGCTCAATGGCCAACGCGAATAGGAGAGGGGACAACGGGCAACCTTGCCTCGTCCCCCTCCCCAGGGCGAAGCCCTGAGACAGACACCCAAAGGCCCTGATAGCGGCCTCCGGACGGCTGTAGAGCAACCTGACCCAAGCTATGTATCTATCTCCAAACCCGAATCGAGACAGCACCTCCCACATATACGTCCAGTCAATGCTGTCAAATGCCTTAGCGGCATCTAAGGAAAGCAGAGCCCTGCTTCCTACATTGTCTGCGTCTGACTGCATGTTTAGAAATAACCGTCTAATATTGATGGCAGTGGACTTATTTGGCATAAACCCCGCCTGATCACCATGTATCAGGGACGTTATGACAGTGTTCAACCTAAGCGCCAATACCTTCGCCAGGATTTTTACGTCACATTGTAGCAACGAGATCGGTCTGTAGGAACCTGGTTCGACCGGGTCCTTGCCTGGTTTAAGAAGCAGAACAATATTGGCCTTTGCCATGGAGGGCGGAAGGACTCCGTCCCCCAGGGCCGTATTAAACACCCGGAGTAACCTTGGCAACAAAATTTCCCCATGCTGTTTATAGACCTCCATGGGGATCCCATCCTCCCCCGGGGCCTTACAATTGGGAAAGAGCCCCACCGCTCCCTGAAGTTCCTCCACTGTGAGGGGGGCATCCAACCCCGCCTTCTGTTCTGCCGTCAATCTAGGGAATGCCAACCCACCCAAGTACCGCTCCAGGTCGGCCACTGCATAAGCCGCACCGGGGCAGTACAGTTCCTCATAAAACCCCGCCAGTTCCTGCATAATAAGTTCAGGTGTGTTGACAATGGGCCCGGCCCTGGATTTTATGGCTCCTATAGCCGGGGACCTCTGTTGTGAATTCGCTATTCGTGCAAGCATGCGCCCAGTTTTCTCCCCCTCCTCAAAAAATGCCTGCCTGGAGAAGAACCGCTTCTTTTCGGCCCTAGAGGAGAGCACCCGCTCATAAGCAGATTGAGCAGCCTGCCACTCCTCCCTGGCCGAATCGGAGGGATCCAGGACAAACTGCCCCTCCAGAACCTCCACCCTTTCCTCCAGCTCCCGCACAAAAGCGGAAGAGGCCTTCTTAACTTTGTTAATTTCTGTGACCAGAGTCTTTTTAAGGAACCCTTTGAAATCCTCCCATTGCTGTGTACAAGGACCCCGCGGATCCTGAGCAGTGAAAAACCTCCGTATATTATCCTCTATGGCCTCAGGGGACTCAAATAGTTTTAACCAAAAAGCATTGAACTTCCAGGGGGCCCTAAGGAGCTCAGTGGGCTGAGAGGTCACCAAATGTACTATCAGTGGGGAGTGATCCGACACACTGCGAGGTCTGTACTCCAGCTTGGAGACATACGGAAGCACATGTGCGTTTCCCACCCCCAGATCAATCCTAGACAAACTGCCATGTGATTTAGAAAAGCAGGAATATTGCTTAGTGCCCGGATTCCGCTGCCGCCAGACATCCACCCAGCCAACCTCTTGCAACAACCGCGCCAGGGGAGTACCCCTGGAGAGGGCAGAGGCTCCTGTGGCCGGGTGTCTATCCAGCGCAGGGTCCAGACAGCAATTAAAGTCCCCAATTACCAGCAGCGGCACCTCAGGCCTGCCATCCAAGTAGGCAATCAGCGCCCGAAGCACCGTCGCCGCAAACCGGGGCGGTATATACACACATGCAAGAATACACGTCAGTTCCCCCAACCTGCAGTGAAGAAATACATATCGCCCCTCAGGGTCAATGCTATTGTCTAGTTCTTGAAAATCCAAGGAGCAATGCACCAGGACACTCACACCCCTAGAATATGAGGTGTGAGTGGAGTGGTAAGCTCCCTTCACCCAATTGTACCGTAAACAGCCAATAGTGTCCACCGTGAGGTGCGTCTCCTGAAAACAAAAAATTCCTGGGTGAAATTTTTTAAGGCACATATTTATCATTGTTCTCTTAAGTGGGGAGTGAAGTCCTCTCACGTTCCACGACACTATGGGTACCTCTGTCATGTTGGAAAGCAAAAGTTAGTGACAAGCAGGTGTACCTCCATTAGCTGCAAGAGTCCAGGAACCATCGGTAGCAGGAAGTGGTAATTCGTCCACCAATCGTGTGCGTTGCCCAAGCTGACTGTGGCAATAGCCGTGCTGAAGAGCCACCTTTCAAAAATGTGAACAAGGAAAAGTAACAGAAAAAAAAAGGAAAAAAGGGCGCAAACCGCAGCCCGCATTAACTCCGTAGCTCTAGACCCCGCCAACAGGGCGAGTCCGGCATAAGGCATTCCCATCAGATTCCGGAAGCCAAAACAAGTCGCGTGTAGTCGATTCGTCGTTGAAGATTGCTGAAGCTCTCGTCTTGATCTGTAGCAATATAATGTCCCTCAGCCAGAGGTTAACTGAATAAACATAACACAAGATTAAACTTCCTTCTCAGATCGTAATTTCAAACATCTTGCTGGCGGGTCGGGGTCCCGCTGTGGGCCTGGACAGTACTACCCCTCCTCCGCTCCTTCTCGCAGCCGGCGTCTTAGGGGTTGTTCATTCCGGTCTAGCCATGTAGCAGCATCTTTCGCGGATTCAAAGAACTGTGCCTGCCCTTCCACAATCACTCGCAGTTTAGCCGGGTACAACATGGCGTATGGTAGTTGCAGCTGTCGGAGTCTGCGTTTCACGTCAATGAACTTAGCTCTGCGTCTTTGTACCTCCGCCGAGAAGTCAGGGTAGAAGGACACTCGGGCCCCATTATGTTGTATGTTAGCTCTTTCTCTTGCCAGACGCAGCACTGTTTCTCTATCCCTGTAATGCAGTAATCTCGCCAGCATAGGCCTGGGCGGCCCCCCCGGCTGGGGAGGGCGAGCTGGGACTCGATGGGCACGCTCGATTGCAAAGAGGGGGGAGAACGAGTTCTTCCCAAATATATCCAACATCCACCCCTCCACATAGGCAGTGGGGTCCCTGCCCTCCACCTTCTCAGGGAGACCCACAATGCGCACGTTATTCCTCCTGAGGCGATTTTCAAAATCTTCAGCCCTGTCAGTGGCCTCCCTCGCCAGTTGATATGCGGCTTTGGCCTCCCGTTCTATGGGGGTCATGCGGTCCTCTATCTCGCTCACCCTGCTTTCCACAGCCGTAGTGCGCTCTCTCATTTTCTGAAAGTCCTGTCGCAGCAGTGACAGTTCTTCCCTCACAGTATTAACTGAAGCATTGCCCAGATTAACAGCCCTCAGTATGTCAGCTAGTGTGGGTTGAGCAGCCGCTGGTGCAGCATTACCTCCCGGGTCCTGGGCCCCCAAGTTAGGCAAATCAGTCTCCTCTCCATCACTATGATCAGTAAAGATGGCCGCCAGGGCCTGAGTCTCATTCAAGTCAAAGTCACTGCATTTGGGGTGCCCCCCGGTATCTGTCCCCGCTAGCCCGTTCAGCTTCTGGGTGTAATACAGCATGTCCTTCGGGGCCTCCTTACCCTGAGACTTTGTGTGCTTCTGCTGCTTGGATCCTTGCTCCTTCATCCTGTCAGCGCCTCGTGGAGTCCCCTTCACTGAGAACGCGGCGGCGCCATCTTGGAAATCGGGACCCGGCTCAGAAAGTACTTTTCTGACCATTCCCCTTGTGCAGAGAGCCGGCGGAGGTTCCCCTGAGGTCCCGGGATCAGTGGGACCCTGCATATAGTCTCTGTGGACCTGTGGCTTGGCTGAGGGAGGATCGGTACCAGATGGAAGTCAGGAGCTGTGAGAGCTACGTCCTCTCACATGCCGTTCCAGGCCACGCCCCCCAACGCTTCACTTCCTGATTCCCTCACTGAGGATGGTGGTGGGGCAGCCGAGAGAGGCTCGGCTTCGGCTGCTGAAATCGTGGGCAACCCAGGACAGGAAAGTGTCCATTTATTAAAAGTCAGTACTTTCACACTGGAGCAGTGCACTTGCAGGACGGTCTGAAAAGTCCTGAAAGCAGCATCTTTGTGGCAGTTTGGGATCACTGAATACACCACTACCAAACCGTCCGGCCCATTGAAAATAATGCAGCACAGTGGTTTTAACTCGACGGTAAAGCACAGCGAAAACTAGCATCGCTTTACTGCTACCACCCCTGTGTGAAAGTACCCTTAGGTATTAGAAGTGCAAACAATAAGGTGAGAGCACATCTAATACCTACAGAGAGTAATGGAAATATGGAGTTCCAAGTGAACCTTGCTATTACCTGGAGGGATTGGCATTTAGGTGGTTAAAACAGGCAGGACATATCAACTCAATGCCTGTCAAATGCCTCTGAAAAGTGACCTGAGCATGGATCACTTTTTAGAGGAGTGGCAGTGCTGAAAGTGAATACAAGCCTTTGGGCTCACACTGGTGTGCTGCGGTTTGGCTGCAGTGCTGGTGTACTGGCGGGTTTCCTTAGCCACAGAACCTCAGACTTTTAGGTTGTACATTTTTGTTGCATTTTCTGAAAGTGTACCAAAGATGCAGCATGCAGGACATTCTGTGCACTTTCAGAACATGCAGTAAACATGTGAAACCTCTATGGAGCCAGGGGCAACATGCAGGAAGACTGCCAGTACACCAGCACTGCAGACAAACAGCAGCATGTCAGTGTGAGCCCACTTCACAACACCTAGGAGGGCATGGTAGCGACACAGGCTGCTAGAAAAACAAATCTTTAGCTGCAGAGGAGAAGTTCACTTACTTGGCCAGTTCCAGCCTCCAGGAGACTCGCTGGATTCAAGCAGAGAAGACAGCTCAGATTGAACTTTCCCGCCCACACATCCACTTCTCGTACAACACAGGCTGGCCGGAGTGTGGGCGGGAAAACAGAGAAGGTCCAGATTCTGCCAGCCATTCGTGTGGAGGAAGGAGGGACTGGGCGGGGCTGTGCTCTGTAACACAGACTGTCAGCTCAGCCCCATGGTAGAGAAAACATCGCTGGCTCACTGGATGGAGCTGAGAGAAGGTAACATCTGAACGGAGCGCTGTCCCGGGAGGGGCGGGGCTAAACATTGGTTATCATGGTCGCATGCGTCAGTGCCGCATCGGGGACACCCAAATCGCGATGCAGCGATTAAATTTGACACCCCTACTGTGCTGTATGTTTTCTGCTGCACCATTGGCATGGTTATATCTTCTTATGTCCTCTCCATTAAATTATCAGAAATGTGTGCTTAAAGCAGAACTATAGACAACACCTTTTTTTTCCTTTTGGATAGAGTGAGGGAGGGTTATAGCTCCTGTCAGTTTATTTTTTTTTACCATCCCTGTCCCATTGCAGAGATTTCCCTTCCCTTCTTACCCCATAGCCAAACAGGAAGTGAGAGGAAATCTATGCAAATTAAGGGAATCCAATGCCCCCCCACAGGCCCTAAGAACTAGTGTCCCCACTCCAAAATTTCAGGGCGGGTCTTAAACAGAAAGGGGTATGGCCTTGACAGGAAGGGGTGGGTCATATATAAATTAGGGAGTGCACAAGTTTAGTCAGGCCTAGGGAAGCACAAAACCTAAATACACCACTGCATCAGGGAAGTACCTTAGTTTTTTCACCAGTGTCTAAGTTGTTGGATGCAAGGAAAATGTGCTGAAGAAAGCTCTGCCTAAGAAGCCCTATGAGGGTAGCGAGCTACACCGTGGGTCCATCCAACATGCTTAATTATATTATGCCAAAACTGGATGGTATCCGAACCTCATGGACGCGGTGTCTGCAGCTAGTGCTTATGCGCAGAATTCTTTCGCTAAAGCATTGGTCAGCAGAAGCTCCATGCAAGAAGCTTTTGGCCAGCTTCCCCTTCCATTGTGAACACCTTTTTGGGGAAGATTTGCACAAATATATCCAACAGATATCAAGCGGTAAAACTACCCTTTTACCAGAGAAGAAAAACAAGTGTCCTTGTTTTAAGCCTTCTCTCTCCCCGGCTTCTGGAGATCCAGGACAGATGGGTAGTATCCACAGTGTCCCTTGGAAACAAACTGGAATTTCGAGAGATTCCCTCGTGGCAGGTCTGAAGCTTAAGGCTCTCCAAAGATCCACTAAAAAATGTGTCGTCCTTCAAGGGATTGGATCACTTGCTGTCCCAAGGGGTGATCACAGAAGTTCCCCATAAGGAGCAAATTCAGGTTTTTATTCAAACCTCTTTGTGATTCCAGAACCAAATGGAGATGTCAGACCCATCCTGGATCTAAGATCTCTAAATCAGTTTCTGAACAATCGCCCTTTCTGAATGGAAACCATTTGATCAGTGATCGCCTCCCTACAAGGCGGAGAATTCATGGCGTCGATAGACATCAAGGACGCATATTTACATGTGCCTATCCATCCCGCGCACCAAAGTTTAAGGTTCGCGGTAGAACATTGCCACTTCCAGTTTGTGGCTCTGCCTTTTGGTGTGGCTACCGCACCAAAAGGTTTTCACAAAGGTGCTAGCCCCTCTGTTGGCAAATTTGAGGGTACAGGGCATAGCAGTAACGGCCTATCTAGACGATCTACTTGTGATAGATCAGTCAGTGGCAGGGTTAGATCACGCTGTGCTCACCACATTAAAATACCCGGAACAGTTAGGATGGATTGTAAACCTACAAAAATCCTCTACAAGCCCAAAGAAGGGTAAAATATTTGGGTATGATCATAAACACAGCCCAAGGCAGGGTATTCCTGCCAGAACCAAAGATCAAGTCGCTAAATGACCTGATCCACAAGGTCAAGGCAAAGAAAAAGCCGTCCATTCGCCTTTGCATGAGGCTACTAGGGAAGATGGTTCCCCCGGTGGGGTTGGGGTTTTTAGGCAAGCAAAAATTCAATGATTATAACGTATAACAGGCATTGTTTGGTTTAAAAGATTTTATTGGATGTAAACATGTGGTATGAATCATGACAATTATAATATAAACTCTGGTAAAAAGAATAAAAATCCATACACAATGGTGCAAAACCAAAATGGTTATACAGCTTGACATATTAGATGCATCTGTGCATATACAAACTGACGCGTTTCAACCCCATTAGGGGTCTTCTTCAGAGGTTTTTGGTTTGCTGTAAGAAATTACATAATGAGTTTTCAAATCCTGCCCAGGTACATTCCAAAACGGCAAGAAATGTAAAGTACATAGTTAACAGTTAACTGTGTATATAAAGGACCCTTCTTGGACCAGAGTTTCCACTAAAAAGCCTTAAAAAAATCCTCCCCGGGTCCTTGGCACCCCAGGATGCAAAGTTAATTGGACCACATGCAACTTGCAGGGAATTACAATTAGGAGAATGGCCCCTATGGGGCATGCATGGTCAAGATAGCGGACACCTGCGGCAGAGCATTGGAAACAATATTATAAAGTGCATTGTATGATGCACTTAAATGGGTTTTTAATTTTATATATTAGGTATGGGCAGGCAGAAATTCACCAGGAAAGTATCCTATTTTGTATAATATTCTATATAGTAAGTGTTCTTATATATAATTATGTACCTATAAAACGAAAGAGGTGCCCATTCATTGGGTATAGGCCAATGAAATTGGGATAATGAAGGTGGTGATAATAAGGTAGAAAAGGAATACAAAAATGCACCTACATACGTTAGTGTGCATGAGTGATGTGATAGAGGGTGGGTAATGAGTGAAAGTGTGAACATGGTGTAAGAGTAAAAGAGTGGTGTAATTTAGTGAAAGAAATGTGAAAGAAGTATGACACTAAGCGTACCAAAAATATGCAGCAGCAAAAATGTAGACATGAAAACAAAATTATAATGAGATGACAACAAGTAGTAAAGTATGGTGATGAAATTGTGCTAGATCAGCTTAATTTGTGTGGTTGTCATATTGTTAATGAAATTGTTTTTATTTTCATTTTTACTATGTCATTATATTGATTTATGTACTATTGAATTGTTTAGGAAAGTTACTACTACATCTACACAGTTGAACTAGTGTTGATTGCATATAGTTGCAATCAACCTATGGATAAAAAGGAAGGAGATATATACCGTATTTATTGGCGTATATTGTGCACTTTTAAAATAAGGGGAAAATCGCGGGAGCGCGCTATACCCCAATAAATACGGTGCCTTTCGTGTTGGAGACTATCCTGCAGCCCATAGTTTATATTTTTTGCCGTTTTGGAATGTACCTGGGCAGGATTTGAAAACTCATTATGTAATTTCTTACAGCAAAAAAAAAATCTCTGAAGAAGACCCCTAATAGGGTTGAAACGCATCAGCTTTGTATATGCACAGATGCATGTATTATGTCAAGCTGTATAACAATTTTGGTTTTGTACCATTGTGTATGGATTTTTATTCTTCTTTTTACCAGAGTTTATATTATAATTGTCATGATTCATACCACATGTTTACATCTAATAAAATCTTTTAAACCAAACAATGCCTATTTTACATTATAATCATTGAACTTTTGCTTGCCTAAAAACCCCACCGGGGGAATTTTCCCATATTGTATTATCCGGGGTGAGCAGCACCATCTCCTCTCAATATGTGTCTTTTCCTTTTCTCACTAGGGAAGATGGTAGCCTCCTTCGAGGTTGTCCCTTATGCACAGTTTCATTCGAGACTACTTCAAGGCAGTATCTTAGCCGTCTGGAACAGGAAGATCCAAGCTCTGGATCTACCCATGCACCTGTCGTCACAAGTGTGCCAAAGCTTCAGTTGGTGGTTAAAAACCAAGAACTTCTGGGAGGGAAAATCCTTTCTCCCATTCACTTGGAAGGTGGTATCTACAGATGCCAGCCTAAGGGGCTGGGGAGCGGTGTTAGAAGAAGCTTCAGCCCAGGGAACCTGGGCCAAGACTGAAAGGAACCTGCCCATTAATATACTGGAGTTGCGGGCAATATACTTAGCCCTCAGAACCTGGACACACAGGTTACAGGGCCACCCAGTGCGGATTCAATCTGACAATGCTACTGCAGTAGCTTACATCAATCACCAGGAAGGCATCCGCAGTCAGGGCGCCCAGAAAGAGGTGAATCGGACATTGGCATGGGCAGAAGTACATGTTCCTTGTCTCTCTGCAATCTTCATTCCAGGGGTAGAAAACTGGCAAGCGGAATATCTGAGTTGCCAGTAACTATTACCAGGAGAATGGTCTCTCCACCCGGATATCTTTCAGGCCATATGCCAGAGATGGGGGACACCGGATGTAGCCCTGCTAGCCTCCAGGTTCAACAAGAAGTTGGACAACTTTGTGTCCAGGACGAGAGATCCCCTAGCCTACGGATCGGATGCTCTAATAATTCATTGCGTTTCCGCCGATCACTCTCTTACAAAGGATACTTTGCAGGATCAAGAAGGAATGTGGCCCCAAATTGGCCCAGAAGATCCTTGTATGCCAAAATCATAAAGATGGCGGTAGGAAAACCTTGGAAGCTTCCTCTTCGGCCCAACCTGCTGTGGCAGGGTCCAGTGTTCCATCCCTCCTTACAAGAGCTAAATTTGACGGCTTGGCTGCCGAGACCCACATTCTGAGGAAACGAGGGATCTCGGGTCCAGTGCTTTCTACACTTATTAACCACTTAAGGACCGCCGCATGTACATTTACGTCGGCAGAATGGCACCGACAGGCACATCAACGTATATATACGTTGGTGCCTTGGGGGGGATCGGGGGTCCGATCGGACCCCCCCCCGTACATGCGGCGGTCCGCGCGGCTGCAGGAGCGATCCGACAAGTGGGGGCGGCTATCCGTTTTCATCCGCCCCCTCCGGATCGCTCCCAGCCAATGCGTGCGCCCGCCTGACCTGTCACTTCCTCCTCCTGTGTAAACACAGGAAGGAGGAAGCGACGTGATCTCTCCCTCGGCGTTTGTTTCAAGCGCCGCTGAGGAGAGATCACTACAGAACAAGTAAGTCCTGCACCAAACAGCACACTGACACACACATTTAACCCCCGCGATCGCCCCCCCCCCTCCCCCTGTCACAGTGTCACTGAATGCAGTAATCATGTATGATTACTGTATTTAGTGTCAGTGTGACAGTGTGACAGTCAGACAGTCAGTAGTGTCAGGGTAGCCCCCCCACCCCCCCCAATAAAGTTTTAACCCCTTGATCACTGCCCTAGTTAACCCTTTCACTCCCTATTTCCAGCGTCACTAAGCGATCATTTTTCTGATCGCTGTATTAGTGTCGCTGTTCCCGCTAGGTAGCTAATTTTTTTTTAATGCAATTTTTTTTATACTAAAGACATGTGGCTAAATAAATTTTGGCCTAAATGTTTGACTAAAATTTAGTTTATTGGTTTTTTATTATAACAAAAAGTAAAAAATATTGATTTTTTTTCAAAAATGTCGCTCTATTTTTGTATATAGCGCAAAAAATAAAAATCGCAGAGGCGATCAAATACCACCAAAAGAAAGCTCTATTTGTGGGAAAAAAAGGACGCGAATTTTGTTTGGGAGCCACGTCGCACGACCGCGCAATTGTCTGTTAAAGCGACGCAGTGCCGAATCGCAAAAACCCCTTGGGTCATTTGCCAGCGTATTGGTCCGGGTCTTAAGTGGTTAATGGCAGAAAGCCAGCTTCCAGGCTTATCTACTATAGAGTCTGGAAGGCGTATGTTTCATGGTGTGAAACCAAGAAATGGAATCCTCAAAGATATGACATAAGCAGGATTCTCACCTTTTGCCAGCTAGGAGTGGATATGAAATTAGTCTTTATTACCGTTAAGAGTCAAATATCAGCTTTATCAGTCTTCTTTCAAAGACCGATGGCATCTCATTCCCTAGTTCAGGCTTTCATTCAGGGGTACTGTGGATCAATCTACCAATGGAATCTGAATTTAGTATTGTCAGTGTTGCAGAAGCAACCTTTTGAACCAATTCGCCATATTCCGTTGATCCTTTTAAGCAGGAAATTGGCATTTTTGCTATTAGCAGCGCTTTCTTGTAAAAAGCCTTATTTAATTTGTCATAAGGACACGATTGTTCTAAGACCCCAATCCAACCTTTTTACCAAAGGTGGTGTCATCATTTCATTTGAATCAAGATATTATTTTGCCTTCCTTTTTTCCTGATCTGCGGACAGCGGAGGAAAAGTTATTACACTCTCTAGATGTAGTGAGAG
Source organism: Rana kukunoris (assembly GCA_029574335.1). NCBI lineage: Eukaryota > Metazoa > Chordata > Amphibia > Anura > Ranidae > Rana > Rana kukunoris. The sequence continues at coordinate 366,636,946 of CM056050.1, forward strand.
CAGTAAAAGCGTATCTACAGGCAACCGCTCAGATACGTAAAACTAATGTTGTGGTGGATTCGACAAATAATTATTCAAGCTTATGGTTTATGAAGCAGGATTCCTCCTTCTTCTGTTAAGGCGCACTCGACAAGAGCTATGAGTGCTTCATGGGCAGTGCATCACCAGGCTTCGATGGCTCAGATCAAAGCTGCAACTTCAGTCCATACATTCACCAAATTCTATCAAATAGATGTAAGAGGACATGAGGATACTGCCTTCCGGCGTGGAGTACTGCAGGCAGCTGTCTAGGGCTTCTCGTCCATTTACGGCCGGCTCGGATCTGTGTCTCCCCCTTCATATTGAGCATTGCTCTGGGACGTCCCATTATGTAATGATTTAAGGCTCTGTGTCCCGTGGTGTACGATAAAGAAAATAGGATTTTTATAACAGCTTACCTGTAAAATCCTTTACTTGGAGTACACCACGGGACTCAGAAGTCCCCCCCCTTCTTATGGGAACCTTACTGCTTGCTACAAAACTAAGGTACTTCCGTGATGGGAGGGGTTATATGGAGGGGAACTGTCTTTGATTGATTGGTTGTGCCATTGTCCAATCAACTCTGGTGACCATACAACCCATTATGTAATGATTTAAGGCTCTATGTCTCGTGGTGTACTCTAAGGCCGCCTACACACGATCGAACATGTCCGCTGAAACTGGTCTGCGGACCAGTTTCCGCAGACATGTCCGATCGTTTCTTTATCGTACACCACGGGACACAGAGCCTTAAATCATTACATGATGGGACGTCCCAGAGCAATGCTCAATATGAAGGGGGAGACACAGATCCGAGCCACTCTGAGTCAGTCAGTCAGTGAGGCAGGGGATTAGCAACAGGAGCTCCACACGGCGCACGTCTCCTAGAGTAGGAGCGTGTGTGCTATAGCTCCAGGCAGGCTTAGGAGGCAGACAGGCAGAGTCCCTCCCAGCCCTGCAAGCTCAGTCCTCCCTCCAGTTCCTAACCTGGAAATCCTGGGCCCCTGATCTCTTTTCTCCTCCAGCACAGCTCCCTGGCTCTCTGCAGGTAAGAGCCCTCTACCAGTGCTGCTGACGGCCGTCCTTTTCAGGATAAAGCCGCAGCAGCAATACAGATCTCCATTTCTCCTTTTTTTGTGTGTCCCCCTGCACTCCCACACCTTCATCATCCTTAAGGGCCCCCCTCTCTATCCTCTCTACCCTCCCCCTGAAAATTTGCGCCGTTCCGGGGCTCTTTTTGAGAGCACCGCGCCAGGCCGCTCTGAATCGCGGGGCCGCGGTCTAGGAAAGACCGCGGCTTCACTTGCGGCCTAACGGCGCGCCGCTCCCCACGCCTCTGTGGTCCTCACCCAGCCTCCAGGAATCCCCCCTTACCCCAGAAAGGCAGAAGGACAGTTACCCTGCCCTGTCTTACACCCACTCAGTTAAAGCAGCACCCTGTCAGCCCTCATCCCACTGCCTGTGCAGACAGCCATCCCACCAGACCAGCAACAGGGTCACCCTCTTAGCCCCAGCCCCCCTCCCCCCCCCCCCCCCCCCCCCTGTCCTCCAACATACAGAAGCTTGATCCAGGGGTCACCCGATCACCTCTTACAGGGGTCAGGAAGGAATTTTTTCCCTACCGGAGCATATTGGCCGAGCTCCGCCAGGGTTTTTTGCCTTCCTCTGGACCAAGCCGGGAGAGAGGAGTTTAGCCAATACCTCTCCCCACTGCCCTAAAATCCACCCCCCCCCCCTGGTGTATTGGCGATGATGGCATGTAGGCAATATTCTGCCAAAACCATTTGGAGTTTGAGGCAATGCGCCGCAATACTGCCAGCCATCACCAAAAAAGCCCTAAGAAATGAGCGACTATTGAGAATCGATCATAGATCGACAGTCAGACATTTCAGTCATTTACCCCAGCTCAAGCACATATCATGTGCTCTGATCAATACTAGATCGGCAGTAAAACACCGACTAGAAATCCGCGACTTCATTCAACAAAAGGATCTAGATTGTCTTTTTATTACAGAGAGCTGGCTCACAGCCGACTGTAACACCATTCTAGGAGAACTGGTGCCAGAAAACTATCGTATTATTACAGAAAACAGAATAGGGCAAAGAGGAGGAGGCCTGGCGGTGATCTATAAGACTCATCTTACGATCACCAAACCAGTCCGCCAAAACCCTCTTCCATTCATGGAAACCCTTACTCTGCAACTTCAAGCAAATTCAAAGGAGACCGTCCACATTCTGCTCTGCTATAGGCCGCCCGGCCCAAAATCGCAGCTGCTATCATCTTGGACGGATTTCTTCTCCACTTATACCCTCAACAGCAAACAACTTTTGCTGCTAGGGGATTTCAATCTCTGGGCCAACTCCTCACAAGACCCCATTGCCGACGCCTGTATTGACCACCTGGAAGCATTAGGATTACAGCAATTAGTATGTGGGCCCACACATGCTTCAGGTCACACACTTGATCTTATTTTCAGACAAGCTCTGGAAATAAAAATTTGGGAAAATGAAAAATTGCCATGGACAGACCACCATGCAATTATATTCAGTATTACCACCATCCCCCCTACAACAAAAACATCAAATCCAGTGACAACACACTGGACTAGATGTCAGAAGAAGCTCCACTCGGAACTCTTCAAAATGACTTTAAGGAAAAAGATAGAAACAACTCAGCCGCATCAAACGGCCGTTGAAACATTGGAAGCCATAAACTCGGCCATGCTACAGTCAGCCGACTTGGTAGCGCCAAAACGAAGAACCCGCATTCGGAAAAACAACCGCAGCTGGTTTAATAACCAGCTGTCGTTACTGAAGCAAGAACGCAGAAGGGCAGAATCTGCCTGGAAAAGATGTTCTTCAGAGCTAAACCTATCCATCTACAAGGCGACTACAAGAAAATACCACAAAGGAATTTTCCAAGCCAAGAAAAATTATTTTTCGGAGGCTATCAACGGTGCCCTAAACCGCCCCCGCAAACTCTTCAAGATGGTCACCCAGACCATGAAGCCAGGATGCATTGAAGCCCCCAGTTCAGACACACAAGAATTTTGCAATGAACTATCGGATTACTTCATTAATAAAATCGAGGTAATCCACGAAAGCATTCAGCAAGACAATTCTCCCCCCAGCCCCCCCCGCAGCCTCTCACACAGCACCCATAGAAATTCTCCGATATCAGGTAAGTTCACCCTGGAACCCATCTCCATCGAGACCACTAAGAATGTCATTTGTACTCTGCGCAATGGCGCAGCGTCAAATGACATTATCCCCACAAAACTGCTGAAGGAATGCGCCTACATCCTGGCTCCTCCCATCACGCAGCTGATCAACCAGTCTTTCTTGGAGGGCATAGTGCCCTCACAGTTGAAAGAAGGTATAATCCAACCCATCCTGAAGAAACCCTCCCTAGACCCCAAGGACCCACTTCACCGCCGTCCCATAACAAGCCTCAACGTACTCTCTAAGATAATGGAAAAAGTAGTGGTAAAACAGCTGCAACTGCATCTAGATACCTACAAGCTACTTGACCCATTGCAATCAGGCTTCCGTCCCGGACATGGGACGGAAACAGCATTGCTGAAAGTATGGGACGATGTTCTCAAGGCCGCAGACGAAGGAGAATCTTGTCTCCTGGTTCTGTTGGACCTAAGTGCAGCTTTCGACACTGTAGACCACAATCTGTTACTGACTCGGCTTGCTGAAGTAGCCAGAGTCGCAGAAAGCGATTTATCTTGGTTCTCCTCTTTTTTGGAAAACCGATCGCAAACAGTGAAGTTAGGACCTTTTACGTCTGAAAAACACACAGTAACATGCGGAGTCCCTCAAGGATCGCCTCTGTCACCAGTGCTGTTTAACATTTATCTCCGTCCTCTTTTTGAGATTATCAGCAGCCAAAAACTGCTCTACCACTCATATGCAGATGATACGCAACTGTATTTCCGTATCTGCAACAGACAGGATCACCACCTCAATCTAGAGACATGTCTCTCTTTGATAGAGGACTGGATGACAAAGAGTTATCTTAAACTCAATGGAGCGAAAACAGAACTTCTTCTGTTTCACGCCAAGCGTAGGAATCAACTTTCAACCATGTGGACCCCCCCGCCTATTTTGGGCAAGCTCATCACCCCTAGCGCCAAAGTCAAAAGCCTAGGGGTCATTTTTGACTCCTTTATGACAATGGACGCACAAATAGGGTCAGTAGTCAGCGGATCTCACCATCTACTGCGCCTACTACGTAGACTCACTCCGTTCATCCCTAAACAAGATTTAGCGGTCGTGGTGGGAGCAATTGTAAACTCCAGACTGGATTATGCAAATGCCCTTTACCTCGGCCTCCCCAAGTACCAAATCGCTCGTCTGCAAGTCGTTCAGAATACGGCCGCCAGACTTGTGACTGGGAAAAAACACTGGGAATCAATCTCACCTTCACTGAGAGCGCTTCATTGGCTGCCAGTTAAAGACAGAATTGCTTTTAAAGCTCTCTGTCTTACGCATAGATGTGTCCATGGGAATGCCCCCCTTTATTTATGCGAAATAATAAAAGCGCATAATCCCAATCGCGTTTTGCGATCCACGAATCAGAATCTGCTCCAGGTTCCGAAAGCCAACTTCAAGACCAAAGGAGAAAGAAGATTCGCGATCCAAGGTCCCAGACTATGGAACGCTTTACCAACCAGCATTGGGTTGGAGGAGAACCACCTAGCATTTAGGAAAAAGGTCAAGACTTTTCTCTTTTGATATCAAAGGAGACAGGAACAACAAGCGCCCAGAGGCGATTCAGTTCGCATGTGCCGCGCTATACAAGTTTTCATTCATTCATTCATTCATTCATCGTGTGTACGGCCTAGCGGACAGGTTTCCAACGGACAAAAGTTTCTTAGCATGCTTAGAAACTTGTCCGCTCGAAACCTGTCTGTCGGACATGTCCGCTGGTTAGTACGCCTAACCAGCGGACCGAAATCCCCCGCATGCGTCGAATGGATTCGACGCATGCGTGGAAGCATTTTACTTCCTTGTTTTCGCACGTCGCGGCGACAACGGCCCCGCGTTGTCTGTCCGCGGGGATTTTGGTCTGATCGTGTGTACACACATCAGACCAAAATATCCCAGGAGACATGTCCGATGAAAACGGTCCGCGGACCGTTTTCATCGGACATGTCTCCTCGTGTGTACGCGGCCTAAGAAAAGGATTTTACAGGTAAGCTGTTATAAAAAATCCTATTTTTAAAAAATTTCTATTGGATATGTTTTATAGCAGAAATTAAAAAAAAAAAATTATTTTTTCAAAATTGTCGGTCTTTTTTCGTTTTTAGCGCAAAAACAAAAAACATCCAGAGGTAATCAAATACCACCAAAAACTTTTTGTTGTGGGAAAAAAAGGGCATCAATTTTATTTGGATACAACGTTGCAAGACCATGCAATTGTCAGTTAACCACTTCACTCTAATTGCTGTACCCGTATGTCAGTACTTTGGCACTAAATACCTCTGTTATGGCAGTAGCTAGCCATCTTGAGGATCGCTCTCCTCTGAGTGCCTGTTTATGAAACTTTGTAGATCGGTTGAGATGAGGAGCGATCTACAAACGACTGGAAACTCTGAGAATGGCTTCTCTCACTGTAATCTCGCGATGTAGCGGGATTACAGTATGAGGAAGTAAAAAATACAAAAGTTGCACACATTATACACCACATATTAATAAAATAATAAAGTTACATTCCCAAACAATATACATTAACCGAATTATTAAAAAAGTTTTTATCAACATTTAAAGCTCATACATGTGCCTATTTAAATGTAAATGGTGTATAGTATATGAATGGAATCCCACATATGTAATGCAGCTATACACCATTCATATAAATGAAAAATACATTTCTAATCATTAATTTTTTTTAATAAAGTATACAAATATAAACCTTGTATAACTAATATTAAAAAATAGTTTACTAATAAATTAAAAAAAAATAGATAAAAATGACTTTAAATAATGGCATTTTAATGCAGGTAGAATAACATTATATATATATATATTGTGAGGGGCTAGCTCGGCAGCGGGTCTGTGCGATTCCCTGGAAGGGTTCAGCACACAGAAAAGAACTAGGCACAGCAGACCGTGGTAGGAGAAAACAAAAAGGTGTGGTTTTATTTTAAATACACCACAAAAAATTATGACAGAAAACAAAAGAAATAACAAAATAAATCCTGGTAAACCTGATCTGCTTGCTACACACGCTGGTGTCCCTAACTACCAACTAGGTAGAGCCTTGTGCTGCCCCAGTCCCCGACTCCCTGGAGTTTAAATGTTTTAGGAATAGCCACACAGGCTTTAGCTCACCGCACACAGCACAAAGCACTGACAGTCCACACAGGTCTGCCTCCAGCTTGGAGTGACACTCTATTCATGCTGGGAGCTTTTACAAGAGGCCCTAACAAGCCCACCTGAAACAGCTGGGGTAATCAAGTCCTCCTAGCAGGACTCCCAGCACTCCCCCTAGAGATACAAAGTGGCATAAAGCCTGAATCTAGGAGAGATATACCTGTCCTCTTGGACGTTATCAGGGGATTTAACCTGCCTACTGTCACAATATATATATATATATATATATATATATATATATATTGTACAGGACGCCAGGGGTTGGGTCCTGGACGGGTGCTATACGGCACCACTATTTGGACTATGGTCCATTTAAATAGAGGGAGAAGGTTCAGGGGGTCACCCAAAAGTGGGTGAAAAGTTTCAGGCAGGCGCTAATTCAGAGAGGACTGGCTTGCAGTCTTCTCTATCTTTAATAAAGTAGTTTGGGGCCTGGAAATTTGGAGGCTCCAAAGTGTTATTTGGGTGGGACGGAGCCTCCACTCCTAAACCTTGGGAGCCAGCGCACATGGTGTTAACTCTCCCAGAGAACCACCCATTAAAGCAGGAAGTGGTGCTGGAGATGGTGAGTGAGTTTGGAGAGTGCACCTGTGAGGACAAGACGGAAGTCTGCTAGCTGCACAGTGAGGACTTTTGAAGTGCAGGGGGTGAAGATTGATCTTGCAACAAACCGTATGTCATCTTTCACTGTTTTGTGCTGGATATAAGCAGCCTTTTTGTTGACGCTGGAGCCAAGCGGACTTTTATGTTATAGTTTTTGGCATGCTGAGAAAGCCTTATTTTGCTTTTCTGTGAATAAAAGCCTTTTTCCTTTAAAACAACGGTTTAAGCACTGAATCCCTGTTGAGCTATGGCCCCCAAACGTTACAATTGGTGGAGAATGCGGGCACAGTGCATTTGCAGGCGCAAAACCGTTTAAAACTAAAAACTGACATTTAAAGAGACAGTGTACTTATGGCATGTCTTGGGTGAAGTCAGCCCAGACATTACAAACAGCACGCAACGACATGGAAGAGGTCATTAGGGCTTTGGCACAAGCCACCGTGACTCAGCAGCAAGCCACCGTGACCCAGCAGCAAGCATCAGCAGACGCCAACCGTCGCCATGAGGAAGCGATGGCTCAGCAGCAGCAGGCCCTGGCACAGGCTATAGCTGCGCAGCAGGAAAACACACGGCTGCTAGCCGCCCAGTTTACAGCCCAGCAGAAGTCCACTCAAGCACAGGTGGCTGCCTTGCAGGAGGCAGTACAGCAGCTGGCTCAGGGACAAGAGCAATCGGCCGTTGCCGTTAGCAACCCAGTGTCTGTTAGAGCCAGCCATTTTTTGCAAAAACTAACACCCAGCGATGACGTGGAAGCCTTTCTTACCACCTTTGAAAGGATAGCAGAGAGAGAAGCATGGCCCCGGGACCAATGGGCCGGCATTATCTCCCCTTTTCTCACTGGTGACCCGCAAAAGGCCTATTTTGACCTCCCAGCTGAGCACATCAAAGACTATGAACGTCTAAAAGCTGAGATCCTGGCCCGCCTGGGAGTGACCACAGCTGTCCGGGCTCAGAGGGTGCATCGCTGGCGGTACAAATCAGACCAACCACCCAGGTCCCAGATGCATGAACTAATCCAGTTAGCTAAAAAATGGCTGCAGCCGGAAAAATTGTCAGGTCCACAAATGGTGGAACGAGTGGTGATGGACTGGTACCTACGGTCCCTGCCAGATGACCTACAGCGCTGGGTAAGCCATGGAAACCCTACCAACGCTGACCAGCTGGTCGAGCTGGTTGAACGGTACACCGTGGTGGAGGACCTGCTTGGGCCTGCCAAGCGTCGAGAACCCACGCCAAGGACACCCAGACCAGCCACCACCCTGAGGAGAGAAGTCTTGCCAGATGTTGGCATCCGCAGGTCTACACCGTCTGCCATAGAACCACGGAGGTCGGTTCCTGTACCAAAGATGGGAGACATACAATGTTGGCGATGCCGGTCCTGGGGGCATACCCGGGCACAATGCCCACTGCAGGAGGAGCCTATGGAGTGCGGAACTGGTCGGAGAAGCTCCTTCTATGTGCAAAGTGTGTGTACCACTCAACTTGATCTGGCTGCAGGACGGTTTGAGTGTGAAGTGTGGGTGAACCACCTTCCTGCCAGGGCCCTACTGGACTCCGGTAGCATGGTAACATTAGTACATGCCAGGGTACTTGGGAGGCTTGGACCAGTGACTAAAACTCTTCGGGGAGTGTGTATCCATGGGGACACCAAGGAGTACCCCTTAGTCCCGGTGACTGTTTCTTATGGCCATGCCTCAGTTACACAGGAGGTTGGGGTGGTAAACAGTTTAATTCATGACATCATAGTGGGGCGGGACTGTCCACTATTTCTGGAACTATGGAATGAGGTACAGATGGGACTACCAGGGGAGCTGGGGACACTGGGCCTGGAAGGGACAGAGTCTGAGGGGTCTGGACCTGAAATGCACACCTCTGATATAGAAATACCTCTCATTGATAATGAAGTCGCAGGGAATGCTAATGTGAAAGATAATGCCCCTGACCCAGGTCTTAAACCCGAGTTGATCTCTGAGGGGGGGGGGGAGTCTTCCCATTACAAGTTATGCTGGGGGAGGATGATGTGGAGCTCTCCCCGGTTGAGGAGGATGAAGGGGAAACATCCTCAAGGCCAGTACATCCAGATCTAGATGTGTCCAGGGGTGCATTTGGTACCGCCCAATTACAGGACCCTACCTTGGTCAATGCTCGAGAGCAGGTTTCTGTTATTGATGGGGTCCCACAAATGCCAGACGCAGATCAGAGGTTCCCTCACTTTGCGTTGAAGGGGGACTTACTGTATCGAGTGGCTGAGAGCCGAGGGGAAACTATAGAGCAGTTGCTGGTTCCCCAACCGTATAGGCGGATGCTCCTCGATCTAGCCCACAACGATGCACTGGGAGGACACCTGGGGGCGGAGAAAACAGAGGCCAGGATAACCGACCGGTTTTACTGGCCAGGGTTGAAGGCCGAGGTTAAAAGATACTGTGCGTCTTGTCCCATTTGCCAGTTAACCGCCCCAATGCCACACTATAGAAACCCTCTGGTACCCTTGCCAATTATCGAAGTCCCGTTTGAGCGGATTGCTATGGATCTGGTGGGACCCCTGGTAAAGTCGGCACGGGGGCACCAATACATATTGGTCATCCTAGATTACGCAACTAGGTATCCAGAAGCCGTCCCTTTGAGGAAGATCTCCTCTAAGGCCATTGCCAGGGAATTGTTTCAAATGTTCTCGCGAACTGGGTTCCCCAAAGAGATCCTGACAGACCAGGGTACCCCTTTTATGTCAAAGGTGATGGCGGACTTGTGCAAATTGTTTCAAATTAAACAGTTTCGGACGTCCGTCTACCACCCGCAGACCGATGGCCTAGTCAAAAGATTTAATAAAACCCTAAAGTCCATGTTGAAAAGAGTAGTCCAGAATGATGGGAAGGATTGGGATATGTTACTCCCTGCCCTGTTGTTTGCTATCCGGGAGGTCCTACAAGCATCCACAGGTTTCTCGCCATTTGAGTTAGTGTATGGACGAAGGCCCCGGGGGTTACTCGACCTGGTAAAAGAAACGTGGGAAAGTGAGTCCTCACCACACAAAACGGTGGTAGAGCATATCTCTCAAATGCGAGAGAGGGTGGCTAAGGTGATGCCGCTGGTGAGGGAGCACATGCAGAAGGCCCAGGATGCCCAAAGGAGAGTGTATAACAGGTCGGCTAAAATTAGACAGTTCCAAGTAGGAGACCGGGTGGCTGTTCTAATACCCACGGTGGAGAGTAAATTGTTGGCCAAGTGGCAGGGCCCATTTGAGGTAGTAGAGAAAGTCGGTGAGGTGGACTACAAGGTACACCAGCCGGGGAAAAGAAAACCATACCAGATCTATCACATTAATTTGCTGAAACCCTGGAGAGACAGAGAACAAGTGTCTGCGGTAGTAGGGGTACAGTCAGGGGACCATGCAGGGACCGACTTGGTGCAGGTTGCTGCTACCCTGACTAGGCCCCAAACCCAGCAAACAAAAGAGTTTCTACAAAGAAATAGAGACATGTTTTCAGAGTTGCCCGGTCGCACCATCGAGCATGACATTGTGACCGAGCCCAATGTAAAAGTCAGGTTAAAGCCTTACCGTATCCCAGAAGCGCATAGGGTGTCAGTGTCGGAAGAGGTTAAAAGAATGTTCGAGCTTGGAGTCATTGAAGAGTCGCAGAGCGAATGGTCAAGCCCAATTGTGTTGGTACCCAAGCCCAACGGCACCCTCCGCTTCTGCAACGACTTCAGAAAGCTTAATGAAGTCTCCAAGTTTGACGCATATCCAATGCCACGAGTAGATGAGCTAATTGAGAGGTTGGGTCCTGCCAGGTACATTACCACGCTGGACCTCACAAAAGGGTACTGGCAGATTCCCCTGACTAAGGAAGCCAGGGAGAAGACAGCCTTCTCTACTCCGGAAGGCCACTTCCAATATAAGAGGATGCCATTTGGTCTACACTCAGCCCCTGCCACGTTCCAAAGGGCCATGGACAAAACTCTGCGTCCACACCAACGGTACGCTTCTGTCTACCTAGATGACATAGTCATCTTCAGCACTGATTGGGAGTCCCACCTTCCCCGGGTTCAGGCAGTCGTAGACTCCCTTAGAATAGCAGGGTTCACCATCAACCCCGAGAAGTGTGCCATTGGGATGGAGGAAGCAAAATACCTAGGGTATATTGTGGGTAGAGGACTGGTGAAGCCCCAAATGAGTAAGGTGGAAGCCATACAGGACTGGCCCCGTCCCTTAACCAAGAAGCAGGTCAGGGCATTTTTGGGCATAGTTGGCTATTATAGGAGGTTAGTCCCCAACTTTGCCACTATTGCTGCACCGCTGACCGACCTGACCAAAGGCAGAAAGTCAGTGATGATAAAGTGGAACGCCGAGGCCGAGACAGCTTTTCAAAAGCTTAAGACAGCGTTGTGTCAAGATCCGGTGCTTGTAGCTCCAGATTTTACAAAAGATTTTGTAGTGCAGACAGATGCTTCAAGTGAAGGGTTGGGAGCGGTCCTGTCTCAGGAAATCAATGGAGAAGAGCACCCTGTGGTTTTTCTTAGTAGAAAGCTGACGGCAGCTGAGAGAAACTACGCGGTGGTGGAGCGGGAGTGTCTGGCCATCAAGTGGGCTTTGGACTCCCTACGATATTTCCTCCTGGGCAGGAAGTTTCGCTTGGTGTCAGACCACGCTCCTCTTACCTGGATTAGACATAATAAGCACACCAATGCCAGGGTAACAAGGTGGTTCCTTTCTCTCCAGGAGTTCAATTTCGTGGTAGAGCACAGACCCGGGAGACAGCATCAGAATGCCGATGCCCTCTCCCGAGTCCATTGCATGGTGTCTACTGGTGCCTCCAACACCTCCGCGTTGAGGCAGAGGGGGGGGGATATGTACAGGACGCCGGGGTTGGGTCCTGGACGGGTGCTATACGGCACCACTATTTGGACTATGGTCCATTTAAATAGAGGGAGAAGGTTCAGGGGGTCACCCAAAAGTGGGTGAAAAGTTCCAGGCAGGCGCTAATTCAGAGAGGACTGGCTTGCAGTCTTCTCTATCTTTAATAAAGTAGTTTGGGGTCTGGAAACTTGGAGGCTCCAAAGTGTTATTTGGGTGGGACGGAGCCTCCACTCCTAAACCTTGGGAGCCAGCGCACATGGTGTTAACTCTCCCAGAGAACCACCCATTAAAGCAGGAAGTGGTGCTGGAGATGGTGAGTGAGTTTGGAGAGTGCACCTGTGAGGACAAGACGGAAGTCTGCTAGCTGCACAGTGAGGACTTTTGAAGTGCAGGGGGTGAAGATTGATCTTGCAACAAACCGTATGTCATCTTTCACTGTTTTGTGCTGGATAAAAGCAGACTTTTTGTTGACGCTGGAGCCAAGCGGACTTTTATGTTATAGTTTTTGGCATGCTGAGAAAGCCTTATTTTGCTTTTCTGTGAATAAAAGCCTTTTTCCTTTAAAACAACGGTTTAAGCACTGAATCCCTGTTGAGCTATGGCCCCCAAACGTTACAATATATATATATATATATATATATATATATATATATATATATATATATATATATATATATATATTTGTAATGTTGGGGGTTGTTAACTCTCGTGGTATGCGTTTTTTCAGCAATTCACACCAGTCAGGAACTATGTTTTAAGGGCATGGTAGCCCATTTTTATTAAAAAGGCAAAATTAAAAGTCCAATCCAAGGTTTCCCACGCAGGGGGTTCTTCTCCATCAAATGCAAAACAGAAAAAATACTAGCCCACCTGGCTCTCTGTAGCAGTACTTCTGCTCGTTATCCTGGTCACCCAGACCAGCAGAATCCTCAACATAGACAGCTTCCCTTCAGCATCTATAGCTCTGCCTCTTGCAGTTACCAATGTTCTGGCTGTATCCTACAGCCTCTCTGATTCTGGAGACCTCCTGTCTCTTAGTGTGGAGCTGTCTCCAACTGCCATGAGGTCTTCCCACACACTCATTATAAAGGGCTGTGCTCATCTGAGCACACACCCTGCTGGTCATCCACAAAATCTGGATACAGGGTTGGAGATCCCGTCCCACCCAAGACACTATGGAATCTCCACACTACAGAGCTCCATGACGAAATACCAAAACCTGGAGACAGCTTCAAAAGAAGTCTTCTCCAGTCCACAGCTATGCTCTGTAGTCTTGCACCTCTAAAGTGTGCATACCCTGTGTCAATTTTACTGTGACAGTAGCTCCTACTGTTACAATATATATATATACACACACACATATACATACACACTGTGGTGGAAATTTGAAGATGTATTTAATATGTATTGTCATATTGTCACCCAGTCTTGACACTTCCCCAACCCGCTCTAATTAGAACTGATTGGGGCAGTCTGAGGCTGGTTGAGATGCACTTCCTGACTTGGAGACGGGTGCTTGAAGAGTGTGAGTGTCGCCGGCGCGAGGGCCCCTGTGTGATGCACAGATATTCGCCTGTGTGACGCGTCACTCTCCGGGCACACTATTGGTTTAGCGGATGTGTGCTTTTGCCATCTCTGTGTCTGATCAACATAAGTATGATGGTATGAGCATACAGCTGCATAAAGGCTCCCCTTATCAGGAACTGTGTTCATCGGTTATTGTATTATTTCTGTATCATACTGTGTTATTGTACTATCATATTGTGTTATTATTGTGTTATTACTGTAATGAATCCCTGTTGGAAGGGTTTATCTGTGCTGCCATTCCCTATATCTGTATCGAGCTCACATGCTGTGACATCACTTCCCCTAGAGGTCACATGCGGTGTCATCACTTCCTATGGTCACATGCTGTGATCTCGTCCAATCAGAGGTGGTCTGTGAAGACAATTGTGTTAATAAAACTCCTGTGAGGGCGTCGGCAGCCAGTTATGCCTGGTGAGCGATGAATGAGAGCAAGCTGTTGTGATGTCTCTTGACTTGTATGGATGGGCATAGAATGGATGGTGAGTAAATCTTTTAGCTTAACCACTTAAGGACCCCCGCACGCACATATACGGCCACAGAATGGCACGTACAGGCACAAGGGCGTAAATTTACGTCCCCGCCTGAGTGCGGTTCGGGGGTCCCATCGGGACCCCCTCCGCGGCGTGCGGGGGTCCCCCTACCTCTGGGAGCGATCCGGGATCTGCGGGCGTATGTCCGTGATATCCGCCCCCCCCGCGATCGCTCCCAGCCAATGGGAGCGCGCTCCCAGCCTGTCACTTCCTCCTCCTGTGTTTACACAGGAAGGAGGAAATGATGTATTCTCTCATCGCAGCGCTGTTTCCCAGCGCTGCTGATGAGAGAAGACATCACAAGTAAGTGTGCACCAACACAACACTGACACACACTCACATAGGCATATTAACCCCTTGTGATCGCCCCCCCCCCCACCCCCCTGTCACAGTGTCACTGAATGCAGTGATTTAATCACTGCATTTAGTGTCAGTGTGACAGGCAGTGTAAAAAACAGTTAGTGTTAGGTTCAGGATAGCCCCCCCACCCCCCCTAATAAAGTTTTAACCCCCTGATCACCGCCCTAGTTAACCCTTTCACTCCCTATTGCCAGCGTCACTAAGCGATCATTTTTCTGATCGCTGTATTAGTGCCGCTGTTCCCGCTAGGTAGCTATTTTTTTTATTGCGATTTTTTTTTTTACTAAAGACATGTGGCTAAATAAATTTTGGCCTAAATGTTTGACTAAAATTTAGTTTATTTGATTTTTTTTTTAACAAAAAGTAAAAAATAGTGTTTTTTTTTTTCAAAAATGTCGCTCTATTTTTGTATATAGCGCAAAAAATAAAAATCGCAGAGGTGATCAAATACCACCAAAAGAAAGCTCTATTTGTGGGAAGAAAAGGACGCAAATTTTGTTTGGGAGCCACGTCGCACGACCGCGCAATTGTCTGTTAAAGCGACGCAGTGCCGAATCGCAAAAACACCTTGGGTCATTTACCAGCGTATTGGTCCGGGTCTTAAGTGGTTAAACATGCATTATTTCAAATAAGATGAAGTATGTGCTTCTAGCACAAGGCAAAATGGCGGTGTGCTTTGCACACCCCCAAATTGCCACGACAACACACATACACATATATGCTATATATATATATATATATATATATATATATATATATATATATATATACACACAGTGCCCAGTGCCTTGCGAAAGTATTCGGCCCCCTTGAACTTTGCAACCTTTTGCCACATTTTAAGGCTTCAAATATAAAGATATAAAACTGTAATTTTTTGTGAACAACAAGTGGGACACAATCATGAAGTGGAACAAAATTTATTGGATATTTCAAACTTTAACAAATAAAAAACTGAAAAATTGGGCGTGCAAAATTATTAAGCCCCCTTAAGTTAATACTTTGTATTGCCACCTTTTGCTGCGATTACAGCTGTAAGTCGCTTGGGGTATGTCTCTATCAGTTTTGCACATCGAGAGACTGAAATTTTTTCCCCATTTCTCCTTGCAAAACAGCTCGAGCTCAGTGAGGTTGGATGGAGAGCGTTTGTGAACAGCAGTTTTCAGTTCTTTCCACAGATTCTCGATTGGATTCAGGTCTGGACTTTGACTTGGCCATTCTAACACATGGATATGTTTATTTGTGAACCATTCCATTGTAGATTTTGCTTTATGTTTTGGATCATTGTCTTTAGGAAGACAAATCTCCGTCCCAGTCTCAGGTCTTTTGCAGACTACATCAGGTTTTCTTCCAGAAAGGTCCTGTATTTGGCTCCATCAATCTTCCCATCAATTTTAACCATCTTCCCTGTCCCTGCTAAAGAAAAGCAGGCCCAAACCATGATGCTGCCACCCCCATGTTTCACAGTGGGGATGGTGTGTTCAGGGTGATGAGCTGTGTTGCTTTTACGCCAAACATAACGTTTTGCATTGTTCGATTTTGGTTTCATATGACCAGAGCACCTTCTTCCACATGTTTGGTGTGTCTCCCAGGTGGCTTGTGGCAAACTTTAAACGATAGTTTTTATGGATATCTTTAGGGAATGGCTTTCTTCTTGGCATTCTTCCATAAAGGCCAGATTTGTGCAGTATACGACTGATTGTTGTCCTATGAAAAGAGTCTCCCACCTCAGCTGTAGATCTCTGCAGTTCATCCAGAGTGATAATGGGCCTCTTGGCTGCATCTCTGATCAGTCTTCTCCTTGTATGAGCTGAAAGTTTAGAGGGACGGCAAAAGTCTTTGTAGATTTGCAGTGATCCGATACTCCTTCCATTTCAATATTATTGCTTGCACAGTGCTCCTTGGGATGTTTAAAGCTTGGGAAATCTTTTTGTATCCAAATCCGGCTTTAAACTTCTCCACAACAATATCTCGGACGTGTCTGGTGTGTTCCTTGTTCTTCATGATGCTCTCTGCGCTTTAAAAGGACCTCTGAGACTATCACATTGCAGGTGCATTTATACAGAGACTTGATTACACACAGGTGGATTCTATTTATCATCATTAGTCATTTAGGTCAACATTGGATCATTCAGAGATCCTCACTGAACTTCTGGAGAGAGTTTGCTGCACTGAAAGTAAAGGGGCTGAATAATTTTGCATACCCAATTTTTCAGTTTTTTATTTGTTAACAAAGTTTAAAATATCCAATAAATTTCGTTCCACTTCATGGAGGGGCGTGTCCTGATGTAGTCGGAGGTAGACGTGCTGTCCAAGAGCTCCGCGAATCCTGACTTTATCTGCAGCCATCCTGATCACAACAAGCCCCGGTGAGCCTTCTAGACTGCCCAGCTAGCTGACGGAAGTCCCCTGCCTCAGCCCCAGCCTGACTTTTGGTGCCCGGCCGGCCGTTTGTGTCATCATCCAGCCCGCGGCCTGCTCCACGCACTCGAGGCCCGTCGCCATCTTGCAGCCTACGGAGCCCCCTCTATCCTCCACGCTCCGCGGTACGGACGGCCACCCCCCTCACCCACCTGTGGAGTCATCCCGGAGCGGGTGCGCGACATAGAGGGACTGCCTGGGGGACCCGATCGCCAATCCACCGCCGCCTCCTCGAGGCCCGCCGCCATCTTGCGGCCTACGGAGCCCCCTCCATCCTCCCCGCTCCGCAGTACGGACGGCCATCCCTTCTTCACCTACCTGTGGAGTCATCCCCGGAGCAGGTGCACGGCATAGCAGGACTGCCTGGGGGACCCGATCGCCCGATTTACCCGCCGCAACCTCCTCGAGACCCGCCGCCATCTTGCGGCCTACGGAGCCCCCCTCCTCCTCCACGATCGGGCGCTGCAATCCAGCGGAACGGACAGCCACCTCGCCCTTACTTGCCTGTGGTGTCATCTCCAGTGGGGGTACAAGGCATCTGAGGGCTGCCGGGGGGATCTGGATCGCCGGACACACCTCACCTTCTTGCGGCCTGAGAGTCCTGCTGCATCCTCCCTGCTCGGGTACCTGGGGCTGCCCGGGGACAGCCTGTTAAACATCCCTGCATATGTGCTAATACCCCTGGAGGAGGCAGACGATTGGCAGCTGCTGGTCCTTGTCTGTCAGGCGCAACTGTACTCAGTGGAGAAGTTCAGCATTACACCAGTCTCTCATCCCTGCCTGCTAGTCTCTTCCTCTGCACTTCCCAGGCTCTTAAAGGGGCAAACCCACCTCCCTGCACTCTAGCCTGAAGGCCCCTGGAGTGCCTACTCATGCTCTCAAAGGGCAAGTCTGCAACCAAAAAGGCGCCCACACAGCCTACCCAGTGCCCCAGTGCCATTCTGGACCAACTTAGAGAGCTGGTGGCGGACATGGAGCAGTCAGCGACCCCGGCGGCCTCTCAACCCCCTCAGGCCCCTACACAATCAAGCGACACCAATGTTATCCTCGCAGCCATTGAACAGAGCAGGACCTCCTTAATGGTCCGCATCGATCACCTTGCGGAGGAATGCAACTTCATCAGAGCGGACTTGGATAAAATCAGGGGCAGACTTTCGGAGACTGAGTCACGGATCTCTACCACAGAGGATCTCACTGCCCGTCACGACGACGCCCTCCTCACATTACAGCGCACCGTTCAATCCCTGGTGGCTAAGTCTGATGACGCGGAAAACCGCCTTTGTAGAAATAATGTCAGGGTCCTGGGTCTCCCAGAGGGGGCGGAGGGGGATCACCCAGCTGAGTTTGCGGAGGCTTTCTTTAAGACACTTCTTAACCTGACTGAGGTCTCCCCGACCTACGTGGTAGAAAGGGCCCACAGAGTCCCAACGGGCCGGGGCACCCCAGGGGCCCCCGCCAAGACCCTTCCTCGTGCGGTTTCTCAATTATAGGGACCGCGACCGTATCCTCCGCGAGGCCCGCAATCATCCTACCCTTCCCTTTGAGCACACGGTGGTACATCTCTATCCTGACTTCTCCGCTGATCTACAAAGACGCCGCAAAACCTTCAATGAGGTCAGACGACGGCTCCGGGAGAGAGACATCAAATACTCCATGCTCTACCCAAGTCGCCTGCGTGTTCAACATGGCAGCTCGGTGAAGTTTTTTGAATCCCCTGAGGAGGCTGATACCTGGCTATTATCTTTGGGGTAATCTCTGTGATTGCTCAAGCCTACGATCCTGTTTTTTTTTTTTCTTCCTCTCTCTCACCCCTCTACCTGGGCAAAAGTCCTATCCTGATCTTGCTTGTTCCTAGTTAATCGGAGCTACAGCATGACAATTCAACGCACACTCTCGAGGACACAGCGCTCTCGGATACTTCGGCTCCCCGCCGGATGTTATGGGAAACACGCCCCCTCACCCTCGCCTGCTGTTGCGGACCAGAAACTAAAAGGGATCTTCCCTGGAACTTTGAGCCTCACATAGGCAATGTTTGCAGTTTTGGGTATAGACTGGCTCCCGGTCCACCCCCAGAGTTTTAGGGGGGGGCTGGCTTCCGGTAGGATAAGCACACAGTGCTTGGGAAGTTGTACTGTTCTCTATGTTTTCTCTATGTTAAGTGTGGTTGGCTCTGGCTCTAAAAGCGTTCATCAGTTGGGGCTCCATTGGGATTCTTTCACTTTGCAGTTGGTGATTCTCCCCTGGGATCATGGCGTCACGTAATCAGGAAACGCTGTCGGTGATATCCTGGAATGTCAGAGGCCTCAACTCCAAGTTTAAAAGGGCACTGATGTTCCAGTATATCAAGGCGCACAACCCTCAAATACTGATCCTACAAGAGACCAGGTGGCAAAGTAATGGCGTTGAAGAGGCCCTGGGTTCAGAGAACTTTTCATGCCACATATTCCACATATGCCAGGGGGGTCTCAATTCTGATAAACAAATCCCTCCCGTGCGCACTGGAGGCGGTCCATACTGACCCTCATGGCAGATTTGTAATTGTTGTATTGACAGCTTGGCAGCAAAGGTATATTGTTGTAGGAGTTTATATCCCACCACCTTTCAAACAGGAAGTGCTGTACACTATCTTGGAGAGGATTTCCCCGTACTGTCCAGCTAAACTGTTAATCCTAGGAGATTTCAATAACATCCTCTCCCCTGATCTTGACAGGCCCACGCAGTCACGGTCCTCTACTGGGGACCTGCTGGGGTGGGCACACTCGGCAGGGGTTACTGAGGTGTGGAGGTGGTTACACCCCCGGACTAAAGCTTATTCATGTTTTTCAACCTCATATAAAACCTCCTCCAGAATTGATTACGCGTTTGCAAATCAACTTATGTTAACTGACATAGTGGAGGCTAAATACCTGCCTAGCGGGCTTTCTGATCACTCCCCCCTCATGGTCACTGTACGGACCCGAGGACAACGCAGTGGCTCCATGTGGCGCCTTGGGGCCCATTGGGTCTCCCATGATGACATATCGGGGCAGACTCCACAAGTCATGCGTGAATTTTGGGACCATAATGCGCGGTCCTCCTCCCCCACCACGGTGTGGGACGCCTTCAAGGCGTTCACTAGAGGACACTATATGTCAGCAATTAAGGCAGTGAGGGTGAACCAGCAAGCCAGCACCGCGCAGTTGGAAGGGGAGATCGAGGAGGCAACGGCCGACTATGGGTCTGACCCCTCGGTCTCCAATTTCGAACGGCTTCAGTCCACTAAACGGGATCTCCAGCTCCACCTCGCTGAGGTCACTCGCTTAGGGTTATTTCATACCAAACAAAGATTCTTTGAGCAAGGGGATAGAAATGGTAGACTGCTAGAAATGATGTCCCAAGATGACACCCCTATGACCCTGGTCCCTGAACTGGTTTCTCCTACAGGTGAGTCTATTACTTCCCGGGAGGGTATTCTCAGGGAGTTCCAGGCCTTTTATCAGAATTTATACAGTACTACGCTCCCTCGGGGTGTGGGTCCTGGCGAGATGGCGCCTCTCCTGGACCCCCTGGCTCTGGGGTGGCTATCAGATGAGGAGAGGTCCCAGTTGGTCAGGCCTATCACGGCAGAGGAGGTGCATGCTATTATTCACTCACTGGCTGCCGGGAAGGCCCCGGGCCCTGATGGTCTGCCGGTCGAATTTTACCGGTCTCATGCGGACCTCCTGGCCCCCCTGCTGGCAGACCTGTATACCCACTGTCTGGAGGGGGGAGCGCTCCCACCCTCTATGGCAGATGCGCACATTATATTAATCCTTAAGCCCAATAAAGATCCCAAACAGTGTGCCTAATACAGGCCCATAGCACTTCTCAATACTGATTTCAAAATATTATCTAAATTAATTACTGTTAGACTCAACCCACTTCTGCCCTCCATTATAGATACGGATCAGACTGGGTTCATGGCCCATAAATCAACGGATATCAACCTCCGCAGACTATTCACCAACTTGCATGCCGTACATGACAATGTGGGCACTAGGACGGTTGCCTCTTTTGACATCGAAAAGGCTTTCGATTCGATCGAGTGGTCATTTCTTTGGGAAACTCTGCGGAGGAAGGGATTTCCGTTGGTTTTTATCTCCTGGCTGCAAACACTGTACAAATCCCCAAAAGCGGCCATCAGACTGGGTGGTGACATCTCTGCCCCCTTTCCGCTATCCAGGGGCACCAGGCAGGGCTGCCCTCTCTCTCCGACATTGTTCGCAATTGCTATGGAACCAGTGGCAGAGGCACTGCGGGTCTCGCCACACATCAAAGGACTAAAAATAGCGTGGCTGGAGGAGAGGGTAGCTCTGTACGCAGATGACCTCCTACTTTTTCTGAATGACGCAGACTCCTCCCTTAGAGGAGCGTTGAAAGTTTTGACGGATTTCTCTCATCTGACAGGATTGCGGGTGAACTGGACAAAATCCCAATTACTAGCTATTGACCCTGAGGCGAAACACATGGCCCCGCCAGATCTCCAACTGCAATGGGTGGACGAGCTGGTGTACTTGGGGGTGCGGGTCTCGAGGGACGCGTCTAGCTTTATTCCCCTTAACCTGGAGCCGGTGGTCCGGGGAGTCAAGACCAAACTAAAAGCATGGGAGAACCTTCCTCTATCCGTATTAGGCCGCATTAACTTAATTAAAATGAAAATCTTACCTAAATTTACTTACCTATTCCGTAACTCCCCACAATGGATACCTTGCTCATTTTTTACGAAACAGAGTATTCTCCTCCTTCCTCTGGGGCCCAAACCATCCTAGATTTAAACTCTCCACACTGATGCGACCGGTGTCGCAAGGGGGGCTGACGTTTCCGGACTGTCGGAAATACTTTCTGGCAGCCCAGCTGGTCACGGCAGTTTGGTGGCTGGTACCGGATGCGTCCAACCCGGCGGCAGTTCTGGAGGCAGTGGTGGTCGGGTCTGTAGAGGCCTTAACACATTTACCCCTTCGGGGTCCCAGGGCTCCATACGATTTGACCACCTCCATGCACACGACTCTGAAGGCCTGGAGGGCGGGACTGGGACTCGAGCGATTCCCACGGAATGCAGTCTCCCCCCACGCTCCCCTATGGAACAATCCTACTTTGCCCCATCTTTCCTCGCTACCGGACCCTAAAATATGGGCCAAATGTGGTATTAAGCTGATATCCGACCTCACCGGCGGCACGGCTATGCACACCTTCAATCATCTAGTGTCCCACCATAATGTGCCTCCCTCGCATCTATTTCGCTATATGCAGTTGTCTCATGCATTTAAAGCCCAAATGAAGGCCAATGACACGCAAATTGTACAATCTGATCTGGAGAGGGTCACTAGATATGAATGCACTAGGAAGCCGACCTCGGTCCTTTATGCGCATCTCCTTAGGGTCTCCTCTCCAGATCTGTCAAAGCTCCGTCAGCGGTGGACACGGGATGTCCGGGGCTGGACTCCGAGGATTGGGAGGACATGTGGGACTTCCCGTTTAAAATCCTGGTCTCCCTTAGGGACCGTCTCATACAATATAAAATACTACATCGAACTTATTTTACCCCGTATAGAATGCATAAAATGAACTCCTCCTTGTCCTCGGAGTGTTGGAGATGTACCGGGGATCCGGGCGACTTTATGCACATCTTCTGGTCCTGCCCAGCAATCCGAACCTACTGGTTGCAAGTTCTAGAGGTAATACAGGAGGTGGTGGGAATAGATATAGCCCCAACCCAACAGATATGCCTTCTAGGCTTAGTAGAAGAATTGGCTCCTAGGGTGGCAGAGAGAACTTTGATAGGGCTCCTGATATTTTATGCCAGGAAAATGATCACTCTCTGCTGGAAAAAGAGTACCCCGCCGTCCGTATTGCTATGGAAGGCGCATGTCAACAAAGTGCTACCGCTCTGTAAGGAAACCTACCAAAATAGAGGATGCCCCAAAAAATATGACAAAGTGTGGGCCAAATGGCTGGCGGAGGCCTCCACGGCAGCCCCAGACTGATTGAGCACATTTATAGGGCCACCCTATGGGTGGAGGCGATATTGATTCATTGGGTGTTTGGCATTTTTTATCTGTCTATTTTTGTTTTAGGAATGTAATCTCTATTGTGGGTTTGTTGGTTATCTACTGCTGTCCATTGGGTCTCGACTGACAGATTTGACCCGTAGTCCTTTCAAGTGAGCAGGAGCCTGTGCCACACTAGGTTGTATGTTTGTTTTTTGTTGTTTTTGTGTTTTTTTCTCTCTCTTGTGGACTTGCTGCAGTAGTGCTATTACTGACGAAAACAACCCATTGCCGGCTGGCACGGTCTCCTGTGTGGGGCTAATCCCCCTGCTGTGGCGGGTTCACTGAAGTTTGTTTGTTTGTATGCTGTATGTATGGCATTATACTCAATAACAAGATTTTCAAAAAAAAAAAAAATTCGTTACACTTCATGATTGTGTCCCACTTGTTGATTCTTCACAAAAAAATTACAGTTTTATATCTTTATGTTTGAAGCTTGAAATGTGGCAAAAGGTTGCAAAGTTCAAGGGGGCTATGTGGAAAAAGGTCGCAAAGTTCAAGGGGGCCAAATACTTTCGCAAGGCACTGTGTGTGTGTGTATATATATATATATATATATATATATATATATATATACACACACACACACACACACACACACACACACACACACACTATAAATCTCTAACCTGCTCATTTTAGGGTGTGTAATAGTGGGGAAGATGTGTTCTGACTGTATGGCTGCTTGTGAGTGAAGTATTGAAGTCAAAAGACTTCCTTCTTCCTCTACAATACTCAGCCAGCTTCACGCTTCTCTCTCCGATTCTCCACCTTCGAGATGGTGAATCAGAAAGTGAGAATCCCGTCACAGATTGCCAGTGAGGTGCCGAGATCGCACCTTCATAAACTGGCCGCTTCTGTGACAGTCAGTTACAGATTCTCACTGTGCTGAGGTAATCAGTGGGGAACATGTTCTCCGCTGATTACCTCAGCTTCATAAACTGTGTATGACCCGAGATCAGCGGTGAGAGTCGGGATCGCAGCTGATCTCACTTTCATAAAAAGGAGAACCAAAAGTAGTCTCTGTGGCGAGTTCGCCACAAGATCACTTATCAGTGGCGGGAGAGGTCTTTTTGACCCTAGATCTCATATTTAAGATGTCCTGTCATGGGGTGTTTACATTCCTTGTAAAAGGAATAAAAGTGACCCCCAATATTTTTATTTAAAAAGGACAGTGTCCAAAAAATAAATGAAAATATTTTTTTTTTTAAAGGGCCCTGTCCTGACGAGCTCACGCGCAGAAGCAAACTAATTACGTGAGTAGCGCCCAAATATGAAAACGGTGTTCAAACCACACATGTGAGGTATTGCTGCAATCATTAGAGCAAGAGCAATAATTCTAGCACCAGACCTTTTCTGTAACTCAAAACTGGTAACCTGTAGAAATTATTAAACATCGCCTATGGAGATTTTTAAGGGTAATTCCATGAGCAGATGCAATTTTGAAGAGTGAAATGTTGGGTATCAATTTACTCGGTGTAACATTATCTTTCACAATAAAAAAAATAAATTGGGCTAACTTTACTGTTGTCTTATTTTTTTCCCAAAAAAAGTGCACAAATACGGTGCGACAGTAAGTATTGCAATAAAAGCCGCTAGGGTGTTATAAAAAAAAAATAAAAAAAAAAATAAAAAAAATAATATACATATTGTAGGATGGGGGGGATCAGACTCCAGTGATAGATGCGTTTTCCAGTGAGTACGCCAATCCAGAACCGAGTTTTTAACCACTTGATACCCGACAGGACGTCATATGTAGTCCTGTCACTTTAAGCTGCTAGGTGCGCGCGCGCACCCTTCGCATCACTTAGAACACCGTGCGTGTGCCCGGCGGCCGCGATGGCACACGCGATTGCCAACAATTGAGCTGGAATGTGGAGCTCTGTGTGTAAACACAGAGCTCCACGTCCCTGTCAGGGAGAGAGGAGACAGATGCTGTGTCTCTTGTACATAGGGACACAATCGGTCACCTCCCCCAGTCACCCCCCTCCCCCCACAGTTAGAACACAATGTAGGAGAAACATTTAACCCCTTCCCCGCCCCTAGTGGTTAACCCCTTCCCTGCCGGTTACATTTATACAGTAATCAATGCATATTTATAGCATTGTTCGCTGTATAAATGTAAATGGTCCCAAAAATGTGTCAAAAGTGTTCGATGTGTCCGCTATAATGTCCAAGACCCGAAAAAAAAAATTGCAGATCGCCGCCATTTCTAGTAAAAAATAAATAAATAAATAAATCATAATTATGTCCCCTATTTTGTAGGCAATATAACTTTTGCGCAAACCAGTCACTATACGGTTATTGCGATTTTATTTTTTTAAATGGGATATTATAGCAAAAACCCAAAAATATTGTCTTTTTATAAAATTGTCGCTCTTTTTTTTGTTTATAGCGCAAAAAATAAAAACCGCACGGGCGATCAAATACCACCAAAAGAAAGCTTGATTTGTGGAGAAAAAAAGGACGTCAATTTTGTTTGGGAGCCACATCACCCGACCGCACAAATGTCAGTTAAAGCGACGCAGTGTCGGAAGCTAACATTTTGTCTGAGCAGGAAGGGGGTGTAGGTGCACAGTAGGCAAGTGGTTAAAGGGCCTGGTAGCTCACTTTTATTTAAAAGAATAACATTTTCAGTAAAAAATAGACTAAAAATGCAGTTAATTTTAGTGCACACAAGCTAAATATATTACCCAATTTGGTTAAATAGACACCCAACATGTGGTTGTATACCCCGCTTTCTCATTTTTACCTACAGGTAAGCCAATAAGGCTACCTGTAAGTAAAATTAATATCTTAGATCTTAATAACCGTACAGGTTTAGGAGATATTCACCTTGCATGCACCTGACGTCGGCCGCGCATGCGCTGTGAAGGTATGGCAGATGCTGCCGGAAAATCGGAGCTCCTTGCCAGAGACTTTGCCTTACAGGATTTTTTTTGTGGGTATACAACCACTTCAAAATTACATGTGCCTGTGAAGCAGTGACAGTTAAAATGCCCCTAGAATTACGGCTCTCACTCCAGAAAGCGTGGTGATCTGTAACATATGTAGCGCAATAAACATTTTCCTACAAGTGTGTTTACATATATATGTGCATGCATGTTGGGGGCAGGGGGCTCAAAATGTGTGGTCTTTTTTGGGGGGACCTTTAATTTTTTACACTTTTTCCCTTTAATGTTATTACCATCACATAGGGGAAAAGCTCCTTATGTCCCAGCATACATACTATACTATGACAGGTTCTGTTAAATGAGACATCAGGGGTCTATTAGAACTTTGATGTCTTCTCTGCTTCCCACTGAAACGTATTGGTTTCAGTGGGGAGCAGAGGAGACCCCAAAGTTTCTCTTAAACCTTTTACAAAGTCCCACAAATATCTGTTCATCCGGCTAATAAAGTATCTTCCTGTGATGGTATGACAACCTGCTGCACTGCTCCAAATTCAGAGAAGCATTGCCACTCTCATGTAGGCTGTCTGAATTACAGTAGATGAACATTTTTTACAGGAGATGAGGCTATTAGCATTGTCACTACAAGTCTGTAGCTTGTCAGTCAGCACCTTGCCACACCAAGTCTGCGCCACTGCTTTCTGGATTGACAGCTGAAATTCTCCTACTGTAGGCGGCAGTGTCTGATAAGGGGAGCATTTGAGACTCAAATGAAGGAGGATTTGGTTCATTCAAAGAAGGTAAAGGAGGGTTTTCTGTGCTTCACATAGAGTAACTGGATGTGGTAATTCTTGTTTGTCATACAAGACCTGTTGAACTTTAAAAAACAGGTGGAAAAATAGGCCCGGATTCACAAAGCACTTACGCCGACGTATCTCGAGATACGCCGCGTAAGTGTAAATATGCGCCGTCGTATCTGTGCACCGTGCCCACAGACACGCCTAAAAACTGACTTCATCCGACAAACGTAACTTGCCTACGCCGGCGTATAGTGGGCGCATAGTTACGCTGGATGCATTTGGCACTCCCATTGATTTTTAATGCAAATATGCAAATGAGGGACATACGCCGATTCACGAACGTACTTGCGCCCGGCGCATGTTTTAAGCGATTTGCGTAAGGCTTACGTCCGGCGTAAAGTTATTCCCCATATTGGAGGCGCAACTCATGCAAAGGTATGGACCAGGGAATGAACGCCGTCGAATTTTACGTCGTTTACTTAGTACGTGAATAGGGCTGAGCGTAGGTTACGTTCACGACGTAGGCAGTGAGTCGACGTATCTTAGCCAGTTGTTTTGAGGCGATTGTGAGCATGCGCACTGGGATACGTCCAAGGTAGGATGCATGCACAGTTCATCTTAAGTACTTGTCTGAAGCTCAGCCCATCATTTGCATGGGGTCACGCTTCATTAAAATGTATCACGCCCATTTCTTTTGCATAGGGCCTATCGTACGCCTATACAACTGCATCGCTGGGGAAGACGAGATCCCTCTATATGCCCCAAATGTTGTGGGGACGAGGGATCTCTCATCTACCTGATATGGCGTTGTCCCAAATTGCATAGGTACTGGGGGGAGGTCACTGGGACTATTTCCTCTGTTTTTCAAGTTGAGGTCCCTTTGGACCCCTTGATATGTGTTTTGGGAGCGGTAGATGAAGAGAAGTATACTCCCCTGGTACACATAGCTGTGATTATACTATTATACTTGGCTCGTAAGCTGGTGGCTAGGTTCTGGCTATCTCCGCATGTCCCAACTGGTAAGCAGTGGGTGGAGCAGGTCAATCAGGTTCTTGTCAGGGAGCATTATACATATCAGCATTTGTTGACGGAAAGAAGGGGAAAGAAGAAAAAGCTCTGTATATGCAGGTGAATCGTGGGCTTTGTTTACTCAATGTTGGCCTTTTGTTCCACTGTGTGGGGTTGGTGGGTTCATTCCTGCTCACCCGACATAGCTTTTCTTTCTCCCTTCCTCTCCCCCCTGTTTTGTTTTGTTTTCCCCTTATTTCTATTTTTATTTCCCTTTTGTGTGTCACATTATGTTATGGTGGGTTCTTTGGCACGATTGTTCTCTCCTTAATACAATGTATGATCTCCGGCTATGACAACTGCTTATGATACGGATATGTGCTGTATGATTTATTCTTTTGACACAATAAAATACTTTTTTTTCTGAGTAAAAAATGTATCACGCCCACTTCCACTTACGCTGCCTTATGCCTACGACTATACGCTACGCCGGCGCAAGGTTGGGAGCATTTGCTTTGTGAATTTCATGCTTGCCTCTCCGCGATGCGACGGCGTAGCGTAAAAGAGATACGCTACGGCAGCATAAATATGCGCTGATGTATGTGAATCTACCCCAATGTCTACAGACAGATATGTGGAATATTTAACATTAAAGTTGATCTATGGCTACCCAAATAAATTTATATTTCTAATGCCAGTCATGTTATGCCACAATGTGAAAAGAAGCCCTTTTGAGTTCCAGTAGAACAATGCAGTCACCTCACCAAACCCCACCTCTCTTCCCCATCAATGACATTTACAGATAATGTTGTGGCATTACTGAGTGCACAGAGCATGTCTTCCATTAATTCCCTTCCAGAGGCCAGTGCCTGTATTACCACTCTGAAGTCAGATAGCTTGACAGAAACCAATTACTGGCAGAAATCCCAACAAGAATTACTATGGGGTTGACTTTGTAAGAAAAACTAGTTCAGTGGCATTACATGGCTTGTTTTATGTTGCTAATTGTTTGCGGGTGTGGCTAAGAAAATATCTGACACAAATGCAAGTACAACTGCATATATACTTGCCTTAACTGAGTGTTAGTTTGCTCTAAATTTTCAATTTTCTTAATAGTCTGATCTTTCTGTTTATTTGCCTGCAAGTTTCAACAAAAATAAATACAAAGTTAAATGTAACACCCAGGAAAACAATAAGTATTTACTATTGACTATTACATTTACTGACAATACAAAATATGTGAAAATTGTAGAAAGTGAATAATTGTTAGTTAAAATTAATTGGAAGTAAAACTAGGCATTGGCAGTATGTTAGCAAAAATTCTACCATCAGATGAAAACAGTTATGCATGGGATACAAATATTACGTCTTTGCACAAAACAAGGACGAGAATAGTTGTGAAAGTAGTACCAGGATATCTATTGTGCAGTGATATACCTTACCATACAGGATTGGTTTAAAACAACCTGTCCATGGGTGTGGCTTGGCACATGGAGCTGTAGTTCCTCTGCAGCTCTCTAGTCTTCAAGGCTCCACTGGACTCTTAACCCGCAGCTATCTTGTGTGGTTTAGGAGATAGTCATACTGCATGCAGCCGGTGATGCTATTGGTGCAAGGCACGCATACCCGTGCTGTCCCTTCAGAGCTCCATGCTGCAGTCCATGACTCCCACACATGGCCAATCGGGTGGAGGACACAAACCCAGAAGGAAAACAAGGTGATGCGGGAAGTGCTGGAAGGCTTCATTCTAGGGTAAGTATTTCATCCACGCCATCCACGGAGGTGGATGGAAACCTGATCCAGCTAATCCATTGTGACAAGCCATAAGCCCCCAGTGCCAGGTAGGCACCCACAAATGTAAGGAGCCATTTAGCTAAATCTTTTTAAACACGTATTTTAATTAACAGTATTATGCTATGGATGTCCTATATTTTTTGCATATTTCCCATCTGCAACTCTGAGGAGGAGAGTACGGTACATATCTCCAACTCATGTGAGCAGGCACTATCAAACTTTCTAACCAAAGAAGTCAAATACATCTGGTAAGCAGATCTTATTGTTCACTTTGGGTGTCGTATATCTGGTGAAGGACTAATCTTATCATTTGTTTGAATCACAACACCTTGCAATCAATATTCTGTCACTGGACATATTTTGCAAAACTTTTTTTGTTTGTGAATGAATGAATGAATGAATGAATGAATGAAAACTTGTATAGCGCGGCACATGCGAACTGAATCGCCTCTGGGCGCTTGTTGTTCCTGTCTCCTTTGATATCAAAAGAGAAAAGTCTTGACCTTTTTCCTAAATGCTAGGTGGTTCTCCTCCAACCGAATGCTGGTTGGTAAAGCGTTCCATAGTCTGGGACCCTGGATCGCAAATCTTCTCTCTCCTTTGGACTTGAAGTTGGCTTTCGGAACCTGGAGCAGGTTCTGATTCGTGGATCGCAAAACGCGATTTGGATTATGCGCTTTTATTAATTCGCATAAGTAAGGGGGGGCACTCTCATGGACACATCTATGCGTAAGACAGAGAGCTTTAAAAGCAATTCTGTCTTTAACTGGCAGCCAATGAAGGGATCTCAGTGAAGGTGAGATGGATTCCCAGGGCTTTTTCCCAGTCACAAGTCTGACGGCCGTATTCTGAACGACTTGCAGACGAGCGATTTGGTACTTGGGGAGGCCGAGGTAAAGGGCATTTGCATAATCCAGCCTGGAGTTTACAATAGCTCCCACCACGACCGCTAGGTCTTCTTTAGGGATGAACGGAGTGAGTCTGCGTAGTAGGCGCAGTAGATGGTGAGATCCGCTGACCACTGACCCTATTTGTGCGTCCATTGTCATAAAGGAGTCAAAAATGACCCCTAGGCTTTTGACTTTGGCGCTAGGGGTGATGAGTTTGCCCAAAATAGGCGGGGGGGTCCACGCTGTTGAAAGTTGATTCCTACGTTTGGCGTGAAACAGAAGAAGTTCTGTTTTCGCTCCATTGAGTTTAAGATAACTCTTTGTCATCCAATCCTCTATCAAAGAGAGACATGTCTCTAGATTGAGGTGGTGATCCTGTCTGTTGCAGATGCGGAAATACAGTTGCGTGTCATCTGCATAAGAGTGATAAAGCAGTTTTTGGCTGCTAATAATCTCAAAAAGAGGACGAAGATAGATGTTAAACAGCACTGGTGACAGAGGCGATCCTTGAGGGACTCCGCATGTTACTGTGCGTTTTTCAGACGTAAACTGTCCTAGCTTCACTGTTTGCGATCGGTTTTCCAAAAAAGAGGAGAACCAAGATAAATCGCCTTCTGCGACCCTGGCTACTTCAGTAAGCCGAGTCAGTAACAGATTGTGGTCTACAGTGTCAAAAGCTGCACTTAGGTCCAACAGAACCAGGAGACAAGATTCTCCTTCGTCTGCGGCCTTGAGAACATCGTCCCATACTTTCAGCAATGCTGTTTCCGTCCCATGTCCGGGACGGAAGCCTGATTGCAATGGATCAAGTAGCTTGTGGGTATCTAGATGCTGTTGCAGCTGTTGTACCACTACTTTTTCCATTATCTTAGAGAATACGTTGAGGCTTGTTATGGGACGGCGGTGGAGTGGGTCCTTGGGGTCCAGGGAGGGTTTCTTCAGGATGGGTTGGATTATACCCTCTTTCAACTGTGAGGGCACTATGCCCTCCAAGAAAGACTGGTTGATAAGCTGCGTAATGGGAGGAGCCAGGATGTCGGCGCATTCCTTCAGCAGTTTTGTGGGGATAATGTCATTTGGCGCTGCGCCATTGCGCAGAGTACAAATGACATTTTTAGTGGACTCAACGGAGATGGGTTCTAGGGTAAACTTACCTGATATCGAAGAATTGCTATGGGTGCTGTGTGAGAGGCTACAGGGGGGGGCTGAGGGGAGAAAAGTTTTGCTGAATGCTTTCACGGATTGCCTCGATTTTATCAACGAAATAATCCGATAGCTCATTGCAAAATTCTTGTGTGTCAGAACTGGGGGCTTCAATACATCCTGGTTTCATGGTCTGGGTGACCATCTTGAAGAGTTCGCGGGGGCGGTTAAGGGCCCCGTTGATAGCCTCCGAGAAATAATTCTTCTTGGCTTGGAAAATTCCTTTGTGGTATTTTCTTGTTGTCGCCTTGTAGATGGATAGGTTTAGCTCTGAAGAACATCTTTTCCAGGCAGATTCTGCCCTTCTGCGTTCTTGCTTCAGTAACGACAGCTGGTTGTTAAACCAGCTGTGGTTGTTTTTCCGAATGCGGGTTCTTCGTTTCGGCGCTACCAAATCGGCTGACTGTAGCATGGCCGAGTTGATGGCTTCCAATGTTTCAACGGCCGTTTGATGCGGCTGAGTTGTTTCTATTTTTTTCCTTAAAGTCGTTCTGAAGAGTTCCGAGTGGAGCTTCTTCTGACATCTAGTCCAGTGTGTTGTCACTGGATTTGATGTTTTTGTTGTGGGGGGGATTGTGGAAATGAATTTAATTGCATGGTGGTCTGTCCATGGCAACTTTTCATTTTCCAAAATTTTTATTTCCAGATCTTGTCTGAAAATAAGATCAAGTGTGTGGCCTGAAGCATGTGTGGGCCCACATACTAGTTGCTGTAACCCTAAATCTTCCAGGTGGTCAATACAGGCATCTGCAACGATGTCTTGTGAGGAGTTGGCCCAGAGATTGAAATCCCCTAATAGCAACAGGTGTTTGCTGTTGAGGGTATAAGTGGAGAAGAAATCCGTCCATGGTGATAGCAGCTGCGATTTTGGGCCCGGTGGCCTATAGCAGAGCAGAATGTGGACGGTCTCCTTTGAATTTGCTTGCAGTTGCAGAGTAAGGGTTTCCATGAATGGAAGAGGGTTTTGAAGGGCTGGTTTTGTGATCGCAAGATGAGTCTTGTGGATCACCGCCAGGCCTCCCCCTCTTTGCCCTATTCTGTTTTCTGTGATAATACGGTAGTTTTCTGGCACCAGTTCTCCTAGAATGGTGTTACAGTCGGCTGCGAGCCAGCTCTCTGTAATAAAGAGGCAGTCTAAATCGTGTTGTAGAATGAAGTCATGGATTTCAAGTCTATGTTTTACTGCCGATCTTGTGTTAATCAAAGCACATAAAATGTGCTTGGGC
The DNA here is from genome assembly GCA_029574335.1 of Rana kukunoris. Classification (NCBI taxonomy): domain Eukaryota; kingdom Metazoa; phylum Chordata; class Amphibia; order Anura; family Ranidae; genus Rana; species Rana kukunoris. The sequence goes on from CM056050.1 coordinate 366,669,578, forward strand.
TGGGGTAAACGGCTAAAATTTTTGATGGTCGATCGTCGATCGATCCTCAAAAGTTGCTCCATTCTTAGGGTCTTTTTGGTGATGGCTGGCAGTATTGCGGCGCAACTCCTCAGATCCCAAATGGTTTCTGCAGAGTACCGCAGATTAGCCATGGTAGCCAATCACCGGGGCAAAGTAGTTATTTTTTGGTGACGATGGGGGGAGGATTCAGTGAATCCTCCCAGCTTGATCCAGAGGAAGGCAAAAAAACCCTAGCCGTGCTGTGCCAATTTGCTTTGGTAGGGGAAAAAATTCCTTCCTGATCCCTGAATGGCGATCGGGCGAAGCCCCTGGATCAAGTATTATTAAATTATGAAACAGGGGGGTGAGAGCTGTCACTGCTGCTGGGGTGTACCAAGATGTTGAGGGGTGGATGAGTCCTGCAGGGGGCTGGGGGCGAACTCCTGGGAGGTTTCTGGTGGCTTGGAGGGGATTCTGTGTGTGAAATTGCGGCGCGGTGTTAGGCCGCAGGTGAAGCCGCGGACTTTCCTGAATCGCGGCCCCGCGTATGAGAGAGGCCTGGCGCGGAGGTCCCGAAAAACGACCTGGAATGGCGAAAATTGCCGTGGAGAGGTGGCAAGTAGGTGCCTCTGAATGGTGATGGCTGTATGGGGGGCGTATGGACCAGAAGGAGCGGGGGAGCGGCTGGTTGTTGGGGGGGGCCGGAGCTGGAGGAAGCTGGAGGAAGCGGATCGCGGGGGAGTTGTATCTCCGCTGGGGGAGATTAGGCTGCCGCCGTGGCTGTCCTAACAAGGACGGCCACCTACGGGTCCTATTGAGGTGTAGATCGCCCTGAGTAGCAGGGGCTTACCTGGAGGGTGAGAAGCAGCCAGAGAAGGCGGATGAGAAGGCCTGCTGAGGCGGGGGGGTGGAAAACCCTGCCTGTCTGGAGCCCAGGAGCCACACGTCCTACTGGTAGGTGCGTGCGCCGATTACTACTGGGACAGTTCTCGCCCTGGGGGAGGGTCACTCTTTCAGACCCAACAGGAAGAGCACAGGGTGTACTGTAATAACTACGTTTTTTTTTTATATTTACACATGTCCTTTCAAACAGGACTTTTTTCATCTGACATTTATTGATTCAAATGTCAATGTGTTCACAATATATTTAAGCACCATTTCACCATTATATGGTGTAGTAGGGATGCACAACAGTTTCTACACAGCGCCCCCTATATTCACTATAATTGCTAAAGCCATGACCTGTTCCAGATAGGCCTTGGAAAATTATATTCATGGACATTATCTTAGAGCTTCCTCCTGCAGAGGGTCATACTACCATGTTTGTGGCGGTGGATCAGTTAACTAAAATGGCACATTTCAATCCAAAGAAAGAAACACCTTCAGCCCCAGAAACAGCGCAAGTTTTATGGAGTACCAGCCAACATTGTCTCAGATAGGGGAGTACAGTTCACCTCCAAGTTCTGGAAGGCATTATTTGAGTCCCTTGAAATTTAATTATTATTTTCCTCAGCCTATCCTCTAAATGGGCAGACAGAGGGGACCAAATAGACCTTCGAGCAGTATGTTTGCTGTATCTCCTCTTTCTCCCAGGATGACTGTATCTCCTTGCTTCCATTAGCTGAGTTTGCTAACAACAACTCTACCCACTCCACCACAAGACAAACTCAGTTATTTGCCAACTATGGGCCAGATTCATGAAAGGTTACGCTGGCGGATCGAGTGATCCGCCAGCGTAACAGTGGCTTTGAGCCGGCGTTTCTGTTTTCTGTAACCAGAAAACAAGAAACGCCGGGTTGAAGTTCCGATGCGAGCAGCGTAACTGAGTTTCGCCATCGCATCGTTACTTCAACTTAAAAATGGCGCCGGGGGCGTTCCCGCCGATTTACGCTCAAAAAATATGTTAATGAGCGGAAATCGGCAATTCACGATCGAAATCCGGCGCGACGCAGTGACGTTACGACGTTTCCGGACGGGATACGCGGCGCATAGATATACCTACATGGGGCTGGAGTATCCTATGTTAGGTATAGGCGTCGTCATCGCGTCGGGAAAAAAAAAAAAAAACGTCGCTTGCGTAAAACGGTCATGAATGGGAATGTGACGTCATTGACGTTCATTCACAGATTTTGGAGCATGCGCACGGGGATGTTTTGACACTCGACGCATGCGCAGTACGTCGGCGGCGGGATCGCGCGTAGTTAGCATACTACACGCCCCGTACCCGCGACATTTGAATTCCGCCGGCTCATTTGCGATGCGCTGCCGCAACTTTAGGAGCAAGTGCTTCGTGAATGACAGCACTTGCTCCTAAAAATTCGGCAGCGCAACGCAAATCAGAAGCGTTACTCCAGAGCAAAGATGCTCTGGAATACGTGAATCTGGCCCTATGGTTACCATCCATCATTCTTGCCCAATTTCATCCCAGAATGTTCAGTGCCAGCCGTTCTCAAAACGGTAAACTTCTGTGGTACCATTAACAAATTACTACAAGAAACAATGGCTAAAACACAGGAATACAACAAGGAGACTTTCGACCGGAAAAGACAGGGAGGATCAATCCTGGAACCCAGAGACCAGGTATGGCTGTCCTCGGTAAACCTAAGACTGGCCTTCTCTTCAAGGAAGTTGGGTCCAAGGTTTGTGGATCGATTTCCAAGAAAGAGAAGGATCAACAAAGTAGCCTACGAGCTAGAACTGCCGGATTCATTCAGAATTCACCCTGTTTTCCAAGTTTCCCTGTTAAAACCTGCTGTTTTTACCAAATCCTTTCCAGGACGGAATAAGGGCCCTCCAGAAACCGCAGTAATAGATGGAGAGGAGGAATTCAAGGTGGAAGCAATCATGGATTGTAAAAGGAGAAAACCAAATTAAATTTTTGATCAAATGGAAAGGGTATGGACCAGAACAGAATTTGTGGGAACCTGAAGGTAATATCCACGCCAAGAGACTGATCCAATCTTTCAAAGGGTCCCATCCTGAAAAATTGGCCCGGTTAGGCATCCGGAGTCTGCCCCTTGGGGGGGGGGCAATTTCAGGAAGGGCATGCTGGAAACAGTGGTTCCTTGCAAGCTGGTGTGCGTTTGCGGGTGCTTTTGCGTACACGCAAGCACATGATCCCCGGCGCCAGGGGGGCAATTTAAACTCAGCTGACACACTGAAGCTTTGCTGTCTGCTCTACAGTGTTCCCTGAGTGATATCTGTGTATCTGAATCTGTTCCTGTGATTACCTGGCTTGCCTTTGACTATCCTTGCTGTCCGCCTGCATCTGACCCCGGCTTGTCCACAACCTTGCACCTGCATCATCCTCTGGTTCTTCCGAGCCTGCCTGCTACCGACCTTGTTCAGTGACTCTGCTTTTGCCTATGCATCTGTTGCAGTATTACCTGTCTGCGCATGACCCGGCTTGTCTGACCCTTCTGTGTTCCAGCTCTTGGTACCATCTCTCTGCCTGCCTGCCTCTCATCTGGTGTGTGGCTTCCTGACACAAGCCTGCTCCAGTCTTCAGTCTCCAGTCAAGTCTGCTGTCTCCAGTCTGCTGGTTCCAGCCACAGTGTCATCCGTGATTCCAGACCTGCTTCCCAGCTGTTGATCCTGCCAGGCACTTGTGCTACTCTGCACTCCCGCGCCTACTGTCTATTCTTTTAGGGGCCCAAAAGGTATTCCTACCTTGGCATTACAATCCCCTCCAATCTCTCCGACCTTTATGCCCTCAATTAAGCCCCCTTACTATCATACATTTGCAAAGGTCTGGTTTGGCAGCATAAACACTTTAAAAATGGATACTCTTCCCAAATTACTTTATTTCAGACTTTTCCCATATTAGTACCTAAACATTTCCTTGTGGGTTTCCACGATGAATGATATCATGCTTATGGAAGACATGTTAGTGTTGGAAAATTATTCCTTTGAGAAATATTAAGTATTATGGTATGTTTGGCTTCACTTTTCCACTTAAAGCGGAGTTCCACCCTTAAAATCACTTTGTTTCATTACATCCAGCATACTGGCGTCAGCGCCAGTATGCTGTTTATTTATTTTTTTAATGCACGTACTTACTTTATATAAAATCATTGAGTTTCAGGCGCACCGCGGAATGTCGCCGCTATAAGGCGTCACGCCTTCCGGAAACAGCCGATTACATTCGGCTTTTCTCGGCGCCTGCGCACAGACCCAGGAGCTGACTGCGCAGGCGCCGAAAATAGCCGATCCTAGTTCGGGTTTTTTCGGAGGGCGTGACGCGGCTATATACGGCGCCTGCGCAGTCAGCTCCTGGGTCTGTGCGCAGGCGCCGAGAAAAGCCGAATGCTAATCGGCTGTTTCCGGAAGGCGTGACGCCTTATAGCGGCGACATTCCGCGGTGCGCCAGAAATTCAATGATTTTATATAAAGCTGACGCCAGTATGCTGGATGTAATGAAACAAAGTGATTTTAAGGGTGGAACTCCGCTTTAAGATGCCCTTAAAGAGATGCTGCCGACCAACAGCACCGTATTAGTCCTCCAATAGGATGGATCCTTTTGAAACCCTCCTGGTTGTAGTCTCTGGTATTTTCACTTGGCAGCTTGTCTCTTTTTTTTTTTACTGTTATTATTTTTTTTTTTCAGTCCGGGTATTTCGATCGCGATTCTGTGCCCCTTTTTTCATCCTCTCTGACATCAGGGGAGGAGAGACAGAGCCAAGGAGTCACATAATCGCAGGAAGACACGGTTATCAGTACAGATAAGTATATTTATTATATAACACAGACACGGGAACTTACTACAGAGGGGATGGGAGCTTTTAATATGAAATATTGCTGACACGAGCGGACAGTCAAAGAGGGGAGGGGGAGAGGATGGAGGAGAGGACACAGGAGACAGAGACAGATAGCAGGCTGCGGCTGACAATGGCACATATGCTGACCAAAATGTCAGGGCTCAGCAGCTCTGATATACTGGAGTCAGCATACAGGGGGAGAGTAGAAGGGTATAGCCAGGCAGGATCAGACAGGTATTACAGGAGGCCAAATGACAGCACAAGCACTGTGCTGTATAACATGTTTTAAAAGGAAAAGGATCAATTTTTTTTGTTTGGGTTAACAAACGCTATAAATTGTAGTTTGCTTGTTGAGGTTGTACATTGCGTTTGAGACACTTAGGCCGCGTACACACGATCAAACTTGTCTGCTGAAACTGGTCCCCAGACCAGTTTCAGTGGACATATCCGACCGTGTGTAAGGGCTAGCAGACAGGTTTTTCCAGCAGACAAGTTTTAAAGCATGCTTTAAAACTTGTCTGCTGGAAACCCGTCCATCCGACATGTCCGCTGGTTAGTGCGCCTAACCAGCGGACACAAATCCACTGCATGCGTCGAATGGATTCGACCCATGCATGGAAGTATTTTACTTCCTGGTTTGGTGACGTGGCGGCGTCAACGTCACCGCCACGTCACCGCCACGTCACCGCGATGTCTGTCCGCTGGGATTTTGGTTTGATGGTGTGTACAACCATCAGACCAAAACAGCCCAGCTGACATATCCGATGAAAACGGTCCGTCGGACCATTTTCATCGGATAAGTTTGATCGTGTGTACGCGGCCTAACACATCTTGAAGTGGTTTTAATTTCATACTTGTATGTACATTGAAAAACAATAAAGATATATTTGTCTCTAAAACAATCTGTCCACTAAAGCCTTTAAAAGATTTTATCATAGGCTGTATAACCACAATAATGATGAGCCACAGCTTCTTTCCCAAAAAAAAGGATCCAATTGCTTTCTTTCTGGCAGGCATCATCAGGAAGGCCTTTCCTACCTCAGCAAGCTCACTAAAACAGGTGTAACCCAATCACAGTGGAGTTGCTGAACATCTCCATTGCCTCCACTAAATCGGGTAAGGCTCCAGGCCCCAACAGGTATTACAAAACCTTTTAAGATCTTCTTTCTCCATACTTCATTAGTGACTGCATCTCTATTCTCAAAGTTCACCTCCCCCTGCTGGATATGCTGAGGGCTCATATAACTCATATCAAAACCAAAAATGGACCATATGCAGTGCAATAATTATAGACCAATTGGCTTGGATGAGTCTGACCTTGCTCACCCTCATAAATAGTGGAGAAAGCGACCCAACTGACCTGGCCCAATACTAAAAAAGCCATACAACTGTTCAAGGTACTAACGTGGTGCTCGATGCCACAGTCTGAATTATGGGCTCAAATTGAACAGCGTTCCTCTCCAGTGGCCCTATCTGCTCTCTCCTGGGTACCAATAAAACATTACCGATTCCCTAAAGGACACCCTTTGTTTGATGTCACCACTGCAGTTATTCATCAAACCTCTCAAAAGGACTCTAGCTCCACTAATGCCAGTGTTGCCAAATCCTGACTTTCCACCGGGCATGGACAACACAGCTGTTATGTCTCGATTAGACTGGCCAAACAAGATGTTTACATTACACTACCCAGTGTGGCTGGATGACACTGCATGATATCTGCAACATGCTACAGCCTCCACTCAGCTCATGGGCAGTATACCAATTGTGTAATTTCTTACAGTCAATCCCAGACCTGGGACTCTACACCAAACCAATGACTCCCTTTGAACAACTATTTAAAGAGGGTGAGTTTGTGTTCCACCTTTCTTCTATATACAAACTGTTAATTGCCCCTACGGAAGACCTTAAACCTCAATATATTCACAATGGGGACCTACAAGTGTCGCTCACGAAAGCCCAGATAATTTGATTAGTCCATAAATCTTCGATTACAAACCGCTAATTGCATAAATTCTGTCCTCAAGTTTCCAAGATGTGTTGGAGATGTCACAAAGAACCGGGCACACTTAATTTTTTTTTGGCAATGCCCTTTGCTGCATCAGTTCTGGATGGGAGTTAACAATGTAGTTATCCAATTGATAGCCTTGACCCTTGGTTCAGACCCCTGGGATACTTGCTAGGTTTTAATGCAGTGCCTTTGCACCAATGGAAGCACCGCTGACTGTCCATGTGTTGAATGCAGCCAGAGCTTTCAGTCTTGATCTCTGAAAACAGACCTTCCCGCCAACCTTAAGTCACAAGTTTACTATACTAAATGAAAAAGAGTACTGGAAAGCCTAACGGGTACATTATACAATAGAGAGAATACATTTAAGGACACCTGGCTGCCGTGGTAAGCCTATACCCACTCTTCCCAAAACCCAGACTGTCTTCAAAATGGTGGCCCTTGTACAGTAATCGTTTGGGACCCACCCTTGAATGTTACCAAACCTTTTCTTGACCGTCTCCTGTTATCCTTGTGGAGAAGAGTGGAAGCTGAGGGAGAGGAGGGTCTTTTCCTTCTCTGCCCCTCACTCTTCCGCAGCCAACATTACCCGTTTTCCCCCTCCTTTTTTTATTTTTAGCCTTTTCCAATAAAACTGCAACCTTTCTGATCCCAACTAGTGTCAGGTTTTGCAATTCCTGAGTTCACCTGTCCTTCGTTTTTTATTCCTTTTACAATAGTAACCACAATTAAATACATGTTCAAAGTTATAATTGGCACTAATCAGCAGGCCCGGACTGGGACAAAAAATAGGCCCGGGCATTTTAGACTGAGCAGCCCGGGGGGGTGGGGGGGGGGCGCGGCAGGGGTTAATGATGGGATGTGGGGTGAGATAAAGAAATATAGATAGACAGAGAGAGAAAGAAAGAAAGACAGATACATACAAAGAAAGATAGATATAGATTAAAAGATAAAGGTAGAAAGGAAGTTAGATAGATAGATAGATAGATAGATAGATAAATACAGATAGAAAGAAGGGAAGAAAGGAAGATAAATAAAGATAAAAGATAGAAAGAAAAAAGGGGAGGAAGGAAGATAGTTAGATATAGATAGATAGAGAGATAGATAGAAAGGAAGAAAGGAAGGAAGGATGGAAGGAAGGAAGGAAGATAAAGAAAGAGTTCTCCTGCCCTCCAGGATTGAGTCTGGCTAGAACTGAGCTCCAGTAGTAATCGACGTGCGTCCTAACAGTCAGACCAGACAGGCAGGGCTTTCCACCCCCAGCCTCTGCTGTCAGACTTGCTCTGACCCACGATCCGCCTCCCCTGAATCTGCGCCATCACACAGGTAATCCAGCCTGTCCCCCCCAGGATCAAGGGCGGCCGTCCTTTTCAGGATAGCCGTGCGAAACCAGCCCTGGGAATCAGCTCCCCTCACCCAGACCGCAATCGAGGCACCCCCAGCCCGCCCCCCCCCCCCCCGCCGCTGTTCCCTTGCTGTTTTCGCCGGTCCGCGCCAGCCACGCTAGGTCCGGGGGAGCCGCGGCTTAGGAAAGTCCGCGGCTTCAACTGCGGCCTAGCGGCGCACGGCTACAGCACTCTCCATCGCCCTGTTCTTTCGCCCAACACACCCCCCCCTACCCACAGATGTCCCCATCCACCTCCCTGGCAGCCAAACACCCCCTCTCTGGGGTTTATTTCAGCAAGTTGGTAGCCCGGCTTGGGCCCTGTGTCAGGCCATCGGCCAGCTTGGTACACCCCCCCAGCAGGAACTACTCTCTTCACACCATCCCCTCACAAATCATCAGATTTGATCCAGGGTCTCAACCGATCGCCTCTGAGGGATCAGGAAGGAATTTTTTTCCCTGCCCAGCAGATTGGCTTAGCTGAACCAGGGTTTTTTTGCCTTCCTCTGGACCAAATAAAAAATAGGAGAGAGGATTCAAGTAATCTACTCCCCACCGCCACCTGACCACCCCCCCCCCCCCCCCCCCCCCCCCCAGCGACGGGCCACTATGGCCATTCGGCAATATCCTGCAGAAATCATCTGGGGCCTAAGGCAATTTGCCACAAAGCTACCAGCCGTCACCAAAAAGGCCCTGAGATTTGAGCAACTTTTGAGGATCGATCGACGATCATCAGTCAAAAAATTTAGCTACCCACCCCAAGCAAAGCACATATCATGTGCTTTGATCAATACAAGATCGGCAGTAAGACACCGATTAGAAATCCATGATTTCATTCTACAGAACAACTTAGACTGTCTCTTTATTACAGAAAGCTGGCTCACAGCCGACTGTAACACCATTCTTGGAGAACTGGTGCCAGAACACTACCGTATTATCACTGAAAACAGAATAGGGCAAAGAGGAGGAGGACTGGCGGTGATCCATAAGACGCATCTTGTGATCTCTAAACCAGCCCTTCAGCACTCGCTTCCATTTATGGAAACCCTTACTCTGCAACTGCAAACAAACCCCCAGGAGACCGTCCGTATTCTGCTCTGCTATAGGCCACCGGGGCCTAAATCGCAGTTTTTACCCTCATGGTCAGAGTTCATCTCCACTTACGACATAACCAGCAAACACCTTTTGCTGCTCGGAGACTTCAATCTCTGGGCCAACTCCTCACAAGACCCCGTTGCCGACGCCTGTATCGACCATCTGGAAGGATTAGGCCTTCAGCAACTAGTACGTGGGCCCACACATGCTTCAGGTCACACACTCGATCTTATCTTCAGACAAAATCTGAAAGTAAGTATTTTGGAAAATGAACCATTGCCATGGACAGATCACCATGCAATTAAATTCATAATTTCCAATACTGCCCTATTGATAAAAACACCCAAGCCAGTGACAACACACTGGTCTAGATCTCAGAAGAAGCTCCATTCGGAACTCTTCAAATCTACCTTGGAAAATAAAATTAAAACAATTCAACCAGGTCAAACGGCCGTAGACACACTGGACGCCATTAATGCAGCCCTACTACAGTCAGCCGACTTAGTAGCACCAGAACGCAAAGTCCTTACCCGGAAAAACAAGGCAGGCTGGTTCAACAACCAGCTATCGCTACTGAAGCAAGAGCGTAGAAGGGCAGAAGCCGCCTGGAAAAGAAACGCTTCTGAGGCGAACCTCGCCTTCTACAAAGTAGCAACGAGAAGATACCACATAGAAATCTTCAAAGCCAAGAAAAACTATTTTTCCATGGCTATCAACAGCGCCATAAACCGCCCCCAGGATCTCTTCAAGCTGGTCTCGCAGACCATGAATCCAGACTGTCTTGAAGCCCCCAACTCAGACACCCAAGAATTTTGCAATGAATTGTCGGATTTCTTCATCAATAAAATTGAGGGAATCCGGGAAAGCATTCCGCAAAACAATACCCCTGAGCTACCACACAGCACCCGGAGGAACATGCTACAACCAACAAAGTTCACTCTGGAACCCATTACCATCGATGCCACAGAAAATATCATCGGCGCTTTGCGTAACAGAACATCGCCTAATGATATCATCCCCACTAAGCTGCTAAAGGAATGTGCCGATATCCTGGCACCTCCCATTACGCAGCTTATAAACCAGTCATTTAAGGAAGGCATAGTGCCCTCCCTGCTGAAAGAGGGCACAATCCAGCCCATCTTGAAGAAACCTACCCTGGATCCCAAGGACCCAAATCACCGCCGTCCCATAACAATGCTAAACGTTTTCTCCAAGGTAATGGAGAAAGTGGTGGTACAACAGCTGCAACAGCATCTAGATACCCACAACCTACTTGATCCACTGCAATCGGGATTCCGTCTCGGACACGGGACGGAAACAGCATTGCTCAAAATATGGGATGACGTTCTGGAGGCCGCAGACGAAGGAGAATCTTGTCTCCTGGTTCTGCTGGACCTAAGCGCAGCCTTTGACACCGTAGATCACAAACTGCTACTGACTCGGCTGGCTGAGGTAGCCGGAGTCACAGAGGGTAAATTACCATGGTTTTCCTCCTTTTTGGGAAGCCGATCTCAAACGGTGAAGTTGGGACCGTTCACTTCTGGAAAACGCGTGTCATGTGGAGTCCCCCAAGGCTCACCTCTGTCACCGGTGCTCTTCAACATCTATCTTTGACCTCTCTTTGAAGTCATCAGTAGTCAACAACTACTTTATCATCCATATGCAGACGACACACAACTCTATTTTCGCATCTGCAATAGAAAGGATCATCATCTCAGCTTAGAGAATTGTCTCTCTTCAATAGAAAAGTGGATGATTAGGAGTTATCTCAAACTCAACAATTCCAAAACAGAACTTCTTCTGTTTCAGGCCAGTCGCAAGAGTCAACTGGCAACAACCTGGACACCTCCACCCATTCTGGGCCAAATCATCTCCCCTAGCGCCAAAGTCAAAAGTCTCGGGATCATTTTTGACACCCACATGACAATGGACAATAGGGTCAGTGGTCAGCGGATCTCACCATCTGCTGCGCCTACTACGCAGGCTTATTCCATTCATTCCCAAAGAAGACGTGCCAGTCGTGGTGGGAACAATTGTGAACTCCAGACTGGACTATGCAAATGCCCTCTACCTCGGACTCCCAAAGTACCAAATCGCTCGTCTGCAAGTCGTACAAAATACGGCCGCCAGACTGGTGACTGGGAAAAAACCCTGGGAATCAATCTCACCGTCGCTGAGATCCCTTCACTGGTTGCCAGTAAAAGACAGAATTGCTTTTAAAGCTCTCTGTCTGACTCATAAATGCATCCATGGAAAAGCCCCGCAATATCTTTGCGATAAAATAGAACCCCACAATCCCAATCGCATTCTGCGATCCAGTGACCAAAATTTGGTCAAAGTACCCAAAGCCAGATTCAAGTCCAAAGGAGAAAGAAGGTTTGCAGTCCAAGGTCCCAAACTTTGGAACGCTTTACCAACCAGCATTCGGTTGGAGGAAAACCACCTGACCTTCAGAAGACAGATTAAAACTCTGCTCTTTTGATGTCAAGAGAGACTAATACAACAAGCGCCCAGAGGCGATTTGGTTCGCATGTGCCGCGCTATATAAGTTTTTCATTCATTCATTCATAAAGATAGAAAGAAAGAAGGGAAGGAAGGGAGACAGATAAATAGAGATAGATAGATAGATAGATAGATAGATAGATAGAGAGAGAGATAGATAGATAGATAGATAGATAGATAGATAGATAGATAGATAGATAGATAGATACAAAAGAAAGATAGATAAAGATAGATAGAAAGAAGGGAAGGAAGATAGATAAAGAAATAAAGATATATACATATAGAAAGAAGGGATGGAAGGAAGATAGATAGATAGATAGATAGATAGATAGATAGATAGATAGATAGATAGATAGATAGATAGATAGATAGATAAAGATAGAAAGAAGGGAAGGAAGGAAGATAGATAGATATATATAGATTGATAGAAAGAAAGGAAGGAAGATAGATAAAGAATGAATAATATAGAAAGAAAGAAGGGAAGGGAGATAGATAGATAGATAGATAGATAGATAGATAGATAGATAGATAGATAAAGATAGAAAGCAAGAAGGGTAGATAGATACAAAAAGAAAGATAGATAAAGATAGAAAGAAGGGAAGGCAGGAAGATAGATAAAGAAATAAAGATAGATAAATATAGAAAGAAGGGAAGGAAGGAAGATGGATAGATAGATAGATAGATAGATAGATAGATAGATAGATAGAAAGGAAGATGGATAAAGAAAGAATGAATAATATAGAAAGAAAGAAGGGAAGAAAGATAGATAGACAGCCGCGACAATGGGCACAGCGGCGACAATGGGCACAGTGTAAAATCAATGTGGATGATAGCGCAAATTGTAAAAACATGACATAACATATACAATGGGTGATATATATGGTGCACAAAAAGTATAAAAGTGCCAAGCTTATAGGTCTATCGGGGACGGAAAATAAGTCCAAAGAAAGTGCTAAATCATAAATCAGTGCACTAATAGTCCATAATGGTGAAAAACAGTGTAAAATGATGTCCACTAGTCCAGAGAATGAGGAAAAAACACCACCACACAGCGCGTCTGGTCTCCCAGAACTCTCACCTTCAGCAAGTCAAAAACAGGCATATAAGATGATCCTCTGTGTGGACAACCTCCCTCGGTAGTTTTGTTAGCCCCCACGGATCGGTGGGAAGATAGGTACCTGCGATCTCGGGTGACAGTGGAAAACAGGGGAGGGGGAAGGACAAAAAACCTCCAATAGTGTGTTATCCTTGATAAAAAAATAGTTTAATAAAAGAATCGCACTTACAGGTAGATGAATAAAAATTTGCATGTATACAACGGTGATCGCAGCGCTTACAGCACGTCACTCACTGCACGTCTTTCCCTTCCCTACGCGTTACGACACAGGATCACGTGTCTTCATCTGGGGAATGCGTGTGGTGCTTTGGACCAGGGGCCTCCTAGAAACATCCACCCCAGGAACTATTTCCAAATAACCCCATGTTGCAGTTACAACCTGATCTGCACGAGTATTGGTCCCACAGTTCCTGGGGTGGATGGTTCTAGGAGGCCCCTGGTCCAAAGCACCACGCGCATTCCCCAGATGAAGACACGTGATCCTGTGTCGTAACGCGTAGGGAAGGGAAAGACGTGCAGTGAGTGACGTGCTGTAAGCTCTGCGATCACCGTTGTATACATGCAAATTTTTATTCATCTACCTGTAAGTGCGATTCTTTTATTAAACTATTTTTTATCAAGGATAACACACTATTGGAGGTTTTTTGTCCTTCCCCCTCCCCTGTTGTCCACTGTCACCCGAGATCGCAGGTACCTATCTTCCCACCGATCCGTGGGGGCTAACAAAACTACCGAGGGAGGTTGTCCACACAGAGGATCATCTTATATGCCTGTTTTTGACTTGCTGAAGGTGAGAGTTCTGGGAGACCAGACGCGCTGTGTGGTGGTGTTTTTTCCTCATTCTCTGGACTAGTGGACATCCTTTTACACTGTTTTTCACCATTATGGACTATTAGTGCACTGATTTATGATTTAGCACTTTCTTTGGACTTATTTTCCGTCCCCGATAGACCTATAAGCTTGGCACTTTTATACTTTTTGTGCACCATATATATCACCCATTGTATATGTTATGTCATGTTTTTACAATTTGCGCTATCACCCACATTGATTTTACGTTATTAGGTGCTGTGTATGCATGTTTTGTGTTTGCTGCATATTGTCACTGATTTCTTGATAGACAAATTAGTAGCGCAGAAGTCCCACTTGATTTAATGGGCACAGTGGCATCAATGGGCACAGTGGCATCAATGGGCACAGTGGCGACAATGGGCACAGTGGTGACAAAGGGCACAGTAGCGACAAAGGGCACAGTGGCGACAATTAAAGAGCACAGTGGCTGCATTTGATGGCATGGCACAGTGGTGACAATTGATGGCACAGTGGCTGCTTTTGATGGCATGGCACAGTGGTGACACTTGATGGCACAGTGGCTGTGTTTGATGGCATGGCACAGTGGTGACAATTGATTGCACAGTGGCTGCATTTGATGGCATGGCACAGTGGTGACAATTGATGGCACAATGGCTGCGCTTGTTGGCATGGCACAGTGGTGACAATTGATGGCACTGTAGCTGTGTTTGATGGCATGGCACAGTGGTGACAATTGATGGCACAATGGCTGCACTTGTTGGCATGGCACAGTGGTGACAATTGATGGCACTGTGGCTGTGTTTGATGGCATGGCACAGTGGTTCCGAATCTCCGGACTTTACATCTCTATGTATATTGTCTGTCTGTCTGTAGCCAGAGGTGATTTAATTTGCATGTGCTGCGCTATATAAGTTTCTCACTCACTCAGTTCCTTTTCAATACTGTAAAGTCATTGTGCAACCTATACTCCCTTCCTGGAATATACCGTATATTGTAAGTGCACAAGGTATTAAGAAAATAAAACAAAAAACTGTCCAATCAAATGGCTGTTCATTTTACAGTTGAATGTGTGTATAATCCAGGAACTATAAAGAGACAGATATTGCCGCTCCAGGCAGGTCTTGTTGGGTGCAAATCTTCTTCTCAGGAACTGAGGGTGTTAGCAATAAACATGGCAATTAAGAAAAGATGATCAGGACAGCTGCACTCCAAGATACATATGGTTGTTTTTCACATAATGGCATTTTACATTTAATAAGTAGTGGGGAAACCCCTACCTGTATTCACAAACCATATTTCTATTCACGCTTACTCTATGGGCCAGATTCACGAACACTTGCGCTGGAGTATTTGGATATGCGCCGCGTAACTGTGCTGATGCGCCGACGTTTCTATGTGCCCGTACCCACCAAACTAGATGCGCCCAATAACGGGTCATTTGCGACCGGCGGAACGTTCCGACGCCAGAGTATCGTCAGCGTTTATTTTCGCTGGCCGCATCAGTCGCGCCCATTGATTTCCCCTGCAAATATGCAAATGAGGGAGATTTCCCAATTCACGAACGGATTAGCACCATACGCTGGCTACATGCGCCGCGCGTATCTGATCCGTCCAGCGCAAAGTTATTTCTACAAAAGGCTGCTTTATCTTTACTCCAGACGGTCACAGGTCAGCAGGAGAGCAGCTACAGCAGCGTTACCGACGATAAGAGCTAGCTGAGCACCCCCACTTGCAAGGACAACACCTCTGTGTGCCAACATGCCAGGGGCACTCGTGGTCCTAGAACTACTGATGGGTCCCCTGGAACCAAGAAGGCGGGCACGTGAGAGGATATACCGCACTCGTATGAACCTCTTTGGCATGGGGGATGAGGAGGTGTATCGCCTATTCAGATTCAGCCCAGATGCAATACTTGAACTAACCACAACCCTGCAGGATGACATCACCAGCCCAACACACCGATCACAAGCAGTGCAGCCACTGGTGAAGGTACTGGCAACACTTCATTTCCTTGCCAGTGGATCATTCCAGCGTACAAGTGGAGTGGTGGCTGGGATGTCACAGTCCTCCATAAGCAGATGTGTGCACCAGGTTGTCCCTGCAATCCTCAGACGCATGTCCAACCATTTCATCAGACCCACCACTGAGGAGCTGCGGCAGAAGGCAATGACAGATTTCTACAACATTGCCAGATTCCCACGCACTGTGGGGGCCATTGATTGCACACATGTGGCCCTACAGCCCCCCAGTGCCACAGAGCACATATACCGCAATCGGAAGCATTGGCATTCCATCAACGTACAGGTGATAGCCGATGCCCAACGCCTCATATGGCACGTCCGTGCCAAACACCCCGGGTCCAGCCATGACAGCTACATATACCGTCAGAGCCCCATCCCAGCAGAATTTAACCAGAACATGTATGGGGACAGCTGGCTGGTTGGTGAGTGACATGGGAGTCAGGCATGACTATCCCCTCCCGTCATGCACAACAGAAATCGCACATGCATGACTAACATTCTCCTGTCTTTTACCTTACAGGTGACTCTGCATATGCATTGGGACCCCATCTAATGACTCCTTTCCGGAACCCCCAAACCAGAGGAGAGAGAAGATACAATGAAGCACACATCAAAACCCGTGCAGTGGTGGAGCAAACATTTGGGCTCCTGAAGTCCCGTTTCCGATGCCTGGATAAGTCTGGGGGGGCCCTATTGTATTCCCCTACCTTTGTGTGTCAGATCATCGGTGCATGTTGCATACTACATAACTTTGCTATGAAAAAAGGCCTGCATATTGACATACGTGATGACCTGACCCCCGACCCACACAGTCCCCCCCTGCCAGAGGACACCCAGTCTGCTGATGGAAGAGCAGTCAGGAGGGTCCTCGCCGTAGGCATCTTTGGACACTAAACCAAAACATTACTAACACAGACAGTGCACGCATGTACACCACTGATGTCCCTAGATCACACACACCACATGCACATCGCATTGGATTAGCCCAAGTCCAGCATGTAGGAGTTGGGAGCAGTAACGCCGCGTCAAGGCCCCAATGATGTCACTGTCCATTCACACACCTTTCACACGTCATTCATTCAGCCGTGGGGTTCACTTCACCACCACGGCCGAGGGTGACACCCCTTACTTTCAGGAGTGCCACCCTCTCACATTCACACACCATTCACACTGTCCCCTGCACTCCTGACCGTGTGCAGTACAAAAAGAAATTATAAAGATCATATCCTGACCAATAAAAGAAAAATAATCTCATAACCTGAGAAAAAAATAAAATAAACTCATGACCTGAGTATGTCAAAAATAATAATATAAAACCAGCACCAAAAAAAAGGCCTCATCGGGGATGCCGGGGGCTTCTTCTGGGGGCCCCTCTCTGGCTCCGCAGCTGCCTGGATGGAGTGGGTGGGGGGGCATCTGGAGGTGGCTGATCCCCAGGTGGGCCACTCCTGGCAGGTGTGGCCTGCGTGCCCTCCAAGGCCCTGGCTATCCGTCCAAGATAACTGTTGGTCTGGGCCTGCATCCGGAGCTGACGGGTCATCTGGTAATGCTGGGCCCGCCGACTCAGCCTCCCCTGCTCACGGATGGCAGCACTGTTACCATGGATGGCAGCAGTGTTGGCCTGGACGGCTGCAGTGAGGTGCTGGATATCCCCCTGCACCTCCCCCAAAGTGGTGACCACTGCAGCGCAGTTAGAGCTGACATCCTGCACTGCGTTGCTGAGGTTGGCAACGGAGCCCAGGCTGTCAGAGACTTTCTGCAAGTGGTCCGCTATGGCCCCCATTTGTTCTGTCTGTCTGGCGTGATCCCTTGCCAACTGATCCTGGACACCATCAGACACCCCCCTGGTCTTCTGGGTCGCCTTCCTGGGGCCCGAAGATGTATGTCCTCGGGTGGAAGGTGTCGCCCTTGAGGGGCTTCCAAGGATGGGGGAGGGGACGACAGACGGGCCAGGAGAAGGGGAGGAGACCGACAAGACCAAAGAAAAGTCCTGCTCTGCCACAGCAGGATCTTCCACAACCACCTCGGCAGGTGTGGTGTGGCCACTCTCCTCCTCAACAACCTCTTCACCACCCAGTGGCTCGGGCACATGATGGCGTGGGGGGGATGGGGTGGAATGCAGGCTGACAGATGATGGCCCAGCTCCGTCATCTGTGGATGACACAAAGCAGACACATGTTGGTGGTCCCACACACTTGGCACATGTACCCCCCCCCCCCAAATGCAAAACATCAAATAGGGGATTAGAAAACACTTACCTGTCCTTGTGCCTTCCTCCACGGAGTCATAGCCTGCGACCCCCTCCACCTGCTCCCTCTCCAGGCACCGAGCGACCACCTCCTCCTCTGCGGTCAGGGTGACAGGACATGGGGGACCACCACCTGTGCCCCTCTCATACCTCCTGATGGAGGCCACCTTGTCCCTCACCTTGCGCCGCAGGTCATTGATTTTCTTTTGTATGTCCCCAGCAGTCCGGGTGGAGTAGCCCAGGACATTGACCCTGGCAGCAATGGACTCCAGGATGCCCTGCTTCCTCTCCCGGCTGGTCTTGCGGCTTTTTTTGCCATGGAGAAATTCATTCTCCGTCTCCATAGCCGATATAATGACAGAGACCTCCTGGGTATTAAAATTGAGGTTCCTCCTCTCTCTGGGGGTAGCGGGAGCAGCCATCACAGAGCAAAAGTATCTTCCCTGGGGTGGGGGGAAACGGAACTACTTTTGCGCCGGAATGGCGTTTCCGCCAGCGCTTTTAAGCGCCCAGCGGAACGCATTGCGCTGACGTTTCCCAGGAAGTGGTGCCGACGGAAGTTGTGAGCATGCGCACAAGGGGGCGAGGGGAGCCGCACTCACTGCGCATGCTCCGTGGATGATGCGCTGAACGTAAGCCTCTGCGCCGGGCTCCGCCCATCATTTACATATGATCACACCCACTTCCACTTGCGTCGGGTTACGCCAGCGCATTATCGTTACTCTGGCGCAAGTTTACGCGCAACTGCTATGTGAATTACAGGAATTGCGCTGAAAGGGTCTTCAGAGTAACGTAAATGAGAAGCGTTACTCCAGAGGAAAGATACTCTCATCTACCTGAATCTGGCCCTATGTATGTATTTAATTATTTTTGTGGTTGCCTGTATTCATTTATATGTAACATATATGTATTTTTGCATTGTGTTTTTATCATTAATAACCTTAGTCTGTTCCTTTAACCACTTGCTTACTGGGCACATAAACCCCCTTCGTGCCCAGGCAAAATTTCAGCTTCCGGCACGGCGTCGATTTAACTGACAATTGTGCGGTCGTGCGACGTGGCTCCCAAACAAAATTGACGTATTTTTTTCCCCACAAATAGAGCTTTCTTTTGGTGGTATTTGATCGCCGTGCGGTTTTTATTTTTTGCGCTATAAACAAAAAAAGAGCGACAATTTAAAAATATATATACTATGGGCCAGATTCAGGTAGATGAGAGTATCTTTCCTCTGGAGTAACGCTTCTCATTTACGTTACTCTGAAGACCCTTTCAGCGCAATTCCTGTAATTCACATAGCAGTTGCGCGTAAACTTGCGCCAGAGTAACGATAATGCGCTGGCGTAACCCGACGCAAGTGGAAGTGGGTGTGATCATATGTAAATGATGGGCGGAGCCCGGCGCAGAGGCTTACGTTCAGCGCATCATCCACGGAGCATGCGCAGTGAGTGCGGCTCCACTCGCCCCCTTGTGCGCATGCTCACAACTTCCGTCGGCACCACTTCCTGGGAAACGTCAGCGCAATGCGTTCCGCTGGGCGCTTAAAAGCGCTGGCGGAAACGCCATTCCGGCGCAAAAGTAGTTCCGTTTCCCCCCACCCCAGGGAAGATACTTTTGCTCTGTAATGGCTGCTCCCGCTACCCCCAGAGAGAGGAGGAACCTCAATTTTAATACCCAGGAGGTCTCTGTCATTATCTCGGCTATGGAGACGGAGAATGAATTTCTCCATGGCAAAAAAAGCCGCAAGACCAGCCGGGAGAGGAAGCAGGGCATCCTGGAGTCGATTGCTGCCAGGGTCAATGTCCTGGGCTACTCCACCCGGACTGCTGGGGACATACAAAAGAAAATAAATGACCTGCGGCGCAAGGTGAGGGACAAGGTGGCCTCCATCAGGAGGTATGAGAGGGGCACAGGTGGTGGTCCCCCATGTCCTGTCACCCTGACCGCAGAGGAGGAGGTGGTTGCTCGGTGCCTGGAGAGGGAGCAGGTGGAGGGGGTCGCAGGCTATGACTCCGTGGAGGAAGGCACAAGGACAGGTAAGTGTTTTTTAATCCCCTATTTGATGTTTTGCATTTGGGGGGGGGGGTACATGTGCCAAGTGTGTGGGACCACCAACATGTGTCTGCTTTGTGTCATCCACAGATGACGGAGCTGGGCCATCATCTGTCAGCCTGCATTCCACCCCATCCCCCCCACGCCATCATGTGCCCGAGCCACTGGGTGGTGAAGAGGTTGTGGAGGAGGAGAGTGGCCACACCACACCTGCCGAGGTGGTTGTGGAAGATCCTGCTGTGGCAGAGCAGGACTTTTCTTTGGTTTTGTCTGTCTCCTCCCCTTCTCCTGGCCCGTCTGTCGTCCGCTCCCCCATCCTTGGAAGCCCCTCAAGGGCGACTCCTTCCACCCGAGGACATCCATCTTCGGGCCCCAGGAAGGCGACCCAGAAGACCAGGGGGGTGTCTGATGGTGTCCAGGACCAGTTGGCGAGGGATCACGCCAGACAGACAGAACAAATGGGGGCCATAGCGGACCACTTGCAGAAAGTGTCTGACAGCCTGGGCTCCGTTGCCAACCTCAGCAACGCAGTGCAGGATGTGAGCTCTAATTGCGCTGCAGTGGTCACCACTTTGGGGGAGGTGCAGGGGGATATCCAGCACCTCACTGCAGCCGTCCAGGCCAACAGTGCTGCCATCCGGGAGCAGGGGAGGCTGAGTCGGCGGGCCCAGCATTACCAGGTGACCCGTCAGCTCCGGATGCAGGCCCAGACGAACAATTACCTTGGACGGATAGCCAGGGCCTTGGAGGGCACGCAGGCCACACCTGCCAGGAGTGGCCCACCTGGGGATCAGCCACCTCCAGATGCCCCCCCACCCCCACCCACTCCATCCAGGCAGCTGCGGAGCCAGAGAGGGGCCCCCAGAAGAAGCCCCCGGCATCCCCGATGAGGCCTTTTTTTTGTTGCTGGTTTTATATTATTATTTTTCACATACTCAGGTCATGAGTTTATTTTTTATTTTTCTCAGGTTATGAGATTATTTTTCTTTTATTGATCAGGATATGATCTTTCTAATTTATTTTTGTACTGCACACGGTCAGGAGTGCAGGGGACAGTGTGAATGGTGTGTGAATGTGAGAGGGTGGCACTCCTGAAAGTAAGGGGTGTCACCCTCGGCCGTGGTGGTGAAGTTAACCCCACGGCTGAATGAATCACGTGTGAAAGGTGTGTGAATGGACAGTGACATCATTGGGGCCTTGACGCTGGCGTTACTGCTCCCAACTCCTACATGCTGGACTTGGGCTAATCCAATGCGATGTGCATGTGGTGTGTGTGATCTAGGGACATCAGTGGTGTACACGCGTGCACTGTCTGTGTTATTAATGTTTTGGGTTAGTGTCCAAAGATGCCTACGGCGAGGACCCTCCTGACTGCTCTTCCATCAGCAGACTGGGTGTCCTCTGGCAGGGGGGGACTGTGTGGGTCGGGGGTCAGGTCATCACGTATGTCAATATGCAGGCCTTTTTTCATAGCAAAGTTATGTAGTATGCAACATGCACCGATGATCTGACACACAAAGGTAGGGGAATACAATAGGGCCCCCCCAGACTTATCCAGGCAGCGGAAACGGGACTTCAGGAGCCCAAATGTTTGCTCAACCACTGCACGGGTTTTGATGTGTGCTTCATTGTATTTTCTCTCTCCTCTGGTTTGGGGGTTCCGGAAAGGAGTCATTAGATGGGGTCCCAATGCATATGCAGAGTCACCTGTAAGGTAAAAGACAGGAGAATGTTAGTCATGCATGTGCGATTTCTGTTGTGCATGACGGGAGGGGATAGTCATGCCTGACTCCCATGTCACTCACCAACCAGCCAGCTGTCCCCATACATGTTCTGGTTAAATTCTGCTGGGATAGGGCTCTGACGGTATATGAAACTGTCATGGCTGGACCCGGGGTGTTTGGCACGGACGTGCCATATGAGGCGTTGGGCATCAGCTATCACCTGTACGTTGATGGAGTGCCAATGCTTCCGATTGCGGTATATGTGCTCTGTGGCACTGGGGGGCTGTAGGGCCACATGTGTGCAATCAATGGCCCCCACAGTGCGTGGGAATCTGGCAATGTTGTAGAAATCTGTCATTGCCTTCTGCCGCAGCTCCTCAGTGGTGGGTCTGATGAACTGGTTGGACATGCGTCTGAGGATTGCAGGGACAACCTGGTGCACACATCTGCTTATGGAGGACTGTGACATCCCAGCCACCACTCCACTTGTACGCTGGAATGATCCACTTGCAAGGAAATGGAGTGTTGCCAGGACCTTCACCAGTGGCTGCACTGCTTGTGATCGGTGTGTCTTGCTGGTGATGTCATCCTGCAGGGTTGTGGTTAGTTCAAGTATTGCATCAGGGCTGAATCTGAATAGGCGATACACCTCCTCATCCCCCATGCCAAAGAGGTTCATACGTGTGCGGTATATCCTCTCACGTGCCCGCCTTCTTGGTTCCAGGGGACCCATCAGTAGTTCTAGGACCACGAGTGCCCCTGGCATGTTGGCACACAGAGGTGTTGTCCTTGCAAGTGGGGGTGCTCAGCTAGCTCCTATCGTCGGTAACGCTGCTGTAGCTGCTCTCCTGCTGACCTGTGACCGTCTGGAGTAAAGATAAAGCAGCCTTTTGTAGAAATAACTTTGCGCCGGACGGACCAGATACGCGCGGCGCATGTAGCCAGCGTATGGTGCTAATCCGTTCGTGAATTGAGAAAAATCCCTCATTTGCATATTTGCAGGGGAAATCAATGGGCGCGACTGATGCGCCCAGCGAAAATAAACGCTGACGATACTCTGGCGTCGGAACGTTCCGCCGGTCGCAAATGACCCGTTATTGGGCGCATCTAGTTTGGTGGGTACGGGCACATAGAAACGTCGGCGCATCAGCACAGTTACGCGGCGCATATCCAAATACTCCAGCGCAAGTGTTCCTGAATCTGGCCTTACATATATATATAATAAACATCCCAATTTTTTTTTTTTTTTTTTTAACTATTTTTTTTCCTCAGTTAAGGCCGATACGTATTTTTCTACGTATTTTTGTAAAAAAAAAAAAAAATCGCAATAAGCGACTGCTTTGTGCAAACGTTATAGCGCCTCCATAATAGGGGACAGAATTATGATTTTTTTTACTATCTTTTTTTACTAGTAATGGTGGCGATCTGCGATTTTTATTGGGACTGCGACATTATGGCGGACACATCGGACACTTTTGACACATTTTTGGGACCATTCACATTTATACAGCGACAAGTGCTATAAATATGCACTAATTGCTGTATAAATGTGACTGGCATTGAAGGGGTTAACACTAAGGGGTGAGGAAGGGGTTAATTGTATTACCTGGGTGTGTTCTAACTGTGTGGGGGGAGGGGGTGACTGGGGGAGGTGATTGATGCTGTGTCCCTATGTACAAGGGAAACGGCATCTGTCTCCTCTCCCTGACAGGACGTGGAGCTCTGTGTTTACACACAGAGCTCCATGTCCCTGCTGTCACCGCCGATCGCGTGTACCCGGCGGACACCGCGGCCGCCGTGTACAAGCATCGAATCCTTAGCGATGCGACGGCGCGGTTTTTCCCCGATGCGCGACACTCAGTGGCGCGCGGGGAATTACAATAACATGACGTCCAAAGACGTGATACCGGCACTTCAGGTCCACGCTGTGGACGTCTTTTGTCCATAGCGCGGATCTGTAGTGGTTAATTACTTTTTGATTACCTAAAAGGTCTTCGTGACCTCCACTACAGCAGGTTTTTAATTAGTCCTGATTGAATTGCTTTGGCAGTCCTTATTTGCATTTTCAATTTCATCTGTTTTTGATCACATGTCTGGATTGGATTGATATATGTATTGGAAGTTAATTTTATGAAAAATCAGCTATGAGTAAACAGTTAGTGTGAAACGCGTCAGCTGTCCTAGGTTTCGTTGCTGTGACTTGTAGTGCCTGTTTCCAGTTTACATTAAAGTTACGTTGGATTGGAGTGCGGTTGTCTTGATCATCTTTTGTCGTAATTGAATGCGAGTATAGCTGGAGATAACACTCCTAAAGACCACATTATAATATATGTCCTTTGCTAGCAAAATAATATATACTTATATATCAAATAAATTACATTAATACACTCATAAATAAACCCACACAAAGTATAAGACTGTCAAGAGTCTCACAGGATTCAAACTATTCCAAGGATGCTTTTGTTGTTGTATAAGCTGTTATAAATAAATGGAAAAAAATAGCTCCTAGGTTATATACATGGTTTTGTCAATAAAAAAAATTAAAGGGGTTGTAAAGGAATTTTTTTTTTTCATAATAAGCATCCTTTACCTGCAGACATTCCTCTTTTCACTTCCTCATTGTTCGTTTTTGCTCAGAAGTTGCTCTAATTCTTCTCTGTCCTGTTCACTTCCTGCTTGTCTGATTGTTACTCACCACCGTGAAGGGAGGCTTTACTGTGGTGGTCAGTGACGTGCTCGCCCCCTCCTGGGAACTACATGTGTGCGGCAGGATGCTCTCTACGTGTTAGGGACTTCAAGGTGGTTACTTACTGGGTGTGCCGCAATGCATACTGGGAAATGTAGTTCTTACATGAACGAGCGCGACAAACAAGGAAGTGAATGAGAGAACAGAAACTAGAACGCCGGAGGTGATATAGATGAAGGAATTTAATAGGTATTTACTCGTTTTTTAACAGAATCATTACACTATTCCGTCTGTCTACCTTGCAGACATTAATTTTAGGCAAAAAAAAAAAATTCCTTTACAACTCCTTTAAAACATTAAAATACCTTGAGATTTTTTTGTGAATTTGACAAATTCTTGTCAGTTAAATCAACCATTCTGTTTGCTTCATTTTCTTTGGCTAATTTTTCATAAGCTGTTTTGAGCTCTGCATATTTTAACCTGTTAAGTAAAACAAAATATTAAAAACAATTACTTAACACAGCATCTACCTCACACTGCTTCCATCCCTTTTTTTTGCGAGTGGGTATTTCCCAGCCCAAGCAACTCTGAACCCAAGTCTAACATTTACCTGTTCATATTCCAATGAGATTTGTGCCATGCAGCCTCTGGGAGGTGCACAGCCTCTCAATATAAATACTAGAGGGGATATTCTTTGTTTGAAAATGCGTGGCTGAATCTTCATTAAAGCAGACCTTTAGGTCTGCGACCCAAAAGTCACACGATTTTTTGCCGTGATTTGGATGTGACTGGAAACAATGCCTGTGTATTCTTAAGGTCTATAGACCTCAAGTCGCATCAAAGTGGGACCAAACTAGTGCAGAGACTACTTTGAAGTCGCTGCGATTTGAAGTTGCACAGATATGAACGGTAATCATTGGAACTAATGGGGGATGACTTGTCATGAGACTTTGCAGTCCCAAGTCGCATAAGTCACACTAGTGGAAACCCAGCCTAAATCACGCTTGGTGATTTGGAATTGTTGGCAGGATCGATGCAATTCTGCCCACAATTCCAAAGTAAGGTAAAATGTGTAACGCGCATTTGGGTGCCATTGTTCTTAATGGAATTTTAAAGGTAGTGCGATTTTTCTGCCATGATCGCTTGGCAATCATGGCAAAACGGGCATTTAAAAATCATAAAAAGCTGATCACCCAAAAAGGTGCATAACACACATAGGGTTGCCTATTTAAGTGAATGTGCTATCCTATGCGTGGCATGCATGATTGCATGACAATTGCACACACAAAATCAAAAGTGGGAACTCTTGTTTACATTGTGCGATATGTGAATAGGGACTTAACACCCCAAACAGAAAAAAAAAAAAATATGCATGCAACCCTGCATGTCCATCCAAAATGACATAAAATATATTTATTAAATAAAAAAATAAAGTGGAAATATTTTTTTTTTCTTCTGGGTTTCCCTGAGGCACTGGTGACAAAACTCTGGCCTCAGAGGTGCCCCCTGGGTGAGCCACCTCACTAATGTCTCAGACAAACCTTGCCTGCTCTTACACATGCGTTGGATGTGATCTGGGGCAGCTTATTATTGTTCAGTAATATGTTGTCCAAGATTTAGGGCCAGATTCAGATACAAAAATGTATCTTTCCGGCGGCGTGGCGTTTCCTCTTTACACTACGCCGCCGCAAATATTATGGGCAAGTGCCTTATTCAGAAAGCACTTGCTCCATAATATGCGGCGGCGTAGTGTAAAGTGCACAGCGTAAGGCCCCGCAATTCGACGTAAACTACAACGAGCCGTCGCAAGTACGCTTGTGAATCTGTGTAAGTAGCTAATTTGCATAATTTACACGAAGCGCCACCTAGTGGCCAGCGTAAATATGCAACTGAAGATACGATGGTGTAATCGAATTACGCCGCTCGTATCTTAGGAGAAAGCCGGCGTATCTTCTTTTCTGAATAGCAAAAAAAGGTACGGCGGCTATTCTTAGTATTTACGCAGCGTATCTATAGATACGCTGGTGTAAATGCTTTCTGAATCTGGCCCTTAAAGTGGAACTTTACCCAAAAGCGGATCCACTTTTGGACCTCCTCCCCCTCTTCCTCTTTTGGGAACTCTTTTTTTTAGGGGGGAAGCAAGTACCTGGTTTTCATAGGTACCCACTCCCATTTACGTTCAGATCACCTAGAGGATCCAAGTGGAAGTTGGCCCTTCCCTTTGCCCGCAGCCTTCTGAGACACATTACAGGTCCCAAGAGGCTGTGCGTCCATTCACAATGATCATCCCAACTTGTGCATGCGCAATAGGAAGCCAGCTGTGAAGCTGCAAGGAGTCACATCTGGCTTCCCACACTAGAAACAGAGGCACCAGGGACCAGAATACCAGCAAAAAAACGTCCCAGGTAAGGACAACGCTGGATCCCTGGATAAGAAAGTCTCTTTATTAAAATTCATCAGCTATAGTATTTGTAGCTTTGTCTCCCCCATGGATTCCATTTAAACATTTTATGGCGAGTACAGTATTTTTGTACTTACCATAAAATCTGTTTCTTAAAGTTCATTAAGAGAAACAGGGCCAGATTCTCAAAGGAATTACGCCGGTGTATCTACAGATACACCGGCGTAATTTGAATATCCCGTCGGCGTATCATTGTTTTGTATCCACAAAACAAGATACGCCGGAATTACGCTAGGATCCGACTGGCGTAAGTCACTTACGTCTGATCGTAGATGTAATTATACGCTGGCCGCTAGGTGGCGTTCCCGTCGATTTCAGTGTCGAATATGCAAATGAGCCCGATACGGCGATTCCCGAAAGTTTTTGCGCCGCTTCGCCGTATTTTACGTCGTTTGCGTAAGCGTAAGGTTACCCCTGCTATATGAGGGGTAACCTTGCATAGGTCCGGCGTATGCCATATTAAGTATGGCTGTCGGGACAGCGTCTGGTTTTTACGTCATTTACGTAACTCGTGGCGAATAGGGCTGTGCGTTAATTACGTTCACGTCGCAACCAATGTATTTGCGGAGCATGCGCACTGGGCTACTTTTACAGCCGGCACATGCGCAGTTCGTTCGGCGCGTGGGCGCGCTTAATTTAAATAGAAACCGCCCCCTTTGAATTACGCGGGCTTACACCGGGCCATTTACACTACGCCGCCGCAAATTACAGAGCAAGTGCTTTGAGAATACGGCACTTGCTCCTGTAAGTTGCGGTGGCGTAGTGTAAATCGGGTACGGTACGCCGCCGCAGATTCTACGTGAATCTGGCCCATAGTATTTAGTTAATCTGAAACAACTGGTTTATACTATTGCCTACAGAGGATTTGGACACCAGCAAACATATAAAGCCATCGCCAGCCAGTTATAACCTCTCCCATTTCCAGCATGTTTCAATTTAGTAGAAAAGCAGAGCTGATCGGAAAAACAGAGGGATGAGATCTGCAGAAGTTGTATGGTAAGTACAATTTATTTATTTTTATCTAGGGATACAGGACACACTAAATTTGAGGTAATTTGGAAGTCCAAAAGCAGTACAACTGAGGGGTGTCCAGCAACAGGTAACAAAGGATTAAACAGGCCCACAAATAAACAGAATAAAAATCAAAACTGGGGGTAGCCTGCAACTTAAGGAGCTTCGTGAATCGCTTCATGTCCAAAACTGGCACCACTAGAGGCCTGAAAATCTACCTTGACAGAAAAGTTTGTTCTAAAAAACCATAATGCCGCGTACACACGATCATTTTTTGCGATGAAAAAAAACGAAGTTTTTTAAAATGATCGTGTGTGGGCAAAACGTTGTTTTTTGTCTTAAAAAAAACGACCAAAAAAAAATTCCAACATGCTTGAACTTATTGTGTCGTTTTTCAAAATGTCGTTTTTTGTGTCATAAAAAGTGATGGTGTGTGGGCAAAACGATGTTGAAAACGACGTTTTTAAACCCGCGCATGCTCAGAAGCAAGTTATGAGACGGAGCTTCAATGGAAAAGAGTGCCGTCGAACGTGGTGTACGTCACCACGCTTTGCTAGAGCTTTGTAGAAAAACGATGGTGTGTATGCAACGTCGTTTTGGAAAATGAAGTTTGAAAAACGTTGTTTTTTTCATGATCGAAAACGTTGTTTTTTTTCATCGTAAAAAATTATCGTGTGTACGCGGCATAAGCCTAAACAATGATCTGTCTGAGCCACCAAGAAACGGCGGAGCAAGAAGCTTGTTCCTCTTAACAGGGAACATTAAGAATGACAAGAAGTGAGTCAGTCTTCCAAACAGAAGCATTAGATGAGGGGTAAACCCTCAGAGCATAAACTACATCTAGGCAGTGAAGAATAAATAGGATTTTTTGTACTCACCGTAAAATCCTTTTCTTTTTCGTCCATGGACGGACACAGCCTCTTCCATTCATGACAAGTGGGTTATGTTCCCTGTTTACAGGAGAGGACTAGGCAGAACATGTTAGATACATATTCATGTTATTTTAAAACAGAGCTGAACAGCCCCGCCCAGGGGGCGGTTCCTCCGGACATAACCCCCTCCCAGCAGCATGCAGCCTCAGTTCGTAACAAGCAGTACAAACCTAAAAAGGACGGGTGGGTGCTGTGTCCGTCCATGGACAGACACAGCCTCTTCCATTCATGACAACTGGGACGTCCCTAAGCAGTGTCAGAAAAATGAGGGGTGGGAACAGTATCAGTAAAAAAAAAAAAAAAAGTTCAACCCAAACAGGCAGAGCTCCTCAACGGAGGAGATGAAACTTTAGACAGCCGCCTGCAAAACCTTGCGGCCGAAGGAAGCATCTGAAGGTGCACTCACATCAACCTTGTAAAATTTTGAGAAAGTGTAAACCATCGACCAAGTCGCCGCTTTACACACCTGTGAGACAGACGCTTGATGTCAGAAAGCCCAGGAAGCACCAATTGCCCTTGCACCGAATGTGACGTGACCGGGAACGGGGCCCGCCCCCTAAGAGCATAAGCCGGTATGACAGTCTGTGGCTGACGAGACCGATAGGCCCTTTTGTGGACCAGACACTGACACAAAAAGTGAGTCAGACCTCCGAAACTAAGCCGTAGCATGCAGGTACACCCGCAGAGCGCGTACCACGTCTAAGGAATAAAGTGCAACCTCCCTAGCATGCACTGGCCGAGGACACAAGGACAGAAGCACAATGTCCTCGTTAAGGTGAAAAGATGAAACCACCTTTGGAAGAAAGAAGGGTCGCGGGCGTAACACCGCCTTATCCTTATGGAGGACTAAGTATGGCGACTTGCAGGACAAGGCCGCCAGCTCAGAAACCCTTCTGATAGAAGTAATGGCCACGTAGAAGGCCACCTTCTGAGAAAGCGTCAAAAGAGGAATCTCTTTGATGTCCTCGAAGGGAGATATCTGAAGAACCGAGAGCACCAGATTCAAATCCCATGGGGGAAGAGGTGGTCTAAAAGGGGGAAGTATATGACGAACCCCCTGCACAAAAGTACCCACCATAGAAAGGGCGCCAAAGGCTGCTGAAAGAACACAGCCAAAGCTAAAATCTCACCCTTAATGGTGCTTAAGGCAAGCTTTTGATCCATGCCACGCTTTAAAAACAGCAGGATTCTGGATACCATTTACGTCCGTGGACGCCAACTCATCTCTTCGCACATAGAGATGTAGGCCTTCCAAGTGCGATGGTAAATCTTCCAAGAGCAAGACTAGCCTGCAGCATAGTTGGAATGACAGAGTCGGAAAGACCTCGGTCCCTTAGAACCTGGCTTTCAATAGCCATGCCGTTAAAGCCAGTGACTGTAAAGCAGGATGGAGTATAGGACCTTGGGACAGAAGGTCCTCCCGCATAGGCAGCCGCCAGGGTTTATCCGCCAATAGGCACACAAGATCGGCGTACCAAGGACGCCGGGGCCAATCTGGGGCGATTAGAATCATCGGGATCCCCTCGGCCTCCACTCTGCGGAGCAGTCGAGGCAGCAACTTCAGTGGGGGAAAGGCATAGATCAATCGATACTGACCCCACGGGGCTACCAACGCATCTAACGCGTCCGCCCAGGGATCCCTGGACCTGGCCACGAACCTCGACACCTTGCGGTTGAGACGAGAGGCCAGGAGATCCACATCCGGCGATCCCTATCTCCTGCAAAGGATTTGAAATACCTCCTGATGCAACGACCATTCTCCCTGGTCTAGCATCTGGCGACTCAGGTAGTCTGCCTGCCAGTTCTCCACGCCTGGGATGTAGATGGCCGACAGAGCCGGCACGCTTCTTTCTGCCCACTTTAGAATGTGAGCAACCTGGGATGCTGCAGCCGAGCTTCGGGTTCCCCCCTGATGGTTAAAATAAGCCACCGCCGTGGCGTTGTCCGACTGGATCCTGATCGGGCGGCCCTGCAACCTCCTTGACCACGAGGAGAGGAATAGCCTGATCGCCTGAAATTCCAAGACATTGATCGGTAGATGGGACTCTTCTAGAGTCCAACGACCCTGGGCCTACTGGACCCCCCAGCCCGAGAGGCTGACGTCCGTCATAACCACCGTCCACTGAAAGGGCAGAAAAGACTTGATGCCCGAAGAGCCGGGGGTCTTAACCACCAATTCAGAGAAGCCCTGACCAGATGGCTGACCTGAATCGGACGATCCAGAGCTGATGGGGATCTGTTCCACTTGGACAGGATCTCCCTCTGTAGTACTCGGGTGTGGAACTGGGTGTACGGTACAGCCTGGAACATGGCCACCGTGAGGCCCAGAACTTGCATACAAAAATCGGAGAGACGACCATTTGCGGGACGTCAAAACTCTCACAGCAGACTGGAGCGTCTGCAATTTTTCCAGGGGTAGAAAGACCGAGGAGTCCAGAATCAACCCCAGGTATTCCAAACGCTAAGTCGGAGCCAGGACCGACTTCTGAATGTTTAAGACCCACCCGAATTCCTGGAGGGTCTGGCTGGTTATAGAGACGTCCTCCCTTAATTCTGAGCCAGAAGCTGCTCTCAGAAGAAGATCGTCTATGTAGCCCATGATGGCAATGCCTCGCTGCCTCAGCAAAGCTAGGATCGGTGCGAGCACCTTGGTAAAAACTCTTGGTGCTGACGCCAGGCCAAAAGGGAGGGCCACAAACTGATAGTGATCCTCCCCGATCGCAAAACGCAGAATGAATTTATCAAAGAAGGAAAAACCTTAATAGAGTGGTCTGATTTGTGTGACCCAAAGGAGACCGAGCCCTCATCGGATACCTCAGCTGCACTATCCAGCTTAAGGGAATCCCTCACAGCATTGATAAGCTCCCTGACAAGTGCCTTATCATGCCCTGACCCAGTTACAGTGTCTTCCTCAGGGGGGTCCTGGTCCACATCCTCAGATAAAACAGAACCAGGCGCCTGAGCCGCAGCCGGGTTCTAGTCTGAATCTAAATATTTCCCAGGGGATAGCGGAGGGAGGGGGTGCTTTTTACCCCCCTTACCGCCGCACACCGCCTCCACCCTGGCAACAAATGTTTCCAGGGCTGCTGACAAAGAGTCTATTGTGAGTGCAGGGGCAGAAGTACCAGCTGCTGCTTCTGCCATGCTGGGGGAAGAAGGACCAGATACTGACTCCATATCTGAGGAAAAAAACTCCCAGGGCCCAGTTCAGAATGAACAGACAAACACCCACCACTCCTGCTGCGCTGACCGCGGGGGAGGGTTCCCCAGAGGACTCACCACACCTGGAGAGCTGCTCAGCGCCGCTGCCTGTGTCCCGCACACTGCTGTGTGTGAGGAGAAGCCGTGAGGTAAAACTTGTGGAGCTGTGAGGAGAACGGCGCTGCGCGCCGTGGAAGTCAACACTACAGGCCGAGGACTCAGGCAAGATGGCCGCCGAGCGCCCATATGGGGCCTGGCGCTGTGTGAGGGGTTAGCTCGGTTGCGGGTGTGTGTGACCCCCTGGATGGGTTCACTACCCACTGAACTATACAGAGGCAGCCGAGGATGGTTGAAAACAAAGGTTATGGTTTAATCGTCCATATTGCTGGATACAAGTGCAAGCATCAAAAACAGCATCAACAAAACAAAACATAAAATAAACCCTGGCCACTTGGGGCGTCTATCTTAGAACCCCAGGAACCTACCTATGGAGTCTGGCACAGCCTACTGCTGGGCAGACACAGCTGGTCACTCAGCAGAAAAAAACAATAGTCTTTTTGATTTTTATCACACACCTCACCTTCAGAAGTCTCTCAGCTCACCTCTCTCCTTAACTCAAAAAGCCTCAGGATGCAGCAATCAGTAGTAATCCTCTGGATAACTTATAGAGGCCTTAATTGCCTCATTCTGAACAGCTGAAGCTATCCAAGGTGCTTAAACCTTTCTTGCTACCTCTGCAGCCGACATCTGATAATAATTGGTGAATTGTATAAACAAGGCAGAAATGTATCTCCCGTCTGTGACAACACCCATAGATTTACCTGACTTCCTGTCACAGCGGCTACAACAAAATGGCCGCCAATAGGATTTTCAATGCAAACTGAAAATCCACCAAAAAAAATCCACAGTCCCCTCAGCAGGTGCCCCCTCCCCCCCCGGCAGCATGTAGAACAGCAGAGGGAAACAAAGGGAGCAGGGAAGGGAGGATACCCAAACCCCAGGAATGCTCATCCCTACCACCTCACCTAAAAAGGAGGGACTGTACTTACCCGTCCTCGCGACGACTCCCTGACGCATTCCAGACAGGCATACAACCGCAATGGAGGTATCCGTTGGCCCGGCCCACTGTAAGTGAGACAACACCACAGCTCAGTCATGTGCGGACCTCGGAGCAAAGCTCACTGGCCACCCCAGGAGTCATGGGGCATGTCGTGGCAGACCCAGCCTCTTTGCAAAGGTGTGCTCACGCTCGCTGGCCGAACTGAGAAGACTACAAGGATCTATAATATCCAACCTGTCTCTCAGCCGACAGTTGATAGAAGTCAATCAAACAAAAATAAAAATAAAATAAAATCTTTTCCTCAGGGCGCTGGGCCCAAAGGGAGCCATACGTCCTTCTCCTTTGCTAGGCAGAACGAAACTGAGGCTGCATGCTGTTGGGAGGGGGGTTATGTCAGGAGGGACCGCCCCCCTGGGCTGGGCTGTTCAGCTCTGTTTTAAAATAACATGTATGTGTATCTAACATGTTCTGCCTAGTCCTCTCCTGTAAACAGGGAACATAACCCACTTGTCATGAATGTTAGAGGCTGTGTCCATCCATGGACAACAAGAGAAATGACCTTATGTATGGGAGTTAGATAGAGATGGAAGAAAAACATCTTGGTAGAGACCAAAATTACCTTAGGAATGAAGGAGGGCCTACTGCTCTCAAACAGAAAAGAGAAGCTGCCGCTCCAGGTGAGCGTACCTCAGTGATTGGTGTCCACTCAAAACCAGGTGGGTGCTGGCAATGCACGGGGCATGAATAGAAGACAGCCGCACTCCAATGGATGTTTAAAAATGGTTGATAGCCTTTTAATTAGGTGAAGGAAAAACACTACAGAAAAAACAGCATACGGTAGGATAATACAGCTGACGTGTTTCACATTGATAAACAATGCTTAGTCATAGCTAAAAATGAAATGAAAATCAAATTTATGTGAGGCGTTCTAAGAACATCATGCAGTCCACCCTGTCTGTAATTGGTCATCGCTGATTGTGAAAATCACAAACATCTGCAGGTAGATGCAGCGGGAGGACTACGCCCATTAAGACAATGTATACAAACCAGTGAAGACTTATATAACAAAAAATTGTGACATATGACTATGAAGTGAAAATAAAAAATAAATAAATAATAAATAAAAATAGGAATAGAGAAAAAACCTGAAATGAGAGTGAAGTAAAATGAAATAAATAAAATGGAATGAAATAAAATGAAGTGGAAAGGAATGAAAAAAATGAAAGATAAAACAATATATAGAATAAATGAAAATAAGAAAATAAATAAAATTGAGATGGAAATATGGAAATGATGAAATAAATAAAATAAAATGAAAATAGAGATAAAAATAGAATAAACAGATTTGGTACATTCCAATGACCTTAATGTTTGTGCATGTACAGTACATATACATAGACACTTGAACAAGTGTGGTATAAATATGGAAAAAGGAATGCGATATAATGGGATTGTTACTAGTAAGTCGCAGTTATGCATATAAAGAGTTACATGTAAAAACCCGTATGACCCAAATAAATGGGTTAAGGAATAAATATTTGCCGTGTGGCAATGACCAAGGGGCAAGCTGGAAAATGCACCTGTTGGTTTCCACTAAAGCGCAAAAATGATGACGGGTATCAATAAAAATTGAAGTGGTGATAGTGGTAGATATATGAATGTACTGAAAAAAGAATGATGGTCAAGAACAGAGTCACCAAAAGTGCTAGAATGAGTGAGTGTCAAGAAAAAGGTGGGTAATATAGGAATGGCAGATATAGGTATATGTAAGTGATAAAGATGAATGACAACAATCAAAGAAAGGTTGATGAAACATCAGTATACGTGCTAGTAGCAGAGAGATATTTGTGAGGGACAGATATACTGTCTACAAAAGGTTGTACAGTGATTGATGTGTAAACATATTGGAAGCGACATATATATGGGAGGGCATGTGGTGATCATTAAAAGAATATACATAAGTGTAAAGAAACGCCTTTCTATATGACATAAAATGCCAATCTACATAACAAAAGGGCAATGATGTAGAAGCAGTGAATGACAGTAAAATGATGCGGGTGAAGGAAAAACAAAGGGGGTGTACGAAGTGCAATAATAGTGAATAAGATAATGTCCTAGAGTCACATGTGTGGATAGAAACTTGTTTAGTTTTCAATATTAAGATGATAAGTTGACGTCCTGCAGGAGACACACCTAATAATAGTGCATGTGAAGGAAGAATCCCAATGGAAATCCTAAGGGGTTTTATTATAACGTTTTTGAATAGAATCCTCATGCAATGTAATAATAGTTTTTTGTTTTTATAGAATGTATAAGTTTCAGTATGCCTAGACGCGGTATATATTGGGTAGAAATATATGTAATTATTAATTTGCCCATCTAGGTGATAAGATGACAAGTGGTGAACGGACAATCCTGAAAGAAGAAGAAATTTAAATGGGGAGCCGTAATATGACACTGTGTGGTTGTAATGGGCGAAGGACTGTTGTCTCAAGTGCACCGGTAAAGGGATGCAAAGATGAGTCCAGTCCAGAACATATGGGGGTTAAAGGTGACCATTCAAGGGTCAAAGAATCATTATATGAATAGTGAACATATCTGAAAAGATCTGTCTATGTATATGACATGTAGATACATACAAAGCAAGCACATGTAAAAATAAGAAAGAGTTCATTATTATTGTTAATTGAAGATGCAAGCAGAGAATGTAACGGTTAATGAAAGAAGGATCGAAAAATTGAAAAAAAGAAAAAAACACGAAAACTCCATTCAACGGTTAGTCATAAAAATGGGATACATCCCACTCAAAGTTCATCCCCTTGGAGATTCTTGTGTGGAGGGAAAAAATCCAAAATACTTCTCTCTTGCACAATGTCTTAAACCTGTCGCCTCCTCTAATTGGGGTGATGATTTTTTCAATGCCCTGAATGGTAAGGCTGGACACATCTTTAGAGTGTATATTATTCCAATGATTGGCGACATTGGTGTTGTGACTTTTGTCAATATCATATAGGTGGTCGGATAGTCTATCTTTTAATCTACGAATAGTTTGACCTACATACTGGAGTTGACATGTGTCGCAACCAATGACGTATACAAGGAATTTGGTGTTGCAATTGCTTGAATTTGGTGTTGCTTGATCTCAAAACTCTTCTCACAAGAGTAAGAGTGAACATGTTGTCCTGTTTTTATATGGCAGCAATATCTGCAACCCCTGATGCTACATCTAAAAGTATGTTTAACCACTTGAGGCCCCGCATATCGTCAAATGACGGCGGCATAGTGGATCTGAATATCCAAGCCACCGTCAATTGACGGCATCGTGTTCTCCGGCCACTGGGGGGCGCGCGCACCCAGCGCATCCCCGAGATGCCGATGCGTGTGCCTGGCGGTCGCGATGTCCGCCAGGTACCCGCTGATCGGCAGTTTTAGAGCAGGGACGTGGAGCTCTGTGTGTGATTTAATTTAAAGCGACGCAGTGCTGAAAGCGGACATTTCGCCTGGGCAGGAAGGGGGTATATGTGCCCAGTAAGCAAGTGGTTAATCTTGTTGAACTCCAGGCTGTATGGAGTGGAAAAAACGGGAATGTCATGGAAGGAAGCTGTCAGTGGCTTGCAGGTGGGAGTTCCGGTTGTGCCCAATAGGGAGTCCCTGGAAATGTTACTTGCTTTAGAAAGGGCTCTTTTGATGGTTTTAATGGGGTAACTCCTTTGTAAGAATCTGTGTGACATGCTGCAGGCCTCTCTAGAGAAATCTTCTGGTGAGCTGCAAAGACGTTTGAGCCTCAAGAATTGACCATAGGGTACACCATGAATGGTGTGCCCCGGGTGTGCAGAATCTGCCCTGAGGAGGGCATTGCCCGCTGTTTTTTTCCTGTAAAGGCTGGTCGTAATGCCACCATTGATTGCTGAGAGTTTGACGTCTAAATATTCAATAACAGTGGTCTGTAAATTTCCTGTGAATTTGAGATTGAGACTGTTGTCATTAACCACATGCCCACCGCCCTATAGGGAAAGTACGTCCTATTTTTAAAGATGGATATCTCGGTAACGGCAGCAGCTGCTGCCACAACCGAGGTATCCATCTTTGCAGTGGGCAGTGCTGTACACGATAACGGCGGTCATCGCGGCGGATTCGCCGCGAGATCGCCGTTATCGGCGGCGGGAGAGGGTGCCCCCCCTCCCTCTGCCGCTTACCGTAGCCGTCGGTAGCGGCGGAGGCGATCGGGTGCGCTCGTTGTCTGTCCGGGGATGTGACTGAGGGAAAAAATGTCCCTCAGCCGTCCCCATACCCAGGGCTCAAAATTTCAAGTCCTGAGCTACTAGCCAGGCCTCAAGAGTTACTCGCCACTAGTTGCCCCACCTAATTCATACACTGCCCTGCGCCTAATTGCACCTGTAAACACGCCCTCGTAGATTATCTCATAGAATGACACTGTTAAATGTTTTAGGCAGAATCAAGTTACACAATTAAATATTACCAACAACAACTTTAACAAAATGGAACAGGGCACTGGGGGCAGACCAGAGGGACAGGGCACTGGGGGGCAGACCAGAGGGACAGGTCACTAGAACTGGGTCTCTTCCCCATTTTCTTGCTGTCTCCTCTGCAACTCCCATCCATCCTCTCTCTCTCTCTCTCTCCCTCGCCTATTCATCTCATCATCAGGAGCCTGTGTGTGCGGCTCCACACTTGCATGTCCCCACTTCCCCCTTTTATTCAGGCTGGTAGTGAGGAGAGGAGCTGCAGCACAGCGGGAGGGAGTACAATCCAGCGCTGAGATCCACACAACTGCACAGCCATTGACACCATAGCACAGTGCACACTGACACCGCACAGCACACATTGAGACCAGTCTGCTCGCAGTGCTCAGGCTGAACTGTTGGACACTTACATAGAGCACAAGGAGAAGAAAAGTGCACAAACTGGAAGGCTGCCGCTCTCATGTCAGGGCAACTTTAATGAGCGCTGCACCGGAGTGGTAATTTTCTCAATCCTCCACCTCACTCATTACTTCCTGCTCCCTGCTCTCTGCTCTCCAGCTACATTGGTCAGGGGGAGGGGGCAGGCTCAGAGAGGTCATACTGTTAGGTCCCATGGCTTAATGAGGATTGTAAGGAGAGCATCTGTGTACTGCTCTGCCTGTGCGCGGCTCACCAGACTATTTTTCCCGAGCATGCACCTTTCCTCTTCAGCCGCCAATCTCATCGGGACTCTAAGCGTAGGCACAGATTGGAGGGAGATTGGTCATGCATCTCTGTCATCACTCGCCCCCAGCTTAAAGGGGTAATTCCCCCAAAAACCTTTTTTTAATATTGATTGAGGCTCGTTATGTCAAGGGGAATCGGGTGGTTTTTTATTAGAAACGAAGCAATACTTACCGTTTTACAGATGCATCGTCTCCGTCGCTTCCGGGTATGATCGTCTGGTCTGGGCGTGCCTATTTGATTGACAGGCTTCCGACGGTCGCATACATCGCGTCACGAGTAGCCGAAAGAAGCCGAGCGACGGTGCGGCTCTATACTGCGCCTGCGCACCGTCGTTCGGCTACTTTCGGAAAATCGTGACGCGATGTATGCGACCTCGGAAGCCTGTCAATCAAATAGGCACGCCTATAGTCGGAGCCCATACCCGGAAGCGTCGGAGACGATGCATCTGTAAAACGGTAAGTACGGCTTCATTTCTAAAAAAAAAAAACCTGATTCCCCTTGACATAACGAGCCTGAATAAATGTTAAAAAAAAGGTTTTTGGGGGAACTACCCCTTTAAATCCACTCGCCAAATGCTAGTAGGTGAGTGGAAATTTTGAGGGCTGCCCATTCCTCTGCTGGGCGGAAGTGACGTCAAAACGTCAGTCCCGCCAACTGTCTTAAAGAGACATTTTTTTTTCTGACATTTGAAAAAATGTCATTTTACATTTTTAATTATTTTTTTGCATTTAAGCCTAAATATGAGATCTGAGGTCTTTTTAAAAGGACCTGTCATGCTTTTTTCTATTACAAGGGATGTTTACATTCCTTGTAATAGGAATAAAAGTGATCAATTATTATTATTATTTTTTTTTTCAGTGTAAAAACAACAACATTTTTTTTAAAGCGCCCTGCCCCGACGAGCTCGCGCGCAGAAGCGAACGCATACGCGAGTAGCGCCCGCATATGAAAACGGTGTTCAAACCACACAAGTGAGGTATCGCCGCGACCGTTAGAGCGAGAGCAATAAGTCAAGCCCTAGACCTCCTCTGTATCTACAAAAATGCAACCTGTAGAATTTTATAAATGTCGCCTATCAAGATTTTTAAGGGTAAAAGTTTGACGCCATGCCACGAGCGGGCGCAATTTTTAAGCATGACATGTTGGGTATCATTTTACTCGGCGTAACATTATCTTTCACAATATATAAAAAAATTGGGCCACATTTATTGTTGTCTTATTTTTTAATTCAAAAAAGTTAATTTTTTCCAAAAAAAGTGCGCTTGTAAGACCGCTGCGCAAATACGGTGTGACAAAAAGTATTGCAATGACTGCCATTTTATTCTCTAGGGTGTTAGGAAAAAAATATATATAATGTTTGGGGGTTTTAAGTAGTTTTCTAGCAAAAAAAACTGTTTTAGTCTCGTAAACACCGAATCTGAAAAACAGGCTCGGTGGTCAAGTGGTTAAGGTAAAAGAGCCAAGTGTCCAGATCAACGTTGCCGTCTGAGACGATGAACAACAAATCATCAATGTAGCGACAATAAAAGGAGGTGTCTGCATGACGGGGACTACCACATCCATGTATAAGTTGGCAAGCGATGGGGAAAACTTGGCCCCCATAGAGGCCCCGCACCTTTGGAGGTAGTAGCCCCCATCAAACATAAAGAAATGATGGGTTAAAAGGTATTCAAGTGCCTGTAATATAAATTCTTGAAGGACCAAAGAAAGTTTGCCCGATTCCTTTAAAAAGCTGTTGACTGCCTGAATCCCCAAATGATGGGGGATGCAGGAATACAGGCTGGTGACATCGCAACTTATCCATCTATGGCTGTCAGTCCATTCAATTCCACAGAGTTTGGTTAGTAGGTCTTTGGTATCGCGGAGATAGCCAGGAAGTTCTAAGACTAGGGGCTGGAGCTGACAATCCACCCATTCGCCCAGGCGTTCGTTCAAGGATTCAATACCAGCCACTATGGGTCTGCCAACCAACGGGCATAGACCTTTGTGGATCTTGGGCAGGTGATGAAAGATGGGCATAATGGGGTTAATTGGAATAAAATTGGAATTTTTATATAAGTCTTCACTGGTTTGTATACATTGTCTTAATGGGCGTAGTCCTCACGCTGCATCTACCCGCAGATGTTTGTGATTTTCACAATCAGCGATGACCAATCACAGACAGGGTGGACTGCATGATGTTCTTAGAACGCCTCACATAAATTTGATTGTTTTTCATTTAGTTTTTAACTATGACTAAGCATTGTTTATCAATGTGAAACGCGTCAGCTGTATTATCTCACCGTATGCCGTTTCTCCTGTAGTGTTTTTCCTTCACCTAATTAAAAGGCTGTCGACCATTTTTAAACATCCATTGGAGTGCGGCTGTCCAAAATATATTTCTTCTATTCATACTGCTCTCAAACACTCATCTTGCAGCAGTAATGGCGACAAAGAACCTTGTGAGCAAGAGTGAAAAGGTGAATATCCTTAACAGGTTCAAAAGGCGGCCTCTGAAGAGTTTACAGAACCAAACTGAGATTCCACGGGGTCACAGGAGATTGTACAAGAGCAGGGATCTCCAAACTACGGCCCTCCAGCTGCTGTGGAACTACACTTCCCATGAGGCATTGTAAAACTCTGACATTCGTAGACATGACTAGGCATGATGGGAATTGTAGTTCCTGAACACCTGGAGGGCCGTAGTTTGGAGACTCCTGCACAAGAGGAACCACACAAGAGACACCCTGCACAACTATCTTGACAAAAGAATGGGGCCAAATGTTGATTTGGGCCTAATAGCTAAGAGGTCAAGATTTGTTTCATGGAGTATTTCCTGGAGTGAAACATTCTTGCATGCACCAGAGGAAGTATGTTTTCTAGGTCTAATGATCCAATGGTCGCCTTACGAGAGTTAGATTCCCTAACTTTTAAAAGTATGAGAATTACTGGCTCAGAGAGACCCTTGTCTTTCAAGACCTGGACTTCAATACCCAAGAACTTAAATTCAGGGGCCATGAAGCAGGATGGTAGACCAGTCCTTAAATTAGGTGATCCAATAGATCTGGCAGATATCCAGTGGGCTTTTCCAGAAGTGACATAAGAAAGGAGCACCAGACCAAAATTGGGTGAAAGAGTCCAAGATAATTTTAATTGTTGGTAAAAAGTCATAAAAA
Organism: Rana kukunoris; assembly: GCA_029574335.1. Taxonomy (NCBI): domain Eukaryota; kingdom Metazoa; phylum Chordata; class Amphibia; order Anura; family Ranidae; genus Rana; species Rana kukunoris. The sequence goes on from CM056050.1 coordinate 366,711,009, forward strand.
CAGCCAATCTAAATATGGGGCAACACCAATACTGCTTCATCAGGGCTCAACTCAGGATAAAACGTTATACTGGAACTAGTATCTAAAGTGGGGTAAGAAAATCTGGCGAACATTCGTCTGATGTTTTTCAAAGCTTCACAGCAAATCAAAACCAATGAACGAAAATTTGTATGGAAATTTAGAATCTGCTGTTGAAAGTTGTCACACTATATGAAAATCGCACAAAAATTATGTGGGCGAAAATGTTCGGACGATTTTCTTTTAGTGTGTACAAGCCTTTCATTTTCTAAAGTCAAATGAATATTTAAATGCTTAATATAGTTACATTTAACATATCTTTCTCTGTCAATTTATAATTAATTTATAACTTGCGTAAATGGGAATTTTATACCAGAAAGTAGCATTTTTAGTGTGGCTCAGGATTCTTCAACACATTTCTTTTATAATTAGCTTTATTTTTTACTTTGCTTTCACTGATAAACACCATACTCACTCATTTGTGTTTATATCAGTCTTCAGTTCTTCAGTTTGTCTAGACAGATTATCTATATCCACAGCTGAAGCATTTATTTGCATCTTTAGAACATCAATTTTGTCCTAGAAGAACAGATCAGAAAATTAAATGCAATCCCATTCTTGGCCTTGCAACGGACATGAGTGAATACCACATAATAATTTTTTAACAGACTAAAGGTAACTGAAATGCATGCCCATGCTGCATGAAAATGTATACTCACAACAGACTTGATCCCTAAGAAACAATATACAAGGGAATATGCTGAAGTTCTATGTTGCCAATCACAACTGCATAGGGGTGTGTGCTTGTCAGGGAACCAACAGTAGAAGAAGGGCTCTAGATCTAGGACCCAGCATCTCTACCAGCACTTATGGCAGGAGAAGGACTTTAGGAACCAAGATTCTCTGGCAGGAGAAGGACTTTAGGACCCAGTATCTCTACCAGCAGGTCACATGGGCCTATATAAGGAAGTCTGCTAGTGTTTGCATTTGCTGGTTGATCTTTGGCTCCTCCAGTGTGTTATCTCTGTGATATTCCTGTTCGTGTGTCTCCTGTTACTGATCCAACTGGTCCTTGACCTGTCTTCTGTTTGCTTCTTGTGTTTGATCTTGGCTATCTACCTGACCACGTCTACTCTGATATCAACCCGGCTCACAGACCTAAGCTTCCTCCTGACCATGCTCCAGTCACAGCATTATCAAAATCTTGCAACACTTAACGGGCGCCACCTGTCTGCTGATTCTATGCCAGCACACCAGCTGTATTCTGGAATCTCCTGCAAACAGTTTAGCTGGTGACCCCTGCTACTTTGGCCCTGACCTCTCCTGTTTTCACCCTCCTGGGGGTCTGGAACTTAGCCGCAAGGGAAGCCTGTTTCATTTGGGCTCCAGGACCAGGTATAAGATAGTGCTTCAGTTTAACCACTTGCTTACTGGGCACATATACCCCCTTCCTGCCCAGGCGAAATTTCAGCTTTCAGCACTGCGTCGCTTTAAATTAAAATTAAAATTGCGCGGTCGTGCGATGTGCCTTACAAACAAAATTGACGTCCTTTTTTTCCCCACAAATAGAGCTTTCTTTTGGTGGTATTTGATCGCCTCTGCGTTTTTTTTTTTTGCGCTATAAACAAAAAAGAGCGACAATTTTGAAAAACAACACAGAATATTTTTTACTTTTTGCTATAATAAAAATCCAATTTTTTTAAAAAAAATATATTTTTTTTCTCAGTTTAGGCCGATATGTATTCTACATATTTTTGGTAAAAAAAAACAATCGCAATAAGCGTATAGTAATTGGTTTGCGCAAAGGTTATAGTGGCTAGGAAATAAGGGATAGAATTCTGACAATTTTTTTTTTTTTTTTTTTTTACGAGTAATACGGCGATCTGCGAATTTTGTCAAGACTGCAATATTGCGACGGACACATCGGACACTTTTGACACATTTTTGGGACCATTCACATTTATACAGCCATCAGTGCTATAAAAACGCACTAATTACTGTATAAATGTGACTGGCAGTGAAGGGGTTAACATTAGGGGGTGAGGAAGGGGTTAAATGTGAGTCCTGGGTGTGTTCTAACTGTGTGGGGGGAGGGGGGTGACTGGGGGAGGTGACCGATGCTGTCTCCCTATGTACAAGAGAAACAGCATCTGTCTCCTCTCCCTGACAGGACGTGGAGCTCTGTGTTTACAAACAGAGCTCCACGTCCCTGCTCTAAAACTGCCGAACAGCGGGTACCTGGCGGACATCGCGACCGCCAGGCACGCGCATCGGCATCTCGGGGACGCGCCGGGTGCGCGCGCGCGCCCCCCCAGTGGCCGGAGAAAACGATGCCGTCAATTGAGGGCAGCTTGGATATTCAGACCCCCTAAGCTGCTGTCAATTGACGATATGCGGGGCCGCAAGTGGTTAAAGGTGCCTATATACTCCCAAAACTAGGGTTGCACTGATACTAGTATTAGTATCTGTGCTAACAACGAGTATTTACGTGAGTACTTGTACTTGTGCAAATGCTCCAATGCTTGACCTGAAACCTGGGCAGCCAAGGATGATTTGTGCGACGGTGGGGAGAGTTGCAAGCACCGATCTCCCTGTGTAGATTTCAATAAAGCAGCTGATAGCATGTTCCCCCCCCCCCCCCAAGATTGGTGCTTGTAACCTGCCACATGGAGAGTGGTGGAAGGAGTCGGTAAATCTGTCATTTACCAGCTTATTTATTTTCTGAATGGAATGAGTCAGAGATCACTGACTGTCCATTCATAACTGAGCATCATAAAACTGAGTTTACGAGGTCTCAATTTATGAATAGAGAGGAGTCTGTCTATTCATTTCCAGTGGACATGTCAGGGGTCTGACACGTCCACTCCCTCCTTCCACCAAAATAAAGCATTGTAAAAAAAAAAAAAAAACACAAAAAAAAAAGAAACAACTGACACAATCTACTCGTCATCAGTACTGCATATTAGTACCACTGTCACATGACATAAAATATTATTATTGGTAAAAAAGTATCAGTACTTGTACTCAGTCTTAAAAAAGTAGCATCAGTGTAACCCTACCCAAAACCACACAATTTCAAAATCAGCCACAAAAGGCAACTAATGTTCTTTAACTGTTTCTCTCTTTAGAGTAAATACTGTACATATATTTTGGTAAATGCAGATATTGTGTAAAACCTCTGACTAAATTTGCCAGAATTGCACAGCAAAGATATAAAGAATAACATAATATGTTCTAACTTCTTTGCTTTTAATTGTCTCCATGAACTGGTTGTGAACATCTTCTAAATCCCCAACCAACTTCTTTAAGTCAGTATTCTCTGTGGACACATTATGAAACTGGACCTATAATAAAAGAAAAAAGAAAAAACAATTACCTTGACACAATACACAATGAAAACAAATAGAAAATGTGATTAATTATATTGCATCTCTAGCAAAAACGTTTTATTTGCTTTAAATATGGATAGTGTAAGGAACAGTAAGTACCAATGTCAGTGTTTGTTTGTTCCTGTAAGGCCCCTTTCACACTTGCGGACCGTATGTCCACTTTTTCATCCATCCGTTTGCGGATGAAAAAGGCACATACATTGGTCCCTATGAGATTGCGGGTGTCAGCGGATGAACATCCGCTGACACCCGATCTTGTCCGCCTCCCCAAAGATCCGATTTTGCAGACGGAAGAAAACCCTATTTTTTCTTTTGTCTGCAGAGCTCTCACAGGGGAGAGTGGAGAAAAGACAGGGTGGTCCCTGCACATTGTGCAGGGACCGCCCTGTCATCCGCCGGCTCAGTGGGGATCAACGGAGCGATCCGCCCCGCCCCATGTGAAAGGGGCCTAACAGGAAGAGAGGGGAAATCTTGCATGTAGACAGACAGCTAAAATAAGCTTACAGAGGTTCTAGTCTTCCCCACAGCCTATTAAAAAAAAAACATGTTGGCATACCTTTGTAATGAAGGAACCTCACCGTAGGACTGGAAAGCTGCAATATATGACATTTGTAGGTTTAGATACACTTTAAATAAATCATCACACTAATGTACCTGAAGATTTTCCAGACTGACAGCTAGTGCTTGTTCTTTCTTCACCAATATTTGATTTTCTGACTTTTCTTTGGATAGTTGATTTTCCAACTCTTTATGAACTTGCAAGGTTTCATCCTAATGGATTTAAATATACATGTTGCGGTAAATCTTACAGAAAAGCATAAACAAACATTTACAGTGCTTATAAAATTTTGTTATAAAATACAATGTAGTAAATCATAATAGATTTAATTGTTGTTTTAGGCTCCATTCACACCTAGGCGTTTTGTCGCCTGAAGCCCGACGCTGAAGCAGCCTGACATACGCTGGAGGGGGGAATTTACATTGTCGGCTATGGAGATGGTTCACATCTCTACGCCGAACGCTGATACGCCTGAAGCGTGAAGCCTGAAACAAGTCCCGGACCCTTTTTTTCAGGCGTATCGGGCGTTCGGCCATAGCCGACAGTGTAAATTCTGCACTCCAGCAAAAAAGCAATAGGCGTTTTGTCGCCGCAAATCGCGGGGACAAAACGCCTATTGCATGTCGCCCGAATACGCCTGCTGCCGCCGACGCCTAGATGTGAATGCAGCCTTACATGAGAAAAAGACTAATGCCCCATACACACTATGGGCCAGATTCAGGTAGATGGGCGCTTCTTTACTCTGGAGTAACGTTTCTCATTTACGTTACTCTGGCGAAATTTTAGGAGCAAGTGCTGTTATTCATGAAGCACTTGCTCCTAAAGTTGCGGCAGCGTATCGTAAATGAGCCGGCGGAATTCAAATTGGGCAGGTACGGGGCGTGTATTATTTAAACTAAGCACGATCCCGCGGTGAACGTACTGCGCATGCGTCGACTGTCAATGCATCCCAGTGCGCATGCTCCAAATTCTGTCAGTGAACGTCAATGACGTCAAATCCCCATTCATGGACGTTTTACGCAAGCGACGCAAAATTTTTTTTTTTGACGCGATGACGACGGCTATACTTAACATAGGATACTCCACTAGGGGGCTGCTTTATCTTTACGCCGCGTATCGCTTACGGAAACGTCGGAAAGTCACTGCGTCGCGCCCGAATACGATCGTGAATTGCCGATTCCCGCTGATTAACATATTTTTTCGGCGTTAATCAGCGGGAACGCCCCCGGCGCCATTTTTAAATTAAAGTTGCAATGCGATGGCGAAATTCAATTACGCCGCTCGCATCGGAACTCCAACCCGGCGTTTCTTGTTTTCTGGTTACAGAAAACAAAAACCCCGGCTTAAAGTGACAGTTAGGCTGGAGTATCACTGATACTCCAGCATAAATCTACCTGAATCTGGCCCTATTAGATTTTCTGCAGATTTTTGTCTTCAGATTTACCAAAACCATGTAGTGCAAGGGCCTGCCTATGCCAATGCATACAAATTGAAACTCTCAGGTGGTGTACACACGACCGAGGTTCTCGCTAAAAACCAGCGAGAACCTAGCTGGAAGCTGCATTCCAGCGAGAACCTCGGCCGTGTGTACGCTCTCGGCGAGCATCCCGCCGGGAATGCCGTCGAGCAGAAATAGAGAGCATGTTCTCTATTTGCTCGACGGCCCGCCTGAATGAATGGCTGGTTGCCATTCCCGACGGGCGGGTCGCGGAATCTGATGGCCGGCAGAGAACCTCGACGGGCGGAACGATGTGTTCTGCCTGTCGAGGTTCTCTGCCGTGTGTACGCGGCTTCTTGCCGCGTACACACGATTGGTCCATCCGAAGAGAACGATCTGATGGACCGTTTTCATAAAAAAAAAACGATTGTGTTAGAACGCGGTGACGTAAAACACAACGACGTGCTAAAAAAAATGAAGTTCAATGCTTACAAACATGCGTTGACTTGATTCAGAGCATGCATGGATTTTTAACCGATGGTGGTGCCTACTAACGATCGTTTTTTTTACTATAGGTTAGGAATCCATCGGTTAAATTTAAAACAAGTTGACATTTTTTTACCCGATGGTTAAATAACCGATGGCGCCCACACATGATCGGTTTTGACCGATGAAAACGGTCCATCAGACCATTCTTGGTTTTACCGATCGTATGTACGCTGCATTAGGGTTTGACCTCATATTATAAAATCTAATAGTGTGTATGGGGCTTTAAAGTGGAACTTTGGTCAGAAAATTAAGTGATGTTAGATCACTTCAGGCTGAACCCTTTTGCAGATATAGCTATGTAAAACATTAAAAATATGTGTCTATACCGTTTGAAATACAGTAATATACTGTTTCACCCTGCTCTGCACATGTTCAGTTGCTCTCCATTTAAGGCATTTTTAGGCACTACCAAGCTTGTAAAGGCTGATCTGCTGACAGTCTAAGCATCATAAAACACTTATTATTTTTTTAAGACATTCTTGTGTAATTTTTACTTTATTCTTGGGAACTCTTGCTGGAAAAATTAATATTCTCTATAGACTCAGATTTCCTGCAGACTGCATCATTTTTTGCCTAGGGTTTCCCTGCTGTATTCATTAATTTAAACGTCACCCTTGCAGGTCTTCCAGGGCCTGCTGCAGTAGAGCATCCCCACAGCATGCACAGTACTTTCAGGCATCCAAGAGATGCCAGAGAAAGAAGCTCTGGGTGCCAAACTGACTACATACCAGCACTTAGTGAAGAATTTGCAAGAGCTTCTTTCTTGCTTCTCTACAATGCCATGCTCATGTTTTTTCTCCCATATGTCACATGTGGGCAGGGCTGCTTTTGAATGAACAGGAAGATGTGACTGAAAAATGTACAGGCATTACAGAGACAAATGCATAAAGTGTGACACTGGGGGTTATTTGAAAAAGGCAAATCCACATTGTACTACAAGTGCAAAGTGCAAGGGGTACAAGGGGTAGATCTGAAATGAGGGGAAGTTCTGCTGATTTTATCATCCAATCATGTGCAAGCTAAAATGCTGTTTGTGCAGCACTACCCCGTAGGAGCTGCTGGTTAGTTTTGGGCGTGCACGTTACCTCAACGGGAAGAAAGTCCACACAGGTGCACAGGCTGAACCGCAGGGGCAAAGGCAACATTTTCCAAATAAGCGGTACCTGTGTAACAGTCTACCTGATAGGAGCGAGGTGGCACGGTGGGTTGTTCCCCGCAGGATAGACATCGGCCAAATGAACGCAAATGCACAGCCAGTCCTTCGCCTTCCAGGGCACAGCATACCCAGAGCCTCCACATCTTGGCTCGTGTACAAGGCGAAGCATCCGCGTGGCCTCAATCAGATCCCTGTATCCATTGGCGGGGCTCTGGATGGAGTGGCAGTCATAGTGGTGGACATAGAAAGCATTTTAGGTTCCGGCACGGATGGTGCCCACGAAAGTAGCGACATACTGCTCACCAATCTCCTTGCTTGATCTAGCAGCTTGTGGTCTTTGGCACCAAACACACTCACGTGTCTCACGCAGTGAGTGGGGACTCCTCCCCTTTTTTTGTTCTCAGCACGTAGCTTGCGGGTTTTTCTCTTCTGACTCCACCCACGTCCTAGAGCGATGTGTATCCTTAACCACTTGTTTTCCTTTAGAACAGAGTCCAACACCTTCTTGATGGCAGATTTCCAATAAGGCAAAGAAATGTGTAGTCCATTTGCGAGAGGTAATGGCAGAAATCCCAGACAAGCCCCCACATGTAGCACTACCCCTGTAGGAGCTGCTGGTTAGTTTTAGGCCTGCACACTACCTCAACATTCGTCATCTAAGGGAAGAAAGTCTGAAAGAAATTTCAATGTCCACACAAGATGTAAAATCTCTAACTATTTTCTTTTTGCTCAAAACTTGTGAGGAAGGTGGAAGGATGAAGGGGTAGGAACGTTTCAGGTACACGGTACAGATCACTGGAGAAAAAACCCTAAACTCCAAAGTCATTCACCACTCCCTGCTGAGTGAATTTGAAAGAAAAATGTATGGACAGCCGCACTCCAATAGATCTTAACCACTTCAGTCCCCGCATATCGTCAATTGACGGCAGCTTAGTGGATCTGAATATCCAAGCTGCCGTCAATTGACGGCATAGTGTTCTCCGGCCACTGGGGCGCGCGCGCGTACCCGGCGCATCCCCGAGATGCCGATGCGCGTGCCTGGTGGTCACGATGTCCGCCAGGTACCCGCTGATCGGCAGTTTTAGAGCAGGGACGTGGAGCTCTGTGTGTAAACACAGAGCTCCACGTCCTGTCAGTGAGAGGAGACAGATGCTGTTTCTCTTGTACATAGGGAGACAGCATCGGTCACCTCCCCCAGTCACCCCCCTCCCCCCACACAGTTAGAACACACCCAGGACTCACATTTAACCCCTTCCTCACCCCCTTGTGTTAACCCCTTCACTGCCAGTCACATTTATACAGTAATTAGTGCGTTTTTATAGCACTGATCGCTGTATAAATGTGAATGGTCCAAAAAATGGGTCAAAAGTGTCCGATGTGTCCGTTGCAATATCGAAGTCCTGACAAAATTCGCAGATCGCCGTATTACTAGTTAAAAAAAAAAAAAAAAATTGTCAGAATTCTATCCCTTATTTCCTAGCCACTATAACCTTTGCGCAAACCAATTACTATACGCTTATTGCGATTGTTTTTTTTACCAAAAATATGTAGAATACATATCGGCCTAAACTGAGAAAAAAATATATATTTTTTTTTAAAAATTGGATTTTTATTATAGCAAAAAGTAAAAAATATTGTGTGTTTTTTTTCAAAATTGTCGCTCATTTTTGTTTATAGCAAAAAAAAAAAAAAAACGCAGAGGTGATCAAATACCACCAAAAGAAAGCTCTATTTGTGGGGAAAAAAAGGACGTCAATTTTGTTTGTAAGGCACGTTGCACGACCGCGCAATTTTAATTTAAAGCGACGCAGTGCTGAAAGCTGACATTTTGCCTGGGCAGGAAGGGGGTATATGTGCCCAGTAAGCAAGTGGTTAAAAAGAGATAGCCTTTTAATGTGGTAAAAAGGAAGGCACTACAAAAAAACAGCAAACAGTGGGGTATATACCCCTGACGTGTTTCACATTGAGATACAATGCTTAGTCATAGCTAAAAACGAAAAGAAAAGCAGTCCAAATATATAGAACACTCTGAGAACATCATACGGTCCGCCCTGCCTGTGATTGGCCATCACTAATTGTGAAGTAACAGTCACCTGCGGGTGGATCGAGCAGGTGAACTACACCCATCAGGACAATGTATAAATCAAGTAAAAGAACCACAAGATAAGAAATGGTGACATATAACATTGAAGTTTAAAGTTAAAGTAAAGACTATAATGACCAGTAAGATCCAGTAAACTTAATAATTGTGCATGTAGATATGCATGAACACTTAAACAGCATGATGTAAATATGGGGTAAACAGAAAAATGTCATATTATAACGCTGTTTGTCATGGGTTGCAGTTGTGTATGCAATGAACTACATGCTGTAAAACCTGTTAACCAAAATAAATAAATACATAAATAAATGAATGACTACCTACTGTGTGCTAATGACCAAAAGATGAGCTTGAAAAAAGCACATATTGGTCTCCGTGAAAACTCATAAGATATAATAATCAAAGTGAAGGATAACGGGTGTTTACAAGAGGTTATTATAATATTATAATAGAAAATGAAAAAAAATAATAATGAGTGTATCGGTATACTGAAAAGATAATGATGATCATTGAGAGTCACAGAAAGTGGATCATGAGGTGCTAAAATGAATGTGTGTCTAAAGAAGATATGTTATTATAAAGTGGCAAATATATGTGTGTATATAGGTGAAAAAAGAGAGGGGACAGAAGACAGGCAATGGGAAGGCGAGGCAGGGGCACATGCATGCCATCACGCAAAACCCTCCGTCACACACACCCCGTCCCCCAATCCATCAGCCCCTCAAGGTAAAAATAAAATACAACGATCAGAAAGGTGAATGAACCATATATATAAAATAAGATATCAGTGTCCGCTTTTTGGGCAGGTCTGATAATAGCGCTCTATGGTGGTGTAAACATATGCTGTAAAAATAGTTTTACAGAAGAGGAGGGATATCTGTGTAAGATGTGAGAGAAACCTCTCAAGGGTAGAATATATTGTGAATAATAACAGTATATATAGAAAACAGGCTTAACCCCTATTAGGTGTGAAAGAAAAAGATGTGGGTCGGTGCTAATGTGAAAACGAAAAATGCTGTGAAACCGACAGAGACCAAAAGAGGGGGAAAAGGAAGTGTTAAATAATCGGTGTATGGGCATGTTAAAAACAACATATTTGTGAAAGGAAATATAATAATAGTTAAATATAGGAAAAAACCTTCCTATGTAACATAAAATGCCGATCTGCATGAAAGAACAATGATGTAAGAGCAGTGAATGGCCGTAAAATAATATAATTGAAGGAGAGCAAAAGGGATGTTCAGGGAACAACAATGTATGGGGAAAATAATGCCCTGTAATCGCATTTGTGTGTATGAAAGATCAATTAATGTTGGATTTAAAAAGGAATAAATCAGAATCCAACAAGAAACACACATGGTGGTAATACATGTAAAGAAAAGATCCCAATGGATATCCTAAAGGTTTTTATTTTTTCGTTTTTAAATAGAGTCCTCAAGGTTTGTATTTTTTATATTATGTAGAAGTCTCAATATCCCTAGACGTGGTGTATATTGGGTAAAATTCTATTGTTTTTGACTTTCCCTAAACAAAGGGAGGTATAACCATCTAGGTGGTGGAAAAAGAATTGGCAATAGCTAAGAAAAATATGTGGGGAACCACAGATGTGACACTATTTAGTTATAGTGAAGGATGTACTTCTATCCCAAATAGAAGGGGTAAAAATCAACACAGAGGAGTCCAGTATAGAGCGCATTGGGGTTAAAGATGACTGTTCAAGGGTCATGGACTCACTGGGTAGATAATAAACATATCTGTAAAAATGTATATATGTATATATGTTGTGTATACATATGTATGTCATAAAACATGCAGGGATGGATGGTGAGGCACTTAGATGAACTATGATTATGGATAGGGATGAGCTTCGCGTTCGATATGAACGTATGTTCGACTCAAACATTGTCTGTTCGTACGTTCGACGAAATTCGAACAAAAGCGGTCGTTCGTGCCAAATTCGAGTGACGCAAAACGGCCCATAATTCACTGCGGCATTGCGCACTGATGATTGGCCAAGCATGCGGTATGTCCCGCATGCTTGGCCAATCACAGCGCGCAAAAAACGAAGAGCCATAATTGGCCAAAGCCTGGGTGGCTTTGGCCAATTATGGCTCAGGGCTTTAGCACACGCCCCACACTATATAAGACCGCCTGCTGGGCGGCCTCGTGTAGTGTGTTCCGGTTTGTTAATGAGAGCAGTCAGAGAGACAGAGAGATTGTCTTTTTAGAAAGCTAGATAGAGCAGGCAGGCAGGCTAGTCAGTTTAGCTTAATTTACAGTGTGTAGAGAATATATATACACATCCCTAGGAGTTGTACATATATTTATACACTGTATAGCTTAGATAGATCAGTTCTTCCTAATTTACTGGCAGGCGGGTGATTGTGCTATTTAACCACTGAAATGACGGCGGGCGGAGGACTCCATTATCCTGACATCACGTCATATGACGTGATGTCCCTTTAAAGCCGCGGGCGGGCACGCGCGCATTGCCGGCGGCGCGCGCGCACCCGCCGCTCTGCGGGGATCCCGTGCGAGTGCTCGGCGGCAACGATCGCCGCCGGGCACACGCGATTGCTCAGTAACTGAGCGGGGACGTGGAGCTCTGTATGTAAACACAGAGCTCCACGTCCTGTCAGGGAGAGAGGAGATCGATTGTGTCCCTTGTACATAGGGACACAATCGGTCACCTCCCCCAGTCACCCTCCCCTCCCCCCACAGTTAGAACACTCATAGGACACACATTTAACCCCTTCCCCGCCCCCTAGTGGTTAACCCCTTCACTGCCAGTCACATTTATACAGTAATCAATGCATATTTATAGCATTGTTCACTGTATAAATGTAAATGGTCCCAAAAATGTCAGAAAAGTGTCCGAAATGTCCGCCATAACGTCGCAGTCCCAATAAAAAAATCGCAGATCGCCGCCATTAATAGTAAAAAAAAAAAAAAATGCCATAAACTATCCCCTATTTTGTAAACACTATAAATTTTGCTCAAACCAATCGATAAACGCTTATTGCATTTTTTTTTTTACCAAAAATATGTAGAAGAATACGTATTGGTCTAAACTGAGGAAAAAAATATTTTTTTTATATATTTTTGGGGTTATTTATTATAGCAAAAAGGAAAAAATATTGCATTTTTTTAAAAATTGACGCTCTATTTTTGTTTATAGCGCAAAAAATAAAAACCGCAGAGGTGATCAAATACCACCAAAAGAAAGCTCTATTTGTGGGAAAAAAAGGACGCCAATTTTGTTTGGGAGCCACGTCGCACGACCGCGCAATTGTCAGTTAAAGCGACGCAGTGCCGGAAGCTTAAATTTTGTCTGGGCAGGAAGGGGGTGTAGGTGCACAGTAGGCAAGTGGTTAAAGACGTTATCACAGGTATAGACACCCAGCAGGTACAATATTTAACTTCTTAAGGACCGCCTCCTGCACATATACGTCGGCAGAATGGCACGGCTGGGCACATCCACGTATATTTACATCGGTTCTAGTACCCAGCCGTGGGTCACGGGCGCGCTCCTGTGACCCGGTCTAAAGCTCCGGGACCGCGGGACTTGTGGACCCGATCGCCGATGGAGTGCGGCGATCGGTCCCCGGAGCTGAAGAACGGGGAGAGCCGTGTGTAAACACGGTGTCACGTACCTGGTACCAGAGTCTGATGCAGGGTAGCCTCTCTTACGACTCTGGTTCGCGAGCCACTGAAGTGGGAACAGCGGACTCGGAGCGCAGAGGGATAGGATTGCCGCGATGATGATGGATGGACGCAGGTGGATGAATACCTCCGGAGCGACAAGCAGAGACGCTGAAGCAAAGGGTCAGCGACCCACACGGATGTTGTGATACTGCGGCACAAACAGGTAGGTAATAGGAATCTCCTGAAAACAGCAAAGTCCAACAAGCAGGGTTACAATCTTGTAAGCATGCAGGCAGATAGCTGAAGAATGGTCAGTACAAACAAGCAGGTGTATCTGGCAACAGAGGAGTCAAACAAATGGGAGGTCAAACGGAGCCGGGTCAGGATTGGAGAGGTTCGGATGGTCGATCAAGCCGGGTTCAAAGTTCAAGCAGGTTTCAGGTAAATGTCAAACAAATAGGTCTCAGATAAGGATCAAGACTGTAGATCAGGCAGCAATATGCTGCAAACAGCAAGGGTTTTTTAAAGGTCTCTTTGGCGCTACAGCTGCTAACGTGCACACGCTTGCTCCCGTGCGCGTGCGCCTTCTCGTGCACATGCGCGCCCCGTTGACGATTGTGCACTGGCTGCTGGGAGAGGCCTGCATGGAGGAGGAGGGCTGCATGGAGGGCGTTTGTACAGAGGAAGATGGCAGAAAGGTAAGTCCCTGACACACGGCTTCCCCATGCTTCACTGTGGCGGCAGCATCGATCGCGTCATCCCTTTTATAGGGGGGGGCGCGATCGATGACGTCACACCTACAGCCACACCCCCCTACAGTTGTAAACACACACAGGGAACACAACCCCTACAGCGCCCCCTTGTGGTTAACTCCCAAACTGCAACTGTCATTTTCACAGTAAACAATGCAATTTAAATGCATTTTTTGCTGTGAAAATGACAATTGACCCAAAAATGTGTCAAAATTGTTCGAAGTGTCCGCCATAATGTCACAGTCACGAAAAAAAAAAAATCGCTGATCGCCGCCATTAGTAGTAAAAAAAAAAAAATGCAATAAAACGATCCCTTATTTTGTAAACGCTATAAATTTTGCGAAAACCAACCGATAAACGCTTATTGCGATTTTTTTTTACCAAAAATAGGTAGAAGAATACGAATCGGCCTAAACTGAGGAAAAAAAAATGTATATATATTTTGGGGGGATATTTATTATAGCAAAAAGTAAAAAATATTGCATTTTTTTCAAAATTGTCGCTCTATTTTTGTTTATAGCGCAAAAAATAATACCACCAAAAGAAAGCTGTATTTGGGGGGAAAAAGGACGCCAATTTTGTTGGGAGCCATGTCGCACGACCGCGCAATTGTCAGTTAAAACGACGCAGTGCCGAATCGCAAAAAGGGGCAAGGTCCTTTAGCAGCATTTTGGTCCGGGTCTTAAGTGGTTAAAGGATTTATTTTTATTTTTTTGTATTTAAGCATCAATAAAATCACTGCTCCTTTAAATATTGTACTTGCTGGGTGTCTATAGTTTGCCTGTGAAAACGTCTTTGAGAACCCGAGTCTTGCCCGAGGGAACATGTATCAATGGAAAAAAAAGTTTTAAAAACTGTCATTATTTCAGGAGTCCTGCTCCTGAAAATACAACCATTTTTTAAACTTTTTTCCATTGATACATGTTCCCTGGGGCAAGACACCGGGTTCTCAAAGACATTTTCCGACAACAACTTGAATATTGGTCTTTAACTACTTAACCCCCGGACCATATTGCTGCCCAATGACCAGAGCACTTTTTGTGATTCAGCACTGCATCGCTTTAACTGACAATTGCGCGGTCGTGCGATCTGGCTCCCAAACAAAATTGGCGTCCTTTTTTCCCCACAAATAGAGCTTTCTTTTGGTGGTATTTGATCATCTCTGCGGTTTTTATTTGTTGCACTATAAACAAAAATAGAGCGACTGTTTTGAAAAAAATGCAATATTTTTTACATTTTGCTAGAATACATATCCCCAAAAAATATATATATAAAAAAAAAATATTCCCTCAGTTTAGGCCAATTCTTCTACATATTTTTCGTAAAAAAAAAAAATCGCAATTAGCTTTTATTGATTGGTTTGCACAAAAGTTATAGCATTTGCAAAATAGGGGGTAGTTTTATGGCATTGTTATTAATATTTTTTTACTAGTAATGGCGGCGATCAGCGGTTTTTTCCAGTACCGTGACATTATGGCGGACACTTCGGACACTTTTGACAAATTTTTGGGACCATTGCCATTTTTATAGCGATCAATGCTATAAAAATGCATTGGATTACTATAAAAATGCCATTGGCAGTGAAGGGGTTAACACTAGGGGGCAGGGAAGGGGTTAAGTATGTTCCTGGGTGTGTTCTAACTGTATGGAGGGGTGGACTCACTAGGGGAAATTAATGATCTTCCGTCATACGTTGTATGAACAGAAGATCAGCATTTCCCTCAGCTGACAGGACCGGGAGCTTTGTGTTTACACACAAAGCTCCCGATCACCGCTCTGTAACAAGCAATCGTGCGTGCCCGGTGGCGATCACATTTTAACAGATATGTTTTTTATCTACCCAGTGAGTCCATGACCCTTGAACGGTCGTCTTTAACCCCAATGCACTCTATACTGGACTCTTCTGTGTTTATTTTTCCCCCTTAGTATTTGAGACAGAAGTACATCCTTCACTATAACTACATAGGGGTCAATTCACAAAGAGAAACGTTATTGGTTTTCTTCAGGTGTTAAATTAGCACTCCTTATTTAACGCTAGCAAACATGGTATTCACGAAAGCTAGAATCGTTATTGAATTACAATGTACCCACCTCCAATTCTTTCTTTCCACTTAGTGGAGGTGAGGATTCGGAGGGTTTCCAGATCCAACCCCCCCCCAATACGAGTGGGGCATGGTTTGCCCCTCCTCCTTTCCCACCCCCGGGTACCACCATTCCTCCTGGTCCTGGCTCTGGGGCCTATGGACCCTCCAGTTGGGGTTTTCACAAGGGTGGCCAGGGCACCAAGAGGCAGGTAGAAAGAGGAGAGGTATCAGAGGAGGGAGGAGACACAGGAAATCCCAAGCGTACCAAAACGTAACAGGGCAGGGCATTTTCAACCTCAGCTCAAAAGTCCTTACTGAGGCTGAGAAATCCCTGCTGGACAAAGGTTTAAAATTTGCGCCTCCCCAGAGTTTGGACAAATTCAAAACCTTTATGGACATACACAAATTCATAAGGAAAATCAATATTAAAAGATATATGATAGGCATCACAACCTCCAACCAACACCTTACCTCCAACTATGTACACTCTGGACTGTCCAACGCTTCTTTGTTCAATCCTCCAGGGGGTCTGGCACCTTCCCTGAAGACATTCAGGGATGTCCTCATTAGGGACCTGGAGACTATTGAGACTAAGAAAGCTAAGCTTAATAAAACCCTTCAAGATGGTTTGGATTCTTTGTGTACCAACAAGGATCTAGTCATCAGACCAGCGGACAAAGGGGGGGGTATCGTAGTACTCGATAAGGCTGATTATCTGAGAGAGATGCATAAGATCGTGGATGACGTTAACACTTATTCCATTCTCCCCAACGACCCTAAGTTGCTCTATAAAAGAGAACTTGAAAAATTAGTGGAAAGAGGTGTGTTTGAGGGTATTCTGTCTCTAAAAGAAAAGCTTTTTCTCATACCTAAAGCACCCCGTACTCCAACACTATACTATCTCCCAAAGTTACATAAGGATCCTGTCTGCCCCCCGGGTCGCCCCATTGTTAGTGGCATAGATTCAATCACTTCCCGGGTGGGCAGATACATTGATTTCTATTTGCAACCACTGGTTAAAAAAATTCCCTCTTATGTTAGGGATTCCAAACATATTATCAACATCCTTACCGATCTCCCCGCTTCTTCTGATATGTGGATGGTTACGATCGATGTAACTTCATTGTATACCATCATACCCCATGCTCTAGGACTTGAAGCCGTACAGTTCTACCTTGGGAGAGACTCAGGCCTTCCCTCTAAGCAAGTTGTTTTCATTATGTCCCTTTTGAGTTTTGCAGCTGCATCCAATTATTTTTGGTTTGAGGACAAGTTTTACAAACAAAACACTGGGGTGGCTATGGGGGCTAAATATGCCCCAAGCCTGGCCAATCTTTTTATGGCCAAATGGGAGGAGGATGTCGTCTACCCGAGGGATGCCCCTCAGGTGGTCCTTTGGGCCAGGTACATAGACGACATCCTCCTCCTATGGGCTGGCGGGCATACCGATTTGACCAACTTCATTGAATACCTTAATGATAATAATAGGGGCATAGAACTGAAGTATGAGGCCAGCCAGACCAGGGTTCACTACCTCGACTTGGTAATAGAAACCAAAGAGAATAGGTTCATTACCTCCACTTTTTTCAAGGATACCGATCGGAACTCTTACATTCCGGTAGGAAGTTGCCACCATGAACCTTGGTTGAAGGGTGTCCCCAAGAGTCAATATCTCCGGCTAAGACGGAATTGCTCTGACACTCAAGTGTTCCAACAACAAGCTTCAGTCCTTACAGAGAGGTTTCGTGATAAGGGGTACTGTAGTACGGAATTGCAGGGGTCTTTACATCAGGTTTTGGGTATGGATAGGAATGAGCTTTTACGTGATAAGACTCCCAAGGAGGAGAACAGGTTCTCTGACGTTGTACCTTTTGTCACCACCTATTCCACCCAGCATAGAACCATTACCCATCTGGTAAAGAAACACTGGCATTTAGCCCTAAATGACCCTGTGTTAAAAAATATCCTGCCCCCCAAACCTCGGGTTATCTTCAAGGGGGTACAATCCCTAAGGAACCTCATATCCAAGAATGTTATAGATCCTCCCCTCACTAAATCTTTTTTCCCTTTCGCCCAGCTAAAAGGCTATTATAAATGTGGGCGATGTCGGGTCTGTGCCCTAAGTTCTAATAAACATAGATGTGTGAGGTCCTTTATATCTACAGCCACCGGGAAAGAATACAAGATTCTACCATGCATTACCTGTGCTTCTGAGGGAGTGGTGTATTTGGTTCAATGTCCATGTGGCAAACAATACGTGGGTAGGACCAAGAGGGCATTTCAGGTTCGTGTCAACGAACACATCACCAACATCATATCTGGATTTAAGGACCATTCTGTTTCCAATCACTACAGATTGAAGCATGAAAAGAATCCCTCCAATACCCTCTTCTTGGGGATTGATAAATATAAAGCACCCTGGAGAGGAGGTAATCTAGTACAAGGGATATCCCAGATGGAAATGGGCTGGATTTTTCGTTTGAAAACCTACGCCCCCTTTGGGTTAAATATTGAAACGGATGTGAATGCATTCATTAGTAATGCTTGACACAACCCCTGTGGGAAACAGTTTTGGGGAACAATAACCCTTTTGGTATAACTGTTTTTCCTTTTTTGAGTTCTATGAGATCGGTTTCTTTCTCTTTCTGTTCCTGCCCTTTTGAGTCGTCCTCACTGAGTCTATATAGGGCCATATGCCTACCAGCAATGTCTGTAAGGGATATTGTTGCCCGATATGTTTATTGTATAGATTTTTGATATTTATATCATGTAAGTTGTCTTCACTTAGTCTATATATGCTAGTGCATCTATTAGCATTGCCTATAATGGTTCTTTGTGAGAAGCACGCCTGAGGGCAGATATATATTTATACCCTATATGGAATTATATTTTAATCTAAAAAAGTTTTTTCCTTCTAGTCGTCTTCACTTAGTCTATAAAAAATATTTTTTTCGTTTTTTTTTTTTTTTTTTTTTTTTTTTTTTTTTCGTTTTTTTCGGTTCTTGCTGATTATATTTGATTCCAACTTTCACTTCACAGTGGATTATTGGTTATACAGCCTACTGGCTGACTTAAAATGTTTAGATTGTATCACTTCTTCATTATTGTTTTGATTGTAGGACACAATTTATGAAGTCACTCTTCACTAATATTATACCACCAATCTATTTGTTAATAAATAGCCTTTTTTCACCTGTCTTCTTTTTTCACCCCCTGATCACTACACTGGTTTTTTTTACCTATTTACACTGTCCATCAATTGTTAGTATTGGAGCGTAAGATATTAATATATCACTCCAGCACTTGGACTACGTTTAGTACTCTTTTCCCTATGAGGACTTTAGTCCCTAGGGAATATACATAAAATATATTTGTTGTTCAAATGAATATATCTTTATTATAAATCTTTTCCTTCGTTTTCTCGGTAGGTCTAGGTTTTGTTTACCAGACCTGTCCTGCAGATGACGCTGTGACTTGGGGGGGGGAGGGGAGGTAGAGCTTAGTGCCAGCGTTCTTCCACCTTGCCTGCCCCTACATCGCTGCGTCCACATCACATTCAGACAACCAAGTTTAAATATATCATTAAAACCTTTTGGCCCACCCCAACTACTGGTGGGGTTTAGACCAGTTTATTTTAATTTTCTGTTTCTCTCTTTGTTTTCCGTTAAGGAATTGTTAGTTGCGCCCGTAATACCTGGGAGTTTGTTTTTTCCTGCCCATGGTTTTTTACCACATCAAAGATGGCGCGTCTGGACTCAGCGTGCTGCTTCTCACAATGGGCGGCTGGTCCTTTTAAGTGGTGCATCACTGTGTAGCCCTATCCCCATTGAAAACGTCCTCTTTGTGACGAAACGCGTCTGGGAGGCGACGCAGTGACGTCACCACGCTGAGGAGGAAGGGCTCCTGCATGCCGGCCGGCAATACCTGTATTTGTTCTTAATGCTCGTTTACTACATGTGCTGTGTAAGTACAATTTTACTTTTTACAATAAATTTTTCGATACGGAATTATGCTATGTGCGCCTTCTTTTCTTCCGGAGTTTAAGAAGTGTCCCTCTCCTGGTCTACTCGTGTTGATCGTGGGAACCTCAAGGAACCAAAGGCCGTTGACTGGGTTATAGTCAGACGCTAGCATAGGTCTGACCTCTGGTAAGCTGCTTTTTCATGTGGTGGCGGGTGCACCTTCTGACGTGTGTGCGTTTGGTGACACTTCACAGAGGATCGCTTCCGAGATTCATCATTATTGCAACCATTATGGACGTTAATGGACTTTAGTGTTTATTACTTTTATCATCACTTACACTGGTGTTATTAACCTCTGTGTGGCGCGGCTTTTTATATCCCGTTATTTAACACAGTCGTTATGGTTTTCAACTGACTCTTTATCCAAACGTTATTCTAACTACTCAGACGTTATTATTAAGATTCGGGACGTTAAAATAACTCTTAAGATCGTTAAATAATGCTGGAGAGATGCATTCTGGGAGCAGAAGGGGAGGAGAACAGCTGCATGTGGAAAAGAGAGAGACACAAGCAATACACATGGAGATTGAGCATGTGATGTGCATAACTTCTAGTGTGTGCTTTTCTAAAGCCATGTGTATTTCCTCATACAGAGAATAAATCATGGGAGATGATAATCGGAATTTAGCTATCACGTGGGTTTCAGAAAAGTCATCCAAAATAGTATGTGAACGAAATACACGTTTATAAATCTGAACAACATTCTAACGTGTTCTTCTTTGCCTCTGGATAATTTTAAGTTCAAATAGAGCACGGTTCTAGCTTGCCCAACACTACACTACACTACAAAAATCGCCAAAAGCTTCCTCTAACAACAAAATATCGCCTGTGAAATGTCATAACGCCACCCTGAGGGAGGTGTTAATTTAACAATTGCTTAACGATTGATAACTGTCCAAAAAATTTTTGTGAATTGCACTTCTGTACATATTTAACGATTTGAATCTTTAAAATAACGATTTGAATCTTTAAAATAACGATTTGACTCTTTAATAAGGATCCACACCTTAAAATATCGTTTCTGTGTAGGGAAACGTTATTTGATGATTTTTCAGAGCGTTAAATCGTTTAGTGAATTGAACTAGCTTCAATAACGTGCAAAACCGTTAAAATAACACTCGCAATCTGAAAATAAAGCTTTGTGAATTGACCCCATAGTGTCACATCTGTGGTTCCCCACATATTTTTCTTAGTGATTGCCTATGCTTTTTCCACCACCTAGATGGTTATACCTACCTTTGTTTAGGGAAAGTCAAAAACAATAGAATTTTACCCAATGTACACCACGTCTAGGGATATTGAGACTTATACATAATATAAAAAATACAAACCTTGAGGACTCTATTTAAAAACCTTTAGGATATCCATTGGGATCTTTTCTTTACATGTATTACCACCATGTGTGTTTCTTGTTGGATTCTGATTTATTCCTTTTAAATCCAACATTAATTGATCTTTCATACACACAAATGCGATTACAGGGCATTATTTTCCCCATACATTGTTGTACCCCGAACATCCCTTTTGCTCTCCTTCAATTATATTATTTTACGGCCATTCACTGCTCTTACATCATTGTTCTTTCATGCAGATCGGCATTTTATGTTACATAGGAAGGTTTTTTCCTATATTGAACTATTATTATATTTCCTTTCACAAATATGTTGTTTTTAACATGCCCATACACCGATTATTTAACACTTCCTTTTCCCCCTCTTTTGGTCTGTCGGTTTCACAGCATTTTTCGTTTTCACATTAGCACCGACCCACATCTTTTTCTTTCACACCTAATAGGGGTTAGCCTGTTTTCTATATATACTGTTATTATTCACAATATATTCTACCCTTGAGAGGTTTCTCTCACATATTACACAGATATCCCTCTTCTATAAGTATATATATGGTTCATTCACCTTTTTGATCATTGTAATTTATTTTTACCTTGAGGGGCTGATGGATTGGGGGACGGGGTGTGTGTGGCGGAGGGTTTTGCGTGATGGCATGCATGTCCCCCTGCCTCGCCTTCCCGTTGCCCGTCTTCTGTCCCCTCTCTTGTTTCACCTATACACACACATATATTTGCCACTTTATAATACCTATCTTCTTTAGACACACATTCATTTTAGCACCTCATGATCCACTTTCTGTGACTCTCTCAATGATCATCATTATCTTTCCAGTATACCGATATACTCATTATTATTATTTTTCATTTTCTATTATAATATTATAATAATGTATTTTAAACACCCGTTATCCTTCACTTTGATTATTATATCTTATGTGTTTTCACGGAGACCAATATGTGCATTTTTCAAGCTCATCTTTTGGTCATTAGCACACAGTAGGTAGTCATTCATTTATTTATGTATTTATTTATTTTGGTTAACAGGTTTTACAGCATGTAGTTCATTGCATACACAACTGCAACCCATGACAAACAGCGTTATAATATGACATTTTTCTATTTACCCCATATTTACATCATGCTGTTTAAGTGTTCATGCATATCTACATGCACAATTATTAAGTTTACTGGATCTTACTGGTCATTTTAACCTTCATTTTAGTCTTTACTTTAATTTTAAACTTCAATGTTATATGTCACCATTTCTTATCTTGTGGTTCTTTTACTTGATTTATACATTGTGCTGATGGGTGTAGTTCACCTGCTCGATCCACCCGCAGGTGATTGTTACTTCACAATTAGTGAAGGCCAATCATAGGCAGGGCGGACCGTATGATGTTCTCAGAGTTCTATATTTTTGGACTGCTTTTCTTTTCGTTTTTAGCGTCAGCTGTATATACCCAACTGTTTGCTGTTTTTTTTGTAGTGCCTTCCTTTTTACCACATTAAAAGGCTATCTCTTTTTTAAGATCTATTGGAGTGCGGCTGTCCATACATTTTTCTCCCAAATTCATGCCTCGTGCATTGCCAGCACCAATCTGTTCCTGAAAAGACACTGATTGCCTAGCTGCACTCACCTGGAGCGGCAGCTTTTCTTTTCTCGTAGGGCCCTTTCACACGGTGCGGACCGTTTTCCGGTCCGCTCCGTGTATGTCCGTCGGCTCAGCAGGGGGTCCAGCTCAGCTGTCGGCAGACAGGGCGGTCCCCGCACACTGTGCAGGGACCGCCCTGTCTCTCCTCCGCTATCCCCTATGGGGAATCGGATGGAAACGGACCGTCTGTCCGTTTTCATCCGATCCGATCCACCGGACGGAAGAAAAATAGGGTTTTCTTCCTTCCGCAAAACGGATCCAGACGGACGCGGATCGTAGGCGGACGTTAGCAGATGCATCATCCGCTAACGGATCCGCTCCCATAGGGCCCCATTCTAAGTCCGTTTACGGACTTAGAAAAAGCGGACCGTT
This sequence comes from Rana kukunoris, assembly GCA_029574335.1. Lineage (NCBI taxonomy): Eukaryota > Metazoa > Chordata > Amphibia > Anura > Ranidae > Rana > Rana kukunoris. The sequence continues at coordinate 366,734,094 of CM056050.1, forward strand.
CGTCCGCACGTGTGAAAGGGCCCAAACTCCCTGCTGAGTGAGTATTGCTCACCCGGATAGACCCCTCTCATCTGGCCTAGTAGCCAGAATGATACACGAACCAGTTCACCAACAGTCTCTACCACAAACTGATTGAGAACAAATTGAATAGTCCGGAATCCTCTGCCACAGGATGTAAAACCCCGAACTTGCAGCCGTACAGTTAAAGAGCCTTTAAGCCAACCTGGCGAACTGTAGGACAACTTGAGTTGTGGATTCCTCCTTAACCACTTAACCCCCGGACCATATTGCTGCCCAATGACCAGAGCACTTTTTGTGATTTGGCACTGACAATTGCGCAGTCGTGCGACGTGGATCCCAAACAAATTTGGCGTAATACGTTATAGCGTTTACAAAATAGAGGGTAGTTTTATGGCATTTTTATTAATATTTTTTTTTTACTAGTAATGGCGGCAATCAGCGTTTTTTTTCAGTACTGTGACATTATGGCGGACACTTCGGACACTTTTGACACATTTTTGGGACCATTGGCATTTTTATAGCGATCAGTGCTATAAAAATGCATTGGATTACTATAAAAATGCCATTGGCAGTGAAGAGGTTAACACTAGGGGGCGAGGAAGGGGTTAAGTATGTTCCTGGGTGTGTTCTAACTGTATGGGGGGTGGACTCACTAGGGGAAATCACTGATCTTCCGTTCATACATTGTATGAACAGAAGATCAGCATTTCCCCCGCTGACAGGATCGGGAGCTTTGTCTGTAACGAGCAATCGCGCATGCCCGGTGGCGATCATGCCCGCCGGGCATGCGAGCGGGGGCACGTGTGGGCCGTCGGCACGTGCGCCCCCTAGTGGCCGCAAAAGGAGCCGACGTATAGCCGACCTGCCGCAGCAAAATGACAAGCAGTTAATAAAGTCACCAGGCATATCCCGCGACATAAGCCTTTTGCTTTGTCTCCTCCGGGGGAGGTCCACCTCCTGTTTCCTTTATTAAGAGTAGCTTCCTTCACTTAGATGGACAGCTTAGGATCCCTCTTGATTTGTAGGCCCCAGCCAGCATAACTGAGCCTACTAGCAAAGATGCAGCCTCAGGCCAACGTGGTCCCTGGCTGGAAATCAGACAACGGATAACTTGCGCCAGGAGGGCCACGAGGCGAAGGACCCCAAAACATGGCGTCTGCCCATTAAGTATTCCTTTTCCCGGCATGCACAGTGGGGCACCACTCCCACTGGGCTGCTCCCGAGAAAAGACAGTAAATGACCTATGGCGTGCCCGTGTTTCAACACTGACCTGTGGGAGTATCGCCACCTACAGGTAACAGTGGGAAAATGCTATCAGGCACAGCCACTGCCAGGACAGAGGCTAATTCAGAATAAATCATACAGTCTGAGCCACATTAATCGCTCAGACACCCACTAAATTTAACATAGCGCCCAGTTATTTTGCTAACAGGGCGCTACATTTATTTTCCCTGCATGTCCCCCGCGGATCTACAGCGACTGCACTTCCAAATGCAGTTTCAGTGCAATTTCAAATGCACTTTGCACTTGTAGTGCAAAGTGGATTTGCTGTAAATAACCCACACTGTTTGTAAAGCCAGCAGCAACTTTATTATGGGATTGTAGTAGCTAGCCAGATTAGGTGCACTGTAAATGTATCCTCAGTTGTGTAATGTTCTTTAAATCTGCTTTAGTCCTAGCTAATCATGGACCTTGAAATGCGGAAATGTTTCTCCTTGAAATCTGTTACACAGTGGGGGGGGGGGTCTTCTGCCCTGTCTTAAGGCTAACCCCCCCTCCAGATGTCTCTATGGTCTGAAGGAAAAGCATTGTTCTGTGTCTGGCTGTTTGTGTACATTGATTGCCCCCTGGGCCTTCTGTCTCATTACACATAGCAGTCCTTTTATTTGAGCTATCGGACCAATCCCTGCTGCCCCTGTTTCAAGTCCTCATTTGCATGGCTAAAAGGACCTAATTGAGTACTAAATGTACTTTACAATTGACCAATAGGAAAGCGGTTGTTAGGGCCGGGTGTGTAAACTGCTGTATAACAGTGTGTTGTGTGCATCCAATAAAAGAGTTTCCTGTTTGAACTTACATACAGCCTGCATGGTGTTTGTTCTCATGGATTTCGAACGGCACATAGCTGTAGTTCGAATCCCGGAGCCTTGGATGACCGAACCATCAGACGTTGCAATCTGCAATTTGATTCAATAGCAGCAAAGGAGTGTCGGGAGAGTGGAACTGAGTGAGCAAGGGTCTCGTTACATTAGTTGGCAGCGGTGGGATTTGCTCTTCAGTTACTGGGACACTCCAAACCACCACAATCAATAACCAGCTATGCAGCCTGCAGGAGAACCACGCTGAAAGACTTACTTGAGAGCCATGGAGGGAGCGGTGGGACAAAGAACAAGGCCACCCTGATCAGTGAGCTAGCCGAGATGGATCAGAGGGGTGGTGATGCAGGACCCCGGTCAGTTGAAGACTTGTTTCAGCAACGAGTTCGAGAGCGGTTGGCATTCTATGGTGCCAACCCATCAGAGACCACCATACGGAATGCCATTAGAGACATCCAGCTGCAGGATGTGTAACAAGACCCTTGCTCACTCGGTTCCACTCTCCCGACACTCCTCTGCTGCTATTGAATCAGATTGCAGATCGCAACATCTGATGGTTCGGTCATCCAAGGCTCCGGGATTCAAACTACAGCTATGTGCCGTTCGAAATCCATCAGAACAAACACCAAGCAGGCTGTATGTAAGTTCAAACAGGAAACTCTTTTATTGGATGCACACAACACACTTTTATACAGCATTTTACACACCCCGCCCCCAACAACCGCTTTCCTATTGGTCAATTGTAAAGTACAATGTAGTTCTCAATTAGGTCCTCTTAGCCATGCAAATGAGAACTTGAAATACGGTCAGCAGGGATTGGTCCGATAGCTTGAATAGAAGGACTGCTGTGTAATGAGACAGAAGCCCCAGGGGGCAATCAATGTACACAAACAGCCAGACCCAGAACAATGCTTTTCCTCCAGACCATGGAGACGTCTGGAGAGGGGGTTAACCTTAAGACAGGGCAGAAGACCCCCCACTGTGTAACAGATTTCAAGGAGAAACACTTCCGCATTCCAAGGTCCATGACAATACTCCCCCGTGAGAAACAGTCCAACAGCCACAGTGGGACCCCGAACGGGTCAACTCGAGGATGTTGGAAACGTAGTCTTAAGGTTCCAGGTCTGTCTGCTGGGATAACCCATCCGCCTTCCTGTTTTGAGGCCCTGGCCCATAATAAGAAGGCAAGAGGTTTGCATTTAGTCCTCTCCAAAAGCCTCTGTCCCGGCTAGGTCTGTCACACATCTCCCCTTTTGACAGGAGACTAACACAGGAGGAGATCCCAGATGGGTAGACCCTGAAGTTAGTCAATAGTTCCAGTCCCCCAATGCCGGTACCCACACAGTACCCCAAATAAATTGTCCCAAACAGAGCATTACTCACCCAGCCAACCCCTGCCTCTCTCAGAGAACATACCCGCTGCTGGGGAGAGGCCTGGACTGGCACTTCTCCCTGGAGTCCTTTCAGCCGCTGGAGAGAAGACAGGGTGACTAGGCTCACTCTCTCATGCTGTTGGGGATCTGGGACAACTGACCAGCATCCCTGGGGTATACAAGTGGAGACTGAAGTCCCATCCACTTGTGGTAAGTGAAAATCCCCCGATGCTTGCAAAGCAAGGCTGCCATCCTCCTGTCTCAGTGCCGCACCATTTTCTGGGGTTGTGTCAGTGAAGACTGAAGTCCCATCTACTACCACAGGAACTCCCTCTTCTGTTAGTTGAGAGCAGAGGCCCGTGGAACTCTGCTATGTTGCCAGTGATTCAGCTGGGAGTAGAAGCTTTACCAACTCAGCTTATTGCTGGAGAGAGGGGCCAACTGCCCTGGCTCCCTGGAACTTCACAGTTGTTTCCGGTGCTGGGCAGCGATTAGGCATGTGCATTTCGTTTCGTTCCGAATCGAAATTCGGACGAATTTTCCATTATTCGGACATTCGGATGCATACGAATTTCCGAATTGCTATAATAACGAAAAATTTCGACCGTTTTCCGAATTCGTTCATTTTCGACCGAATTTCGAAAAAAAAAAAAAGTCGAAATCGAATTTTTTTTTTCGAATTCCGAATCGAATACCCGCGGACTAAATTCGATCGGAATTCGAAAAAAAAAAAAAAAAATTTCGAATTTAATTCGAAAAAAATTCTATTAGAAAAGAGACTATTTGTTTTCTAATCTGGTTGAAATATTTTCGATTTCGACCGATTTTTTCGAAATTCGGTCGAAAACGAACGAATTCGAAAAACGGTCGAAATATTTTCGATTTCGACCGTATTTTTCGAAATTCGGTCGAAAACGAACGAATTCCGAAAACGAATTCAACACATGTAACGAACCTAACTTAACGAAATTTATTAAATGACGAATTGAAACGAAACGAAACGAAACGAATTTTTCACTTTTGCACATGCCTAGCAGCGATTGGTAGCACTCTGCCTTGTTGCCAGTACTTGAGCTGGAGATGCATAATCCATAACATCCTCTGAACAGTCCATTAAGTCCATACATTCTGTAATCTGTGGCTGGGGAGATGAGCCAACTGCCCTAGCCCCCTGGAACTCAACATCATCTGCTTCGGCTTTAGGGATGGCAATCTTCAGATTTTCCTCTACCGATTCATCAGCCAGGATTTCAGAGTTGTCAGCTGATATTTCCTGAAATTTCCAGGCAAAGGGAGCCCCACCCTGCTACTGAGCATAGTCTAGTAGCTGTCTGTAGGCGATCTCCAGCTCCCATTCCTAAACAGCCAGGAACTCCAAATCTTCCTGTGCCCAGTGCACTTCCGAGACATTCAGTCTTCGCTCTCTGTGCTGCATTATTTCCTCCAAACGCCACTACCGATCACTCCTAAAGTCAGGATCTTCGGACAGCCTCTAAAACAACAATCCCAGGCCATCATAGTCAAAGCCTTCTGTGGGGCTGTCATCCACTGACCACGGGCACTCTTGGGCTACATACCACGGGAGGACTCTGTAGCTCTCGTCTAAGCACATCTCTGCCCGGATCAGCCTGCTTAACTCGGCTGTCCACTCCTGCTTCGGTTGTTCCCCCAATAACAGCATTCGTACTTCATACTGTGACCAGTACCTTACATGGATGGAGGGGAGAACTTTTCCCTGGTGTTGCTGCTCGAGAGCTAGTGCTTTCTTCCTGAGTTTGCAGCGGATCGAATCAGACCATCCAAGCAGGGCCTCCTCTGATACTGGTCCTCTGTGCTGTATCTGCTTCTCTCACAGCCTCTTTCTGAATTCCTCTTCCATGGTTACTGTTATCTGTACCTTTCCTCTCCTTTGGTGCTGCTTCTTTAGCCGATTACCGATTGCCGTATTTCTGCCATTCTCTGCTCATGTTGCCGCTCTCGTTCTCTCTTGTCGTCGCTCATCCTGCAGCTGGATGTCTCTAATGACATTCTGTATGGCGGTCTCTGATGGGTTAGCACCATATAATGCCGAACCCCTCTCGAACTCGTTGCTGAAACAAGTCTTCAACTGACCGGGGTCCTGCATCACCACCCCTCTGATCCATCTCGGCTAGCTCACTGATCAGGATGGCCTTGTTCTTTGTCCCACCGGTCGCTCCACGGCTCTCAAGTAAGTTTTTCCGTGTGGTTCGCCTGCAGGCTGCATAGCTGGTCATTGACTGTGGTGGTTTGGAGTGTCCCAGTAACTGGAGAGCAAATCCCACCGCTGCCAACCAATGTAACGAGACCCTTGCTCGCTCGGTTCCACTCTCCCGACACTCCTCTGCTGCTATTGAATCGGATTGCAGATCGCAACGTCTGATGGTCATCCAAGGCTCCGGGATTCGAACTACAGCTATGTGCCGTTCGAAATCCATGAGAACAAACACCAGGCAGGCTGTATGTAAGTTCAAACAGGAAACCCTTTTATTGGATGCACACAACACACTTTTATACAGCAGTTTACACACCCCGCCCCCAACAATCGCTTTCCTATTGGTCAATTGTAAAGTACAATGTAGTTCTCAATTAGGTCCTCTTAGCCATGCAAATGAGAACTTGAAATACGGTCAGCAGGGATTGGTCCGATAGCTTGAATAGAAGGACTGCTATGTGTAATGAGACAGAAGCCCCGGGGCAATCAATGTACACAAACAGCCAGACCCAGAACAATGCTTTTCCTCCAGACCATGGAGACGTCTGGAGGGGGGGGGGGGTTAACCTTAAGACAGGGCATAAGACCCCCCACTGTGTAACAGATTTCAAGGAGAAACACTTCCGCATTCCAAGGTCAATGACAATACTCCCCCCTGAGAAACAATCCAACAGCCACAGTGGGACCCCGAACGGGTTAACTCGAGGATGTTGGAAAAGTAGTCTTAACCACTTAAGACCCGGACCTTTATGCAGCTAAAGGACCCAAGGTGTTTTTACAATTTGGCACTGCACTGCTTTAACTGGTAATTGCGCGGTCATGCAATGTTGTACCGAAACTAAATTTGCGTCCTTTTCTTCCCACAAATAGTGCTTTCTTTTGTATTTGATTGCCTCTGCGATTTTTATTTTTTGCGATATAAACGGAAAAAGACCGAAAATGTTCTATTTTTTGTTATAAGAAAAATCGAATACACTTAATTTTAGTCAAACATTTAGGCCAAAATGTATTCAGCGGCGTGTCTTTAGTAAAAAAAAAAAAAATTGCAATAAGCGTATATTTATTGGTTTTCGCAAAAGTTATAGCGTCTACAAACTAGGGTACATTTTCTGGAAGTTACACAGCTTTTAATTTATGACTGCCTATCTCATTTCCTGAGGTGCTAAAATGGCAGGACAGTACAAACCCCCCCCCCCCCCCCTAAATGACCCCATTTTGAAAAGTAGACAGCCCAAAGAAAATGGTGAGGCATGTTGAGTCCATTGAATATTTTTTTTTTTTTGTCCCAAGTGATTGAATAATGACAAAAAAACAAAAAGTTGTCACTAAATTATATATTGCTCACACATGCCATGGTTATATGTGGAATTGCACCCCAAAATACATTCTGCTGCTTCTCCTGAGTACGGAGATACCACATGTTTGGGACTTTTTGGGAGCCTAGCCACATATGGGGCCCCAAGCACCGCCTTCAGCATTTTAAAGGGCGCAAATTTTTGATTTCACTCCTCACTACCTATCTCAGTTTCGCAGGCCATAAAATGCCAAAATAGCACAAAACCCCCCCAAATGATCCCATTTTGGAAAGTAGACACCCCAAGCTATTTGCTGAGAGGTATGTTGAGTAAATAGAATATTTTATATTTAAGTTGCGGGAAAATGACAAACTGATTTTTTTTTTACAAAGTTGTCACTAAATGATATATTGCTCACACATGCCATGGCTTTATGTGGAATTGCACAGCTCTAATTTGTTTTTAAAAATGAAGAAAGAAAAATATTTCTTTTTTTCTTTTTTACATTTTTTAAAACTGTGTGACAAAAAGCGAGATCTGCAAAATACTCACCATACCTCTCAGCAAATAGCTTGGGGTGTCTACTTTCCAAAATTGGGTCATTTGGGTGGGTTTTGTGCCATCTGGGCATTCCATGGCCTCCAAAACTGTGATAGGTAGTGATGAGTGAAATCAAAAATGTACACCCTTAGAAAGCATGTAGACGGTGATTGGTTTTTGGGGTCCCGTACTCGGCTAGGTTCCCAAAAAGTCTCACATGTGGTATCCCCGTACTCAGGAGAAGCAGCAGAATGTATTTTGGGGTGTAATTTCACATATGCTCATGGCATGTTTGAGCAATATATCATTTAGTGACAACTTTGCGCAAAAAAAATATATATTATTTTGCCCGCAATTTGTGTCAAAATATAAAATATTCCATGGACTCGACATGCCTCTCAGCAAATAGCTTGGGGTGTCTACATTCCAAAATGGGGTCATTTGGGGGGTTTTGAATTGTCCTGCCTTTCTGACACTGTTTGTTTGCATAAAAACATTTTTTTTGGCAAGAAAGTTAAGTTGAACCCCCAAACATATATTTTTTAAAGCAAAGGCCCTACAGATTTTGGGGAAAAATACACTTTTTAATTTAAAGCACTAAAACACACTATATTGCCCAAATTATTTATGAAATAAAAAAGATGATCTTAGGCCGAGTACATGGATACCAAACACGACATACTTTAACCACTTGACCACTGGGCACTTAAACCCCCTTAATAACCAGACCAATTTTCAGCTTTCGGTGCTCTCACATTTTGAATGACAATAACGCGGTCATACAACACTGAAGCCAAATAAACTTTTTGTCCTTTTTTCCCCACAAATAGAGCTTTCTTTAGGTGGTATTTGATCACCTCTGCGTTTTTTATTTTTTTCGCTATTAATGAAAAAAAAACGAAAATTTTGTAAAAAAAAATAATTTTTCTTCATTTCTATCATAACATTTTGTAAAAAAAAGTAATTTTTCCTCATAAATTTGGCCTAAAATGTATACTGCTACAGAATTTTGGTAAAAAAAAAATGGATATTATTTAGTCTGGGTGAAAGTTATAGGGTCTACAAGCTATGGTACCAATTTCTGAAAATTGAACAATTTGATCACACGTGAAGTACTGACAGCTTCTCTCATTTTCTTGAGACCCTAACAAGCCAATAAAGTACAAATACCCCCCAAATGACCCCTTTTTGGAAAGTAGACATTCCAAAGTAGTTAGTAAGAGGCATAGTTCGTTTTTTGTCATTTGTTCCCACAATTCTTTGCAAAATTAAGATTTTTTTTTTCATACCATATTGTCATTATAACAGGTTATTTCTCTTACATGGCATGTATATTCCACAAATGACACCACAAAATATATTCTGCTGCTCCTCCTGAGTATGGTGATACCACATGTGTGAGACTTTTACACAGCGTGGCCACATACAGAGGCCCAAGACCGAAGTAGCAACTTCAAGCATTCTAGGAGCATAAATTACACATCTAATCTCTCAACCACCTGTTACACTTTTGAAGGCCCTGGAGCACCAGGACAATGGAAACACCCACAAAGTGACCCAATTTTTGAAAGCTAAACACCCCAATGTATAATCTATGAGGCATAATGAGTCTTTTGAACAGTTCATTTTTTTGCAGATGTTTTTGGAAAATGTGGAAAAAAAAATGAAAATGCATTTTTTTTACACAAAGTTGTCCATTTATAGGATATTTCCAACACATAGCATGTACATAGCAAAAATTACACCACAAAATATATTCTGTTGCTCCTCGTGAGTATGGCAATACCACATGTGTGAGACTTTTACACAGCCTGGCCACATAGAGACCCAAAATCCAAGAAGCACCATCAGGTGTTGTAGGGACACAAATTACACATCCAATTTCCTTACAATCTATCACATTTTTGAAGGCCCTTCATATTTTTAACACAGCATGTACATAGCAAGAGTTACACCCTAAAATACATTCTGCTGAGTAATGGGTAAAAAAAAGGATTACCTGTGTTTTTAGTAGTGCAATTGTCCACAGGAGGAGAGCCCTGATCCAGGCAGCAGGCAGGGACGTGGTCAGCGACAATGAATGGAATTGTCCAGGCAGCAGGCAGGAATATTGTCCATAGTCGGTACAGGCAGGGATACTGTCCATATATAGTCCAGGGCCAGTGCAAGTAGAAACATTGCCAGCAGTGTCAAAATATTCATCCTGGTAGTAAGGAACATGGTCCAAGTAGCGGGCCAGGAAAGAATGGGGACAGGGGTAGAGGCTTCTCCCACCCAAATCTCTTTGAAGCCTCCGGGCAACCAGACCCTAATCTGGGAATGAGAAAACTAAAAAATTATTTTTTTCATCCAGAAAAACAATTCTGGAGCCCCTCACATGTGTAAGACCCCTGTGTTCCCACTAGCATAGCAGGGTAATAGATCAATCCAAGGGGCAGGCAAAAAACGTGGTCAAACAGTCCAGGGTCAATTCCAGAGCAGGCAGAGGTAGGTACAGTTAAGCGTTAGGGAGAAGCGTGGTCGTATAACAAGCCAGGGTCAGTTCCAGAGAAAGCAGAGGTATTTTTAGCATTAGTCAAAAGCGTGGTCGTATAACAGTCCAGGGTCGGTTCCGGAGAAGGCAGAGGTATGTACAGTGCAGTGGCATAAGGGGTGTGGAGGAAAATGACAGGGAATTTGAATTTTGTTTACCTAATAATTTTGAGCAGTATTGTAACGGCGGAAACATGCACCTAAACAGAGGCCTGGTTGGGAGGGACAATAAACTGCGGTGTCTCTTCTGACTCCTCCTCTGGCGCACACCCAACATTTCTTCTGGCGTTTGCGCCCATTTTCATGGGGGGGGGATTTTGTCAGGAAAGTGGCATTCGTGGAGTCTGCTCACGCAATCAGTGCGAAGAATTTCTGGTGGGATTTCAAAGAACAAAAGGGCGGTAATGACTTCTTCTTGAAAGTAAAGATAGGGTGCGGGATTCGTTGTTGATTTTTTGTATATAACATAAGCGTTATAGAAGGCCAAACTGAAAAAATAAATGGACACTTTCTTGTACCAGTGACGGGATTTTCTTGAGGGAAGGTAGGGTTCAATCATCTGGTCGTTGAAGTCCACTCCTCCCATAAACAAATTGTAGTCGTAGACACAAGATGGTTTATGGACTGAGCCTCTTTTGGGGACTTCCACGTAGGTGTCATTGTGGATCGTGGTAAGCATGTGGACGTCTCATCTGTCCTTCCACTTGACAGCCAATAGTTCCTTGTTCCGCAAAGATGTCGTCTCTCCTCGTCTTGGCTTTTGATTCACCAATTTTTGTGGGAAGCTCTTTCTGTTGATTCTTACTGTGCCACATGCTGGGGTGTCTCTCCGGTAAAGATTTCTAAACAGGGGAAGGCTAGTATAAAAATTGTCCACATAAAGGTGGTATCCTTTTCCAAGTAGTGGATAGATAAGCTCCCAGACCACTTTTCCACTGGTTCCGATGTATTCGGGGCATTCGGGGGGATGCAGTTGGGAGTCCTACCCTTCGTACACATGGAAAGAGTAGAGGTACCCCGTGTCTCGGTCGCACAGTTTGTACATTTTCACCCCATATGGGGCCCTTTTGCTGGGGATGAACTGTTTGATGCCCAGCCTGCCGGAGAATTTGACAAGGGACTCATCCACGGATATATTTTGTTCAGGGGTATATAACTGGGGAAATTTTTTAGAAAAATTTGTCAAAAGCTGGGTCATTTTGGGGAGGGCACTGGGTGTTATCATTATAGTGGAGGAACGGTAGAATCATAAAGTATCGGGATCTGGGCATACGGGATGAGAAGACTGGCATGTGGTGGATGGCTTTGGTAGACCAATAGGAGTACCCGTTGTTTGTTTTTTGAGAGACCCATATTGAAGGTTAGGCCTAAGAATATTTTGAACTCCTCTACGGTCAGGTCTCTCCACTGAAAGGGGCAGGCATAACTGGAATCAGGGTTGCTTGCTATAAACTGCTCAGCGTAGAGGTTGCTCTGGGCCACAATAGATGACAATAATTCTTCTGTAAAAATCAAATGAAAAAAATCAAGCATGTCAAAATTATCGTTCACCTGTACACCTGGTTGGGTGGTGAAAAGGGGGATATTTGATGCTCCAGAATTAGAAGGCAGCCACAGGGGGTTTTGAAGGCCATAGGGAAGGCTGGCATGGCCCCTATCCCGTTGGGGCGGAGAGGACACCCTACTGGTGCCTGACCTTTGTTGCACTGCTCGCGAGGTGGACGGCACTGCTCGCGAGGTGGACGGCATTGCACTTCTAGTAGTAGGCTGCTGCTGCTCCACGCCAGAAGGCCTTCTTTTAACGGGCACAGGTTCCTCCTCTGATTCCGTATATGACCTGCTTCCTGTTACGGGCTCATAGGCCGAATCCGAATCGGACAGAGACTCAGGCTCCTCGCAGCTCTCATCAGTCACGCATAGTTTCTGGTAGGCCTCCTTGGTGGTAAAAAAAATTGTTGCCATACTGGTGGCTAGTGAGGCTGCACTGCAGAACACTGGTGGCACTGCAGTGGCGCAGGTGTAACTGATGGGCAAAGGTGGCACTGGTGTGAACTGGTGTGGCTCTGGTTGCACTGCTGTGGCTCTGGGGTCACTGATTAGCAGGCGGCACTGGTGGGCACAGGCTGCACTGCAGTGGTGCAGGTGGAACTGGTGGGCACAGATGGCACCGGTGGGCACAGATAGCACAGGCGGCACTGGAGGGGTGCAGATGAGCACTGATTGGCACAGGTGGCACTGGTGTGGCTCAGATGACACTGGTGCGGCACTAGGGTAGCACTGGTGTGGCACAGGTGGCACTGGTGTGGCACAGACGGCACTCGTGGGCACAGGTGGCACTGATGTGGCAGTGTTGTGGCACTGTTGTGCACTGGTGTAGCACAGGTGGCACTGGTGGGGCACAGAAGGCGCTGGTGAAGCACAGATGGCACTGGTAGGGCATAGATGGTGCTGGTAGGGCACAGATGGGCCACTGCTGGGCACTGACGTCTGGTCACTAATCTTTCTCCTCTTCTCTCACGCTGCAATGGTGTGAGGAGAGGAGAGAGATGACCTGCAGGTGACCCACACTGCCCAGGTTTGTTTACATTTGTGATCGCGCCGTCATTGGACGGCGCGATCACGTGGTAAGGAGCCGCTTCCATTGGCTACTTACCGCGATCATTGACGCTGTGAGTCCCATGGACCTGGCGAGCGCCGTGACCGCGTGTGCGCGCCCGCTCGGGTGAGCGAATCTGACGCTACCCATGCGCCTGGGTTTGTTTACATCTGTGATCACGCCGTCATTGGACGGCGCGATCACGTGGTAAAGAGCCGCTTCCATTGGCTCCTTACCGCGATCATTGATGCTGCGGGTCCAATGGACCCGGCGAGCGCCGGTGATCGCGTGTGCGGGCCCGCTCGGGCACGCAGACCTGACTCTACGGGAGGACGTCCATGGACGTCCGTTTAGAGTTAGGGAACCGCCTTATGGACGTATTTAGTCTATAGGGCGGTTACTAAGTGGTTAAAACTGCGCACAAACGCGCAGTGGCGACAAACTACATACATTTTTAAAACCCTTTAAAAGCCTTTACAGGTTACCACATTAGATTTACAGAGGAGGTCTACTGCTAAAATTACTGCCCTTCACGGCGATACCTCACATGCATGGTACAATTGCTGTTTACATATGACTCCAGACCGAGGCTTGCGTTGGCCTTTGCGCAAGATTAGGGGGGGACAGGGATGCTTTTAGCTTTTTTTATTTTATTTGTAAACTGTTCCTTCCATTTAATTTATTTTTTACCATTTTTATTGTTATCTCAGGGAATGTAAATATCCCTTATGATAGCAATAGTTAGTGACAGGTACTTTTTTTTTTTTTAAATGGGGTCTATTAGACCCTAGATCTTTCCTCTGCCCTCAAAGCATCTGACCACACCAAGATCGGTGTGATAAAATGCTTTCCCAATTTCCCATATTCAGGGGGAGGGCACTCCCTCCCACTGAGTGTAAAAGCAGTCTAGAGGCTAATTAGCCGCTAGGACTGCTTTTACATGAAAGCCGACCGCTGGCTGAAAAGAATGATACCAAGACGATACCTAAACCTGCAGGCATCATTCTGGTATAACCATTCAAAGTCGAGCAACATACCAGTACGTTGATGGTTCTTGTTGGACATGTATTGTAATCTTTTAATTTCATGCAGCCTGTTGGCTGAACGAAAAAAAGATTGATCAGTCGGTATGCTCACCATTAGAATACCTCCCTTCATCCACCCACTTCTAATGATGGGCATACATGCACCATTTATATATGTCGAAGCATGGGGGCATCCTCCCGCAAAAAAGTTATGCCGCGTACATATGGTCGGACTTTTCCATGGGCATGCCTCCGTTGGAATTTTGACCGTATGTACGCTGCATAAAAAGTTATGCCACGTACACACATGGTCAGACTTTTCCACAGGAAAGCCTCCGTAGGAATGTCAACCGTATGTACACGGCATTAGGAGCAAAATCGCTCCTTCGTCCCTAATGCCGCTATGCTTCGGCATATATGCTCCTACAGAGTTGGAGTCGTGGCTTTATATATCGTGGGAGCAAACGCTGTTGCTGTCACGTTAAATAAATCCACGCTGCAACTGAATGGCGTACCTGCTAAGCAAATGATGGTTAACATTAAAACAAAGTAACATTACAGTATATCAGTAAGACCATACCATACCTGCAAAGCAAATACCAAAAAAAAAAAAAAAAAAAACATAGTAAAAAAAATAGGATTTTTGTACTTACCGTAAAATCCATTTCTCTGAGTTCATGGACGGACACAGCGGTATTGACCTTAGGGTTATATATCCTTCCTTTCAGGAGATACTAGGCAGAAAAAACAGCACTTTAAGTGTTAAAACACTTTCCTTAGTACAGCACCTCCCAGTGGGCGGGTCCCCCGGGTATATCCCACTCTCTGGCTCAAGCAGCCCCAGTTCGTAACAAGCAGTACAAACAAAAAGGAGGGGTGGGAGCAGCATTGACCTTAGGGACGTTCCCAAGCAGAAAATTTCGAGGGGTGGGAAAACAACACAGCAAACCAAGCTTCATCCCAAACAAAACCGGAGTTTCTCAACAGAGGAACCCCAACCTTAAACTGCCACCTGTAAAACCTTGAGGTCGAAGGAGGCATCCGAAGATGCACTCACATCCACCTTGTAAAATTTTGAGAAGGTGTGGATTGACGACCAGGTCGCTGCCTTACACACCTGTAAAACAGACGCTTCATGGCGGAAAGCCCAAGAGGCACCAATCGCCCTGGTCGAATGCACCGTAACCTGAAAGGGAGGCACCTGCCCCTGCAGGGCTTAGGCCTGAAGCACGACCTGTCTGATCCACCTAGAAATGGTGGCCGACGAGACCACCAGACCCTTTTTAGGACTAGTCACCGACACGAACAGTGAGTCGGACTTCTGAAACTGAGCCGTAGCAGACAAGTACACCCGTAGGGCCCGAACCTCATTCAAGGAATGCAAAGTGGCCTCCTTCGGGTTTTTCGGCCGAAGACATAAGGATGGTAAAACAATGTCTTCATTAATGTGAAAAGCCGAAACAACCTTTGGAAGAAAAGACGGCTGCGGCTGCAGCACCACCTTATCCTTATGGATGACCAAGTAGAGAGTCTTGCAAGACAAGGCCGCCAGTTCAGATACCCGTCTGACCGAGGTAATTGCCACCAGAAAAAACATCTTCAGGGACAGAGTCAACAAGGGGATCTTCCGAATGTCCTCAAACTGAGCGTCTTGGAGCACCAAGAGGACTAAATTCAAGTCCCATGGAGGCATTGGAGGACGCACAGGAGGGGCCACATGCTGAACCCCCTGCACAAACGTACGCACCAGGGAGTGCGCCGCCAAGGGTCGTTGAAAGTAAACAGCTAGTGCCGAAATCTGACTCTTAACCGTACTTAAGGCGAGAGCCTGATCCACTCCACGCTGTAAGAACAGCAGAATCCGGGACATCACATATGTACGGGGGTGCCATTTCATCTCTTCGCACATAGAGATGTAGGCCTTCCACGTACGATGGTAAATTTTTTGTGAAGTAGACTTCCGTGCTCGTACCATGGTAGAGATCACCGAGCCCGACAGGTCACGGTCCCTCAGCACCTGGCTCTCACCAGCCACGGCGGTAAGCCAGCGACTGTAAAGCAGGGTGCAAGATCAGAGCCTGCGACAGAAGATCTTCTCTCAGGGGTAGACACCAAGGGACGTCTGCCACCAGACGTACCAGGTCCGTGTACCAGGGACGGCGCAGCCAATCTGGGGCGATCAGGATTGTTTGAATCCCCTCAGCTTCCACTTTGCGCAGCAGGCAAGGAAGAAGCCTCAGAGGAGGGAAGGTGTAGATTAGGCGATAGTGACCCCATGGCGCCACCAACGCATCCGCCCACGGGTCCTTTGACCTGGCCATGAACCGTGACACCTTCCGATTGAGACGAGACGCCAGAAGGTCCACGTCTGGAGTGCCCTAATTTTTGGCACAGACTCTGAAACACCTCCGGGTGTAGTGACCATTCTCCTTGGTCTAGCGTTTGGCGACTTAGGTAGTCGGCTTGCCAGTTCAGCTTCAGCCAGTTCAACAGAGCTGGAACGTACCTTTCGGCCCACCGGAGGATGTGCGTGACTTCCGTTGCTGCAGCCGAGCTCCGTGTGCCTCCTTGATAATTGACGTACGCCGCGGCCGTGGCGTTGTTGGACTAGATCCTGACTGTTCGGTCCTGCAGACCCAGGGACTACTTGGAGAGACACAACTTGATCGCTCGGAGCTCCAGTACATTGATTGGAAGGCGGGACTCCTCCCGAGTCCAGCGCCCCTGGGCTGACTAGGCACCCCAGACACCCCCCCAGCTGGAGAGGCTGGGATCCGTTGTGACCACTGTTCCAATGGCACAGCAGAAACAACTTCCCGGTCCGAAGTACCGGAGACGTCAGCCACCACACTAGGGAGGACTTGACCAGTCGACTCACCCGAATCTGGTAATCCAGAGATGAAGGGAGCTTGTCCCAACGTGACAGAATCTCTTTCTGTAACACTCGGGTGTGGAATTTTGCACACGGAACTGCCTCGAAAAAGGCTACCATCAGACCCAGAACCCTCATGCAAAAGCGAAGCGATGACCACTTTTGGGTTGCCAACCGTTGCACCGCAGATTGTAGTGTCTGAAGTTTTTCCGTTGGGAGAAAAACTCTTGCCTCCAAGGAATCCAGGACTAAACCCAGGTATTCCAGCCCCTGAGACGGTACCAATACTGACTTCTGGACATTCAGTAGCCAGCCAAATTCTCGGAGGGTCTGGCAGGTGATAGATACATCCTCTTCTAATTCTGAGCTTGAGGAAGCTCTCAGGAGAAGGTCATCCAGGTATCCTACGATAGCGATCCTGCGCTGCCTTAGCAGGGCCAGAATAGGAGAGAGCACCTTGGTGAAGACCCGTGGTGCCGAGGCCAGGCCGAACGGGAGGGCCACAAATTGAAAGTGGTCCTCTCCGATCGCGAAGTGCAGAAATCTCTGGTGCTTTGAGCATATGGGAATATGCAGGTATGCGTCCATGATGTCCAAGGACGCCATAAAATCCACCTAATGCAGCGCTGCCACTACCGAGCGAAACTACTCAATTCTGAATTGTTGCACTTTGACAAAACAATTGAGGGCCTTGAGGTCCAGGATTGGACGGACCCCTTCCTTCTTGGGGACTACAAACAGATTGGAGTAAAACCCCTGAAACCGTTCCATTGAGTGTCAGAGTCTATAGAACTTACCGAGGCCGAGATGCTGCGGACGGCTCACCCTTGCGAACCAGCGCTGACCGCCCTCTGGTGGTGAAAACAGAGGGGTGACAGCACCAGGAGGCACCGGTACCGGAAACAGGTAGCTGAGTCAAGATGCAGATCGAGGAAGACACAGGAAGACGCTGGAGACACCTGGTGGATGAGTACGATATCCGGGACACTGGATCTGCAGATAGGCTGAGGAGACAGTCCGTGACAAACAGGATCAGGGGACCGAAGAGACAAAACAAGTTCAAGGTACTGGCTGTGGGCCAAGGATCGGAGAGATCAGCGGAAGTCCAGTAATGCAAGCCAAGGTCAAGGATCGGAGAGGTCAGCGGAGTCCAGGGGTGCAAGCCGGGGTCAAAGGATTGGAGAGGTCAGCAAAGTCCAAGGCAGGCCGAGATCAGGTATTCAAACAGGTAAGCCAGGAAGTTTCAGGTCAACAGGTTCAAGGCAGTGAGACACATACAGGAGCTGATGACAAACCAGCAACCTGTCATGTGTCAGAGGCAGGTTTAAATAGGGCGGTGAGCCCTGTGATTGGTTCCGACGGGACCGTGTGAGCTTGCGCCGTGCGCGCGCTCCCGCACGCGCCGCGCCGCCAGACCGTGCCCGTGCACGCGCATAAGCTGAATAGGGACGCACGGCAGCGCCGCTCTACTGCGCATGTGCGCGGGACCATAGTCTGCAGAATTGGTGCCCTGACAGTGCCCCCCCCCCCAAGGGGCGGACTCCGGACGCCCAAACTGGCCATTAGTTCTGGATGTTCTTGATGAAAAGTCCGGATCAATCGAGGGGCATGAATGTTCCTGGAAGGCTCCCATGAATTGTCCTCCGGAGAATAGCCCTTCCATTTAATTAGATATTGGAGTTGTCTACCTCTCTTCCTGCAGTTCAAGATAGTCTCCACTTCAAATTCTCCTTCACCTTCAACCTCTACTGGCGGGGGCGGAGGTTCTCCCCTGCCCAGAAAAGGGTCCGGAACCAAAGGTTTAAGCAGGGAAGCATGGAAGACTCGGCTAGCACCCGTTCAAAGGCCACAGAGTTGATCCTGCGTTTAATTTTGAATGGGCCAATAAATCTTGGGCCCAATTTTTGTGAAGAAATAGGCAATTTAAGGTTTGAAGCGGATAGCCAAAATTCCTCGCCGACCTGAAATGTAGGGCAGTCCTTCCTTCCCCTGTCAAAGAATTTTTTATAGTCCTCCTGAGCTTGCCGCATTACTTTTTGTAATAGCTGGAAGTTCTGTTAATGGAAGTTACACGTTCCTGGACGGCCGGTACGGGTGTTTCGGGAATGAGATCTGGCAGGAAGGAGGGATGGAAGCCACAATTGGCCCAGAATGGAGTTTGGTTGGTAGTTGCATGGACCGAGTTATTGTATGCGAACTCAGCAGAGGCTAGTAGAGATCACCAATCATCCTGGGAGGCTGAACAAAAACAGCGGAGGTACTGCTCCAAAGTCTGATTGGTTCTATCGGTTTGGCCGTTGCTCCGAGGATGATAGGCCGAGGACAGGCAGACTTTCACTTCCAGGGACTTACAGAGCTCCTTCCAGAACCTGGACGTAAATTGTGTACGACACTCTAAGGGACTCCGTGAAGTCTGATGATTTCGTTAAAGAACATTCTAGCTGTGTCAGAGGCTGAGGGTGTGCCGACCATGGGCAGGAAATGCGCCATCTTAGACAAGCGGTCGACCACGACTAGGATCGTGGTGAACCCCTCAGAAGGCGGCAGGTCCACGATAAAGTCCATTGAGATGTCTGCCCAAGGACGCTCCGGGATGGGTAGTGGCTTGAGTAGGCCCCAGGTCTTAGTATTAGATCCCTTGTTGCGTTGGCAACAAGTGCAGGAGGCCACATAGGTCTTACAGTCACGTTTCCAATCAGGCCACCAAAAGGACCGAGAGATCAATTCAGAGGTCTTGCGCGTCCCAAAATGTCCTGCAAGTTTAGGGTCGTGGAAGGTGCTTAGAAGTAACTGCCTTACCTCCCTTGGCACGAAGATCTTGTCTCGGGACCATCATAAATCTTCTTGTTTTACCAGGGACGAGACTTCTGGGTCAGAGCATTGGTGTGATGCCCTCTTAAGAGAACTGAGAAGGTCTGACTGAGAAATCAAGAAAAAAATTTGAGGTTTCAGAATAGTGCTGGGTTCTGATGAGCTGGGAATTTCGGGAAACATCCTTGAAAGGGCATCTGCTTTACCGTTCTTTGATCCGGGTCTATACGTAATGTGGAAGTTGAAGCGTGTGAAGAAGTGTGCCCAGCGGGCCTGCCTGGGTCGAAGACGCTTCGCTGAACGTAAATACTCCAAATTCCTGTGGTCTGTAAAAATCAAGATGGGATGGCTTGCCCCCTCCAGCAGGTACCTCCATTCTTCTAGCGCGAATTTGATGGCAAGCAACTCCCTATCGCCAACGTCATAGTTCTTTTCAGACGGAGTGAGTTTCCGGGAGGCATAGGCAACTGGGTGCAGAAGAGATTTGGGCCCCTGTCTCTGGGACAGGACAGCGCCAGTAGCGGACTCAGAGGCATCAACTTCTAAGATGAACGGTAGTGCAGGATCAGTATGGTGTAGGACAGGAGCAGAGGAGAATACTGTCTTTAATTTGGAAAAAGCCTGCTGGGCTTCCTGGGACCATTGGAAACGGCTTCCCTGCCTTGTGAGCTTGGTGATGGGAGAGACGATTGCGGAGAACCCGACAATCAATCTCCTATAAAAGTTGGCGAAGCCAATGAAGCGTCGAACACCTTTTTTGTCTGTCGGGGCCGGCCAGTCTTAAATAGCCTTAACCTTTTGGGGGTCCATGGCAACCCCATTTGTGGATATTATGAAACCCAGGAATTGTACTGAGGATCTCTCAAACTCAAAACTTCTCTGCTTTGAGATATAACCGGTGCTTTGTGAGGATTGTGAGGACCTGTTTGACGTGACCTTGGTGAAGTTCCAACGTGGCCGAGAAGATGAGGATGTCATCTAAGTATACGACGAGAAAGTCATCCAGATGTTGGCGGAAGATATCATTGACCAGATGTTGAAAAGTGGCCGGGGCATTGCAGAGCCCGAAGGGCATGACTAAGTATTCGAAATGTCCGAATCTAGACCTAAACGCCGTCTTCCACTCGTCCCCTTTCCGGATCCTGACTAGATTGTAGGCGCCCCGGAGGTCGAGCTTGGAAAAAGACCTGTGCCGAGGCGAAAACGTTGAAACAACTCCGGGATGAGTGGTAATGGATACCTATTTTAAATGGTGATCTTGTTTAGCTCTCTGTAGTCGATGCAAGGTCTAAGGGAGCCGTCCTTTTCGACAAAAAAGATCCCGGCCCCCGCGGGAGAGGAAGAAGGTCGAATTAATTTTTTCTCTTAATTCTCGTCGATGTAGGCTTTGAGAGCCGTTAACTCGCTCTCGGAGAGGGGGAAGACGTGGCCAAAAGGGATCTCGGCTCCAGGCAGGAGATCGATGGGGCAGTCGTAAGGTCGATGTGGGGGCAGGCAATCAGCCTGTTTATCGAAAACATCTCTAAATTCCAGGTAGACCGGAGGAACGTGCAGGAGACTTTCCAGTGGGTTTAGAATGGTAGAGCAGGAGACAGGAGGAGGTGGAAGGCAGTGCTGAGAGCAGTATGAGGAGGTAAGGTTTATTTCTTTCGTGAGCCAATTGATACAGGGTTGGTGAAGCTGCAACCACGGAAGACCCAGGATGATGGGATACATAGGAGATGGGATGAGGTCCAGACGAAGGTGCTCTTGGTGTCCCGAATCCGTGGTAGCAAGCAGAGGGAGAGTTTCCTGGGTGACCAGACCGGAACAAGGACGGGAACCGTCAGCCAAGAGGACTTGAAGATGAACGTCTTTAGTGCGGCAGGGGACGTGCAGCTTCCGGGCCGTAGTAGAGTCTAAGAAGCTGCTACAAGCTCCAGAATCAACGATAACCGGCAGGCGGGTCTCCCCGTCCGGAAGCTGAAGAGAAAGAAAAAGCACGATGTAAGTCTGTGGTAACTGGGAGGCATGGTAATTAAACACCGGTGAAGGTTTCAACTTACTAGGCCTGACGGGGCAGTTGAGGAGGAAGTGGCTATCCGCGCCACAGTAGAGGCAAAGATTCTCCCGTCGCCTGCGCAGTCGTTCCTCTGGGGTGAGTGGTGCTCAGACTACGCCGAGCTGCATGGGCTCTGGATCCGGCAATGAGGAATTGGATGGAGCAGGTGGAGGAATGGGTACTGAAGGCTGTCTTGGCGGAGCCCAGCTGAGGCGGCTGGTCTGGAACCGCTCAGAACGCCGCTCCCGCAGGCGTCGGTCCAGTTTGGTGGCAGACTGGATCAGGCCTTCCAGTGAAGCGGGGGTCTCAGAACGTGCAAGCTCATCTTTGAGGGCCTCGGAGAGACCCTGGCGGTACTGGTACTTTAAAGCCACCTCGTTCCAACCTGTGTCAGCTGACCACTTCCTGAACTCAGCGGTATAGTCCTCTATGGGCCGCCGACCCTGATTCAGATTGTGGAGGGTGGCTTCTGCGGTGGCAGAGCGCAGCGGATCGTCGTAGAGTTTGGCCATGTGAGTGAAGAAGGCATCAATGGTGTCCAGAACAGGGCTTCTTTGTTCCATTAAGCCATGGGCCCAGGCCTGGGGCTCATCTGAGAGAAGGGAGATGACAAACCCTACGTTTACAGCTTCCGAGAAAAAGGTCCTTGGCTGTAGGGCAAAATACAAGGTGCAGGCATTCTTAAAGGCCCGATACTTCCTTCGGTCACCTACAAACCGTTCGGGTGTAGGTACTCGGGGTTCGGGGTGCGAGACCATTACTGCTGGACCCGGGAAGATGACGGAGCTGTGTGCCCTGTAGTTTGGACGGCAGGTGCCGCAGAAGGTCCGGGTGGAGTGGCTAATTGCTGTAGACGGCCGTCCATCTGGAGATATCCCTCCTGTAGTTTTTGCACCGCTTCGGTCAGGGCAGAGACTTGTTGGCAGAGGGTTTCAAATGGTGAGCGCGCCCGGTCGGCCTCAGACATCTGGCTGGTTTGTACTGTCAGAGTCTATAGAACTTACCGAGACCGAGATGCTGCGGACGGCTCACCCTTGCGAACCAGCGCTGACCGCCCTCTGGTGGTGGAAACAGAGGGGTGATAGCACCAGGAGGCGCCGGTACCGGAAACAGGTAGCTGAGTCAAGATGCAGATCGAGGAAGACACAGAAAGACGCTGGAGACACCTGGTGGATGAGTACGATATCCGGGACACTGGATCTGCAGACAGGCTGAGGAGACAGTCCGTGACAAACAGGATCAGGGGACCGAAGAGACAAAACAAGTTCAAGGTACTGGCTGTGGGCCAAGGATCGGAGAGATCAGCGGAAGTCCAGTAATGCAAGCCAGGGTCAAGGATCGGAGAGGTCAGCGGAGTCCAGGGGTGCAAGCCGGGGTCAAAGGATTGGAGAGGTCAGCAAAGTCCAAGGCAGGCCGAGATCAGGTATTCAAACAGGCAAGCCAGGAAGTTTCAGGTCAACAGGTTCAAGGCAGTGAGACACATACAGGAGCTGATGACAAACCAGCAACCTGTCATGTGTCAGAGGCAGGTTTAAATAGGGCGGTGAGCCCTGTGATTGGTTCCGACGGGACCGTGTGCGCTCGCGCCGTGCACGCGCTCCCGCACGCGCCGCAACGCCGGACCGTGCCCGCGCACGTGCGCGCACATGCGCTGAATAGGGACGCGCGGCAGCGCCGCTCTACTGCGCATGTGCGCGGGACCATAGTCCGCAGAATTGGTGCCCTGACATTGAGGGAACTGGAACAATCACTCCCCTGACCAGTAGATCCTGGACAGCCCCTGATAGATCCTTCCGGCGATCCGGAGGAAGCCAGAGGTTGGAAGGAAAAAATAGGTTTGGTGGACAAGAGAGAAACTCTTTGTACCCCGAGGAAACTACTTCGCAAACCCAACGGTCGGAAAGAAGAGACCTCCACCGAGCCACAAATCCGCGAAGCCGGCCCCCCCACCCGAGACGTGGGCGGGGGCAGACCTTCATGCGGAAGCAGGTTTGTCCGCAGGCTTGTTGGGCTTGCGGTACCAGGTGCGCTTCTGCCCTGCAGCGGGTGCCTTAGCACCTTGAAAACTTTTTCCTGACGCATTTAGCGGACAAAAAAAAAGCTTAGGGGTAGTAAAGGAGGGCCCTTGCTTACAGCGAGGCTCCTTACCCTTCCCAGATTGTGGGAGCAGCATGCTCTTACCGTCTGTGGCATCCTTTATGTCGTCCAGGGACGCCCCAAAAAGCCGTTCACCCTTAAAGGGTAAATCCACCAAGGCCTTTTTTGAAGACTGGTCCGCAGACCAACACTTCAGCCACACAAGGCGGTGTAGTACCACTGCGTAGGCGGAGGCCCTGGAAAGCAAGGGGAGCGTATCCAGGGCCGACTCACAGACAAACTTTAGGCCCTGCACTAACTGGTCAGCCAGGTCCACACAGGTCTCAGAAGCATTCTGCGCCTCCAGCTCCTGCAGCAAGGCCTTTGCCTGTTCAATAAGTGTCTGCGACACCAGAGCCCCGGCTAAAAACCGGTCTCACCGCCGACCCCACTACTGTGAACATAGAGCGGGCCACAGCCTCAGCTCTCCTATCTGCGGGATCCTTAAAGGCGGGAGCCCCTTCCACAGGCAATGTGGTGGCCTTGTTCAGTTTGGACACAGGGGGGTCCACTGACGGAGGAGAAATCCACTTTTTTTAAAAAGTCCTCCTCAAAAGGGTAAAGTATTTTGGAGCATGAAAAAAAATGTGTATATCCAGGGCGCTCCAAACATTTGAATCCTTACAGATAAAGTCTGTTGGAGAGGGTAGCAGATCTTCAAACACTTTAGGCAACACTCAGGGAGACAAGCAATCTCTAATGGAAAAAGAAAAACAAACAAGGCGCCTCCAAGTGCAGAAGTATTAAACTTGTAATATCCCCTAAAGGGGTTAAAAACACTTACAAGATGGTGGATGAAACAGGCATGTAGCAGGTAAGTGTGTCCAGAAGATGTTCCAGTGGCAGGACAGTCCCAGTCTGATGATGAAGCTTCCAGGGAAGTCCACAAGAGGACAGCCAACTTGTGCTCTGAGTGTTCAGGGAACACAATGGTGCTGGAGCCTGGGGATGATGTCAGAGGAAGCGAGACAAAAGCCAGCATGGAACACAAACAGGAAGAGGCCAGTAAGTGTGTCAGAGGCGGGACGTGTTTCGGAACAGCTCATTGGTTCCTTCTTCAGCCAGTGACCAGCAAAAACTTTCTGCGGCTTATCCCATTCCTTGTACAACAGCTTGTCCAGATGTGGAACACAAGGAAACACTTTCACGGTGCGGGGTGGCTTGCGGAACCCAAAAGGGACCGGTATATGCAATGCCTCCTCCAAATCCTCAAATTTTTGAGTATCCCGCACACAGTGATAAGAGCTCCAACAAACGCCTTATCATGCGCTGACCTTGAAGCAGAGTCATCCTCATTGTCCGTGTGGGCTAAGCCTGCATCATCCGACATGACAGAACCATCCCCAGAAGCAGGCACAGGGAGGGGGCGCTTTCGCCCACCTTCTGGCCACTTGTCGCTTCAATCCTGGTGATAAACGCCTCAAGGACTGCCGTCATAGCCTCTACAGAGGCCGCAGGGGCACTAAGGGTTAACTTAGGCATGGTTGGGGTAGAAGCCTCTGGTTCAGACTCCATGCTGACCCACCGCTATGCCGCCCTAGTACTGCAAGGCAGAGACCCACAGGCCACCCTCCCGGTCGCAAAACAGAGAGCAGGGGACCCCCAGGGGACTCACCAGCCGACCAGGCTGTAGTGCTAGCTGAAGCGCTGAGAGTGCTGTCTGTGCTGCGCCGTCATTCAGGAAGCAATTCGCTGGCTTTTACGCGGTTATTCCAGGCACTAGAGGCCAAGACTTTCCCAAGATGGCCGCCGAAATGCAGAAAAAAGCATGCGGGCCACAAGAATATGGTCGCCGATATATAAAAACCGCGACTCCGGCAAAATGGCGGCCATACACGGGTTTAAAAACCAGTAACACACAGCAGAACACAGCCCAGCACACACAGCAACCCCAGTACAATAAAAAATAGCACCTCACAGCAGCACAGCCCCCAGTAGTAACAGAGCCCCAGGCGGACCCCCGCTTACAGCCGCCACCTAGAATGGGGAAAGAGGGAGAGGAAGGGAGAGAGGAAAGCAGGGCGGACCCTCATTTGACCTCCCAAGAACGCACCAGCTGCACCACCCTGCCAGGGCAAGGGGACACTACTTACCCGTCCTGCGACCACCGGCTGGAGGCATTCCAGACAGACCCAACGTCCACAGCAGGTACGGCATGGCTGTCGGCCTGGCACACTGTGACAAGGCCATAGAGACCGGTCATATGTGTGCCCTGGAACATGTAGTTCACCGGCCATCGCTGGAGCAACGGTGCATGTCGTGGACAGCCCAGCGCGTAGCACACGCTCGATGGCCGAACACTATATTACTATACCACTAAGGGGGGTGTATGCTTTGCGCATAGGTGTAAGCGTTACTGGTACTAACCTGGGGCCACACAGACCCTGACTGACACTAACATTTTATTGATATCACCAGCTGGGCGATCAGGGGGTTAAACCTTTATTGGGTTATATACACCGGGTGCCCTGATGCTATAAACAGCAAACTAACTAACCAGCGTCAACTGTAACACTTATACGGTGATCATTGGTGAAAGGGTTAACTAGGGGGCAATCAGGGGGTTAAAACCTTTGTTAGGTAATATATGGGGGTACCTGACGCTTTATAAAAACCTGGCGGCGAACCTAAATAACTGGCTAACCAGCGCCACCAGTGACACTTATACGGTGATGACTGGTGAAAGGGTTAACTCTAGGGGCAATCAGGGGTTAAAACCTTTATTTAGAAAATGTATGGGGGTACCTAACGCTATAAAAAAAATAACTAGCTACCTAGCGGCACCAGTGACGCTAATACAGCGATCAGAAAAAGGATCGCTTAGTGACACTGGCAATAGGGGGTGAAAGGGTTAACTAGGGGGGTGATCAAGGAGTTAAACCTTTATTAGGAGGGATAGGGGGCTACCCTGGACCTAAAAGGGGCCTAACACTAACTGCCCTGCAACTTTTTACTGTCACAAATGACATAAATAAATGATCACTGCAATCAGTGACACTGTGACAGGGGGCTGGGGGGGGGGGGTGATCGGGGGGGACTGGGGGGGTTAAGTGTGCCTATGTGTCACTGGTGTCAGTGTACTATTAGGTGCAACTTACGTGTGATGTCTTCTCTCCTCTCGCCGGACGAAAAGACCGGCAGGAGGAGAGATCACATCACTTCCTCTGCCTGTGTTTACATTACACAGGGAGAGGCGGAAGGTGATTCGCTGGGAGCGATCGCGAAGGGGTGGTCAGAAACGAACAGCCGCCCCCTCATCCCAGATCGCTCCTAAAGCAAACCGAACCGCCACAAGTACCGGGGGGGTCCTGATCGGACCCCCGACCCACGGCAAGGCAGGCACGTACAGGTACGTTGATGTGCCTGTCTGTGCCATTCTGCCGACGTATATGTACATGCGGTGGTCCTTAAGTGGTTAAGGTTCCAGGTCTGTCTGCTGGGATAACCGATCCGCCTTCCGGTTTTGAGGCCCTGGCCCATAATCGGAAGGCAAGAGGCTCGCATTCAGTCCTCTCCAAAAGCCTCTGTGCCGGCTAGGTCTGTCACACTAATTAATTGACTTTGATAAATAATTGACTGTACCAGTAGTGATTTAGATGAGGCATATTAAAGGCAGTGTACATGTATGCAGTTTTTCTGTTATTTTTTTTGTAATTAATATACAGTAAATCACTTCCTGCTTTCACTTTGGCTCTTTTCTTTATCAGTGTACAAAATTGTATTTTTGTACTTAACCACTTCTGTTCTGAAAAGTTCACCCCCTTCCTGACCAGGTCATTTTTTGCCATACTACTCTGTGTTGCTTTAACCGACAATTGCGCAACACTGTCGTGCAACACTGTACCCAAATAACATTTATGTCCTTTTTTTTTCCACAAGTAGAGCTTTCTTTTGGTGGCATTTGATCACCTCTGCGTTATTTTTTTCTGCTATAAAACATATCCAATGGAAAAAAATAATAAGTGTATATTGATTGGTTTGCACAAAAGTTATTGCTTCTACAAACTATGTGATAGATCTATGGATTTTTTTTTTTTTAGTAGTAATGGCGATAATCAGCAATTTTTAGCGGGACTAACATTGCGGCCGACAAATTTGACACCAAGTGACACTTTATGGGGACCAGTGACACCAATACAGTGATCAGTGCTAAAAAAATGCACTGTCACTGTATTAATGACACTGGCAGGGAAAGGGTTAACATCAGAGTCAATGAAAGTGATAAATGTGTGTTTCTGGGCCTCTTGGTCGCTGCTCGGTTCTACACCTCCCCCCACTGTTAAGCGTGTTTTTCTGGTCCCCCCTTTATTTTCCCTTTTTGTTTTATTTTTTGCTCTTTTATTATTTCCACCCATGTACTTTTATGTGTACTTCTCTGTGTTTCATGTCCATATCCCCTGCGAGGGAATTTATTATCTGTTTCCCCTTTTTCATATTTCAATAAAAACATTGTACCAGAAAGGGTTAAATGTGTTCCCTGGGAGTGCTTTTTAACTGTGTGTCTGCCTGGTGCTTTGACTGAGTGAAGACAGAGATCTGTGTTGCCTCTGACAGAGCTGCGATCTGCCTTGTTGTTTACATGAGAACGATCGGCGTGTTCTGGCAAACATCAAGTTGATTAGCTCCCGCTGTGTCCAATCATAGCAGGAGCGGTCTACAGCAGCGCACGTGTACGCTCAAGGCCCAAAGAAAGAAATTACGTACAGGTGTGTAATTTTGCACTTAAGGGCTGCCCTGCCGCAGTATATGTACGTGGGGCGGTCCTTAAGCTTGTAATATAAACTCCCTCTCTTGGAGTACATTGAGGGACAAAGAAGTTGTACCTGAGCCACTTTGTTAAAATAAGAAACCAAAGCAAAAAGAGAAGCAGTCTTTAAAATGTATCAGTAGCTAAGAGATAGATCACAGCCCAAACCACATCAAGACAATGGGCCAGATTCAGAAACGTTTTACGTCGGCGTATCTCCAGATACGCCAACGTTAGTCCAAATGTGCGCCGTCGCATCTTTGCGCCGATTCACAAAGCGAGATACGTCGAAAAACATGGCTTCAGCCGTCCGACGTAACTTGCCTACGCCGGCGTATCGTGTGTGCATAGTTACGCTGGACGCATTCGGCGTTCCCATTATAGATATGCAAATGAGTAAGATAGGCTGATTCACAAACATAGATGCGCCCGGCCGCTTCATATACGCGATTTGCGTAAGGCTTACGTCAGGTGTAAAGTTACCCCTCATATAGCAGGCGCAGCTAATGCAAAGGTATGGGCCAGGGAACTACGCCGTCAAATTTTACGTTGCGTACACCGTTTACGTAGTACTACGTGAATAGGGCAGTGCGTAGGTTACGTTCACGTCGTAGGCATTGCGCCGACGTATCTTAGTGAGTATATGCGACGTGATTCTGAGCAAGCCCGCGCATGCCCAGTTCGACTGGCCATTCATTTGCATGGGGTCACGCTTAATTTAAATAGATGACGCCCACCTCCTTCCTACTTTGAATTAGGCGGGCTTACGCCGGCCAATTTACGCTATGCCGCCGCAACTTACGGAGCAAGTGCTTTGTGAATACTGCACTTGCCTCTCTAAGTTGCGGTGGCGTAGCGTAAAAAAGATACGCTACGCCCGCACAAAGATACGCCAATGTATCAATCCCGGCCAATGAATGTAGATTTATCTTGGGTAAACAGGAAAATGACAAAAGGATATTAGAACTGTCAAGGTAAAAGGCAACTGCTTTGGGCAGGAAGAAAGTCCTAGCATTAGCTGTCAGTTCAGACACTCTCGCTTGTTGTAATATGTTGGCCGATTTATGTGGGATGTATATATATATATATATATATATATATATATATATATATATATATATATATATATATATATATATATATATATATGTGTGTGTGTATATTGTATTATTATATTATAATTCCAAAATAGACCAGGCCAGATTTCAGTAACCTGTAATTACATGTTACACATCAAAAGAGGCTTGTCGATTGTCAATAGGCAGAGACAGGATGGGTCGATTTTTGTATTGTCTGTGGAATTTGGACTTTGTTCGTTATTGGAAGTTAAATAAAAATGCATTCTCTGGAGAGCCCGGTGTGTTGCTGCAGAACAATACATTTATAGTCATCATACTAACATCTAAATATCAATTATCTAACTGGACAGGACACTATATATGATGTCACTACATCGCTTTGCAAAGGGAATGACTACATGGTATACCTGTTGTACTACCTAATGGTGAGAGTAGAGAAAGGAGGGTCTCTATTTGGTTTAACGGCAGTTTTTGAAACACAGAAAGAAGCAGATTCAGATCCCACAGAGTCACAGGGGAATCAATGGGGGTAGCCACAAAGGGACCACTTGTACAAAGGTTTTAATGTTTTCGCTACCAGGCCCATAAATCGTATGGACCCGACAGGGGGTTTTACACACAGCCATCGGGATTGTGTGTAAAACTGACAAGCATACTCCTGCCTGTCAGGTGGAAGCATTTGGGCTGCAGCCGATTGCCTACACACACACACACACACACACGGTTCGGGCCCCCCCACGCGGGCCTAAGATTGTCTGCTCTCCTCCCCTCCTTGTTGCTGACCCGGAAAAGTGATGTGTTTGACTTCACTTCTGGGTCAGCCTCTTAGTGCCCAGTGCCACCTATCAGTACCCACGAGTGCCACCTCATCAGTGCCCATCAGTCCACATCAATGAAGGAGAAAAAATAGGATTTTTTTCTACTCACCCATGGCCCCTTACAGTTGTATCTGCTGTACCTCCGATAGCGGCCCTGGAGGAAGCCCACCCCCTATTTCCTCCACTTTGCCACCACACACAGCTCTTCTCTGTCTTTGTGGCAAGCACAGCTCATCCTCCTCTCCCTCCACCCCCTGCATAGCAGACACAGCTCCTCCTCCTCATCCTTCCCTCCTCCTCTTGTATGAGGCAAAGCTCCTCTAACCGTTCCTCTCCTCCCTAACCCTCTGACAGCTGGTATTTGCAGGGCACAGTTACCAGTTATGCAAATGTAATTTCCTTCTTCTAAAGTCATATGACTACTGAAGTAATCAGAGACTGGAATTTACTCCAGTAGGAAATAAGTTCCAATGTGAATTTATATTGTAGATATTTGAATGCTGTGGATTTAGCCTGTATTTATCAAACTAAATTTTTCCATATAATATTAACAAGAATAGATCACAACTGTTAAAAGAAAATGTTCAAGTACTGAAATCTATAATTAAGGATATTTATAGATTCCTCGCTTCCTGATGACGTAATCCACGAAACGTACGTCGAGGCGCTAACCAGTCACGCTTTTCCCTACCACTTCCGATTTCCGGGTCCGTTGGTTTTCGACGGTGGAACGCACGCCGGCTATCGAAACTAGCAGTGCGACGGATTTTCGATCCATCTCCAAATCTACGTTACTTCGACGGTGGAACGTACGCCGGCCAGTGAGACGACCAGCGCGACGGATCATCGTACCATATCTGAGTTCGATTGGATATCGAATAACGCCATAAAGCCTCAGTGCCGGGATCAGGGCACAACCTGAGTAAGCAGCCATTTGGCATGTTACTTTTTAATTTTGTTTTAATAAACAGTACTTCACTATGATTGCTCTTCTGTTCCTATTTATATGAATGCTGGATCATCTGAACGTGCCTATCTGGATCACTCTGAGTCATCCCATTGACACAAGCGGTTTATGACTTCTTTTTTAATTAAAAGAGTCTACTAATATTGGTAAGGAGCCATTTCTATTGATCTCACCGGGTGCAAACATATGGTGGAGGTTCCAGAACTGCAATATTTACGTCTCTGTTTGAACCGAGAATCACTATTGGGTGCTTATATTTTTTAGCACTATTTGGACTCAATTCATTATTTAATAATAATTTTTGGTTTTCACTGTA
Organism: Rana kukunoris; assembly: GCA_029574335.1. Classification (NCBI taxonomy): domain Eukaryota; kingdom Metazoa; phylum Chordata; class Amphibia; order Anura; family Ranidae; genus Rana; species Rana kukunoris. The sequence continues at coordinate 366,765,592 of CM056050.1, forward strand.
TGGACTTTTCACTAATAATATATGTTTTTCTAAGAGATTGCACATTTTAATGTATATATATACACATAATTTGCATTGTTTTTGTGTTATTAGCGCCCCTTCACTTCCGATTCTATAATTAAGGATACTTCATGAAATTATAATCCAATTTTTATTGCTATACTGTATACTTACCAAATCACATCTAAGTTGTTTATTTTCATTCTTCGCATTCTCATTTGCCTTTGTAATTTCCTCTAAAAATAAATCAAAATTGATAAAAACATAAATGTTTTCAAATTTGTTATTAAAAATAACAGCAACAGCATCACATCAAAAATAATGGGAGTTATAAAGTCATAGCCATTTACTGTACAGCCAATAGGGAGGCCTAGTGGAAGCTACAAAGAAAAAGCTCAGGTTACACGAGTATCTCATGAAACAATGTTCATTTAATATTCTTTAATCACTTCAATACCCAGCCATAGTCAAATGACGTCCACAGATGAATCTCCCATCCTGGGTGGTTGTCATATGACGTCCTCGGCTTTCCACTGCCCCCGGGGGCCCGCAGAGCAGCGATCAGGGATCCGTTGTGTCCCTCGGCACACAGCTGTCCCCCGATGGGGGTAATGAAGTGGCGGTGGAGCGGCGGCAGCGGGCGGTGGAGCGTAAACCGGCTCCCATATACCGGAGATTCCGGTATAACCTACCGGAATTGATGATGCAGAGCTGCGCATCGGCGTGCATGGTGTCCGCGCGCCCCTGGGGGAGCGCATCGCGGTGATCGGGGCTGAGGCTTTTCCCATGGATAGAGCCCAGCCCCGATCAGGGTAAAGAGCCAATGAAATTCTCTCTTTACCACGTGACCGGCTGTGTCCAATCACAGCCGGTCACTAAATGTAAACAAAACACACTCAATACTTATGTGAAAAAATAGAGCACTACACCACCCATCGCACTCTCCGATCATCTAACCAAAACCTCCTCGATATCCCCAAATACAACTACAAATCAAAGGGAGAACGAAGATTTGCAGTACAAGGACCACGGATATTGAACGCTCTACCATCAGACATTAGCATGGAAGAAAACCATCGGGCCTTCAGGAAGAAGCTCAAGACCCACCACTTCTTTTTTTTTTTTTTTTTAAAGTGTATTTTGTGCGTGAACTCGAGAGAGAGAGGAGCCGGACTGCAGGAGTTGGGAGTAGGCAGACCCTCCCCCCGGAGGCAATCGCCATCCTTCTCCATGCCCCTGGTGGCAATGGAGGGTGTGAGGGGGGCCTCCCACACACCCCGCCCTACCTGCTCCACTTGGGGGCCCGACTGGGGCCCAACGAGACCCCAATGGGGCAGAGGGACTCCCCGTATGAGGGAGTGAGGGGGTCTAGCCCACCCAGCCAGCCCCATAGGTCCTTCGCCTCTGTTTATTTTAGGAGACCGCATGGCCAAAGTTCATGTGTGTTAAACCAATTTTGTGTGCGTGCAAGTGTGGTGGTTTTTGTGGGGGGGGGGTGGGCGTACTAAGCACAGGCGTACCTTGCATAGCACACCCACGGGGAGCCGGGCTGAGACCACTAAACTCAATTCACATGTAGCCGAGACCGGGATCCGAACCCTTGGCTGCAGAGGTAAACGGCTTGTCAGCGCAGTGCCAATCACGTTGAGCCACCACAGCTCCTTTAGACCCACCACTTCTGTACATGCAAACTAAATCGCCTCAAGGCGCTTCCATCCGGCGGCGTCCTAATCCTTCAGACCCACCACTTCTAAAGGATTAGGACGCCGCCGGATGGAAGCGCCTTGAGGCGATTTAGTTTGCATGTGCAGCGCTATACAATATTATTCACTCACTCACTATTGTGTGTAACTTACTGCTGCTGGGTTCTCCTCTTCACACACTGATCCAGTGTGAGGAGGAGATCGGCTAACAGTGAGTTACACAACACTACACATATACTACTATGTCCAGATTGCACCCCCCCGAAATAAAGAGCACCTGTCATCTACTACCTGCCACCAGAGTACCTGTCATCTAGTACCCGCCACCAGGAGTACCCCCCACCTCACCAGAGTACCTGCCACCAGAGTACCCACCACCTCAAAGTACCCGCCACCAGAGTACCTGCCGCTGAAGTACCCCCCACCAGGAGTTCCCGCCACCTCACCAGAGTACCCGCCACCTCACCAGAGTACCCGCCATCTCACCAGAGTACCTGCCACCTCACCAGAGTACCCTCCCCGCCACCAGAGTAACTGCCACCAGAGTTCCCGCCACCAGAGTACCCACCACCTCACCAGAGTACCTGCCACCTCACCAAAGTACCTGCCACCAGAGTCCCGCCACCTCACCACCTGCCACCAGAGTACCCGCCACCTCACCGCCAGAGTATGTGCCACCTCACCACCTGCCACCATAGTACCTGCCACCAGAGTGCCAGCTCACGAGAGTACCCGCCACGTGCAACCACCAGAGTACCTGCCACCAGAGTACCCGCCACCAGAGTATACATCCCGCCACCAGAGTACCCGCCATCTCACCAGAGTACCTGCCACCAGAGTACCTGCCATCTCACCAGAGTACCCTCCCCGCCACCAGAGTACCCACCACCTCACCAGATTACCTGCCACCTCACCAAAGTACCCGCCCGCCACCAGAGTCCCCCCACCTCACCACCTGCCACCAGAGTACCCGCCACCTCACCACCTGCCATCGGAGTACCCGGCACCTCACCACCTGCCACCATAGTACCTGTCACCAGAGTGCCAGCTTACGACAGTACCCGACACCTACAACCATCAGAGTACCTGCCACCAGAGAACCCGCCACCAGAGAACCCGCCACCAGAGTACCCCCCACCAGACTACCCCCCACCAGAGTACCCGCCATCTCACCAGAGTATGTGCCAGAGTACCCGCCACCTCACCACCAGAGTACCTGCCACCAGAGTGCCAGCTCACAAGAGTATCCGCCACCTGCCACCAGAGTACCTGCCATCAGAGTACCCACCACCAGAAAACCCGCCACCAGAGTACCCGCCAGAAACCAGTACCTGGTTGAGAAATGAGATGTGTAATTTATGCTACTTCAATGCTGGGCCTCTGTATGTGGCCAGGCTGTGTAAAAGTCTCACACATGTGGTATCGCCATACTCGGGAGGAGTAGCAGAATATATTTTGGGGTGTCAGTTTTGCTATGTACATGCTATGTGTTGGAAATATCTTATAAATGGACAACTTTGTATAATAAAATGCGTTTTCAGTTTTTTCACACATATTCCAAAAACTTCTGGAAAAAAATGAACCATTCAAAAGACTCATTATGCCTCATAGATTATACATTGGGGTGTTAGCTTTCCAAAATGGGGTCATTTTGTGGGTGTTTCTATTGACCTGGTGCGATAGGTTGTCATCAAATAAAATGTTCAATTTATGCTCCTAGAACGCCTGACGGCGCTACTTGGATGTTATACCTCTGTATGTGGCCAGGTTGTGGAAAAGTCTCACACATGTGGTATCACTATACTCAAGAGGAGTAGCAGAATGTATTTTGGGGTGTCATTGCAAGTATGCATGTGCTGTGTGGGAGAAAGAACTTGTTATTTTGACAATTTTGTGAAAAAAATTGAAAATAAAAATCTATTTCCCAAGAATTGTTGGAAAAAATTACAACTTCAAAAAACTCACCATGCCTCTTACTAAATACCTTGGAATGTATACCTTTCCAAAAAGGGGTCATTTGGGGGGTACTTGTACTTTCCTGGCTTCTTAGGGTCTTCAGTACATCAGGTGTGATCAGATGTGATAATTTTCAATAATTTGCACCATAGCTTGTAGACTCTATAACGTTCACAGAGACCAAATAACCGCCGCATGTAAATATACGTCCACAGAATGGCACGTTCAGGCAGATGGACGTGCCGGCACGTCCCTGCCTAGAAGTGGGTCGGGGGTCCGATCGGGACCCCCCCAGTACATGCGGCGGTCGGTAAGCCTCTGGGAGTGATCCAGGATGAGGGGGCGGCTGTTCGTTTCTGTCCGCCCCCTCGCGATCGCTCCCAGTGAATCCCTCTGCCCGCCCTCTGCCTGTGTAATGTAAACACAGTGTCACTGATTGCAGTGATCATATATTTACCGATCACTGCATTAAGTGTCAGTGTGACAGTTAAAAGTTGCAGGGCAGTTAGTCTTAGGCCCCTTTAGGTCCAGGGTAGCCCCTCTACCCCCCCTAATAAAACTTTTAACCCCTTGATCACCGCCCTAGTTATTCCTTTTCACCCCCTATTGCCAGTGTCACTAAGTGTTCGGTTTTCTGATCGCTGTATTAGTGTCACTGTTGCCGCCAGCTAGCTCGTTTTTTTTTTATATTGTGATTTGTTTTTTACTAAAGACATGTGGCTGGATACATTTTGGCCTAAATGTTTGACTAAAATTTAGTTTATTCGATTTTTCTTATAATAAAAAGTAAAAATATATATATTTTTTTTTTACATTTTCGGTCGTTTTCCGTTTATTTCGCAAAGGCAATCAAATACCATCAAAAGAAAGCTCTATTTGTGGGAAGAAAAGGACGCAAATTTTGTTTCGGTACAACATTGCATGATCGCGCAATTACCAGTTAAAGCAGCGCAGTGCCAAATTGTAAAAACACCTTTGGGCATTTAGCAGCATATTAGTCTGGGACTTTTTTTGGTTATTTTTACTAAAGATATGTAGCAGTATACATGTTGGCCCAAATTTTGGAAGAAAAATTACTTATTTGCAAAATTTTACACTAGAAACTAAAAAAAAGGTGATTTTTTTTTCCAAAAATGCCTTTTTTCGCTTATATTGCAAAAAATAAAAAACCCAGTAGTGATTCAATACCACCAAAAGAAAGGTCTGTTTGTGAGAAAAAAAATGATAACATTTTGGTTTGGGTACAGTCTAGTATGACCAAGTAATTTTCATTCAAAGTGTGAGGCCCCGTACACACGGCAGAGAACCTCGACGGGCGGAACACGTCGTTCCGCCCGTCGAGGTTCTCTGCCGGCCGTCAGAATCGGCGACCCGCCCGTCGGGAAAGGCAACCAGCCATTCATCCCGACGGGCCGTTGAGCAAATAGAGAACCTGTTCTCTATTTGCTCGACGGGTTTCCCGACGGGCGGGGCTCGCCGAGAGCGTACACATGGCCGAGGTTCTCGGCAGAATGCGGCTCCCAGCGAGGTTCTCGCTGGTTTCTGCCGAGAACCTCGGCCGTGTGTACGGGGCTTGAGCGCCAAAAGCTAAAAATTGGTCTGGGAAGGAAGGGTGTGTAAAAGCCCTGTATTGAAGTGGTTAATGTAACTATTGTTTTGTGTGTGTGTTTGTGTAACGTAAATATTTTTAAACAGCTCTCTTTGCTTTATCTCAGCATTGTTAGCACAATCAGAAGAGGTATAAGAATGATGGCCACCCCATCTATAGAGCTAAGGAGGTGATTTCCTATTAGGAAAACAAGCATGATTCAAGCCATAGCGGTGTGCAGTACCACATTTGGCCTGAGGTTGGGGGGGGGGGCCCCGCAGCCGTTCAGAAATACTCAGAAAAACTCGGAAATACTCCATTCCCGAGCCTTTCTAAAGGTTTTCCGAGTTTAGCCGAGCTGTCCCCGAGCCTTAGATGCAATAGAAGTCAATGCGGAACATTATTTTAATTTCCATTAACTTCTACGGGGCGAAACTCGCTTTGATATGCGAGTGCTTTGGATTACGAGCATTCTCCTGGAACCGATAATGTTCGTAAACCAAGGCTCCACTGTATTTAAAAGACATTCTATACTTTCTTCTTGTTGCCACTCATTTGACCACATGAACTTACGTTGTGTTCATTAAAGCCTGACTGAACTTTCAGCTTATATCAAATAAATACATTCCTGGTGCCTCTGCGAAGGTTCAGAAAAGTCTTGCAGTTTTAACTTTTCTCAATACAATACAGGGCACTTTCACACCCTTCCTGCTCAGGCCATTTTTCAGCTTTCAGCACTGTCACACTTTGAATGACAATTACGCGGTCATGCAACACTGTACCCAAATAAATTTGGTGGTATTTAATCAAAGCTGGGATTTTTATTTTTTACAAAAAAAAAAGAAAGAAGCCTGAAAATTTTGAAACAAAAAACATGTTTTTCTGGCAGTAAATTTTGTAAAAACTAAGGCCCAGATTCACAGAGCGATTACGCCTTCGCAACTGGTGTTGCCCGTGCGTAAGTCTAAATGTGCGCGTGCGTTTAGATGCGCGCGATTCAGAAAACGAATTACGCCAGAAATCTACTTTTTTTTGTCCGGCGTAATTTCGTTAGACAGACGCATCCGTCCGCTGAAAAAATAGGGGTAGACACATCATTGATTTGCTAGTCAAATATGCTAATGAGGGAGTTGCGGGGATCCACAAAAAAACGCAGTTGCTGCGCAGGCTACGCGATGTGCGCAACAGCAAAATGTCCTGTCTAAAGTTAGAGCACCTAAAAGCTGGTCTAAATTTTGAAAAAACGTCTACATCTCACAGAAAGCAACACCGTTACTGAGGAGCAGACCACACACACGTGTTGCACTACAATTTGACTGCCAACATGCCAGGGGCATCGTCGCTCATAGCTGCACTAGTGAATTTAGATGACCAAAGAAGGAGGAGGGCACAGAGGATGGCACGGAGGATGGCACGGGAGAGGGTATACCGCACACACATAGACCTCTTTGGCATGAGTGATTCTGAGGTGTATCGCATCTTCAGATTCCCCCCTCATGCCATCCTGGAATTAACCACAACCCTGCAGGAGGACATCACCAGCCCAACACAACGCTCACATCCAGTGCAGCCACTGGTGAAGGTCCTGGCAACACTCCATGTCCTTGCCAGTGGCTCTTTTCAGCGTACAAGTGGAGTGGTGGCTGGGATGTCACAATCCTCCGTGAGCAGATGTGTGCACCAGGTTGTCCCTGCAATCCTCACACGCTTGGCCAACCAAATCATCAAACCCACCACTGAGGACCTGCGGCTGAAGGCAATGACAGATTTCTACAGAATTGCCAGATTCCCACGCACCATCGGGGCCATTGATTGCACACATGTGGCACTCCAGCCCCCCCATGAGACAGAGCACATGTACCGCAATCGGAAGAATTGGCACTCCATCAACGTACAGGTGATAGTTGATGCCCAAGGCCTCATATGGCACGTCCGTGCCAAACACCCCGGATCCACCCATGACAGCTACATCTACAATCAATGCCACATCCGAATGGAATTCGATCAGAACGTGTATGGGAACACCTGGCTAGTTGGTGAGTGACATGGGAGTCAGGCATGACTATCCCCTCCCGTGATGCACACCTCACAAGTGGCACATGCATGACTAACATTCTCCTGTCTTTTCCCTTCCAGGTGACTCTGCATATGCACTGGGACCCCATCTCATGACTCCTATCCGGAACCCCCAAACCCCAGGGGAGGAAAGATACAATCAAGCACACATCAAAACCCGAGCAGTGGTGGAGCGCACTTTTGGCCTCCTGAAGTCACGTTTCCGATGCCTGGATAAGTCTGGGGGTACACTGTTGTATTCCCCAAACTTCGTGTGCCATATCATCGTTGCATGTTGCATGCTGCACAATCTCGCAGTGAGGAAGGGCCTGCAGGTTGAGCTACGTGATGACCTGACCCCCCAACCAGACAATCAACCCCTAACCGAGGATACCCCGTCTTCTGAGGGAAGAGCAGTCAGGAGGCAGCTCATATTGGGCATCTTTGCACGTTAAACACACACATTAATCATGGCACAATGAGAATGCATGCATGCACACCACTGTGGTCCCTAGCACACACACCCCACATCCTCATCAAATTGGATTGGCACCAGTCCACCATGCAGGACTGGTGAGCAGTAACGCCACGTCAAGGCTCCAATTATGTCACTGAACATTCATACACCAATCACACGGACCTGAGGATCACTTCTCCCTGGTCCTGGGGAACCCTTCTCCACCAAAATTGAGGATGACACCCCTTTTCCAGCAGGAATGTCACCCCCACATTCAAACAGCATGCACAACCCAAAATTTAAAAAAAATGTCAGCAAAAAAAAAAAAAAAATGTCAGCAAAAAAAAAAGTCAGCAAAAAAAAAAAAGGGGGAAAAAAAATTATTGCCCTCTGCGTGAGCCACGCCTGGGGCGCCCCCGGCCACGGCCCCTCAGGGGAGACTCATTGGGGAAGGGGCAAAGCCGGGGAAGGAGGAGCAGCCCCTGATATCTGCCCACCTGGCGGCCTGCCCTCCAAGGCCACGGCAATTCTGTCCAGGGAAGCACCAAGTGTTGCCGTGTTGGCCTGGATAGCCTGGGTAAGGGCCCTCACATCCTGCCCAACGCCTGCTGCTGTAGTCTGCAGTTCATTTAGGCAGGTTGTGAAAGCCCGGGAGTGGGAGTCCAGGTTACCCAGCGTATCCTTCATGGAGGACAGGCTCTCCTCCACCCGCCCTAAAGTCTGGCAGAGCTGTCCCAGATGGTGGGTCTGGAGGACCTGGTCCCTTCGCAGACTGGCGGGCAGGAGATTGGGCGCCCCCCTGGTGCTCTGGGATGACATCCTGCCTCCAGCTGATGGTTGTGGGCGGGGAGAAGGGGAGGCCCTTGTGAGGGGAGCCATGTTGGGGGAGGAGGGGGGGGGCTCCCCCTTAGGGAGGGCAGGCTTCTGCCAGCCAGAGGGGAAGAGTCCACACAAACCACTCGTCCAGTGCCTGACTCCTCCTCCTCATGATCGTCCTCCTCCTCATGATCGTCCTCCTCCTCTCGAACCTCCTCCGCGGACTGTGGCCTTGTTGGGGGGGCCTCATTAGGCTGCTGTCCTGGTGTTGGAGCGGTCAGGCCAGATGGCCCTGCACCCTCCTGCACATCTGTGGATGACACAAACCATTCACAGGTTGGAGGATCCACACACTTGGCACATATTCCCTTTCACCCCCTCCCCCACACATGCTACACACCTGATAGAACAAAAAACCTTACCTGGCACCGCGGGGACCGGACTTGTGTCAAAGCCTGGCACTGACCGGACTTGTGTCTGGCCCTCCACTTCATGCCGGTGAAAGGTCAGGGCCACCACATGCTCCGTCGCTGTAAGCCTAATACGGCATGGTGGGCCCCCTCCTGTGCCCCTGGCATGGGCATGCATTGCGGCCAGTTTTTTTTTCACCAGACGCCGGAGATCATTTATTTTTTTTTCGATCCCAGACCGGGTCCGTGTCTCCCCCTCCCCCGATGAATTCACCTGCTCCGTGATCCTATCCAATATCTCCCTCCTCCTGGCCGGGGTGGTGGTAGCACTCTGCGGGCCGTGGAGAAAACGCCCATACTCGCTAATGGCCCGGGCAAGAATTCTTTTTTCCCCCACAGTAAAATTAAGCTTTCTTTTTCTCTCAGTCATACTTCCAAACAAACTCACTACCAGTCTCCAAAAATCAGTCACAAATACAAGCACAACCAATCAGGCAAGAACACACACAAAGAGAAAACGAACACCCAAAAATCACACTAGCACTCAGCAAGAAACAGTCACAAAAAAAAAAAAAAAATAAAGCAAGAAAACGAACGAACAAAAATATATCAATCAAACAAACAGTCTCTCAAACACTTATCAAAAACACTTTCACAAATATACCAACAAGCACTTGATCACACAGAACACTAATCTGACAACTACAAGACACACTGCAACGAACAACAGGAACAAAAGCACTAGGTTCAATGGGAAGGGACACAAAGGGATGTACTTTTGCAATGCAAGTGCGTTTGTGTTTGTCTATTTATGCTGTCTGCGTAGTTCACAACGTTGCCCTAGTCCATTTCCAATTTCACTGATTGCGCCACTCCCGAGTTGTGAGCATGCGCACAGCGGAGCTGACATGGTCTCGTTCAAGCGCGCATGCGCGAGCCGGCCGGCCCTTCATTTGCATGGGGTCACGGCTCATTTCAATGTAACACGCCCACGTCCCTCCCAATTTGTATTACTCCTCCTTACGCCTCTGGAAAAAACCTTACGCTTGCGCAATTTCCTGCGCAAAAGCTACGTGAATCGGGGGATTACGCGGCTAGATGGCGCAAGTCTAACGTAAAGGCGGTGCGCTACGCCGGTCCAATAATGCGCCAATGTACGTGAATCTGGGCCTAAATTTTTCTCCTTCACGGATATGCGTTGATGAGGCGGCACTGATGAGGAGGCACTAATATGCAGCACTGATGAGCACTAATATGCGGCACTTGTGGGCACCGATAGGCGGTACTGATGGGAGGCACTGATGGGCAGCACTGATGAGCAGGCACTGATGGGCACGGAAAGTCTGCACTGACTGGTATCACTCATGGGCACTGAATGGCAGTGCTAGGGCTTTCCTGTAATCAGTGCCCTGATTACCAGACAATCAGTGCCCTGATTACCAGCCAAGGTCTACCCTGTGAGGAGATGCTGCTGATCGGCACTCCTCGCCTCAGACTCTGTCAGTGTAAGGCGAGGAGAGCCGATTCATGGCACTTTCTTGTTTAAATGTGAGCGGCAGAGATCGGGGTCATGCCATGTCCTAGCAACAGGGTGCGACCCCGATCGACGCACTGCGTGCCTGTTCTGGGCGTAGTTATATGACGTCCACTTAGAACAAGAGCCATACTGTCCCTTCGTCGGTGGGCGGGCGGCAACTGGTTAAAACCTTTAACCCCTTGCTAAGTCAGACCTACAGCCAGGGGTGGACTGACATCTCATGGGGCCCCTGGGCAATAGAAGATTATGGGGCCCCCGGGCTTACAGATGTCCACCACGCCACGAGACATTGCATAGACAGGGCAGTTAAAATCTCAGGATATCAGGGACAAATGTAAAAAAACACAGATTTTTACATACTGTCCCTGGTTTTATTGAGCCTGGCAACCCTGATGGGGCCCCCTAGTGGTATGGGGCCCTCGGGCAGTGCCCGAAAGTCCCAATGGTCAGTCCACCCCTGCCTACAGCTCTACAATTACAAAGGTCATGCTCCCTGCTGATTTGGGATTTCTAGCTGTTTGTCAGCAAGTGGCTCATCAGAATGTTACAGAAAGATCACTGCTACAACACAGGTCCTGCATGCTAGCAGGGGACATTCTTTTCCACTCAGGACGTGGCTGTTTCCCATAGAAAATGAATTGTAATGCAGCGTACACACGATCGGATTTTCCATCGGAAAAATCATGGATGTTTTTTCCGACAGAATTCCGCTCAAGCTTGACTTGCATACACACGGTCACACAAAAGTTCTGAACTTTCGACCATCAAGAACTCGGTGAAGTACAACACTACGACGAGCCGAGAAAATTAAGTTCAATGCTTCCGAGCATGCGTCAGAATTTTGCGCATCAGAATTGCTACCGACGATCAGATTTTCCGACAGGATTTTTTTTTTCTAAAAATTTGAGAACCAGCTCTCAATCTTTTGTTGGCGGAAATTCCAAAAGCAAAAGTCTGATGGAGCATACACACGGTCGGAATTTCCATTCAAAAGCTCACATCGGACTTTTGCTGTCAGAATTCCCGATCGTGTGTACAGGGCATTAGTCCCCTTTCACACGGCAAACCCGCTCGTATTCGCCTATCCATTTTTCAGGCGGATCCAGGCGGGCCATCCATTGACTCTTATGGGCAGGCGGATGTCAGTGGAGATGTGTCCGCTGACACCCGTCTGCCATCCGAGAGACTAACCTGTCATCCGCCGGCTCAGTGGAGATCAACGGAGAGAGCTGAAACGGATCTGCCTTGTGTGAATGAGGCCTAAGACTTCCCATGCCTTTGTAATACATTTAGCTGACCTAACTACTTCAACGCCTGTAAGAAGAAGGATTCACCCCCTTCATGACCAGGCCATGTTTTGCGATATGGCACTGCGTTGCTTTGACAATTGTGCGGTCATACAACGTTGTGTCCAAACAACATTTTTGCCCTTTTTTCCCCACAAATAGAGCTTTCTTTTGGTGGTATTTGATGACCGCTATTCTCTATTTTTTGTGCATTAAACAACTAAAAAAAAATTATTTTGAAAGAATTTCTTTTATTTTTTTTACTTCCTACAAAAAAAAAAAAAGGATATCTTCATCGATTTAGGCCAATATATATTCTGTTACACGTTTTGAGTAAAAAATCCCAATAAGCGTTTATTGATTGGTTTGCGCAAAAGTTATCGCGTCTACAAACTTTTTTAGCGGGACTGCGACATTGCGGCGGACAAATCGGTCACTAATTTACACTTTTTTGTTTACATAGGCAGTCTGGCGTTCTGCCTCTCATGTAAACAATCGCCGGGTCCCGGCAGACATTGGCCCAGATTCACAAAGCACTTATGCCGACATAAGTGCAAATTTGCGCCGGTAATCGCAAATGTGCGCCGGGCGTATCTGTGCGCCAGACCCACAAACCAACCTACGCCTAAAAACTGGTCAGCCTACGCAGCTTACATACGCCAGCGTATCGTGGGCGCACTTTTCGTCTGGACGCATCTTGCTGCTCCCATTGATTAGGCATTCAAACATGCAAATGAGGGAAATACGGCTTGACGCATGCTACGCGAGGTACGCGAAAATTGTACGTCCGGCGTTAAGTTATTCCCCATAGATGAGGCACAACCCGGCAACAGACATGCAAAGGCCTGCACCAGAGAACACAGGCCGGCGTATTGGGAGTATGTTACGTTCACGGCGTACGTGGTGATCCGGCGTAGCTTAGGCATTTGTGCCGGCGTGGTTGTGAGCATGCGCATAAGGGTGCCGTTTCATGCGTCCACGTCACGGCGCATTCGCGGTTCGTGATACGCCGGGCGTAAAACACTGCACCATGCTCGAACCATCATTTGCATGGGGTCACTCCCACTTCCACCTACGCCGGCCTGCGCCTTAGAAAAATATGCCACGCTGGCGCAGCATTGGGAGCAATAGCTTTCTGAATGCAGTGCTTGCCTCTCCGCGCTGCGTCGGCATAGCCTACAGCGTTTGCGCTATGGCGGCGAAATGTGCGCCCACTCTCTGTGAATCTGGGCCACTGTGTCTGCCAGACCCACTGATTGGCTTCTGCTGTGTGCAATCACGTGTGCCCCAGACCCAGATGAAGCGACAGTATACAGGTCCGTTTTTTGTGCAGCCGGGCCACTCTGCCGCAGTAAATGTGCGGTGGGCGGTCCGGAAGCAGTTAAAGAGGAACTATAGTTTTCCCCCAAAAATTAAAACTCAGCAGCTACAAATACTTTAGCTACTGACTTTTAGGACACTTACCTGTCCAGGGATCCAGCACTTATCTCACCCGAGCCGATTCTTCAAATGCCTGATCCCCTGCATTACTATGTGCACAAAAAATAGATTGTGTGAAATAAATCTATATATTGAACCAAAAAGAGATATAAAATAAAGAGAAAACCTCAAGTGACTAAGGCCCCTTTCACACTGTGGCGGGAGGTGCGCTATACCGTTGGAATTTCAGTGGAATTGCGGCAGTATTTGGCCACTAGCAGTGTGGTTTTAACCACCCCTAGCGGCCGAAAAAGGGTTACCACGGTTTTCCATTGTTTTCAATAGGAAGAAGCGGTGGAGGAGCAGTAAACACACCGCTCCTTCACCGCTCCAAAGATGCTGCTAGCAGGACTTTTGGAGCGGTCCTGCTAGCGCACTGCTCCAATTTGAAAGAGGGCTTTCACACTAACACTGCAGGGCAGGAGTTTTTCAGGCAGTATTTAGGCGCTATTTTTAGCCCTAGATATGCGGTACAGTGCTACCTACTAGTACTGCATAGAATGAGCTGAGTCGGGGTAGGGCCTGGTGACGTCAGCATGCCCTCAGAGGAAGATTTTACCCTGTTTGGTGGTTGCCAGTACTACATCCAAGCGATCCTTAACCACATTTAGCCCCAGAGGATTTGGCAGCCCAATGACCAGGCCATTTTTTGCGATTCGGCACTGTGACGCTTTAACTGCGCGGTCATGCGAAGTTGCACTCAAACAAAATTGACGTCCTTTTTTTTCCCACAAATAGAGCTTTCTTTTGGTGGTATTTGATCACCTCTGTGGTTTTTATTTTCTGCGCTATAAACAAAAAAAGAGCGACAATATTGAAAAAAAAGCAATATTTTTTTACTTTTTGCTATAATAAATATCCGCCAAAAATATATTAAAAAAAAAAGTTTTGTTTCCTCAGTTTAGGCCAATATTGATCTTCTACATATTTTTGGTATATATAAAATCGCAATAAGCATATATTGATTGGTTTGTGCAAAAGTTAAAGCATCTACAAAATAGAAGATAGTTTTATGGCATATTTTTTTATTATGTTTTTTTTTTATTAGTAATGGCGGCGATCAGTGATTTTTAATTTTATTTACTTTTTGTCGTGACTGCGACATTATGGCGGACACTTGACTAAATTTTTCGACCATTGTCATTTATACAGCAATCAGTGCTATAAAAATGCACTGATTACTGTGTAACAAAAAATGGTATACCCCTTAGATGGGACTTTATAAGCCAAAAGACAGTTGAGTATAAAAAAATATGTTTATTTGGACAAGCTATGCATGTTAGCACTTGGTGCAAACGCACTGTGTACACCTAAGTACATAGAGACAACAAAGTGCAAATGAACAGTAAGAAACCACCAAAGACAATGGGGCAGATTCACAGAGAATTAGATTCTCGTAGAGTATCAGAAATACACTACGCCGCCGTTTTTTACCTGGCTCTACGTGGAATCCAGGTAGATTTTGTCCAGTAAACGACGGCGGCGTAGTGTATTTCTCCCGTCGCAATCCATCTGCGCGAGTAGGGGGCGTGAAGCATTTAAAATAGGCGCGTTCCCGCGGCGATCGAACTGCGCATGCTCCGTTCGCAAATTTCCCGCCGTGCATTGCGCGAAAACACGTTGTCACGTCGTAGTAGCGTCGTTTACGTACATTCCTATTCCCGAACGAGTTACGTTAAAAAAAAAAAATATTTTCAAATTGACGCGGGAACGACGACCATACTTTACATGGGTTACGCACTGTTAGACCAGCAAAAAGCTCCTCTAACATTACGTAGCCAAAAAATTACGTAGGCGATTGCGAGGGACACTCGTACCTTCGTGGATCGCCGTAAAAACTAATTTGCATGAAAACGACGCAAACTCCTCCCAGCGGCCGCAAAAATATCGCAGTGTAGATCCGAAGGCTTACGAGGACGTAAGCCTCTCGGATCGAAGCCCGAAGCCGCCGTATCATGGTTTGAGGATTCAAACTAGTGATACGGCACGCAAAATTTGAAATTACTCCTGTCTAACACCAGTTAGACAGGCGTAATTGCTCTGTGAATCTGGGCCAATGTGTGTGCCAATGAAGGCAAAAAATTCACAAAACAAAAAAACAAACAAAACATAAAATCACTCTCCAATGGGCGAAGTAAAGTAGCACGACGCGTTTCTGATTTTATTAAAAAACCCTCATCAGGGGCCACAGGAGTAGATTCGTGCAGATTACAGTTCAATGGTGGAATGGGAGTGAATCTCACCCAAGGTCGTTCAGGCTTGTTCCAAGATGGTGTATAAGGGGGAGGATGAGACTAAGCATCCAACCCAGCCCTAGCTGCCCGGACATTGAAAGGGCCCAGGACCTGCTGGTGTATGTCCAGCTGCGTAGTGTCCTGCCCCAATTCCAAAACTTTTCCTTAGGCCGTTCCCCACGTAGGTCTAAATAGACCAGGAAGATCTAGAAGCCTGTTGTGGCATTATCCCAGTGTGGATGGGTGCCTGTGATTACTGTGTAAATGACACTGGCAGGGGTTAACCACTAGGGGGCGAGGAAAGGGTTTGGTGTGTCCTAGGGAGTGATTCTAACTGTGGGAGGCTGGGCTACCAGTGAGATAAAATTAATTGGCCCCTGGAAGAAGTCATTGTTGTGACGAAACGGCGTAGGGTAAGCGGCGTGCTGACGTCACCACGAATTGTACCACGCTGTCAATCCGGAAGGACGAGCGGATGACAGAGCCGGCCGGCTATTTTAGTTACACGCAACTTTTCTTCTACATAAATGTGAGTGTACTTTACTTTTTAATAAAGAATCTTTTAGACGTTATTACGCCATGTCAATGTTTTCCTTCTGGGTGGTCATGCTTTTGAAAGAACGCTAATCTGGCTATAAGGAGAAGGAGATACAGACAGGGTGACAGGATTCCTGGATTTCTCGTGCTGGCTTATTTTGAATCTATGTGTTGCTGATCTCGTTAGAGGTCTGATCTTTCTGGTAAGCAGTTTTAACCATAAGTGGTGGAGGATAACCTGTATCAATCTGGCTGTTACACACGATTTCCTTGGAGCTGTTCAACACCCATTCGGACTTCTTTTGTTGTCTTTTACATCCTTCTCTGAACTTTGGGGAATATTTTCTCTATTCTACACGGACTTTTGATTTATTTCTAAGTTTATTGAATTTTGCACCGGTGTATTTATGCACTAGTTAAACAATATTTTGGTATATATATGCAACACATTTTGTTTTTTATTGATGCAGCGCAGCTTTTTTCCCCTTTCTAGATAAAATTAATCACTGCTCCTGATGACAGGAAGCAGAAGATCAGTGTATCAAATTATCTTGTGTCAGGAGAGAGGAGATACTTTTTCGTCAGCAGTTTTTATTAAAGTGGTTCACAGTTTTCCGATTCCTTTATGAGTACTTCTGATAAGGATTGTCACAGGAGATAAAAGATTTACTTATCACCAAGGATCCAACCAACCACCCACCAGAGGTTTATTTAGCCCTCTAATGGGGAAGGCACCTATTGACCTGTGGAAGGTCAGTAATGGAAGAGGGCACATAGTTTGGAAGGTGGTGGGCACTGGAAATTTCCGTGAACCTTTTATGAGACCGATGGACTAGCCTCTTCACCATATTGGACTTTTTGTGTTTCAAACTTACTTTATATCACTGAAAACGCCTATCACTGATTATCACTGGTTTAGGCATCACAGTGGTGTTTTATTTAATGATGACTGTATGCATATATTCGGCCTCGGCTGGGTTATACCCATTACCCCGAAACCGTTTTTTTAGAACGGTCGGTTGGCTAAAAGCCGATCGGCTGTTATCCCAAAGGAGCCAGAGGGGACATAGCCCCCTCTCGCTACCTTCTTCCGTGCTTCCCAGGCCTCCCATGCCACCGGAAGACCCGATCCAACGATCCGGCACTTCCACCGACTTTAGTGAGGCTGGAAGGAAGCCGGAAACGGCTTCTCTCCAGTCTCCTGTGTGTTAAAATGGAACGGATGTCACTTCCAGTTTACTGGGCTGCCAATGGCAGCGATTAAAAAAAAATTGCAAAGGAGAGATTTGGGGTATAATAAATAAACGCCCCCATCCCTGCAAGCTTGCACAACAAATAAAACCTACACATAAATCGCGCCTGCATATAAGCGGTGTTCAAATCACACATGCGAGGTATCGCCACAATCGTCAGAGCAAGAGCTCGAATTCTAGAACTAGACCTCCTCTGTATCTCTAACCTGGTAACCATTCATTTTTTCTAAAGTATCACCTATGGAGATTTTTAGATAGTGTAGTTTGTCGCCATTCCACAAGTGTGCATAGTTTCAAAGCATGACATGTTAGGTATCTATTTACTCTGCGTTATATCTTTCACATTATACAAAAAATTAGACTAACTTTACTGCTAAGTTTTTTTTTAAATTGATGAAAGTGTATTTTTTCCCCAAAAATTGCATTTGAAAGACTGCTGTCCAAATGCAGATTGACATAAAATATTGCAACGATCGGCATTTTATTCTCTAGATTCTCTGCTTAAATTTATTATAATATATATATATATATATATATATATATATATATATATATATATATATATATATATATATATATATAATATGTTTGGGGGTGCCAAGTAATTTTCTAGCCAAAAATAAATAAATATGGATTTTAACTTGTAAGCAACAAATGTCAGAAATAGTTTTATGCATGAAAGGGTTAAATTAAAGTGTCTTTTGTTCATTATTTACAGTATATATTCCACACAATGTATTTGGTTCTAATGATGTATAGGACCTCACATGTAGTGTGCTCTCACTAAGTGTCTTGTATAATATATGATCGGTGTGTTTTTACTATACAGTACCAGTGGGGAGCACTGTACCACATATCTAATGTTTATCATGGCTTCAGGTGCAGGCACCGGCATTTTTACAAAGGGAAACCGGCAGTAAAGCCTTGCGGCTTTGCAACCGGATTCCAACTGCGCATGTGCATGTGATGTGTCACAGAAGACTGCCGGGGAAGGAGTGAGGACAAACTTCCAGCCCAGATAGCCACAGCGATCTGAGCTGGAGAGGTCAAAACCAGGTACCTGCTCCCCCCCAAAAAAGGGTGGAGGGTGCAAACAAGTGGAACTTCCCATTTTGGGTGGAGCTCTGCGTTAAGTTAAGAGCCAAAAATTGTCTGACAACAGTGGGTTTGGCAGCTACTGGCCAACTTTCAGCCCGTGTGTACAGTTCATCGTCCGACAGAAGCCATTATTATAAAAATGGAAATTGACCAATATTTCTTGACCAATGATACACCAGAAGTAAGCTTAGCAACAACTTGGGAAGCACATAAGGCTGTGAATTGATAGCTATTGGGTCTAGGAAAAAGAAAGAAATATGCAAAAAATCTTAAAAGAAATACATGACCTTGAACAAAGACATAAAATAAATGTGGAAACGGTAACCCAAAACGAGCCTTAATACTAAAAAGGGAACTATTGAAAGATCTTATGGAACAGGAAACTGTCTAGTCTGACAGTGGCCAGTCTCCATATTTTCCTATAGTGAGCTACGAGGGAGCTGCGTTCCTCTTTGTTTATGGTATCCTCAATGCCTGCCGCTATGGCACAAAAGGGGTCTGTTGTCAGTTGAGCCCAGGTAGGACATAAGGAGTAATGTAAATCTCTTCCTGTCTGTCATGTCTATTGTGAGGGATTAACTCGGTAGCGGGTGTGTGTGACCCCCCTCTATGGGTTCACTACACGCTGAACTGTACAAAAAGGCACTTGAGGATGACTGAAAACAAATGATATGGTTTATTTTTCCATCTTGCGGGATACACGTGCAAGCATCAAAACATCATAAACAAAACATAAAATAAACCCTTGCCACTTAGGGCGTCTACCTTCCCAACACAGGAACCTACCTATGGAGTCTGGCACAGCCTACTGCTGGGCAGACACTGCTGGTCCTACAGCAGAAAACAAAAAAAGTCTCTTTGATATTTCTCACACAGAAATATCCATCAGCACCTCACCTCTTCAGAAGTGCTTGTGACTGCTCCTTCACTCCCAAAGCTCCAGGGTAAAGCAATCAGTCATTATCCTTAGGCTATATTTATAGGGGCTTTAATTGCTTCATTTTGAACAGCTGAAGGCTTCTAACTTCCCAAACCTCTCTGGCCATTTCTACAGCCGACGCCCAATAGTAATTGGTGTATTGTCTACACAAGGCAGAAAAGTATCTCCCATCTGGGACAACACACACAGATTTACCTGACTTCCTGTCACACTATATGAAACAATTGAGATAATTGGGATGCCAGGTAGTATAGGTTGTAGTCCGGCAGGGCCGTGCCAGCCAGATCAGTTGGATTTTTGAATAGTCATTGCCAGTTTGTGCCTATTCTTCCCCCAAACGAAGGGTTTGAGAATTGCTTTATGGTTTTGAAATACTTCAACGGTAAATACACAGGGGTATGCTTTCCAGAGTCCTTTTAAAACATGCCAGTCTGTTACTACATAAAAAAAAAACTTACCTTCCAAAGTATTGACTAGTGCACCCATATATCGGTCAGTGAAACATTGTGGCACATGGCAACCCTTCTCTTACCCTTTCGCTGCAACCAAAGTATGTCATATGTCTGCAGGAGCAGGGGGTTTTACATACACTCTGGGAATGCATGTAAATGTCACAAGCCGAATTATCAGATGCAATCTATACCCACTTCCATACCAGGCACTTACGCACCTTCCCGCCCAAGCCAATTTTCAGCTTTCAGCACTGTCGCAATTTGAATGACAATTGCGCGGTCATGCTACACTGCACCCAAACAAAATTTGTGTCCTTTTTTCCCCACAAATAGAGCTTTCTTTTGGTGGTATTTGATCACCTCTGCGATTTTTTTTTTTGCGCAACAACTAAAAATAGAGCGAAGATTTTGAAAAAAAAATAAAGTTTTTATTTTTTTCTGTTAATTTTTTTGTAAATGAGTATGTTTTCTCTTTCAATTACGGGCACTGATATGGTGGCACTGATGGGCACCGATGAGGTAGTTCTGATGGGCACCGATTAGGTAGCACTGGTATGGGGCACTGATGGGCACTCATGGGCGGCACTGATGGGCACTCATGGGCGGCACTGATGGGCACTCATAGGCAGCACTGGGCACTCATAGGCGGCACAGGTGGGCACTCATAGGCGGCACAGGTGGGCACTCATAGGTGGCACAGGTGGGCACTCATAGGTGGCACAGGTGGCACGGGTGGGCACTGATAGGTGGCACAGGTGGGCACTGATAGGTGGCACAGGTGGGCACTGATAGGTGGGCACTGGGCATGGATTGGCACTGTGGGGTGGCACTGACAGACACTGGGGTGGCACTGATGATCACTGAGGGGTGGCACTGATGGATCAATGTTGCCAATCAGTGCCCATGTGTGGGCACTGATTGGCATCATTTTTTTTACTGCCCCCTTTTTTTTTCTTGCTGACTTTTTTTTTCTAAGTTCCCTGGTGGTCTAGTGTGGGCACTCCCTGGTGGTCCGTGTGGCGATCCGAGGGGGGGCTGCGCTGATAAACAATCAGCGCGAACCCCCCCTGTCAGGAGAGCCGCTGATCGGCTCTCCTGTACTCGCGTCTGTCAGACGCGAGTGAGGAAGAGCCGTCGGCGGCTCTTCCTGTTTACATCGTGATCAGCCGTGATTGGACACGGCTGATCACGTGGTAACGAGGCTCCGCCGGAGCCTCGTTACCGAGATCGGAGGTGCAGGGTGTCAGACTGACACCCCGCATCACCGATCGCCGCGCTGCGCGCCCGCACGGGCGCGCGCGGCATGAAATCGTGCTAGATGTTTGAGAACGTCTAGTCACGATTTCATAACCACTTCCCGGCCGTAAATCGGCTATTGGCCGGGCGGGAAGTGGATACAGTGCAGGTGAATGAATCTCCCTGTCAAAATACCCAAACAGTGGATGTATCTGACTGGCTCTATGATGTCAGCCAACAGCAGACTTTAGCTTTCTGTCAGCTGAATCTAGGTCACAGAAATGCAGAGGTATGGCCAAAGGAACTTTGGCCATTTTTCTCCATTTTAGCTGCATGACTGACTGACCCTACAGGGCTACCCCATATGGACGGGTACAAGCCTCTCCATCCCCCAGGAAGGCTCTTCAGAAGACCAGGGGTGTACCCCGAGCCCTCCAAGAGGGGCTGACCAACTCATGGGCGGGGAGGTGTGTGAGGGTCCAGGGAAGGTGGAAGCCTCCTCAATATAGAGGCAGTCCTCCTGGTGGAGATCCACTGGCTCCTCAAAAACAACCTCTAGAGGAGAGGTGTGGGCACTCCCCTCCACCGGTGGTACATGGCTTCCCAGGGGGTCAGAAGGAGGTACAAGATTTTCCGGGGATGGCGTGGGTCGTACACCGGCATCAGACGGCCCAGCCCCCTCCAGCACATCTGTGGATGACACAAATAATTCACATGTTGGTGGACCCACACACTTGTCACATGTCCCCTTCCACTTCCTCACATGCTACACACCAAATGGAGGATAAAAACACACTTACCTGTCCTCAAGGCCTGCTCACCGGAGTCAAATCCCTCCATGCCCTCCACCTGCTCCTGCGACAGACACCTGGCGATGACCTCCTCCTCATCGGTCAATCGCACAGGTGAGGCTGGTCCTCCTCCCGTGGCCTTGGCGTGCCTCCTCATAAGGGCCAACTTATTCCGGACCCACCGTCTCAGATCATTGATCTTCTTCATGATCTCGTCAGGTGTCCGGGTCTCATGCCCAATGGCATTCACATTGAGGGTGATCTGCTGCAATATCTCCTTACGTGCTTTGCTGGTCCGGGCACTGTGGGCACTATTGCCGATATGACGATAGCCCTCTCCTCACTCGAGAAATTGCTTTTCCTCCTCTCCTTGCCCACATTAGCAGATGCCATCGCTCAGCAAAAGTACTTTGCTTCAGGGGGGGAAACAAACGGATGTACTTTTGCGTCGGAAGGGCGTATGGCTGGGCGTATTAATGCGCTCGGCCGTAAGCTGGTGGGCCGGCGTATCTCAGGAAGTTGCGCCGGCGTAGTTGTGAGCATGCGCATAGGGGTGCTAACCGTACGTCCATGTCAATGCGCATGCGCCGTTTAAGATACACTGGGCGTAAAGCATAGCACCACGCTCGCACCATCATTTGCATAAGGTCACGCCCACTTACGCTGGCTTACGCCGACCAAATTACGTTACGTTGGCGCAATGTGGGGAGCATTTGCTTTTTGAATTCCATGCTTACCCCTCTGCGATGCGCCAGCGTAGCGTAAAAGAGATGCGCTATGGCGGCATAAATATGTGCCGATGTATGCAAATCTACCCCCTATATATTGCACAGTGATCTTACAAGCGCACTTTTTTGAATAAAAAAATAAAACAGTAAAGTTAGCCCAATTTTTTTATATTGTGATAATGTTACGCCGAGTAAATTGATACCCAACAAGTCATGCTTCAGAGTTGCGTCCGCTCTTGGAATGGCGACAAACTTTTACCCTAAAAATCTCCATATGCGACATTTAAAAATTCTACTGGTTGCATATTTTGAATTACAGAGGAGGTCTAGGGCTAGAATTATTGCTCTCACTCGACCAATCACGGTAATTCCTCATATGTGTGGTTTTAAAACCTTTTTCATATGCGGGCAATACTCACATATGCATTCGCTTCTGCGCGAGAGCTCGGCGGGATGGGGCGCGTTTAAAAAAAAAGTAGGATTTTTTGTACTCACCGTAAAATCCTTTTCTCTGTCGTCCATGGAAGGACACAGCTCCTTAAATCTTGATAAGTGGGTTATGTTCCTGTTCACAGGAGAGGACTAGGCAGAAACATGTTAGATTATTAAATACATGTTACTTTAAGAGTTGAACAGCCCCGCCCAGGGGACGGTCCCTCCAGACATAACCCTCCTCCCTGCAGCATGCAGCCTCAGTTCGTAACAAGCCGTACAAACCTAAAAAAGAGGGGTGGGTGCTTTGTCCGTCCATGGACGACAGAGAAAAGGGTTTTACGGTGAGTACAAAAAATCTTCTTATTTTCTCTTATCGTCCATGGACACAGCTCCCTAAATCTTGACACGTGTGACATCCCCAAGCAGTGTCAAAAACGAGGGGTGGGAACAGTATCAGTAAAATCAATTTAACTTCACCCCAAACAAGCAGAGCTCTTCAACGGAGGAGTTGCAACTTTAAACAGCCGCCTGCAAAACCTAGCGGTCGAAAAAAGCATCAGAAGATGCACTCAAAGCAACCTTGTAAAATGTTGAAAAAAAATGTGAACGGATGAATAAGGTCGCCGCCTTGCACACCTGTGAGACAGACGCTTAATGTCGGAAAACCCAGAAAGCACCCATTGCCCTGGTCGAAAGTGCCGTGATCAGAAAGGGGGTGCCCGCCTTCTAAGAGCATAGGCCTGTATGACAGTCTGCCTGATCCACAAGAATTGGTGGCCGACGAGACCGCCAGGCCCTTTTGTGGACCAGACACCGACAAAAAAGTGCGTCAGTTCTCTGAAAACAGAGCCGCAGCGGACAGGTACACCCGCAAAGCGTGTACCACGTCTAAAGTATGAAGAGCAGCCTCCTTAGGATGCGCCGGCCGAGGACATAAGGATGGAAGAACATTGTCCTCATTCAGGTGAAAAGCCGAAAACCACCTTCGGATCTAGCATGGTGACTTGCAAGACAAGTCCGCCAACTCAGAAAGCCTTTTGACAGAAGAAATGACCACCAAAAAGGCTACCCTATGAGTGTCAAGAGAGGAATCTCTCTGATGTTTTCAAAAGGAAGATTTCTGAAGAACCTAGAGCACCAGAGTCAAAACTCATGGGGGAAGAGGTGGGTCAAGAGGGGAGAAGTTTATGACGAAACCCCTTGCACAAAAAGTTACCCACCAGAGAATGGGCCGCCAAAGGCCACTGGAAAAAAAACAGCCAAGGCTGAAATCTGCCCCTAAACAGTGCTTAAGGCAAGTTTTTGATCCACTCCCTGGACACCGAGTACGTCAGTGGACGCCACCCCATCTTTTCGCACAAGTGCGATGGTAGATCCTCCTGGAAGACGACTTCCATGCCCTCAGCATGGTTAAGATGACCGAGTTGAACAGGCCCCGGTCTCTTAAAACCTGGCTTTCAATAGCCATGCCGTGAAAGCCAGCGACTGTACAACAGGATGAAGTATGGGACCTCGAGACAGAAGGTCCTCCCGCATTGGCAACCGCCAGGGTACATCTGCCACCAGGCGCACAAGATCGGCGTACCTAGGACGCCAAGGCCAATCTGGAGCGATTAGAATCATCAGAATCTCCTTGGCCTCCACTCTGCGGAGCAGCCGAGGAAGCAACTTCAATGGGGGAAAGGCATAAAGTAGCTGATACTGACCCCACAGGGCCACCAACGCGTCTGACGCGTCTACACAGGGATCTCTAGACCTGGCCACGAACTTTAATACCTTGTGGTTGAGACGAGCAGCCAGGAGATCCACGTCCTGTGAGCCTCAGGACTCGCATTCAAAAACGGAGAGACAACCATTTGCGTGATGCGCTGAAGAACTACAAGGACTTCTGCGGCCTTTCCCATTCCTTATCAATGAAAGAAGGGGACATATAAGGAAAAACCTTCACAGAGCGGTCTGATTTGTGTGCACAAAAAAGACTGAGCCCTCAGAGGATACCTCCGCTGCACAATACAGCATAAGGGAGTCCCTTACAGCATTAATAAGTGCACTGACAAGTGCCCTGTCACTGACCCAAGTGAGGAGTCCTCTTCACAAGGAAGGTTCTGGTCCACTTTCACAGACAACACAGAACCAGGGATGTGACAGCCAGGTCTTGGTCTGAGTCAGAGAAGTCCCCAGGGGATGGTGGGGGGGAGGGGCACTTTTCAACCCCCCCTAACACCTGCACACCGCTCCAAAGTGTCCATGAATCGCAGGTGCAGGAGCCCCAGCTGCCACCTCTGGCATGTTTCGGGGAGGGAGAACCAGACACTGACTCCATCCAGACAGCTCTCAGGGACCCATTTCAGACCTGAATAAAGCCCACCCTCCTTGCTGCACTGACCAGGGGCTACCCAGAGGACTCACCAACCACAGGAGGAGACCGTTCAGCGCCGCTGCCTATCCTCAGAACACAGCGTGTGTGAGGAGAAACTCTGAGGTAAAGCTGCGATCCAAAACCATGAGGAGATCTGTGCTGTGCACTAGAGGCCAAAACCACCTACAAAATGGCCGCCGGACGCTTCAGATAGAGCAGGAAATGGCCACAGTAAAGTGGCCGACCACAATAGTAAGCTGCGCCATAGCGCGACCACAAAATGTCCGACAATGGGAATTCACAATGGTAACAGCAGGCTACAAAAAATGGCGCTGGCACTGCAACAATGGTGGCAAAACGCTGCAACGTGAATGAGAAGGCCCAAGGAGGCCTTTCTGAAGCAAAAACACCCCCACAGAAAAACACAGGCCCAGACACCCCACAGTCCCCTGGTGGGAAAATGAGCCCCCCCCCCACAGGTCCACCCCGGCAGCAATAGCACAGCAGAGGGAAATATGACAGAAAGCAGAGAAGTGAGGACAGGAGTACCCCCGAACCCCAGGAATTTTTAGCCGTACCAACCCGCCGAAGCAGGAAGGACTGTGATTACCCGTCCATGGGAGGACCCACTGACGCATTCCTGACAGGCATACACCACGTAGGAGTAGCGGTCAGCCCGGTCCACTGTGATTGAGACAACACCACAGCCCAATCATATGTGGACCCTGGAGCCAAAGCTCACCGGCAACCCCAGGAGCCATGGGGTGTGTCGTGGCAGACCCAGCCTCTTTGCAAAGGTGTGCTCACGCTCGCTGGCCAGACTGAGGAGACTACAAGGATCTATATATCCAGCCTGTCTCTCAACTGACAGTTGATATAAGATCCTTCAAGAATAAAATACAAATTTCCTCAGGGGGCTAGGCCCAAAGGGAGCCATACGTCTTTCTCCTTTGCTAGGCAAAAAGAAACTGAGGCTGCATGCTGCAGGGAGGAGGGTTATGTCCAGAGGGACCGCCCCCTGGGCGGGGCTGTTCAACTCTGTTAAAGTAACATGTATTTAATTATCTAACCTGTTTCTGCCTAGTCCTCTCCTGTGAACAGGAACATAACCCACTTGTCAAGATTTAAGGAGCTGTGTCCGTCCATGGACGATAAGTGAAATTTTGTTTTTTCAAAACCGTCTGCCCTTTTTTGTTTATAGTGCAAAAAAAAAAACCCCAGATGTTATGAAATACCACCAAAAGAAAGCTCTATTTGTAAGAAAAAAAAAAAGGACATCAATTTTATTTGTATGCAGCGTCGCACAGTTAATGTAATGCAGTGCCGTATCACAAAAGATGGCCTGGTTATTAAGTGGTTAAAACATGCATCAAGAAGCAGGTCAACATGCCATGATGCACCTAAACACATCATGATGTATGTCAATACACTTTATCATGCATGTTCACATTCAATACAAAGTGCAATACAACGCACATTAAAAATGTATGACAAATCACATTGACATGTATTTGATGTGTTTTTATTGATTTATAAATAAAATGAGGGGGAAAAACTCATTGGGCCAGATTCAGTAAGAAGTTAAGCGGCTTATCTCGAGATGCACGGCCCAAGTGTAAATATGCGCCGTCTTATCTATGCGCCATACCCACCAAACTAGATACGCCTGAAAATAAGCTTTCTCCGACCGACCTAACTTTCCTACGCCGGCCTATCTTAGGTGCATATTTAGGCTGGACGGATCTGGCACGCCCATTGATTTCCTATTCAAATATGCAAATGAGGGAGAAATGCCGATTCGCGTACGTATTAGCACCAGACGCTGGCTACGCGCGCCGCGTGTAAGTGTTAAGTCTGGCCTAAAGTTAGTCCTATAAATAGCTGCTTTATCTTTGCACCTGACGAGCACAGGTTAGCTGGAGAGCAGCTACAGCAGCACCGTTACCGACGAACTTCAGATTCAGCCCTGATGCCATCCTGGAACTAACCACAGCCCTGCAGGATGACATCACCAGCAAGACACACCGCTCACAAGCAGTGCAGCCACTGGTCAAGGTACTGGCAACACTCCATTTCCTTGCCAGTGGCTCGTTTCAGCGTACAAGTGGAGTTGTCACAATCCACCATAAGCAGATGTGTGCACCAGGTTGTCCCCACAATCCTCAGACGCAATGTCCCACCACATCATCAGACCCACCAATGAGCACCTGCGGCAGAAGGCAATGCTGGATTTCAACAGAATTGTAGGATTCCCACGCACCATCGGGGCCATTGATTGCACACATGTGGCACTACAGCCCCCCCGTGCCACAGAGAACATATATCGCAATCGGAAGCACTGGCATTCCATCAACGTACAGGTGATAGCCAATGCCAAATGCCTCATATGGCACGTCCGTGCCAAACACCCAGGGGCCAGCCACGACAGTTACATATACCGTGAAAGCCCCATCTCAAAAGAATTCGAACAGAACGTGTACAAGGACAGCTGGTTGGTTGGTGAGTGACATGGGAGTCAGGCATGACTGTCCGAAAAGAAAGTGGGGAAATATTGCGCTGATCAAAAAAAGAGTGTGAAATAAATGCAAAAACTAAAAGAATGAGCAGCTACACTACAATATGACAAATATTGGAAATGATGTGTGTAAAAAATGTAGCGCTAAATGCAATAGACGCGAGTCTTCTATACCGAAAAATTATAAATTAAAAAACAGTGTATCAAGTGAAATAGTGAATGGATGAAACACAACAAAAATGTACAATGGAAAGTCCATCAAAAACTGGTGCACCAGAAGAATGGTGGATTGACCACATGGATCCTCAAGGCAAGCAGAAATATTCCCTAGTTCTAATAGAAAAAAATGATGACAGCCAGCTTCTCACGGACCTTGCCTGACATAATTAATCTTTTTGTTGATATCAGAGGCTGTCCGGGTCTCATAGCCAAAACTGTTGACCCTGCTAGCAATGGTCTACAGACTGGCCTGCTTTCTATCCCGGCTGGTCTGGTGACTTTTGGCACCATAGAGAAAGGGGTCATAAGTCTCCATAGCTGTTATGAGGGCTGACAGCTCCTGGGGGTTGACGTTTATCTTCCTCCTCTGCCTGTGGGGAACGGGAGCAGCCATCTCACAGCAAAAGTACCTTCCCTGGGGAGGGGGGAACTGGATGTACTTTTGCGCCGGACGGGCGCATGTCTGGACTTATTTATAGGCTGGGCATAAGCCGGTTGGGCCGGTATTACCCAGGAAGTTGGCCCCGGGGGAGTTGTGAGCATGCGCACAGGGAAGCGCTCAGAGGTCGAGGTCACTGCCCATGCTCCGTGGATGATAGGTCGGGCGTAAGTGTCAGATCCAGGCTCAGACCATCATTTGCATAAGGTCACACCCACTTCCACCTACTTGCGCCTTCACATTTAAGTTACGCCGGCGCAAACTTAGGAGCAAGTGCTTGGTGAATACTGTACTTGCCTCACTAGTTTGCGTCGGTGGAACGTATATGCGCTGCGTTATGCCGGCACAAAGATGCGCCCATCTACCTGAATCTGGCCCATTGCTGTGAATCTAGCCAAGTCTGCAGATCCCACACTAATCCCTTGGCTGCCAACGTCACCCCAAATACTGTATGTTGTGCACCTGCATCATACTGAAAGTGCGTAGTCAATATATTTTTGGGCTTTTGTCTTTCATACACAGATGGTCTTCAGGTTATCAACTATACTGATCTAGACCTCGTTCACAGGTGCTGAGGCAGTACACTATGAACAAGCTATTTGTTTATGAGTGAGTAGCTAGCAGGTGCTGCTTGCAGGCAACCCATTTAGGGGTTCGGCCCAAATGCAGACAATGTGTGTTTGAGACTACACACCTGCATGCCTATCGCATTAGGATGAGAAGGTGTGTACGTGCAGAGACATGAATGGGCTTCCTGTGCGTAGCATTGATGGCTAGAGACACAAACAGAGTATTTACAAGTGTACTCGCCTCAGTGCCTGTGTGAACGAGGACTTGTACTGCCTGGTTATTGTTTGAATCTACTGAAACTGCAGATATCAAAACATGGAAACTGATACAGAAACGTTTTGTGTTAGAATATTAATCTATATCAATTTTGTTGAAAAATTTCAGTGAATTATATCTAACAATGCTGAAATTCATTTTACCAAGTTGAAGAGACTTCTTTTGTGTTTCCAGAGCCGCACTTGCCAATTCACTGACTTTTTCTTCTAATCTGAAAGAACAACAGGTTTTATTTTATTTTTTAACTGTAGGCAAGCAAACAAACCTAAAAAAAAAATAATGTACTACACTATTCATCTATATGGGAAACTATTATAGAGATAACTGTATGTGGCTATTACATCATATTCTAGTATTCAGTGCAAGAACTTGATTTTTATTTGTCATATTGGGTCCAGACAAGTTTACCACCTAAAGCTGGCCATAAATGGATTGCTTCTGTTCCCACCGGGGCTGTGTTGACCTATGCCATGCACCTTGACCCACTGGTTGGCGTATTATGCTGCCCTGTGGGGGTTTCATCATTTCCCAGGCCTCACGGCAGGCGGGGGGGTATTGGAGAAACTTTCCTCCCTATCCACTTCATGCTCCACAGCGGCCCTCCCTTAGTTGGCCGCTTGAGGGAGTTCTAGCCTGCCAGCGGCCTCCTGTCCCCCCGTGTTTGGTTGTGGGGGGGGGGGCTATGTGGGGGTCCTAATGAGACAATTGCTTTGGAGCCAATCAGATATGCCCAATTATATTACCTTATATATAAATAGATGGTCTTGTGGCAATCTAATTTAGAGCCCATGTAACATCACGAAGGACAGACCTTAAACAGTATCCAGTTGAAA
This sequence comes from Rana kukunoris, assembly GCA_029574335.1. NCBI lineage: Eukaryota > Metazoa > Chordata > Amphibia > Anura > Ranidae > Rana > Rana kukunoris. Next base: position 366,795,794 of record CM056050.1, read on the forward strand.
TAAGTAATGCCCTACAATGTATATGCCTTTCACTGGAGTTCTGTTTCCTAGCATACTTTAATTTCATTTACTCTACTTTACCTTTTTTGGGGCTCCATTCAGATAACCAGTTACTCCCTTTTTTCTCCAAGGGGAAATGGCTCCTCAACGAAAATAGTCTAGGTATCCCACTTTACATCCTTTACGCATCTTTCCTTACATTTCATGACCACTCCACCAGGGGCGTCATTAAGGGTGGGCTGAGAAGGCTGGAGCCCCAAATGGGTAGCCGAAAAGCCCAGAGTCTCGGGCATGCAGAAGTAAAACTACTAGCCCCGAGCAAGCGCCGCCGAGCAGGGACCATTGTGTTGCCGAAAGACACAGCAGGTCCCGCCTTCCGGAACCTGCAGCGCCTATGATGGACATCCCACTGGTCCAATCTGGGACTGTGGGACGTCCATCATAGGCGCTGCAAGCTCAGAAGACGGGAATAACAATTCTCCTTGGCTCTTCTCCTCGGCTCCTGAGCATCCTCGAGTCCTCTGGCTGCATCTCTACCACGGCTGAGGTAGGTCAGTGTTAGTGTATGTAGGTCAGGACAGGTCAGTGTATGTAGGTCAGGACAGGTCAGTGTATGTAGGTCAGTGTATGTAGGTCAGGACAGGTCAGTGTAGGACAGGTCACTGAGGTCAGTGTATGCAGGTCAGGTCAGTGTATGCAGGTCAGGTCAGTGTATGCAGGTCAGGTCACTGGGGTCAGTGTATGTAGGTCAGGTCAGTATGCAGCTCAGGTCAGTGTATGCAGGACAGGTCAGTGTATGCAGGACAGGTCAGTGTATGCAGGGCAGGTCAGTGCATGCAGGGCAGGTCAGTGCATGCAGGTCAGTGTATGCAGGTCAGGTTAGTGTATGCAGGACAGGTCAGTGTATGCAGGACAGGTCAGTGTGTGTACACTCACACACACACACATACTCTCTCACACACACACTCACATGTAGGTAAGGGTATGTGTGTCAGGTAGGTCAGCCCGCGCCACTCCACCAACCGCGCCCAACACCCCCCCCCCCCCTGGTAGCAAAGCCCCTCACTCCACTCACTCCCCACTTTGGCCTGGATTCACAAAGCACTTACGCCGACGTAAGTACAAATGTGCACTGTTGTATCTATGCGCCGACCCACAAACCAAGATACGTCGAAAAATAGGCTTCAGCCGCCCGACGTAACTTTTCAACGCCGGCGTATAGTGGGCGCATATTTACGCTGGATGCATGTGGCGCTCCCATTGATTTACGATTCAAATATGCAAATTAGGCAAATGAGGCAAATACGGTGATTCACGAACGTACTCAAATTATTTATGATCGACTGCCATGATCTTTTGAGTAGAAGATCCATGTGTTTGTCCATAGAGTCTTTTAGAACCCCCATGTCCTCAAAAGATAGATCAGTGGACACTTGAGAGAAGTTTGGGGACCTTATTCCATACTGCAGAGGGATCTTCCTCTAAAAGGAAATCGCCTTTTATGGGCTTTTGAGAAAAAAGGCTTTTTCACTGGATCTCTTTTATGGCGTCAGAAATGACTGAGTGGACCGGAAATGTCCGCCCCTTGGGTTCATTTAGCCCTGCATACATGCGGTCATGTAAACTTAAATCCTTTCTTTCCTCACTTAGACCCAAAGTAACATAAATGGCCCTAAGTAAACTAACCACCTCCTCCAGGGATAATTTAAATCTTGAAGGGGGACACTGTTGTCTCTTCCCCTGAACCCTCACTAGATGGAACATGTGAGTGACCTTCCTTGGTAATAGGCTCTTCAGCTAAATATTTTAATGCTGGTAAAGCCACAGAGTCCTGAGAGCACTGAGAGGTGGAGGTCTGGGTCGTGGTAGGGAAAACGAATGAGTCAGGAAAAGTTTGAGTCGTGGCGAAAAGTTCTTTCTTTACAGAGGCAATCAACTGTTCCTGTACAGAGGTTGATTCATCCTGAACTAAAGAAGAAATGCATAGAGCCTTCTTTCAATTCTCGCCCAACACTGACCTGGGGAGAAGAAAGAAAGCAGGGGAATCCTTAATGAGACCCCAGTCTCAGTAAATGGATCCCCTCATGGGTGCACTAGGGAAAAAATGTGCTCATTCCAGTGCCCAGACAGGCCCCTTGCCACTAGGGGGGATTGAAAAAAAAGGAGACCAGAAATAAAAAAAAGATACAGGTAAGGGAAAAAAGGCACTTATACTGCTGCCTCCTACCTGGGCCTTGCTGGTGCCTGTGCCTGTCCCACCGCTGTAACCTCCTGCATCCTCCATTGCAGATGAACAGCGCTTCACAGTGGCTCACACACTGTTTCCAGACTCCCATAGCACCACTGCACCAGACCGTAAACGGCAATAGGCCCCAGCCTCTGCCCTACCTTTTCCTCCTGAGGTCCCACCGGAAATGACGCTCGCACTGACCCGGCAACCTACTGTTACTGGACCACGCCAAAATGGCGGCGGTGTGCGCACGACCGCCGTTCCTTCCAGGTCACCAAGTGTTTCTCTGGCTCTCACCGAGCACCAAGGGGGAAAATCTACCGCTGCCATTCGGGTAGCACGGGAGGACAGACGGTCTCAGGAAAGGAAAGGTAGGAGTAAAGGTAGGAGGGAAGCCGTCTCCCAAGAACACCTGAGATATGGACTCCCCTTAAAGAAGATGTTCCCTCCAGGTCGGAGGAAACACAAAAACTGAGGTGTATTAGGGAGGTGCCTCCCTTTAAAGATCTGGAGGAAGAAGGGGTTTCCTATTGGTTGTGGGTGGAGTCACTATATCTCAAGGTGCTGTCCTGAAAGACACTTTGGGAAAAATTACCAAAAATAATTGTGTACTAAAACTCCATAAGAGTCTTAATAAACAGAGATGTTATTACATGAGGTTAAACCATATATTAATGTGATAAAACCCTACCTCGTTATCTAACCCCTTGTGTTAAAAGCGTATAAAAAGGCTGTATTCTGTCCAATAAACGATTCAAGATCCTACGAATCCGCCACCACACAGAATGAAGGCTTACTAGCTGTTCAAGCTAGAATGGGTTGTAGAGATCCTCCAACGCTGCAAACGGTTTACAAGCCTGATGTTCCTGGAACTCCAGCCTGGATGTTGCAATGATCCCAAAAGCCAGCTAGTACACTTAATGTGTGATCCAACAGGGGAACGCGGCAGGAGGGGTGGTCTCAAAAGATGTATGCACCCAAAGAGAGAAAATAAAAATGGACCGCCATCTGTAAAACCAAATGAGGATTTATTGGGATAAAATAGAAGTCTGTAACAACATCAGGCTCAGAATGTATTAAAAACTAGCAAAAGCCTGCCGGCAAATAGTAATCAGCAAAACACGCCCGTGCAAAGTGGACCATGGAAATCGCAGTGACGTTGCTCACCCTATGTGTTTCGACACACAAAAGGACGTTGTCTCGGTGAAGTCCTGATGCACCGCTTTAAATAAACAACCATACACTCAAGTCTTGGTCTCATTCCCGGGTCACTGGTGATGCTCTCACCATCTTATTGAATGGAAAAAACAGGATGGGATTGTATACATGTACAACTGCTGTGGGCAAAAAATTAAAACAATCTACACCATTAGAATCTCTTTCAATAGATTTTTATTTTTTCAAATAAAGGATACAGATAAATTATGACCAAAGGCTGAAATTACAACATCAAAACATTCTACAAACCGGGCATAATGACAGTAACAATGACTCAATTGATTTCAAATTACCCAACTGTGGGTTGATTAAAGGAATCCAGCGAGCTTAATAACAGAGGAAGGGGCGGAAAAAGAGGTGTATATGGTGATCTTGCGCTCAGGGGAAACCTGCCTGTCCCGGACACCCCTAATGGGATCAATCTGTGTCCCAGCCAGGCGCCTCCCAATCCGCCTCCTCCTATAAAATTATTTGATGGGAAATTAGAGGGTTCGAATTTGGCTTCATTGAACCTCTAGCTCATACTAACGAAATAAGATAGGCCTATAGTGTTACCAAATTGCCCATATGAATAACCGGACGAAGAACAAAGAGCATTACCTTCTGGTCATACAACTGTCTTAAAAGAATAGAAGTAAGAAAGAGAGAGAGAAAAGTGGGGGTAAGAAAGAGGGAAAGGAAGGGAAACATGAGCCTAACTTGTACTGAAGGATGCAGGTTGCGTGGGGTGTACCCCAGTCGCCAAAGGTATACCACAGTGGGATGCCCATGATCCCCACACGGCTTCAAATTTCTGATTCGTGTTTGAAAGAATGCTGGCCAGTTTTTCCTGCACCATGATCCACGAAATCTTGCGTTTTATTTCTGCAATGGAAACCCTGGGCTGTTTCCAAGCCCTTGCGATGGTAATTTTAGCCCCGAGGAGCATAAATCGGATCAGCTTCTGATTGGGCTTGGATATACCCGGAATCCGAGCATTTAGGAGAGCTACAGAAGCCGTTCTGGGGACCGAGCAACCAGTAACTGTACAAATGAGGTTAAAAATCCTCTTCCAGATTGGTCTGATTCTGGGACATTCCCACCAGACATGCACCATCGAGCCCAGGAGCTGACAACCTCTAAAGCAGCTGGGATCTGATGATGGGTAGATGGCCGCAAGCCTGGCGGGAGTCATATACCACCTCATAAGGACCTTTAAGTTTGCTTCCATCAGGGAAGTATTCAAGATGCCCTGAAAAGAATCAGAACAAGCTGCCTGCCAGGTCTCCAACTCCCACCCTATTTGGAGGTCTGCCTCCCAAGCCGTCATATAAGAAGACTTCTCAGTCGGGCGGGTGAGTGAAGAGTAGATGACAGATATTCCTCCCCTTTGTCCCATGGTCTGCCCGCACCAGAGCTCATAATCTGTAAATTTGGGAGGTAGAGGCCTATCCGTCCATAAAGTGTGTAGGAATTGTGATATTTGTTTGAATCTGAATTTTTCAGTGTCAGGGATGTCCAATTTAGTCACACAGTGGTCTAGTGTAAGAGGGCCTTTGGATGTAAAGAATTGTCCTATGCGGTACAGACCCTTATCCAACCACCAACTGAATGCTTTCCTGTCCATTCCAGGTGGGAAATCCGGATTTTGGAATACACTGGCTAGAGGTTGACCTTTCGAAACCAGGGCTGGAAGGTGACGAAATCTATCCCAAAGGGCGTAGGATTGAGACAGGGAGGGGGACAAAATGGGTGGTCTTCTCTTTTGGGGGCACCAGAGTAAGTGTTCTAGGGAGAACCGGGGGACAGCATGACCCTCTATGTGGACCCAGTCTGGTTTGTCCAGTTTAGAGTAAACTACGGATAGTTGAGCTAGTCTGGCAGCTACGAAGTACTTATATAGGTGCGGTAGTCCTAGTCCTCCTCTTTTCCTATGGTTATATAGAGTGTTTTGGGGGATTCTGTAACCTGACTTGCCCCAAATGAATTTGAGTATTTTGCTTTGTAAAGTCTGCACGTGATCTTTTCTGATGGGAATGGGAAGGGAGCGGAATAGATATAAAATTCTAGGAAGTAAAGTCATCTTTATAGAGTTAATTCTGCCCAGCCAGGAAAGATCATACTTAGCCCAGTTATTCATGTCGGCTGTAAGTTTTTGGTATAGGGGAGGATAGTTATTTGTGTAAAGGGATTCTGTCCGAGCTGTTAAGGAAATCCCTAGATATTTGATAGATGAGGGACACCATTCAAATTTGAATGACTGTTGGAGGAGGGATACTGTAGGAGGTGGAAGGGATACGTTCAAGGCTTGTGATTTGGCATAATTGACTTGGAGACCTGAGAATTTAGAGAATTCCGAAATTACCTTACAAAGGTTTGGTAGGCAAGTAATAGGAGAAGTTAGAAATAGTAGTAAGTCATCGGCAAAGAGCCCACATTTATGAGTTTGATCTCCACATGAAACGCCTCGAATGTCGGGGTTCTGTCGAATGGCTATCGCTAGGGTTTCAATTGCCATTGCGAAAATGATTGGGGAGAGGGGGCATCCCTGTCTGGTACCCCTTGCTATGTCTATTGGAGAAGAGTAGTACCCTTGGATTCGAATTTGGGCCTTTGGTTTAGAGTAGAGAGCTTGTATTACCCCCATAAATCTTGGGCCAAAGCCCCATCGTTCTAGTAGGGGGAGAAGATATTGCCAGGACACAGAATCAAAGGCCTTCTGCAGATCAAGAGATAGGAGAAATCCTTTTTGTTTCGGACCTCCGTCCCAGTTGGATTGCAAAATTGAGACAATGTCCACTGCCCTTCTCACTTGATCTGGGCCTTGTCGACCTGGAATAAATCCGACTTGGTCCTTGTGAATATATTTATTAATGAAAGAGGAGATACGGAGAGCTAGAATTTTTGTAAGAATTTTTAGGTCATTATTTATCAGAGAAATGGGGCGATAGTTACAGACTTCTTCTGGGTTTTTATCCGGCTTTGGGATAACCGTAATGTATGCTGTATTAAGTTGCGTACCCAGAGGGGTGCCTTGAGTTTTGGAATTAAAAAAGTTTGTCATATGTGGGACTAGGGTATCTGCAAATGACCTATAATAGAGGGCCGACAGTCCATCTGGGCCTGGGGCCGAGCCCTTTCGGAGGCCCTTGATTACTGTCGCCACCTCTTCAACCGAAAAGGGTGCTTCCAGCCTGTCTCTATGTTCTACGTCTAAGGATGGGATGGGTAGGCTGTCCAGAAAGTTATCAATCGAATCCCTGGGAATCTGTGGAGGGGCATTATACAGGTCAGAATAGAATGTTTCGAATGCCTCCAGGATCTTTTTAGGGTTGGACGTAGGTTCTTGACCTGCCAAGCGTATTTTGGGTAAGGAGTGAAACCTTGTTTTAGGGGACAATTTGGTCGCTAACAACTGGCCTATTTTTCCTTTTTGGGTGTAAAATTTATTGCCACTCCAGCGGAGAGATCTCTCCGCCTTCGTTGTGAGGGCTAAGTTAAGTTCTAATCTCAGCTTGTCAATATTCTATAGTAAGGCTAAAGATGGTTTCTTTTTGTGTTGTGCCCTTAGGGTCCTATAAGACTTCTCCAGCCGTACAATTTCTGCTTCGTGTTCCCTTTTGATTCGCGTGGAGATTTGAATGATCTTACCTTTAATAGAGGCTTTATGGGCTGCCCACAGGGTCTCCGCAGAGATATCCTCAACATTGTTAATTGTGAAATATTCTTGAAGGGCTTTATTAATTTCCGTTGTAGTGGTTGGATTGAAAAGAATGGACTCATTTATCCGCCAATGTCCGTTCCTTGCCATACCTGCTAAAGAGCGGATGGACATGATGACCATAGAATGGTCAGATAGGACTGTGTCTCTGATTTGGGCCTTGATCACTGCCGGAAGTACAAATGAAGGAATTAAAATATGATCTATCCTGGCATAGGTATTATGCGGGTGAGAGTAATGAGTGTAGTCTCTCTTTGAGGGATTAGAGTCCCGCCAAACATCCGTCAACCCCCTGTCATGGAGTAGTTTGGCAATTTTCAGGCTGATCCTAGAGGGTCTAGTAAGTTGAGCGGACAGAGGTCTGGATTTGTCCAAACCCTGGTCAAACGCCACATTGGAATCCCCCCCCCAAATGACTGTACCTTCCAGAAGTGGGGTTAAAGTATCCAAGATTAATTGGAAAAACTTGTCTTGCCCTTTGTTGGGAGAATAGTATGAGACCAGGGAGTATAGATGACCCTCAATTTTACCCTTAACCAGTATAAATCGTCCCTCTGGGTCTTTGAAGTCAGAGAGATACTCAAAGTTACAGGATTTGGAGAAAAAGATTGCGACCCCCTTGGTCTTGTTCTCGGCATTAGCCAAGTAGAAGAGGGGAAAGTGAGAGTGGACAAATTTGGGACTGTACCGCCCAGGAAAGTGGGTCTCTTGGATCATGAGAATGTCAAGTCTGAGTGATTTGTAACTATCAAAGATCTTTCGCCTTTTGACTGGGGAGTTCAGGCCTTGAGCATTATGTGTGGCTATGTTGAGGGAGCTCTGTACGTGGTCAGCCATGGGGAACTGAAAAGTAACTCTGTCTGTCTCTACCTCCACTCACCCTGAGATGTCTTCTGTCCTCCCAACCTTGCCATTTGTCAGGATGGACGACTGGCAGCCCGGTGGACACTCCTCGATCGTAGGTACTGCAAGCTGAAAAATAATAAATGGTTAGGCTCATGTGGGAAAGATGGGGAGTAGAAAAGGAAAGGACAGATTTGAAAGAGAGAAAGAAATGGTGAAGAAGACTCCCAATCCAACTAAGGAAAAAGAGAAAAAATAAGAAAAAATACATTCTCGGGGAGGGGAGATGCCCCTCGAGAATTTCTACCAAGGTAGATCAAAAAAGAGCTTGCTCCAAATGCGAACAAGCGACCTCGCCCCCAGAAACCTTCTGGAGTCTAAGGGAGAGGTGGAGGTACATGGGGCCCACCCCAGCCAGGGCGCCCCTGAAAAATTGGTTACAGCAACTATCAAAAACGAAACCGGAAGGAATTGAGTAGATCTAAACCCAGTTTGGTCGGATCTAAATCCGATCCGGATGTCCCCCCGTCCCCCCCCCAACGGGGATCGAGGAGGAGGGGACCTCAGAAGCAAGGTGGGGACCACCCCCTGCGAAAAAAATTTGAATAGATAAAGAGATCTTTTTAGCAGGAGAAATACTGTTGAAATATCAATTGTCCAAAAAGTTGATTCTTCTGATCAGAGAAAGTCTAAATCTCAGGCCTAGGACCGACCAAAAATCTTGAAAGTTCAAGGAGTATATGACCAATGTGTCAGCCGAGATCTGGGTAAGTGGGTCCACTGTCTCTAGCTTTCTTAGATCTCGACCTGGTCCAGAGTAGGGAATTAGGACTGGTGGGGGTCGGTCTCTTGGAGGTGTTTGGAATGCTTTGAGAAGTATCCATGGCGGGTTCTTGCGAGATGAGCTTAAGGCGCTTTAGTAGTCTTTCTCCATCCGGAAAATTTGAGAAGGAGTAGTTTTTCCCTTTATCCGAGAACTTGACCGCAAAGGGGAATGCCCATTTATATTTTATATCCTTTTGGACCAGGACTAGGAGTAGCGGCTTTAATGACCGTCTTCGCTGCATTGTGGAGGGAGAAAGGTCTGCGTATATTTGGACGGGATGACCTTGGCACAAAACACTGGGCTAGTCTCATGACTTCATCCTTTACAGCGTAAAAGTGGGGTTTGGCGATGATGTCCCGCGGTGAGCCGTCCTTTCTGGGTGGTCCCAGGGCTCTGTGGGCTCTATCAAGCTCTAGGCGAACTTGAGGGATGTTTGGAATCAAGTTCTGGATCAAATTTTGTACCGCTGCTGTAGTGTCAGTGATGGATTCGGGCAGCCCCCTGATCCGGAAATTGTATCTCCTGGATCTGCTCTCCAACTCGTCGATCCTGGAAAGGGCCACATCCAATTGCTCCTGTACTGTATGAATATGTTCTGAGTTCTGATCTGTGGCTGCCACCGTTTGATCAAGCTTGTCTTCTATCGCTTCAATTCTGGTGCCCAGATTCTGGAAATCTGCTTTCAAATCTCCTGTTATTTTGGTAGCAGTCTGAGCGAGTCCCCTATCCAGGAGTTCAGCCAGAGCCTGATATAAGTCAGTCACAGAGAATGCAGAAGCTGCTGACAGGGTGCTGACAGAGAATTGAGCAGGTTGGCTCCTTATGTTAGGTCCTATGAGGGGTAGTGCAGAGCCCTCCCTGTTAATCCCCTCCATATTACTGCCTTCCAGGGGTTCTGTGGGAGTTGTTGAGGGGGACATGTCCTGCTGGTAACTTACTTGAACCAGTGGGGTAAAAGGTAGGGATACCATATTTGGAAATATCCTTCCCTCAGGTATCTCTTCAGCTCCGTTTCTGTGAGGTGCTGCAGCGGCGGCCATCTTGGATTTTTGCCGTTTTTCAAACTGAGTAAAAAGCGGCTTTGCAGTGTCTCTTTAAAGAAATTATCATGATAGGGGGGTGCCCTGATGTCTGGGGGTGCCGTGTATGATGAAGGCTCCCCTTCCAGCCCGTTTCTGGCTTACTTATGGGCGCCGCTGGTCTGGGGTGATGAGGAGCTCCCGGCTCAAGCAGCCATCTTCAGAGCTCCGCGCATGCGCCTCTCCACCATTAGAATCTCATATGTCCAAGGTTATGTGTCATCTTGTCAAAGCAACAACAATAGGCAGAAACCAAGACATCTGGAAAATTACTACGAACCACTAAGGACTCTTATGTCTCATGCGACTGACACTGGAGTCTCCATCTATCAAAAACTATAAAAGTTAATACTTAATATTAAAACGTTAATAGGGGGGAATAAGGGGGATAAGTAAAAAGAATTACGAGTGTCTTATCAACTTAGCACCATTAGGATGCGGGATAGAGTCAGCGTGGCTGCATAAGCGCCATACACCAACCCTACCAAAAATGCATTTATCAACTACCACGATCTCCGCTGGTAACCAGGGTAAATCCACAGTCAGCGTTGAAAAGTAAGGCAATGTCACAAATCCCCCCCCAGTAACCGGACGAAACACAGCTCTGAGAGTCAACTGACTTTTTATTCACAGGCTTCCATATTTATATAATTCCCCATGCAAGGGGTTTCCAAACAGCCAAACAGATTTAGCAGGGGTAATACAGGGAGGACCACATGGGGAACTTAACATTTTGGATAATTCTCCCATCAGGCATTGCTGCACGAGGGAAAAGTCGGTTGATAGCTGGGGTCTGGGGTTATTATTGTATCAATAATCGATATTCATATTGATGAGAAAAGTTCCAAGAAAATCTGTTCCGTTCTTGTGTAAAAATTCCAAAATTGATTTAATAATAGAATAGTAAAATGTCACATAAATATCATCAATTGTATAATATAAAAATAGCATTGATAAGTTTCTTAGTCTTGAAATGAAGATTGAATCAAATATATCTTTGTGTGTGTGTGTGTGTCTATGTCAGCCTTCTTCTAAGGCCGCGTACACACGATCAAATCTGTCTGCTGGAAACGGTCTGCTAGACCGTCCCAGCAGACAGATTCGATCGTGTGTACGGGCGAGCCAACGGATTTGGCCACCCGACAGATTTCAAAGCATGCTTTGAAATCTATCGGGTGGGAACCCGTCCGCCCGACATGTCTGCTGGTTAGTACACTTACCAGCAGACATGTCGTCTCGCACCGGCGCCGAATGGATTCGGCGCATGCGCGTTAGTGTTTTACTTCCTGGTGCGGTGACCTGGCGGCGTCAACGTCACCGCCACGTCACCGACACGTCAGCGCGCCGTCTGCTGGCGGGGATTTTGGTTTGCTCGTGTGTACAAGTGAGCAAACCAAAATCCAAACAGACAGATTTGTTCAAATCGGTCGGACAGACCGTTTTGAACAAATCTATTGCCTCGTGTGTACGAGGCCTAAGTGTAAGTGAGAGTGTCCCAGCATGTCAGCTCAAATCTCCAAGTGTGAGAGCTTGTGTGTGTGTGTAGCATTCAAGAGACGAGAGACCAAATTTCTGCTCATATGTCCAAATATATAGCCTGCCCCCACCTTCCTAACAGATCGTCATTTAACGTTCATAGCCCGCGAAATTTAAATATTTTGAAGAGAGAGAGAGAGAATGGGGCTGGGAGCTATGTGAGTAACTACATTTTAACTTAAAAACTCCAATGTCCCTTAACATCTAAATTATATATATATATATATATATATATATATATATATATATATATATATATATATATATATATATATATATACACACATACATACATACATACATATATATATATATATATATATATATATATATATATACATACATATATATATATATATAAATATATATATATATATATATATATATATATACACACACATACATATACACACACACACACACATACATACATACATACATAGAAATAGTGTAGTCTAAATCAATGTTTCTCAACCAGTGTGCCGCGGCACACTGGTGTGCCCTGAAGAGTCCCCAGGTGTGCCGCGGCAAAATGACCCCATATATTGGCAGCTATGGCTGCTATCTGATGTAACACTACTGCTGGGCACTTTGTTATCATTTGTCTTTACAGCGGTGCCGGTCTGCTGTGTAAAACTCACTTCCCGGCACTCGGGAAGGTGTGCTGGCTGTGCGGGCCTCCCAACCGCGTCATGCCAACCGAATACGTCATTGGTTGTTATGGGAGGGTCGGACGCACGCACTGCTTCTGTGACGTGAGAGCCGCGGGTACCGTCCTGAACTCTGCCTGGCGCGCTTTTCTCTGAGGGGGAAGAAGAAAGAGTAGAGCCATCGTGACCAACACTGCTTCCCTGCCCGCAGACATGGTCTCCCACTCAGAGAGGGAGAAGGCCCTGAAGCTGAATGAGCAGCACCAGGCCATCCTGTCTCGTATGCTGAGAGAGGAGGACAACAAGTACTGCGCTGACTGCGAGGCCAAGGGTAAGGTGGTGAGGGGGGCTCTACTATGAATAACCAGCTGTCACAGTCACTGACACCCCACATCCTCCATTCATGGCCACAGCACTCTGGATCTGATTGGTTGTTGTGCAGCTCTGACAGTTCTTCTTTCAGTGTATGTGTGCATGTGTACACATGTCTGTTAGTGTGTGTGTGACAAAAGTAGTTCTGATGGTACAGGAATAGGGGGGTCAGGCTTAAACGTAACATACACACAGACAGATGCGCACGCACACAAACAGACACACGTACAAACACACACTGGGTGTGTGTGTACGTGTGCCTGTTTGTGTGCGTGCGCATCTGTCTGTATGTATGTTACTTTTGAGCCTGACCCCCCTATACCTGTACAATCACAACTACTTTTGTAGGGCTTGTTCGAGATAGCAGCAAGGACTGCTGCTCATCTGAAAAGCAATTTGTGTTCATATCGCTTTTCAGGGGCATTTGTCAGCCAATAAAGAGGCATATCTTGCCTCCTCACCACCTGTTTTAAACCCCATTCACCCTGGGTATACCTCCAGCTGCAGCCACAGCATGTTTACACCCCCAGCTGTTACCTCTGCAGCTAAAGGGGCAAAAGTTGGGGGTGGTAAAAACAGCTCAACCATGTAGTTTCCTGCCCCTCCAGCCTGACATGTGAACAAGCTCTAGGTTCTGTGTGGATGCGTGCTGCGTGTAGGGCGGCCCATTCATTTCCCTACCCGCACTAATGTGGGAAACAAAGTCCCCGACCCTTTTTTTTTTTAATTGTGCCACAACAAAAGCAACCCATGTTTGCCAATGAATGGGGCACCATTAAGAATTAATGGCACCCCTAAAGAGCAGAGCATTTGTCTGTGTGTCAAGAACGAGCGCGATTTTGCGCATGTTTCGCAACACACAGCGACGTGAACCAAGTCTTGGACAGGGGTGCCTCAAGACTGAAACATTTTTTCAAGGGCACCCCGACTGGAAAAAGGTTGAGAAACACTGGTCTAAATAAAGAACCAAAGAACTATATTCTCAGGTAAAATACTTTTACATCTTGTCCCTAGAAAAACATGTAACCCTATATTTTCATTTGCCATGATGGGGGGGAAGGTAAGACTTAATTTCAACAGGAAGCTAGTCAGCCTAATGTCAACCATAAGCCAATTTATACCATAGAAGCTTATGATGCCACAAATGAGCTACAGTATATACTTAAGTATATAACAAATTATATAAATTACTTTTCCAAACACAGACACTGATATAAATATTTTTAATGTATCCAAGTCCATTATTCTCAAAGACCCAAATCCATTCATTCATGTGTTAATATTGTTAATAGATGAATAATAGATATTAGATTAACCACTTGCCCACGGCGTCATGTTAAAAAGACGTCATGCCTTTAAAGATGGATATCTCGGTAACGGCAGCAGCTGCTGCCACAACCGAGATATCCATCTTTTCCGTGGGTAGTCCTGTACACGATAATAATGGTCTCCACGGCGGATTCGCCGCGAGATCGCCGTTTTTGGTGGCGGGAGAGGGCCCCCCCCCCCTCCCGCGCCCTCCGCCGCTTACGGGAGCCGTCGGTAGCGGCGGAGGGGATTGGGTCCTGTCGGCAGCTGTGTTGGGATACGAGTGAGGGAAAAATCGCCCCCACCCATCCCCCATAGCTCTGCTGGGCGGAAGTGACGTCAAAACGTCAGTCCCGCTCAGCGTCTTAAAAAAACATTGGCCCAGAATAACAGAGCGATTACGCCTGCGCAACAGGAGATGCGCGTGCGTAAGTCTAAATGTGCGCGTGCGTTTCGATGCACGGCATCCCCAAAGCGAGATACGCAAGAAATCTACTTTTTTTGGTCTGGCGTAATTTCGCTAGACAGGCGCATACGTCCGCGCAAAACTGCGCTAGACAGACCATTGATTTGCTAGTCAAATATGCTAATGAGGGACTTAAGGGGATCCACAAAAGAACGTTGGTGCAGCGCAGGCTACGCAGTGTGCGCAACAGCAAAATGTCCTGTCTAAAATTAGAGCATATAAAAGCTGGTCTAAAAAGAGAAAAAAAAGTCTACTTGTTAGATAAAGCAACACTGTTAGTGAGGAGCTCAGCAGTCACACGTGTTGCACAACAATCTGTATGCCAACATGCCAGGGGCATCGTCGCGCATAGCTATACTACTGACTTTAGATGAACAAAGAAGGAGAAGGGGACGGAGGATGGCACGGCAGAGGATATACCGCACCCGCATAGACCTGTTTGGCATGAGTGATTCTGAGGTGTATCGCATCTTCAGATTCACCCCTCATGTCATCCTGGAATTAACCACAACCCTGCAGGAGGACATCACCAGCCGAACACAATGCTCACATGCAGTGCAGCCACTGGTCAAGGTCATGGCAACACTCCATGTCCTTGCCAGTGGCTCTTTTCAGCGTACAAGTGGAGTGGTGGCTGGGATGTCACAATCCTCCATGAGCAGATGTGTGCACCAGGTTGTCCCTGCAATCCTCAGACGCATGGCCAACCAAATCATCAAACCCACCACTGAGGACCTGCGGCTGAAGGCAATGACAGATTTCTACAGAATTGACAGATTCCCACGCACCGTGGGGGCCATTGATTGCACACATGTGGCACTCCAGCACCCCCAGGAGACAGAGCACATGTACCGCAATCGGAAGCATTGGCACTCCATCAACGTACAGGTGATAGTCGATGCCCAAGGCCTCATATGGCACGTCCGTGCCAAACACCCAGGGTCCAGCCATGACAGCTACATATACAATCAATGCCACATCCGAATGGAATTCGATCAGAACGTGTATGGGGACACCTGGCTGGTTGGTGAGTGACATGGGTGGCAGGCATGACTATCCCCTCCCATGATGCACACATCACAAGGGGCACATGCATGACTAACATCCTCTTGTCTTTTCCCTTACAGGTGACTATGCATATCCACTGGGACCCCATCTCATGACTCCTATCCGGAACCCCCAAACCCCAGGAGAGGAAAGATACAATCAAGCACATGCCCAAACACGAGCAGTGGTGGAGCGCACCTTTGTCCTCCTGAAGTCACGTTTCCGATGCCTGGATAAGTCTGGGGGTACCCTCTTGTATTCCCCAAACTTCGTGTGCCAGATCATCGGTGCATGTTGCATGCTGCACAACTTCGCAGTAAGAAAGGGCCTGCAGATTGACCTACGTAATGACCTGACCCCTGAACCAGACAATCCCCCCCTAACCGAGGCTACCCCGTCTTCTGAGGGAAGAGCAGCCAGGAGACAACTCCCATTGGGCATCTTTGCACGTTAAACACACACATTAATCATGGCACAATGAGAATGCATGCATGCACACCACTGTGGTCCCTAGCACACACACCCCACATCCACATCAAATTGGATTGGCACCAGTCCACCATGCAGGACTTGTGAGCAGCAACGCCACGCCAAGGCTCCAATTATGTCACTGTACATTCATACACCATTCACACGGACCTGGGGATCACTTCTCCCTGGTCCTGGGGAACCCTTCTCCACCAAAATTGAGGGCGACACCCCTTTTCCGGCAGGAATGTCACCCCCACATTCAAACAGCATTCACAACCCCAAAAAAAAAAATGACCAGCAAAATCAAAAAATTTCCAGCAAAAAAAAAAAAAATCAAAAAAGGGGAAAAAAAAATTATTGCCCTTTACGTGAGCCACGCCTGGGGCGCCCCCGGCCACGGCCCCGGCTCCTCAGGGGAGACTCATGGGGAGGGGGAAAACCGGGGAAGGAGGAGCAACCCCTGATCTCTGCCCACCTGGCGGCCTGCCCTCCAAGGCCACGGCTATTCTGTCCAGGGCAGCACCAAGTGTTGCCGTGTTGGCCTGGATAGCCTGGGTAAGGGCCCTCACATCCTGCCCAAAGCCTGCTGATGTCGTCTGCAGTTCGTTGAGGCAGGTTGTGAAAGCCCGGGAGTGGGAGTCCAGGTTCCCCAGCGTATCCTTGATGGAGGACAGGCTCTCCTCCATCCGCACCAATGTCTGGCTGACCTGTCCCTGGCGGGTCTGGAAGAACTGGTCCCTTCTCAGAGTGGCGGGCAGGAGATCGGCCACCCCCCTGGTGTTCTGGGACGACTTCCTGCCTCCAGCTGATGCTTGTGGCCGGGGGGGAAGGGGAGGCCCTTGGGAGGGGAGCCATGTTGGGGGAGGAGGGGGAGGGGCTCCCCCTTAGGGAGGGCTGCCTGCTGCCAGCCAGAGGGGAAGAGTCCTCAAAAACCAAAAGTCCAGTGCCTGACATGGACTCCTCCTCCTCATGATTCTCCTCCTCCTCAACCTCCTCCTCTTGAACCTTCTCCGCGGACTCCGACCTTGTTGGGGGGGCCTCATTAGGCTGCTGTCCTGGGGATGGTGCGGTCAGGCCAGATGGCCCTGCACCCTCCTGCACATCTGTGGATGACACAAAACATTCACAGGTTGGAGGATCCACACACTTGCCACATATTCCCTTTCACCCCCTCCCCCACACATGCTACACACCTGATATTAAAAAAAAATACTTACCTGGCACCACGGCTCCGGACTTGAGTCAAAGCCGGGCAGGCCCTCCACTTCATGCCGATGAAAGGTCAGGGCCACCGCACGCTCCTCCGCTGTCAGCCTAATACGGCATGGTGGGCCCCCTCCTGTGCCCCTGGCATGGGCATGCATTCTGGCCAGCTTCTGTTTGACCAGACGCCGGAGGTCATTAATTTTTTTGTCAATCCCAGACCGGGTCCGTGTCTCCCCCTCCCCCGCTGAATTGACATGCTCAGTGATGAGGTCCAAAATCTCCCTCCTCCTGGCCGGGGTGGTGTTGGCACTGTCTGGGCCGTGGAGGAAACGCCCATAATCGCTAATGGCCCGGGCAAGAATTCTTTTTTCCCCCACAGTAAAATTGAGTTTTCGCTTTCTCTCTGTCATACTGCAAAAAAAAAATCACTCCCAGTCAACAAAAATCAGTCACAAAAACAAGCACAACCAATCAAGCAAGAACACACACAAAGGGCCAGATTCAGGTAGATGAGAGTATCTTTCCTCTGGAGTAACGCTTCTCATTTACGTTACTCTGAAGACCCTTTCAGCGCAAGTCCTGTAATTCACATAGCAGTTGCGCGTAAACTTGCGCCAGAGTAACGATAATGCGCTGGCGTAACCCGACGCAAGTGGAACTGGGTGTGATCATATGTAAATGATGGGCGGAGCCCAGCGCAGAGGCTTACGTTCAGCGCATCATCCACGGAGCATGCGCAGTGAGTGCGGCTCCACTCGCCCCCCTTGTGCGCATGCTCACAACTTCCGTCGGCACCACTTCCTGGGAAACGTCAGCGCAATGCGTTCCGCTGGGCGCTTAAAAGCGCTGGCGGAAACGCCATTCCGGCGCAAAAGTAGTTCCATTTCCCCCCACCCCAGGGAAGATACTTTTGCCCTGTAATGGCTGCTCCCGCTACCCCCAGAGAGAGGAGGAACCTAAATTATAATGCCCAGGAGGTCACAGTGATAATATCGGCTATGGAGGCATTTAATGATTTTCTCCATGGGAAAAAAAGCAGGAAGACCAGCCGGGAGAGAAAGCAGGGCATCCTGGACACCATAGCTGCCAGGGTCAATGTGCTGGGGTACTCCACCCGGAGTGCTTCAGACATTCAAAAAAAAAAAAAAATGACCTGCGGCGCAAGGTGAGGGGCAAGGTGTCCACCATTAGGAGCCATGAGAGGGGCACAGGTGGTGGTCCCCCATGTCCTGTCACCCTGACCGCGGAGGAGGAGGTGGTCGCCCGCTGCCTGGACAGGGAGCAGTTGGAGGGGGTCCCTGGCTATGACTCCGTAGAGGAAGGCTCCAGGACAGGTAAGTGATTTTTACCCCCTTTTTGGTGTGTTGCATGTGGGGGGGGGTGGGTACATGTGCCAAGTGTGTGGGACCACCAACATGTGTCTGCTTTGTGTCATCCACAGATGACGGTGCTGGGCCATCTCGTGCCGGCCAGTCCACCCCAACCCCCCAACGGGATGCTGAAGACGAGGCCCTGGGTGCTGGAGACACCGAGGTGGAGGAGGAGAGTACCCACACCACTTCAGCAGAGGTGGTTGTGGAGGAGCCTGTCCCTGAACAGGACTTTATTTTAATGTTGGAGGAGTCCTCCTCCTCTGCAGGGCCCTCTGTGATCCCCTCCCCCATCCTAGGTAGCCCCTCAAGGGCGACTCCATCCCCACGGGGACAACCTTCCTCTGCCCCCAGGAAGGCCACCCGGAAGACCAGGGGGGTGTGTGATTTGGTCGAGGACCAGGTGCTGTTGGACCACGCCAAACAGACCCAGCAAATGGGGGAGATGGCTGGCCACCTGGACAGGGTCGCAGACAGCCTGGGCTCTCTGTCACAGCTGCCCAGTCGCGTGCAGGGCGTTGTGACCAGCCTGGGGGAGGTGCAGGCTGATATCCGGCACTTGACAGCAGCTGTTCGAGACAACACTGCTGCCATTCGGGAAGAGGGGAGGCAGCGGCAACGTGACCAGCGGCATCAGATCACCCGCCAGCTGAGGATGCAGGCCCAAACAAATCTGTATCTGAGCCGTATCGCTGTGGCATTGGAGGGCATGCAGCCAACAGCTCCCAGGAGTGGCCCACCCGGGGATCAGCCTCCTCCTGATGCCCCCCCACCCCCACCACCACCCACTCCCTCCAGGCAGATGAGGAGCCCGAGAGTGCCCCCAAGGAGGAGCCCCCGTCATCCCAGATGAGGGTTTTTCTTTTTTTTGGTTGTTAGATATTTTTGTTTATACTCAGGACATGAGTTTTTGTTTATTTTTTATTATTATTGTTTATACTCAGGACATGAGTTTTTGTTTATTTTTTATTATTATTGTTTATACTCAGGACATGAGTTTTTGTTTATTTTTTGGTTCTCAGGTTATGAGATATTTTTTTTTTTATTGATACTGCACACGTTGCAGTGTGAATGGTGTGTGAATGTGAGAGGGTGGCACTCCTGAAAGTAAGGGGTGTCACCCTCGGCCGTGGTGGTGAAGTTAACCCCACGGCTGAATGAATGACGTGTGAAAGGTGTGTGAATGGACAGTGACATCATTGGGGCCTTGACGCTGGCGTTGCTGCTCCCAACTCCTACATGCTGGACTTGGGCTAATCCAATGCGATGTGCATGTGGTGTGTGTGATCTAGGGACATCAGTGGTGTACACGCGTGCATTGTCTGTGTGATTAATGTATTGGTTTAGTGTCCAAAGATGCCTACGGCGAGGACCCTCCTGACTGCTCTTCCATCAGCAGACTGGGTGTCCTCTGGCAGGTGGGGACTGTGTGGGTCGGGGGTCAGGTCATCACGTATGTCAATCTGCAGGCCTTTTCTCATAGCAAAGTTGTGCAGAATACAACATGCAGCGATGATCTGACACACGAAGGTAGGGGAATACAATAGGGTCCCCCCAGACTTATCCAGGCATCGGAAACGGGACTTCAGGAGCCCGAATGTTTGCTCCACCACTCCACGGGTTTTGATGTGTGCTTCATTGTATTTTCTCTCTCCTCTGGTTTGGGGGTTCCGGAAAGGAGTCATTAGATGGGGTCCCAGTGCATATGCAGAGTCACCTGTAAGGGAAAAGACAGGATAATGTTAGTCATGCATGTGCCACTTCTGTTGTGCATCACGGGAGGGGATAGTCATGCCTGACTCCCTTGTCACTCACCAACCAGCCAGCTGTCCCCATACATGTTCTGCTCGAATTCTGCTGGGATGGGGCTCTGACGGTATATGAAGCTGTCATGGCTGGACCCGGGGTGTTTGGCACGGACGTGCCATATGAGGCGTTGGGCATCAGCTATCACCTGTACGTTGATGGAATGCCAATGCTTCCGATTGCGGTATATGTGCTCTGTGGCACTGGGGGGCTGTAGGGCCACATGTGTGCAATCAATGGCCCCGATGGTGCGTGGGAATCTGGCAATGTTGTAGAAATCTGTCATTGCCTTCAGCCGCAGGTCCTCAGTGGTGGGTCTGATGAACTGGTTGGACATGCGTCTGAGGATTGCAGGGACAACCTGGTGCACACATCTGCTTATGGAGGACTGTGACATCCCAGCCACCACTCCACTTGTACGCTGGAATGATCCACTGGCAAGGAAATGAAGTGTTGCCAGGACCTTCACCAGTGGCTGCACTGCTTGTGAGCGGTGTGTCTTGCTGGTGATGTCACCCTGCAGGGTTGTGGTTAGTTCAAGTATTACATCAGGGCTGAATCTGAAGAGGCGATACACCTCCTCATCCCCCATGCCAAAGAGGTTCATACGAGTGTGGTATATCCTCTCACGTGCCCGCCTCCTCCGTAGCGAGGGACCCAGTACTAGTCTTAGGACCACGAGTGCCCCTGGCATGTTGGCACACAGAGGTGTTGTCCTTGCAAGTGTTGTTGTTCAGCTTGCTAGTTTCGTCGGTAACGCTGCTGTAGCTGCTCTCCTGCTGACCTGTGACCGTCTGGAGTAAAGATAAAGCAGCCTTTTGTAGAAATAACTTTGCGCCGGACGGACCAGATACGCGCGGCGCATGTAGCCAGCGTATGGTGCTAATCCGTTCGTGAATTGGGAAAAATACCTCATTTGCATGGGAAATCAATGGGCGCGACTGATGCGCCCAGCGAAAATAAGCGCTGACGATACTCTGGCGTCGAAACGTTCCGCCGGTCGCAAATGACCCGTTATTGGGCGCATCTAGTTTGGTGGGTACGGGCACATAGAAACGACGGCGCATCATCACAGTTACGCGGCGCATATCCAAATACTCCAGCGCAAGTGTTCGTGAATCTGGCCCAAAGAGAAAACTAACACCCAAAAAATCACACAAGCACTCAGCAAAAAACAGTCACAAAAACAAACAGCAAAAAAGCTGCAAGAAAACAAACGAACAGAAATATATCAAACAAACAGTCTCTCAAACACTTATCAAAAAACACTTTCAAAGATCTACTAACAAACACTTGATCACACAGAACACTAATCTGACAACTACAAAACACAACGCAACGAACAACAGGACAAAAGCACTTGGTTAAATGGGAAGGGATACAAAGGGATGTACTTTTGCAATGCAAGTGCGTTTGTGTCTGTCTATTTATGCTGTTTGCGTAGTTCACTAAGTTGCCCTAGTCCATTTCCAATTTCACTGATTGCGCCGCTCCCGAGTTGTGAGCATGCGCACAGCGGAGCTGACCATGGTCTCCTTCAAGCGCGCATGCGCGAGCCGGCCGGCCCTTCATTTGCATGGGGTCACGGCTCATTTCAATGTAACACGCCCACGTCCTACCCAATTTGTATTACTCCGCCTTACGCCTCTGAAATAACGTTACGCATGCGCAATTTTCTGCGCAAAATCTACGAGAATAGGGTGATTACGCGGCAAAATTGCGCAAGTCTAACGTAAAGGCGGTGCGCTACGCCGGTCCAATAATGCGCAGATGTACGTGAATCTGGGCAATTTTTTTTTTTCTGAGATTTGAAAAATTACTTTTTTTTCTTTTTTTGCATTTAAGCCTAAATATGAGATCTGAGGTCTTTTTGACCCCAGATCTCCTATTTAAGAGGACCTGTCATGCTTTTTTCTATTACAAGGGATGTTTACATTCCTTGTAATAGGGATAAAAGTAATAATTGTTTTTATTTTTATTTATTTCGGTGTATAAAATTATAAATTAATTTAAAATAAATAAGAAAACAATTTTTTTTTTAAAACACCCCATCCCAACGAGCTTGCGCACAGAAGCGAACGCATACGTGAGTAGCGCCCGCATATGAAAACGGTGTTCAAACCACACAAGTGAGGTATCGCCGCGATCGTTAGAGCGAGAGCAATAATTCTAGCCCTAGACCTCCTCTGTATCTCAAAAAATGCAACCTGTAGAATTTTTTAAACATCGCCTATCGAGATTTTTAAGGGTAAAAGTTTGACGCCATGCCACGAGCGGGCGCAATTTTTAAGCGTGACATGTTGGGTATCATTTTACTCGGCGTAACATTATCTTTCACAATATATACAAAAATTGGGCCAAATTTATTGTTGTCTTATTTTTTTATTCAAAAAAGTGATTTAAAAAAAAAAAAAATTTCGCTTGTAAGACCGCTGCGCAAATACGGTGTGACAAAAAGTATTGCAATTACTGCCATTTTATTCTCTAGGGTGTTAGAAAAAATAATGTTTGGGGGGTTTAAGTAATTTTCTAGCAAAAAAAACAGTTTTAGTCTCGTAAACACCGAATCTGAAAAACAGGCCCGGTGGGCAAGTGGTTAAAGAAAATCTTTATAACATTCCAATATAATAAACCGTGTAAATAACTGGTTTATATTTAAAATATCACAGCTTCTGCTGTTAAAAGGCTATACTTAGCATTCTGGATGAAGGATGAATCGTGAGACAAATTAGTGAATTATTGTGAATAAAAACCGAGTGTTTTAAAATACACACTATAAAAGAAGAATTAAAAGTACAGTTACAGTACAATAATATCTTCAAATAAGGGTTCAAAAATAAAAGAACAGTAGAGCATGTGCCTAGGATGCTTGTTAACCACTTCCCGCCCGGCCAATAGCCGATTTACGGCCGGGAAGTGGTTATGAAATCGTGACTAGACGTTCTCAAACGTCTAGCACGATTTCATGCCGCGCGCGCCCGTGCGGGCGCGCAGCGCGGCGATCGGTGATGCGGGGTGTCAGTCTGACACCCTGCACCTCCGATCTCGGTAACGAGTCTCCGGCGGAGCCTCGTTACCACGTGATCAGCCGTGTCCAATCACGGCTGATCACGATGTAAACAGGAAGAGCCGCCGATGGCTCTTCCTCACTCGCGTCTGACAGACGCGAGTACAGGAGAGCCGATCAGCGGCTCTCCTGACAGGGGGGGGTCGCGCTGATTGTTTATCAGTGCAGCCCCCCCTCGGATCGCCACACGGACCACCAGGGAGTGCCCACACTAGACCACCAGGGAACTTAGAAAAAAAAAGGACAAAAAAAAAAGTCAGCAAGAAAAAAAAAAGGGGCAGTAAAAAAAAATGATGCCAATCAGTGCCCACACATGGGCACTGATTGGCAACATTGATCCATCAGTGCCACCCCTCAGTGATCATCAGTGCCACCCCAGTGTCTGTCAGTGCCACCCCACAGTGCCAATCCATGCCCAGTGCCCACCTATCAGTGCCCACCTGTGCCACCTATCAGTGCCCACCTGTGCCACCTATGAGTGCCCACCTGTGCCACCTATCAGTGCCCACCTGTGCCGCCTATGAGTGCCCACCTGTGCCGCCTATGAGTGCCCACCTGTGCCGCCTATGAGTGCCCAGTGCTGCCTATGAGTGCCCATCAGTGCCGCCCATGAGTGCCCATCAGTGCCGCCCATGAGTGCCCATCAGTGCCGCCCATGAGTGCCCATCAGTGCCCCATACCAGCGCCGCCTATCAGTGCCCATCAGTGCTACCTAATCGGTGCCCATTAGAACTACCTCATCGGTGCCCATCAGTGCCACCTCATCGGTGCCCATCAGTGCCACCATATCAGTGCCCGTAATTGAAAGAGAAAACATACTCATTTACAAAAAAATTAACAGAAAAAAATAAAAACTTTATTTTTTTTTCAAAATCTTCGCTCTATTTTTAGTTGTTGCGCAAAAAAAAAAAAATCGCAGAGGTGATCAAATACCACCAAAAGTAAGCTCTATCTGTGGGGAAAAAAGGACGCAAATTTTGTTTGGGTGCAGTGTAGCATGATCGCGCAATTGTCATTCAAATTGCGACAGTGCTGAAAGCTGAAAATTGGCTTGGGCGGGAAGGTGCGTAAGTGCCTGGTATGGAAGTGGTTAAAATCTTTAAGATGGTCGAATTACCAATGTATGCTTGAGAGATGTCTGTGTGTGTCCTTCTTGATGGTGGCTGGATAGGAGAAGAGAGCAGCCAGAGCTTTGACTCTTGGCTTAAATAAACCTACTCGCTTTGTTAAACTTCGCGCTCAAATCTATGCCCTCCCAAAAAGAGTGACTAGAAAGAAATAAGAACACCACATATGTTTTCTATCTATTCCAAAACTTGCATAGGAAGTGGCCTAGCTCTTAATTAAACACAGGAAATGGGGGGGGGGGGTGAGCTAGCCTCAACATTCTGTAGGTAAAATTACAAGATATAGGGGAAGGTATACATATCTATAGCCAGATTCTCGTCTGTTGCGGTGTATGCTATTTACACTACGCCGCCGCAACTTACAGGAGCAAGTGCTGTATTCTCAAAGCACTTGCTCCGTAATTTACGGCGGCGTAGTGTAAATGGCCTGGCGTATCCCCGCGGGCAGCTTGTATTTAAATTAAGCGCGCCCCCCGTGCCGAACGAACTACGCATGCGCCGGCCGTAAACGTAGCCCACTGCAAATACATTGGTTTCGACGTCAACGTAATTAACGCACAGCCCTATTCGCAACGAGTTACATAGATGGAAAAACACAATGCTGTCCCGACGTCCATACTTAACATGGTGTATGCCAGACCTATGCAAGGTTACCCCTCATATAGCAGGGGTATCCTTACGCTTGTGCAAACTATGTAAACTACGTCGACAGGGTGCAAATAAGTTCGGGAATCGGCGAATCAGGCTCATTTGCATATTCGGCGCAGAAATCGACGGGAACGCCACCTAGCGGCCAAGCGTAACATTGCAACTTAGATCCGACGGTGTAAGAGACTTATGCCAGTCGGATCTACACCAAATCTATGCGTAACTGATTCTAAGAATCAGTCGCATAGATAGGAGGGCTCAGAAACAGAGATACAACGGTGTATCTGAAGATACACCGTTGTATCTCTTCTGAGAATCTGGCCCATAATATTTACAAAATCCATCAAACCTGTCTGCTTCTAGAATTTGAAAACTCAGGTTCAAATGTCACATCAGGAGATCATTAGCTCAAAACTACATTCACATCACATTTAATAGGAATATATACTCTTAATAATTTGACCAGATTAAATTTTTAGTTTTTTAAGAATATAACAATCCTGTGTAGTAAAATATAATAAGGGAGAGGAGGGAAGGGTACCAAAAGACCCTAGGGACTTTTAAACGGTGCTAGTAGAGTGTAATAACACAAAAGTAGTATAGAAAAATTTATTTATTTTTAATTTTTTAACAATATATAAAAACCATCCGATAGTATTATAAACTGTGGAACCAATAGATATGACCGTCAAGGAGACCTTTATTATTACAGAAGGTTTCCGCGGAAAAAAAAACCAGGATCATCAAGATGCCAAACATCAAAAGCTAAATAGGAGCCTCATATGAACAGATCGTGCTGGTATCTATAGGGAATAGTATGTAAAGTATATATTAGAAAATATCTATATGTATTTGTATAACACCAAACCCCTCTATGGGTTTGGTGATAAATCTAGGCAATAGGTTTGAAAAATCTAGGCAATAGGTTTGTAAAGTCCAAAATGACTTTACCTGTATGCAAGGGCAGTCCCAGGTGGTCATCTGACCTCCAAAGTTTGAGCAGACGAGCCTGCAAATGGCTCCATGTGCCCCGAGTTGTGCCAGGGATTGCAGCAGAACGCTGCGCTCTTAAACACCATCACTGCGGCGTCTGGCGTGCACCGACGGGATGCAGACACATGACAGGCAGCATCAGGCAACTCCTCCCTCCAGCTGTTCGTAACACCAATAGCAGATGTCCCGCGCATGCGCAAAAAACGCTGTAGCGGTGCAAGCTAACATAACGCCGAGGCGCAAGTCGCCATATTGGCTAAGGGAAAAACAGCCTGGCATGGAAAAAACAACTAGATGGAGAAGCAAGCTGCAAATATAGAATGGAAAAGGGCGCAGCAAAAAAAGGGGGGGCAAACAAAACCAGGACTGGGGAGGGGGAAGATGCCAAATAAGAGGTTAGGACTAACAATAAACCAAAAGATTGGTTAAGCAATTAAATAAGACCCCGCGTGTCCGTATGGCCCAGATTGATGTCAAAACAAAAAGACAAAAGCCCCACAAGGCAACACGTGTGAAAAAAAAACAATTCAATTAACAATTGGAAAGATATGCAAAATCTTAATTCCTATTGGTAAGGTAAAATGTAAAGAATAATTAAGAGGATAGCATCCCAAGAATAAATGGTGCCTTCCATAATTTTAATGTACAAGAAAACCGGTCACAAGGGGAAGAATGCGCCAGGACTGTGCACCAAGGAACAATAAATTCTGTAAATAAGTAGTATTGATTTAAGAACAGGGTACATGATTGAAATGTTGATATATTATAGTAACCACAAACGGTATCATTTATTCATAAAAAAAAAAGAAAAAAAAAAGAAAGAAAATGTGTGAATACATATAATTATAAAAAAGGTTTAGAGCTGAATGCTTAATTTAATCCTGGAGATTTCAAAGCGGATAATAAATGTATTCACTTGGCCTCCTTTTGGAGGAGTAGTTTGTCATAGTCACCCCCTCTTTCTCCTGGAGGAATATATTCAAGGGCTGAAAATTTCATTTTGCGACCATTAAACTGATGATAAATGCCTATGTGGCGGCTAATGGGAGTCTCCATTTTCTTTTTGGAAATTAAAGCAACGTGATCACGTATGCGATGGAAAAAGGGGTGCTTCGTTTTGCCAATGTAGAAGGCCCCACATTCACATTGCATGATATATACAACACCAATAGATTGGCAAGTCACAGAAAAAGCCGGTCTGTGGATACGTCCATTCGGGAGCGCAATGGTGATAGCAGAATGGACATATCCACAGAACGAACAATTGTGGCAGGGTCTAGTCCCCCTTGGCCTCTTGGAAAGGGCATTTCCGGAATAGTGATGGCTGTGGACCAATTTATCGCGAAGTGAACGCGATCTTTTGAAGGTAATTTCAGGATGGTCCTTTATGTGTTTAGATACTGTGTCATCACTCATCAGAAGACACCAGTATTTCTGTAAAATCAGACACATTTGTCGGTGATGACCCGAGAAACATGTGATTAAACGTACAGCAGAATTAACTTTCGCTGATTTAGAGTCATGAAGAAGAGATCTGCGATTTTGATGTTTGGCTCGCAAGAAGGCCTTTTTCAAACATTTGTTGCTATAGCCCCATTCTCGAAAACGTGATTGCAATTGCTTGGCTTTGTGTTCAAAATCAGATTCCTCGCTGCAGTTGCGATGGAGTTTGAGATCTTGTCTATAAGGTATATTTAAAATAAGAGATTTTGGATGTGAACTTGAGGCATGTAAAAGGGAATTACCCGCTGAGGGTTTGGGGAATAGAGATGTGCCTATAGTACCATCCTCATGGATCAGAATCTCAATATCTAAGAAAGTCAAATGACTCTGGCTGGTTTCAAAGCTGAATTTCAAATTGTAGTCATTCACCTTCAAACTGTCCAAAAAAGCTATAAACTCCATATGGGAACCAGTCCAAATAAAGAAAATGTCGTCAATAAATCTGCGACATAGGGGTATCTGTTCAAAAGGTATCTGCATATTGTCTTGATGGAGGAGGTTCCTCTCCCACCCCCCCCCAGGTACAGGTTGGCATATGAGGGGGAACACACCCTGTACCTGGAGGAAGTGGGAGCCACCAAACAGAAAAATGTTGTTGGACAAAATAAAATCCAGCAGATTTAGAATAAATTTATTGTAGGAAAGAGAGGCCTCATTACTCTCTGAGATGAAGCCCTCCACAACCCGCACCCCCAAATGATATAACTAGACATACCTCACTAGTAATAGTAAACTGTGGAACCAATAGATATCACCGTCAAGGAGACCTTTATTATTACAGAAGTTTTCAGCGGAAAAAAACCCCAGAATCATCAAGATGCCAAACATCAAAAGATAAATAGGAGCCTCATATGCACAGATCGTGCTGGTATCTATAGGGAATAGTATGTAAAGTATATATTAGAAAATATCTATATGTATTTGTATAACACCAAACCCCTCTATGGGGTTGGTGATAAAATCTAGGCAATAGGTTTGTAAAGTCAAAAATGACGTTACCTCTATGTAAGGGCAGTCCCAAAGTTTGAACAATATCTCAGACTCCGTCGCAACTGCAGTGAGGAATTTGATTTTGAACACGAAGCCAAGCAATTGCAATCACGCTTTCGAGAATGGGGCTATAGCAACAAATGTTTGAAAAAGGCCTACTTGCGAGCCAAACATCAAAATCGCAGATCTCTTCTTCATGACTCTAAATCAGCAAAAGTTAATTCTGGTGTACGTTTAATCACACGTTTCTCGGGTCATCACCGACAAATACGTCTGATTTTAGAGAAATACTGGTGTCTTCTGATGAGTGATGACAGTATCTAAACACATAAAAGGACCATCCTGAAATTACCTTCAAAAGATCGCATTCACTTCGCGATAAATTGGTCCACAGCCATCACTATTCCACTTTCCAAGGGGCCAAGGGGGACTAGACCCTGCCACAATTGTTCATTCTGTGGATATGTCCATTCTGCTACCACCATTGTGCTCCCGAATGGACGTATCCACAGACCGGCTTTTTCTGTGACTTGCCAATCTATTGGTGTTGTATATATCATGCAACGTGAATGTGGGGCCTTCTACGTTGGCAAAACGAAGAGCCCCCTTTTCCATCGCATACGTGATCACGTTGCTTTAATTTCCAAAAAGAAAATGGGGACTCCCATTAGCCGCCACATAGGCATTTATCATCAGTTTAATCTCCAGGATTAAATGAAGCATTCAGCTTTAAACCTTTTTTTATAATTATATATATTCACACATTTTCTCTTTTTTTCTTTATTTTTTATGAATAAATGATGCTGTTACAGTTTGTGGTTACTATAATATATCAACATTTCAATCATGTACCTTGTTCTTAAATCAATACTACTTATTTACAGAATTTATTGTTCCTAGGTGCATAGTCCTGGCGCATTCTTCCCCTTGCGACCGGTTTTCTTGTACATTAAAATTATGGAAGGCACCATTTATTCTTGGGATGCTATCCGCTTAATTATTCTTTACATTTTACCTTACTAATAGGAATTAAGATTTTTCCTAATTTTCCATATCTTTCCAATTGTTAATTTAATAATTTTTTTTTTCACACATGTGTTGCCTTGTGGGGTCTTTGTCTTTTTGTTTTGACGTCAATCTGGGCCATACGGACACGCGGGGACTGCTCTTATTTAATTGCTTAACCAATCTTTTGGTTTATTGTCGGTCCCAACATCATTTTCCCCCTCCCCGGTCCTGGTTTTGTTTGCCCCCCTTTTTTTTTGCTGTGCCCTTTTCCATTCTATATTTGCAGCTTGCTTCTCCACCTAGTTGTTTTTTTACATGCCAGGCTGTTTTTCCCTTAACCAATATGGCGACTTGCCCCGCTACAGCGTTTTTTGCGCATGCGCGGGAAATCTTCTGCTATTGGTGTTACGAACAGCTGGAGGGAGGAGTTGCCTGATGCTGCCTGTCATGTGTCCGCATCTCGGTGGTGTACGTCAGACGCCGCCGTGATGGTGTTTAAGAGCGTGGCATTCTGCCGCAATCCCTGGCACAACTCGGGGCACACAAGCCATTTGCAGGCTCGTCTGCTCAAACTTTGGAGGTCGGATGACCACCTGGGACTACCCTTAAATACAGGTAACGTCATTTTGGACTTTACAAACCTATTGCCTAGATTTTATCACCAAACCCATAGAGGGGTTTGGTGTTATACAAATACATATAGATATTTTCTAATACATACTTTACATACTCTTCCCTATAGATACTAGCAAGATCTGTGCATATGAGGCTCCTATTTATCTTTTGATGTTTGGCGTCTTGATGATCCTGGGGTTTTTCGATTGGTTCCACAGTTTACTATTACTAGCGAGGTATGTCTAGTTATACATCTAAATATGTCCTTGCATTTGATTGATTTTTTATCAATTGAATTCTACCCATTTATATTTTATTTAATATACCTTTTATTTTTCTATAAAATCTGTTTGGATATACTAGGCCCTTTCTACATGGCTTCTGATTGAATGTCAAAATATCTGGACATATGGTTCCCATTCTCCAGCAACGTTGTGTGCGTCTTTTCTTACTTTGCCTTCATCCTTGAAGGGATCCGGTCTCTTGTGGTAAGCTTGCCTGCGCCAGTATTCTGCACCCATACATGTAAACTGATATTGTATTTTATATTGTTTATGCTTTACCATGTATACTCTATCTACAACAAATCATATTGTGCTGTTATATATGCACCTATATTTACTAATTTTGTGTTTCCATCCTCTGTATTTTCTGTTTCTTGATATATTGTAGTATTGCCTGTTCAAGCTCCTGAAGAAGCTCTGTTTGGAGCGAAACATGTTGAGCAAATCAATACTATAACAGGTCTTCTCACATATTTGAAGTTCAACAACCTCAATACTATTATCGGATGCTTTTTTATATATTTATTGTTAAAAAATAAAATACATTTTTCTATTTTTCTATACTACTTTTGTGTTATTACACTCTACTAGCACCGTTTAAAAGTCCCTAGGGTCTTTTGGTACCCTTCCCTCCTCTCCCTTACTATCTATTGGTAGGAGGTTCTAACAAAACATTGAACAGCTCTCTGCTACTCAAACCAAGTTTACATAATAATAAGTACAAACAGCCAAGTTTCAGACATATATATGGACATTCACCGATATGTCTGAAAATTGAATGTCCAGAGATATCGGGATATCTGGCATCCAATCCTTTTAACTCCTCGAGGACTGTCTCTACAGTTTTTTCCCCACTCTGGCCTCTCCAATTCTTCACTGTTTAACCCACCGGAAATTTTACCTCTGTCATTGAAGGTTTTTAAGGATTTAGCCCTAAACGATTTGAATGAGATACAAATTAAATTTGCTAGGGATAAAAGAGATATAGAATTAGGTATCAATTCTCTCTATGCTAATAAAAACCTGGTCATCCGCCCTGCAGACAAGGGGGGAGATATTGTCATTTTGGACAAGAATGACTATATGCAGGAAATATACAGGATAGTGGGAGACAGTGAAACTTGTACATCTCTACCCTCCAATCCAGGTGAGAAGTATAAGGCAATATGGGAGCAAATTGTGACGAAGGGCTTTGATTTAAGTATTTTACATAAAAAAGAAAGGGCGTTTTTGGTGCCTTGGACTATTTGTCCAAGGTGCATAAGAGTCTTACTTGTCCCCCGGGATGCCCGATAGTCCAGTGGGATTGATTCCATTACTTCCTGGGTGGGCGAATACATAGACTTCTTCTTACAGCCCTTGGTGCGCAGGATGCCATCATACGTTAAGGACACATGGCATTTCATTAACCTGCTATCATAAATTAAGCTCCGTGAGGGAATGTGGTTGGTGACTGCTAATGTCACTTCATTGTATACAGTGATACCCCACCATCTAGGCCTAAATGCTGTGAAGTTATATCTGGAGAGAGACTCCAACCTGCCTCAAGAAAAGATTGTGTTCATTATGGAATTATTGGAGTATGCTGCTACTCATAAATTATTTTGGTTTGATGGGCATTTCTTCCGCCAGGATAGAAGTGTCGCCATGGGGGCTAAATATGCCCGAGTTATGGTGAACTGGGAGGAGGATGTCATGTATGCCCAGTCAAGGCCCCAAGTGGCCTTGTGGGCTCTTTACATAAATTACATCTCCCTCCTATGGGATAGCAATGAGCCTGACCTCTCAGGCTTTGTGTGTATTGAATGCCAAAAATAGATTGATCCATTTTAATTATGAGGCTAGTCGTGAGAAAATAAACTTTCTAGACCTCACAATTTCTTTCAGTGGGGATATGTTAGTTACATCAGCCTTTTTTTTTTTAAACCACTGACAAACTCTTTCATTCCAAATGATGCCTCTGATGATATCCGAGTAGGATGAAACATGTCAGGCTGGCCGATGTTAGCACGCTGACAGCCGTGGAGTTTTTATATGCCTTTTATCCTTGTTTGTCCTGCAAGTAGACTACAATAAATGTTGTATGGTTTATCTTTATGGGCTTCACTTTGATTGCTTCCTTTATTATCCTGGGTCTAATCTCCTGTTGGTGACTGTGCAATCCATTCATCTGCCTGTTTGAGTCCTGGAGTCCCTTTATTTTGATGTTGATGATATTCACCATTCATCTATCAAGTTAGAAGTGTTGCCTTTGTCACTGCCCACCTGCATCCTATGATCTTGTTGCCCGATTGTTACAGATTTCTGGTAAGCAGACAGAGCACATTCGGTGTGGTGTGTTTTTCCTGCACACTGAAGCTTGGTGGAGGTGTTCATATTATCAGAATAGGGTACTTACCAAGGACTGAGTTGCCGAGAGCGGTTCGCTGTTGCGACTAAGCGCAGTCCACCCCCTGACAGTGGTACTGAGGGTGGATGGCATCAAGAGGCACAAGCTACCAGCAGGCAGGGTAGAGCTTGTGTGGAAGTCCTGTAGAACTGGAGCAGGGACCGATGGTTATCAGGGTCCAGCAGAAGACAGGTAGAAAGTCGAGAGCAGGCTGAGGCTCAAACACAGGTAAGCAGACAATCTGGGTCATAGACTGGGGGTCAAGGCACTGGAGACTGGATGCAAAACTGGGTCACAAGAAGAAGGTCAAAGCACAGGAGACTGAAGGTGAATCCAGGTCACAGGCAGAGGGTCAAACACAGGAGTCAGGAACAAAGTCTATAAAACAAGCCAAGGTCGGGTCCAGGAGAAGATCAGGGTCAATCCGGGTCACAGCAGGTAAGCAATTAACAGGAAACAGGAACTCAGGTACAGGAAGCTGAAGACAAACCAGCGATTTCCTTTGAGCATCTGCTCAGCTTTATAGGCAGCCAGGAAGTCATGTTGAAGTCAGTCTGCAGCTGAAGGTTTCTTTGACAGCTCTCACTGACAACTTTGCTGCCATCTAGTGTTCAGAATCGAATGTGTTTCTCTGACACATATGGACTTTAAACACATATTTTTGCCTCCTGGCTAAAATCTGTACCTAAAAGTCTGTACATGAGATTAAAATGCAATTGTACTGAACAGGAAGTTTTTTTTAGCACGGGCCAACACTCTCACACTTGTGGATAAAGGCTATCCTATCGAGTCGCTAATAAAGACTTAAGATCAGGTCAAGTGTGTTGAGAGGGGAGACCTCCTGGAGGAGAGGTCACATAGCCCAGAGCAACACCTTCAGAAATCCATTTATTACCAATTTTTCCTGTCAACAAAGTGTTAAGCACAGAGTCACAAGGCATTGACACATTCTAAAGAATGACAGGATACTAAATACCCTTTTGCCAGCTAAACCTCGAGTTGTGTTAAGCGGTGCCCGGTCCCTAAAGCATAAATTGGCTTCTAATTTTCTTAATCCCCCACAAATAAACCCACTTTTTTTCGGGAACTCCCTGGCTATTGATTATCAGTGTAGAAAGTGTCAAGTCTGTTCTTTGAACGGTTGCAAAACTAGCTACAGTTGTACTTCTAAGAAGTTTACAATTGAACCATTCGTTACTTGTTCCACTGTAGGAGTGGTCTACATGCTTCAATGCCCATGTGGATTGCAGTATGTGGGCAGGACCAAACGCCCCCTGCAAGTGCATTTAAATTAACATATAAATAACATTTGTAGGGGTTTTAACAAACACTCCATATTCAAACATTACCTTATGGTGCAGGGATCCAAGGAACACAATCTTCCTTGGGATAGATAAATATAGCTCTCAGTGGAGGGGGAGTTGCCTCATCAGGAGTATCTCTAAATTAGAGATGTCGTGGGTACAAAAGATCAAATGTTATACACCTTTTGGTTTGATAATAGATGTTGACAATTCTTAGTGATATACTTTTTTTCATACAGGTTTGTTTTAGCGTATTGTACAATTTCTACGGCCATGTAAATGTACTTGGTTGTTTTTACTTATTATTATGTGACTTTGGTTTGAGCCTCGTAGAGCTGTTCAATGTTTCGTTGGAACCTCCTCACAATATAATTTTTTTTAGTGAGTTAACAGTTAAGCCCGGTCATGGATAACCTAACAATTATTTGATGTGATGACCTTTATTCGGTTCTCTGCATCTATTTTTCAATTTTTGTTGTTCCCTAGTCATATTCTCTCACAAAATCACTACGAGAGTAGAATATTTAGGCCCTTCTGTGTACAATAGGGCATAGCTAGTCCTTAAGGATTTTCCCTTCGTGTTTTTATTTACCTCCATCCATTACTGAATGTGAGATTATCCACCTGGGTAGTTGATACATGCAAACATTTTTGGGCAGGGTTGGTGTATGGTGCTTATGCAGCCACGCTGACTCTATCCGCGTCCTAATGGTGCTTAGTTAATAATAAGACACTTGCAATTCTTTTTACTTATCTCCCTCATTTAGTATTAACTTTTTAATATCAAGTATTAACTTATATCGTTTCTGTCTTAGATTTGTGTCTGAGACATATTAAGAGTCCTTAGTGATCCGTAGTAATTTTTTCCAAGAGGTCTTGTTTTCTGGCTCTTGTTGTTGCTTTGACAAGATGGCACATAACCTTGGACATATGGGATTCTAATGGTGTAGATTATGGGCCAGATTCAGGTAGATCAGAGCATCTTTGCTCTGGAGTAACGCTTCTCATTTACGTTACTCTGCCGAAATTATAGGAGCAAGTGCTGTTATTCATGAAGCACTTGCTCCTAAAGTTGCGGCAGGGCATCGCAAATGAGCCGGCGGAATTCAAATTGGGCGGGTACGGGGCGTGTAGTATTCAAACTAAGCGCGATCCCGCGGCGAACGTACTGCGCATGCGCCGAGTGTCAATGCATCCCAGTGCGCATGCTCCAAATTCTGTCAGTGAATGTCAATGACGTCACATCCCCATTCATGAATGTTTTACGCAAGCGACGCGATTTGTTTTTTTTCCGACGCGATGACGACGCCTATACTTAACATAGGATACTCCACTAGGGTTCTGCTTTATCTATACGCCGCGTATCGCTTCCGGAAACGTCGTAAAGTCACTGCGTCGCGCCCGAAAAAGATCGTGAATTGCCGATTCCCGCTCATTAACATATTTTTTGAGCGTAAATCGGCGGGAACGCCCCCGGCGCCATTTTTAAGTTGAAGTAACGATGCGATGGCGAAATTCAATTGCGCCGATCGCATCGGAACTCCAACCCGGTGTTTCTTGGTTACAGAAAACAAAAACGCCGGCTTAAAGTGACAGTTAGGCTGGCGGATCCATTGATCCGCCAGCCTAACTCTACCTGAATCTGGCCCTATGTTTCCATTTTTTGCCCACAGCATTTGTACATGTATACAACCCCATCCTGTTTTTTCCTTTAAATAAGATGGCGAGAGCATCATCAGTGACCCGAGACTCAGAGCACTGTGTCAGGCCCACCGCCCGTGCCCCGAGTCTAAGTCTTTTGTGTGACGAAACGCATAGGGTGAGCGACGTGCTGAAGTCACCGCGCTTTCCACGTTCCGCTCTGCACAGGCATGTTGTTTTGCTGTTTACTATTTGCCGGCCGGCTCATTTTTAATACATTCTGAGTCTGATGTTATTACAGACTTCTATTTTTACCCAATAAATCCTCATTTGGTTTTACCGATGGCAGTCCATTTTTTATTTTCTCTCTTTGGGTGCATACATATTTTGAAACCACCCATCTTGCCATGTTCCCCTGTTGGATCCCACATCAAGTGTACTAGCTGGCTTTTGGGATCATTGCAACATCCAGGTTGGAGTTCAAGGAACATTAGGCTTGTAAACCGTTTGCAGCGTTGTAGGATTTCTACAACCCAGGCTAGGTGATAAGCCATTCTACCTTGAACAGCTGGTAAGCCTTCATTCTGTGTGGTGGCGGATTCACAGTGGCTCATGTCCATTGAAGATTTGTCACAGGGTGTTGCAGCGTATACTCGTTTTAAACATCTATGAAAGACTTTTTGTGCTGTTTTTATCACATTAATTAATGGTTTAAACTCATTTAATAATATCACTGTTTATTAAGACTCTTGTGACGGATCCTATCACACACTCCGCTGAGTGCTTCCGTCAGTAATACTGCTTCCTCCAGTCTGACCAGAGAGATATATTATTATAGCTGCATTGAATATAAGTCAAGCCGCAAATAGCTTGTAGCATCTTGAAAGTTTGTTGGACAGAATACAGACTTTTTATACGCTTTTAACACAAGGGGTTAGATAACGAGGTAGGGCAGACTCATGGATACTCACCCCCTCCCCTTTCGCAACAACTTAGCAGACAACTATATAATTAACATGTTAATTAACACAACACTTAAGGCAGCCCAGGTGACCAGAGAGTCCGTCTCCAAGGGCCAATGTGATCAGCTCTTTCAATGTTAATGTATTGTTCAGAATTAATAACTAAGAATAGTCTTTGGGCAAATCCAAGAAAATAGTCTCAAAAAATGTAACAAAAACAGGAATATAGCAATAACAAAAACAGGGTGAATGTGTTAGAAAGGGTCACTGCAGCCAGTGTCCAAGACAGCACACCCCTCCGTCCCATAGTCCGGCAGACCCAGCTAGATGCACCATGGGTCAGCTCAGGGCTGTCCGGGAGAGTCTTATAGTTCAGTTTGCCGCAAAAGTCCATCAGTGTTCCCATTCTGTGATACTGGATGGTAAAATTGTAAGGCTACAGGGCCAAGCTCCATCGTAACAATGTCCTTTATCCCAATAGACCCGATTAATGGATTGTGGTAGGTGAGCACCCTAAAAGATAGTCTGTAGAGATAAGGTTGGAATTTCTTGAGAGCCCACACCAGCACCAAACACTCCTTCTTCACGGCTGCATAACCGACTTCCCTGGGTAACAGCTTCCGACTGATGTAGGCCACTGGGTGCTCACAACCATCATGTCCTACTTGGCTCAGTACTGCCCCCAGCCCAAATGTAGAGGCATCTGTGTGGACACAAAAATGTTTGTTTGGGTGAGGGGCAGCTGGAATAGGAGTCTAAGTTAGTGCATTCTTTAATTGTTAGAAGGCAGCTTCACACTCTGGGGACCACAGTACCTGTCGGGGAAGGTGCTTCTTAGTAAGGTCTCTCAGGGGCTTAGCGATGGAACTATATTCCAGGACAAACTTTCTGTAGTACCCAGCTGTGCTGAGGAACGCCATGACCTAGGTTTTGATGCGGGTGTCGGCCACTTGGCAACTGCCTCAATCTTAGCAGGCTCGGGTCGTTGTTGTCCACTGCCTACTCGATGTCCAAGGTCCTGTACCTCGGACATCCTTATGATCCATTTTTTTGGCTTAAGCGTTAGTCCTGCAGCCTTGATGTGGTCTAACACTACTACCACTGTAGATCGCAATGTCGTCCAGATATGCACAAGCATAGTCCTGGAGGCCATGGAGAAGTTGATCTACCATCCTCTGGAAAGTCACCAGTGCATTCTTCATCCCAAATAGCATTATTTTAGATTGGTATAGGTCAAATGGGGTAATGAACGCCGACTTTGGAATAGATTCCGCATCCAGAGGAATTTGCCATTACTCTTTTGCATAGGTTGAGGGTTCAGTCTCCCCAGTACTTACCTTATCACCACAATTGGGGCACATCTTACTTTCTTTACACATATTTCTTATCACCATACCCCTCATCACTCATTGGTCCTTGTATTCACTATTTTGTGTTATTGTCACCTTACGCGCACTCACACGCTACTTTTTAATACCGATACATTTCTCTTCTCCAGATGGCTCCATTCATTTGGAATTCACCAACATTTCACATCCATGGAGGCCTCCCTCTGGGGATCCTAGCCTTTCACTGGAGTTCTCGCTTCATGGTGGGGCTAGTCTGCCTCAGCTCCCAGGGGCTGACCTATTTGCGGCCAGCCTCTTGCCCTCCACGCCTACGCCATCAGACTCATTTGTAAGTACCTTTGGGGAATCGTTGCTGCCTCTACTTTTCTCCCACTCTTCTCCCCCCTCTTCATAGCTAGACCCTTTACAAAAACTCTATTTTTAGTTTTATAATTTTATTTTTTAACATTTTAGAAATTCATCATATACTTGCTCCTGAAGAGTGGTGATGACCACGAAACGCATCAAGCCAACAGATGCCCCATTGCAAATATATTACTAATTTTTTACCAACTATCCCAAATACCAATTGGACTCTACCTATCAATTGGGACTACAGCTATTATGGAGACTCACTCCAACTAAGTTTAACATATTGGGTATTAACTACGTTGTCATATTATGCTATCTTGAGCTTATTAGCTCACTTGTCTATATACTGCACCATTATCAGCCATTATTATTATATATTAACTGGAGTGTACCGACATATTTAGTCTGTACCTATCCATTATGGAAATACACTTATGAATTGGCCCTGTTGCATTGTGCTAATTATGAACTTATGTTATTATACCTTGTTACTAATATGGTTATATTTTGTATATCATTGAACTTTTAACCAATATACTAGGTATGCTGTGTTATCATTGTTGTCACCAGATTTTATACATAATTAAAGTAATGACTGATAATTGTCGATTTGCAATGCCTCTATCTAATGTTTTAAGTTCCAATGCAGCAGGATATTGCCATATTATTTCTTGTTATGTATTTCCTGGGATGTATGCTTTATTTAAAGTCCCACCCATGCCTCACTTTTTTTAAAGTATCGAGGATGGTAGGTGTCTGGCTCTACATACCTTACACCTCCCACAAAATCCCCAAAAATTCTCGTCTTAGTTCTGTAGGTCGAGGATTGTCAAGAAATTTTTCCAGAGCAATGCGATCTAACAGATCATCCACCCGGGTCATAGGGTAAGCGTCAGTGGTATTATCTATTGTGGGGAGGAGCTGAGAGAGCCGCCGTGGGATCCCAGAACAGGAAGCTCGGGGGCCCCACTGTGCAAAACGAACAGCACAATGGAGAGAAGTATGGCATGTTTTTTTTTTAATTGTTTAAATGAAGCTTTACAACCCCTTTAAAGTCCTGTACTAACCAAAGCAAACATGGGTTTTACTGCAGGAAAGTACAGAACTGTGGTAGAGAGAACACTGGTATACTTAGTCATATGGGAAAACTTGCACTTGTTGACTAACTGGAGCGGCTTCAAGGAATTTCAAATATGAGAATCTGAAACCAACATCAGCTGTTATTAGAAGAAAAAAAACTTTAAATTCAAGAAAAGTATAGCAGAAAGAAAAAAGGTATCTATTTATCTGGGGACACTAAGCAAACCTGAACAAGCGGGAGGAGTTAAAGTCCCAAGGGGTGCTGACCTATAATTTTCTGTGTGCCCAATGTCCTTTTCTCCTGTTGGAGACAGTATAACCTTTGATTATTTATTACCAAAAACTGTGTCCCTCAAGGGACAATAGAGAAATATAAATTATGATTTTTCTGTATTAAAGCAGCTCTACTTGCATTAAAATTTTGAAAGGTAATAAAGCCCTGCAACAAAAGGAGGTTAACACATATCTCACTCTGGTAATACATTGCACGATATCTATTCTGATATTTAAGGTACAACTAAAGGCAAATCTTTTTTTGGAGTGGAGATGGATTTGAACACCTGTCAGTTTTTATTGCTGTCTGTGTCACCGTTTAGGAGACTCTTCCACTCTATATCACCTGTTTACCATTATAATTCAAAGTAAAAGTAGAAGGAAATCACAAATTTTGGGTTGTCCCCTAAAAAGTAATAGAAGGGGTATCTACCAATAAGAACACTAGTACTGGTGACTTGGGGGTCCCCAAAAGATACCCTTAATTTGCAGGGATTTCCTTTAACCTCCTGTTTTAGCTATGGGGTGGGAAGTGAAGGTAAATCTCCCCAATGGGACACAAAGCAGAAAAAAATAAACTGACAGCGGTTCTAATCCATCGCTAAGCTATCCAAAATGAAAAATAAAGTTTGCCTACAGTTCTACTTTAATACATGTAGCAACTACAAAATAACTCTTGATTGAAAGCACATACTTGGTTTGTTCAGATACAAGCATCTCTTGTAAAGTTTGAACTTCAGATTGAAGAACAGAAAACTGCAATGCATGCTGAGCCTGTGTTTCTTCAAATTCTTTTTCTCTTATATCTCTTTCTTTGGAAACTTCAACCAGCTTTGTTTCTGCATTGTGTAACAGGTTTTCTTTAATGCTCAGTGCATCCTACACAAAAATAAAGTTTTTAGCAAATATGCAATTCAATATTAAAAATAAGCAAATGAGGCTGGTTTCACACTGATGAGGCAGCAGGTCCCAGCAGGGGGTCCGACGCATCCCTGTACACCGATTCAGATGCAAATCAGATCCGTATTTTTGACTGAATTCGGACCTGAAACTGAGCCAAAGATGCACAGGACCCTTTTCCAATGCAGACTGCCCCGGAGGTATTTGATTTGGGTTATACTTCCAAAATTGCTTGATTTATCTGGATATAAGTGAGGTACAACCCAATAAACTAAACATTCCTTTGGTGTGTTTTTAAACAAAAGCTCACAATTTTAGTAAGTTGATATTGAAATGTGTCAGTATTCTTCAAAATATGTGTAACTTACTTTAGGATTCTTTGGGGGATGTTATATATGATGAAGATTCAGTTGCATAAAATGGTCTCTGCAGCATAGACATACTGGGCCAGATTCAGGTAGAATTGCCTATATTTAGGCGGGCGTAGCGTATCTCAGATACACTACGCCGACGTAACTCAGAGAGGCAAGTACAGTATTCACAAAGCACTTGTGCCTGATTTTGCACCGGCCTAACTTAATTTAGTCGGCTTAAGCCGGTGCAAGTGGAAGTGGGTGTGTCGTTATGCAAATGAATGGTCTAGTGATTTACGCCCGGCGTATCTTGAACGGAGCATGCTCAGTACGTTCGTTCCCTTCTGAGCATGCTCACAACTATGCCGGCCCAACTTACAGAGATACACCGGCCCAACTTACGCCCAGCCTAAAAATACGCCCAGACATGCGCCCGGCCGATGCAAAAGTACATCCAGTTTTATTCCCCCCCCAGGGAAGGTACTTTTGCTGTGAGATGGCCGCTCCCGTTCCCCACAGGCAGAATAGGAAAAAAAACTTTAACACCCAGGAGATGTCAGCCCTCATAACAGCAATGGAGACTTATGACCAGGGCCGCCATCAGGGGGGTACAGGCAATACACCTGTAAGGGGCCCGGGGGTCCCCAGGGGCCCGGATGGGAACCCCCCCTTTTTTTTTATATATTTTTTTAATATTCATTTCAAAGGTGTTCTATCGAGTTGAGGTCAGGACTCTGTGCAGGCCAGTCAAGTTCCTCCACCCCAAACTTGCTCATCCATGTCTTTATGGACCTTGCTTTGTGCCATGGTGAGCAGTCATGTTGGAACAGGAAGGGGCTCTCCCCAAACTGTTTCTACAAAGTTGGGAGCATGAAATTGTCCAAAATGTCTTGGTATGCTGACGCCTTAAGTGTTCCCTTCAATGGAACTAAGGGGCCAAGTCCAACCCCTGAAAACAACCCCGCACCATAACCCCCCTTTCATCAAATGATTTGGACCAGTCCACAAAGCAAGGACCATAAAGACATAAATGAGTGAGTTTGGGGTGGAGGAACTGGACTGGCCTGCACAGAGTCCTGACCTCAACCCGATAGAACACCTTTGGAATGAATTAGAGCCGGGCCTTCTTATCCAACATCAGTGCCTGACCTCACAAATACACTTCTGGAAGAATGGTCAAACATGTCGTCGTCGTCATCCAGAGGTCCCGGATGGAAAGCCCCCTTTATTTGGCAATTTCTTTTTATATAAAAAAGGGGGGTTCCCACCTGGGGCCCTGGACCCCTAAAAAAATATATAATTTTTTTTTTAAGGGGGTTCCCATCCAGGCCCCTGGGGACCCCCGGGCCCCATACAGGTGTACTGCCTGTACCCCCCTGATGGTGGCCCTGGTGGCGGGGGACCCATTAGTAGTGCTAGGACCACAGCTGTCATGTGTTGTCCTGTAACGGTGCTGCTGAAGCTGCTCTCCAGCTGACTTGAGCAAGTCTGGTGCAAAGTTACCCCTGCTTTTATGAGGGGTAACTTTGGGCCGGCCAAACAGCTTAGGCACACCGCGCGTAGCCTGCGCCGAACGGGCCTATGTTCGGGAATCGGCGTTTCTCCCTCATTTGCATATTTGCATAGGAAATTAATGGGTTTGCCAGATGCGTCCGGCATAAATATGCACCTAAGATGTGCAGGCGTAGGCAAGTTACACCGGTCGGGAGTAGCCTATTTTGGTACATATCTAGTTCTGTGGGTACGGTGCATAGATACTCTGGCGCAAATTTACACTAACGCTGCGCATCTCCATATACCCTGGCGTAACTTCTTTGAGAATCTGGCCCACGGTATGTAATGTCTTTTTAAGCAAACATTTTAAAACTTTTTAAATTTAAACATATTTTAAAAGCTTCTATAAAATCTGGAATGTTATCTGCTTTCTTTGGTAGGTAATACAGGCAGTACCATGGCTCCTGACAACTCATATAGCTGCATTAAAACTGAACTTTACCCTAAAGGGGAAATTATGCTTTATGCCCTATTTGGAGCGAAGGAGAAAGGGTACGTACTCGCTCTCAG
The DNA here is from genome assembly GCA_029574335.1 of Rana kukunoris. Lineage (NCBI taxonomy): Eukaryota > Metazoa > Chordata > Amphibia > Anura > Ranidae > Rana > Rana kukunoris. The sequence continues at coordinate 366,838,823 of CM056050.1, forward strand.
TTCTGGATGGATCATTTTGAACATGTCACAAGTCTCAAAAGGCTGCAGGACCATTCGCAAAGCGCAGCACAGCTTGCGCATGAGCAGTGGGCAGCCGGCTGTGAAGCTGCAAGGAATCACAGCCAACTGCCCATAATAAACATGCTGGGATCAGGACCCATAGACTGATGAAGAAGCAGCATATGAATAAAGCATTGTGATAAGCTTTAATAATTTGTTTACCACTTCACCAGCATTGGTGCTATTACAGAGTGGAGAGATATTAGAATGCCTGTCAGTTTTTATTGCTGTCTGTGCCCCTGTTAGGGATAGTCACTCCCCATTTGTCCTGTTCACTATTATTCTCAAAAGTGAAAGTAAAAAAAAAAATGACAAATTTGGTCTGACACCAAAACAGTAATAGAGGGGAATTTTTCAATGGGGATGCTAGTTCTGGTGACACATTGGGATTCCCTCACTTTGGAGGGATTTCCTCTCACTTCCTGTTTTGGCTAAGGGACAGGAAGTGTAGAAAAAACTTCCCTATGGGACACAGATGCTCAGTCTAGAACATAGGTGGCAAACACAAGGCCCGCGGGCCGAATGCGGCCCTCCAGGCCATTTCATGTGGCCCTCGCACCTCTCCTGCAGCTGCAGCCCTACTCTGATCCTCCTCAACCCTGAACTTTCTGCTTTTCAGCAATACATCCAGCTTCTTCCCAGCAGCAGCATAAGGAAAGGGGGGTGCACTGTGATGTAAGGGAGGGTGGGGGGGGACTCAACTTCTGATGGTGGGGTGGCTCTTGGCATCTAATGTAAGGAGAGGGGATGCGCTGGACATCTAATCTTACAGATACAACCGGCCCTTTTGAGGGCAATGATAATGCTGATGTGGCCCACAACGAAATTGAGTTTGACACCCCTGGTCTAGAAGATTGACAATTTCTGCCTGGCGTACAGCAAACTGAGTGACCAAGTGCTTATTTTTAATTAGACCTTTAGGAACTATGTTTTGTAATACAATGTTTTCAACAGCTTCAAAAAAAATAACGAATGTAATCGATTGTGACACCTTTACCTTAGTATTTTGTAACAACATATTAGCATCTTCTAGTTGCTGGGTGATTTCTTCAGTTTTATGTTGGTAGTCTTCTAATTTTGAATAATAATTCTCTATTAAATTAATTAAAAGTAGACAGACAAAATTATTTTACAGGTTTTGGCAAATACAAGAGCTGCATCATCCACAAGCTTCTTTTATATTGCGATGACTTTCACAGTGAGATTTCCCCAATATGGTTTTTGGAACTACCTTCTCCCTGAAGTCTCAACTCCTGCTACACCGGAGAGAGGTTTTACTCCCACCGTATCCTATATAATATTGTGTAGCACTACCCCCGAAGGAGCTGTTGGATGGTTTTGGGTAGCATGTTACCTCTATGTCCTCGCCGTCTAGGGCAGGGGTCCTCAAACTATGGACCTTCAGTTGTTCAGGAACTACAATTCCCATCATGCCTAGTCATGTCTGTGAATGTCAGAGTTGTACAATGCCTTATGGGACTTGTAGTTCCGCAACAGCTGGAGGGCCGTAGTTTGAAGATCCCTGGTCCAGGGTATCAGATGAGAGCTGTGAAAAAGTTCAATGTCCACACTTATACTTCTTTTATCTTTAATTTATTTGCTAAACTTGGTAAAAGAATAAAATAAGTAGTTGAAGAGGTGAAAGGGTAATAGGTAACAGGTTCAGGTGTACAACTTCTGTCCGGAAAGACTCCTGTTTCCAGCAACACAGCTTTCGTCGCCACTCTAGCCAGAGTGGGTATTGCGCACCTGGATAGGCCTCTCTCACTAGCCTAGCAGCCAAGATGGCGCACAGAAACTTTGGTAAAGTCTGCCACAGACCTTCTCAAAATGGAGATATGTTCGGTCCAAAATTAACTTCTTGTGAACTTAAAACTGACAAGCGACCATCATTCAGCCTTTCAGTAATGGTGCGTCCTTCGATGAAGTTCAAGGCATCTCCTGAGATACCAGCCTCGTGCTCGGTGCTCTCCAAAACAGGTTCTTCATCGAGTGGCTTCCTCCATCAGGGCAGACAGCACAGAACCACTCTGCAAATGTAAACCCAGTCTGACTACCAGTAGATAACAACCCTGGACCAACGAGGTCCTAGAGCCAGGAACACTTGAACATGCATCCCCGGCCATGAGGGTCACACACGGGGGGTGGTGGGACGACAGGCCAGGATCGGCGACGACGATGACCCAGAACTAATGACATCTGTCCTTTAAGTACTCTCCCCCAGCATGCACAGCGAGGTGATTAACTCCCACTGATTGGCTGCCGAGGAAGGACACCCAATATACCCAGACTCGACTGCTGCCACCCTTGGCCTGGGATGGTACCAACACCCCAGACAACAATAGTGCTCACTCACAGTACAGCCACGGCTGGAACAGAAGCCCAAATTTGGCAAAACAATAAAGTCAGAGGTAGTTAAATCTCTGACTACCCTCTAAATTTAAGGCAGCGTCAGCAATAAAAGTAGCAGGCTGCTACATACACATGGTCAGTTTAGAGATACGCTGCAGGAGGATCCTGTCACATTTAAAAACGTCCGCTGTCTTTTTCATTATAGTTATATTGTGACATTTAACCACTTAAGGACCCCTTCACACCGATATACGTCGGCAGAATGGCATGGTTGGGCACAAGCACGTACCTGTACGTGTCTCTTTAAGGCCCAGCCATGGGGGCACGAGCCGAAGAAGTCCAAAGCTCCATGACCGCGTGACCCGATCACCGCTGGTGTGCTGCGATCGGTCACGGGAGCCGAAGAAGAGAGAGGTGTGTGTAAACACACCTTCCCCGTTCTTCATTGTGGCAGTGTCAGTGATCGTCTGTTCCCTGATATAGGGAAAGACTATTACTGACATCACACATCCAACCCCGCCTCCCTACAGTTAGAAACACATATAAAGGTCACACTTAACCCCTTCAGCGCCCCCTAGTGGTTAACTCCTAAACTGCAATTGTCATTTTCACAGAAATCAGTGCATTTTTATAGCACTTTTCGCTGTGAAAATTACAATGGTCCCAAAAATGTGTCAAAATTGTCCGATGTGTCCGCCATAATGTCGCTATAAGTTTTGCGCAAACCAATCTATAAACGCTTATTGTGATTTGTTTTTACCAAAAATAGGTGGAAGAATACGTATCGGCCTAAATTGAAGAAGACAAAAGTTTTTTATATCTTTTTTGGGGATATTTATTAAAGCAAAATGTAAAAAATTAAAACCGCAGAGGTGATCAGATACCACCAAAAGAACCTCTATTTGTGAGGGAAAAAAAGGACGCCAATTTTGTTTGGGAGCCACGTCGCACAACCGCGCAATTGTCAGTTAAATTGACGCAGTGCCAAATCGCAAAAAGGGGCAAGGTCCTTAACCTGCATAATGGTCCGGGTCTTTAGTGGTTAAACAACATGTTCAACACATTGGGATTTATCGATGGGATGTGGGATTTTTCCAACATCCACACCAAGTTCTTCAATGCAACAAAAAAGTATTTTATACAAGACACAGGCATTGTTCTATGCACTCTTAGGCCCCTTTCACATGTCCGCCTCCGTTCGTCCGTTTTTACAAGTCCGTTTACGTAATGGACGCCTATGGGGTCGCGTCCGTTAGCGGATGATGCATCCGCTAACGTCCGCAAAGATCCGCGTCCGTCTGGATCCGGTTTTTCGGACGGAAGAAATCCCTATTTTTCTTCCGTCCGGCGTAACGGATCGGATGAAGACGAACAAACGGTCCGTTTTCATCCGATTCCCCATAGGGGAGAGCGGAGGAGAGACAGGGCGGTCCCTGCACAGTGTGCGGGGACCGCCCTGTCCACCGACAGCTGAGCGGGACCCCCCGCTGAGCCGAAGGACCCTTATCCATCAGTGCAGAGCATATGCTTTATGTTATCAAGATTTAATGTACAATGTATGATTTGTTACATTTTTTTATGATTTTAATGTTCTATATGGCTTATTGCCCTTTATGAGACACGCTATTAGCATAAATATACACATTATTTTGACTGTTTAATATATATGTTGAAGTCACTTGTGAGAGATCTATGGTCATGTGTGGTCTTAATATACACCATATGATCACATGTGTGCATTATTAGGTATGCACCCATTTCTTTGGTTTTTAAGGGTGGCAATTATTTGCCAACAGAGCATCGGTCCTGGTTGTATCAGGGGAAGTGTTTAATGTTTCGCTCTGTCACCACAATTACTTCACACATTTGGAGCCAGGGCTCAGAATATTCACATATGTGTATGGATTTATTTACAGTTGTACATATGTGGGTACATATACATCCATATATATATATATATACATATATATTCTATCCTATACACATGTGTGCACACGGATCGATGCCCGCCTCTATGTGTAGGTGTGTTTTTATATATATTTATTTATATATATATATATATATATATATATATATATATATTAATATTATATATATATATATATATATATATTTATATTATTACACACACACATACATCCATGCCTGAGGACCATTACAACATCTTCATAATACTTCAACAATTTAATACAACCAACCACCTGTATGTAACACCATACCACTGTATAATTATATAAATCACACATATTTTGTAATGTGTCACTCATATACACGGTAGTAATTTCAAATTGTTTCTCCTTTTTAACTTTTGTTTTATTTATGCATGTGTATATATATATATATATATATATATATATATATATATATATATATATATATATATATATATATATATATATATATATATATTATACACACACACACACACACACCACTTTATTGGATATCTCTGCATTTTTTCATGCATTATCACCACCAATAAATTTTAGCATTAACTTCACTTTCACTTTTTATGCACAATAATATAAAAACAATCCTTTCTTTTGTAATAGATGTCCATATTTTATGGCTTATATACATGTATTTAATGTATTTCACGTAATAGTATTTTACACATATGTATACATCATTACAGATTCTTTTTTTAATTTTTTTTTATTGACTTTTGTTTGTGATCATTTATTTAATTTGCACATACAAATGAAAGGTCTATATACACACACACATTCACATTTTTTGTATAAAGAAACTTTTGCATACAAAATTCATAGGGCCAGATACACAAAGAACTGCCTATCTTTAGGCAGGCGTAGCGTATCTAAGATACACTACGCCGCCGTAACTTAGAGCGGCAGGTTACATATCCACAAAGAGGGCCAGATTCTCAGCGGCGCTACGACGGAGTATCTCAGATACCCCGTCGTATCGCCGTTTTTTTTTGCCTCGCATCTATGCGAGTGATGCTTAGCATCACTTTGGCATAGATACGCTTCAACATCCGACAAGTGTAACACCATTACACTTGCGGATCGTAGTTGTAATGACAACTCCGGCCACTAGGTGGCCTTTACGTTGTTTTCTCATTTGCCTATGCAAATGAGGCTAGTACGCCGATTCCCGATCGCTTTTACGCCGCCCCGTCGTCGCGTACGTCGTTTTCGTCCGCGTAAGGTTACCCCTGCTTCTATGAGGAGTAATCTTACGAAGTACCGTCGGATGCCGTCGGGTGCCATGTTAAGTATGGCGTCGGGTCAGCGTCGGCTTTTTCCGACGCTTACGTCGTTTTACTAACTCGTTCGCGAATAGAGGCATTGCGTAGTGACGATCACGCCGTTTTGACGTCGGTTTCAACGACGCTTTCCGACGTGAGCTGGAGCATGCGCACTGTGCTTTTTCCCCAGGCCGGCGCATGCGCAGTTTGTTTGACGCAGGGGCGCGCTTAATTTAAATACAAGCCGCCCCATTTGAATTACGCGGGCTTACGCTGGGCCATTTTCGCTACGCCAACGCAAACTATGGAGCAAATGGTTAGAGAATACGGCACTTGCTCTAGTACGATGCGGCGGTGTAGTGTAAATGGCTTATGCTATGCCGGCGATTTTCTTACAGAATCTGGCCCTAGATATGCAAACCTGGTAGAGACATACCCAAAAAGACTTTCAGCTGTAATTGCAGCAAACGGTGATTCTACAAAGTATTGACACTGGGTGGCTGAATACATATGCACACCACAATTTTCAGATATCACAGATATACACTTCACAATTATATGCCACTCTGTGTTGGCCTATCACATAAAATCCCAATAAAATGCATTTATGTTTTTGGTTGTAACTTGACATGTGGAATATTTCAAGGAGTATGAATACTTTTTCAAGGCACTGTATTTGCTAATAAATCATAATTGTCTGTATAAAGATATGAACTAATAACATCTTAAGCTTTTCTTACTTGATGCTTCTTCTAGCTGGTCAATTTTGTTTGCCGATTCGCACAACTGAAGTTTTAATTCTGACAACTTGCTACCAAGGTCTTCTTTTTCTTTGGTTAATTCCAATACCTGGTAAAATCCAGAGGTTGAACCAAAATGATAACAATGGCATCAATTTTAGTAAGCAATAAAATACATGAAAAACGAATACAGAATGAGGTTGGCAAAGTGAAGAATATTTATTGGAAATGCGTCTTTGTAAAAACGTTCTGGACCAAATATTATATTATAATATTACACCAAATTATATATATTATGCACCTTACTTTACATGCATATCCAGAGATACCATGGTTTACTCTATTACAAGACCAAAACCAATACTGTCATAAATATTATTGCACGCCAAGCTGCCTTTACCCTTCTGGTGTCAATAAAACAACTGTCTCTATCTGGAGGAAACAAACTACCAATTTCCACAAAGTCAAGACTATAGGATTCATGATTACTGAGAAGCTTTCAAGTATTCTAGATGACACCAAGCTATTTTCTTGAGGGTTTGGTTCTGATGGGTTTTCTAAAAACTTACTAAATTAGACTTAATCTCAATTATAACTACAAATTCTGGACATGGAATTGTGTGCCCCAGACAGAGATCACCAACTAATCCTTTCCCTCGCCCCCCACTTTTCCCCTTATTCCCTCTTTAACCATACCCCACTTCTTAAACTACTTTCCCCTTTCTTTCCTTCTTCTCTACATTTATGACCTGGTTATATTTTCAAATATACTTTTATACTCCCCCACCTGCTACTTTAAACGTACTATACCTAACCCTTGATTTTATTACTACAAAGTCACCTATTTATGACATCTTCACACCCAAGATGTACACTCCTGACCCCCATATCACATTAGTTGCATCTAGGCACACACTATTCCACTTAGCTACATTGGCTATAGTGTACTTTCTACATAATCAGACCTAGTGACCGCCACAAGGGTAATTTGCCACACTTTTCTATGTGTTAGTCATGTGGCTTTTATGACTGTAATATGCATTTTATACTGAAAACTTTACAGCTTTGAAATCGAAAAACTACAACAACGGCCAACACACATTTCAAAATAAATATTTTAATACTATAATATATAAGATAAGGAATGTGAGTTAAATTAAGAAGTATACTGTAAATTGCCATAAGCATAATTGTAATATATTTATATAATGTAATAGAGTGGTATACAGTAGGTTAATGTATTCAAGTTAATAGATTTCACCATGTACTACAGGGAAGAGATAACAGACGATACCTGTAGGGGAAGCACCTCCTGCCAAATATCCTCCATCAGCTCTGGTATGTCAGAGCAACATTTATTTTTTGTGGTGTTAATCCTAGCTTTTGTAATATGAAGGAGAGTGTTGTAGTATGTGGATACAAGTTTAGTGTGAGATGGGTCAGTCAATAAGCATTCAAGTGGGAAGGGTTGGATAGCTATGTTTTGAAAGCCAAACTGTGTCGTAGCGGTATGGCATATCTGTAGATATCGGAAATAGGCCGTCGGAGGACAGCCATAGTCCCTGCGAAATTCGGCAAAGGATCGAAAAACGTTCACTATAAATAGGTGGGAAATCAATCTAACCCCCTGCTTAAACCAGAGCCTGCCATCTGTTCTGCAGAAGAATTCTGGAAGACCTGGGGTTACCCCATAAGGGGGCAATGGGGGAATACATAATATGCGTTCTTGGGCGGCAGTAGCTTTGAAAATTTGGATATCCATAGGGTTATAGAAAGAATTTTCGTACCCTCCCTTCCTCTAGTGGAGAGACAATGTATTCAATTTTGGAGAGATTCTTAGCACGTGGGGATGGCTGTCTCCAATGCTGTTGCCGCATTGTTCTCCTCTGGGTAGAACCACCAATGTGCACGGGCCAGCTGTGATGCCACATAATAAGTTTGAAGACAAGGGAGCGCCAATCTCCCCTCAAAACTAGGTTGTTGCAACATGTCTTATGCTATTCTAGCTACCCCTCCCCCCAAATAAATTTAATAAGGATAATGTAAATTTCCTTAAATTTGTTTTTGAGGATGCATATTGGGGAGTTACTCAGAATACTCAGTGTGGCCCCTTTTTGGTCAGTGGGGAAATCATTCCTTTTCATTAGTGATTAATGGATGAAGAGATCCCTTACACTGCTGGTCCATGGGAATAATTTCCCCTTACAGACAGCTGTCATTGGTGTCAGTAGTTACTTCCCTAAGAAATCAGAATAGTGGCTCCACTGGTTCCATGCCTCTGGCTCATCTAAGTGACATTTTTGCTAAAACTCTGCAGGCTCCTGCAATCTGGAGATCAATCTGGCACTACTAATGGTACCATTAGCAAGCTCTAGAGCAGGGGTGTCAAACTCATTTTCATCAGCTGATCCCCCCCCCCACCCACCCCTTTAGCCTCTGCAACAATGCTGGCAGAACTCATATGTCTATTTCCCAAAGACAACCTCTGGATATGACGCTGAGAAGGCGTGCACTCAATTCTTTGGTCGACCATGGTGAGGCCTGTTCTGAGTGGAACCTGTCCTGTTAAACCGCTGTATGATCTTAGCCACTGTGCTGCAGCTCAATTTCAGGGTCTTGGCAATCTTCTTATAGCCTAGGCCATCTTTATGTAGATGGCCATCTTTATGTAGATGGCCATCTTTTTATTCAGATCCTCAGAAAATTCTTTGCCATGGAGGTGCAATGTTGAACTTCCAGTGACCAGTATGAGCGAGTGAGAACGATAACACAAATTTAACACACCTGCTCCCCATTCACACCACCAACGAGTCGCATTACACTGGGGGGAGGGAAAATGGCTAATTGGGCCCAATTTGATTTTTTTTATTTAAAGGTGTACTTTCTTTTGTTGCCAGCGGTTTAGACATTAATGGTTGTGTTTTTAGTTATTTTAAGGGGGCAGCAAATTCACACAGTTATACAGCTATTATATACATACATACACATACAGTATATATATACACACACACACACACACTACCAATGTATGTGCAACAGATTAAATGTGGTTGTATAAAACCTACCTGCTTAATACTTTTGGCCAATTCAAGGTTATGTTCCTTTTGCATCTCTTGCCTGTTTTCAGCTTCATATTTTACTTAAAAGAGAAACACAGTCAACTGCATAGTTTTGTCATTTATTTCAAGTAACAAATTAATTGAATATTTCGATATCCAATCAAATGATACAGTAACATATGTATACACAAAAAAAGTGAACTACACTTAAGTGTCTTGTTAGGCCTTGTACACACGAGGGGATATTTCCGCTGAACATGGTCCGACGGACCATTTCAGCCGAAAAATCCCCTCGTCTGTAGGGGCAAACGGACGCTTTTTGCCGGATTCATCCGGTGGAAAAATTTCAAAGCATGCTTTGAAATAATTCCGCCGGATAGCTGGCCGTCAGATATGTCCGCTGGTTAGTACGGCAAACCAGCGGACATATCTTGCCGCACATGCGTCGTATCCTGTGAATGGATCCGACGCATGCGCGCGGAAGTGTTTACTTCCTGGTGCGGTGACGTGGCGGCGTCAACGTCACCGCCGCGTCACCGCGCTGTCCGCCGGCGGGGAATTTGATCCGATGGTGTGTACAGCCATCGGATCAAAACACCCCGGCGTAAATATACGCTGTAAACGGTCCGGGGACCGTTCACAGCGGATATATTCAGCCGTGTGTACAAGGCCTAAGACAAATCACTTTCTATCCAGTCTTACCTCTCAAGGGATGAGATTATCAATACCCATTTTAAGTCCCCACTCTGACATGCAATTTTCTATGAATTTCAACCAACTTTAATTGCACAATTTCAAACAGATTAAGGGAACCTACTAATAATTAACAGTTTCACGTTTTCAGTTTAAATTTTGGTAGGTTGCTTTTTCCCCATTTGGTTACTTTCTGAGATCAAGAGCTAGTTGAAACGTTTGAGGAAAATGGTCATGTGAATGGCCAGCATTACTTATCCTACTCAATGGCCAAAATGAGAGAATTGCCTACCATCCCACCTAGTTGCTGAAAAGAGGTCAGATAGACCAGGAACTTATTTTTTATTATTTTTTTAACCACTTTAGCCCCGGGCCTGTTTTTCAGATTCGGTGTTTACGAGACTAAAACATTTTTTTTTGCTATAAAATTACTTAAAACCCCCAAACATTATATATATTTTTTTTCTAACACTCTAGAGAATAAAATGGCAGTCATTGCAATACTTTTTGTTACACCGTATTTGCGCAGCGGTCTTACAAGCGCACTTTTTTTGGAAAAAATTCACTTTTTTAAATTAAAAAATAAGACAACAATAAATTTGGCCCAATTTTTTTACATATTGTGAAAGATAATGTTACGCCGAGTAAAATGATACCCAACATGTCACGCTTAAAAATTGCGCCCGCTCGTGGCATGGCGTCAAACTTTTACCCTTAAAAATCTCGATAGGCGATGTTTAAAAAATTCTACAGGTTGCATTTTTTGAGATACAGAGGAGGTCTAGGGCTAGAATTATTGCTCTCGCTCTAACGATCGCGGCGATACCTCACTTGTGTGGTTTGAACACCGTTTTCATATGCGGGCGCTACTCGCGTATGCATTTGCTTCTGCGCGCGAGCTCGTCGTAAAGGGGCGATTTAAAAAAAAATTTTTTTTGTTTTCGTATTTATTTGTATTAATTTTACCAATTTTTAACACTAAAATAAAAAAAAAAAAAAAAAATGATCACTTTTATTCCTATTACAAGGAATGTAAACATCCCTTGTAATAGAAAAAAGCATGACAGGTCCTCTTAAATATGAGATCTGGGGTCAAAAAGACCTCAGATCTCATATTTAGGCTAAAATGCAAAAAAAAAAAAAAAAAATTTTAAATGTCATTTTTCAAATGACATTTAAAAAAAAATGTCTCTTTAAGACGCTGTTTGGAACTGACGTTTGACGTCACTTCCGCCCAGCAGAGCTACGGGGATGGACGAGGGAAATTTTTTCCCTCACTCGCATCCCCGCTGAACAGACGAGTGCACCCGAACGCCTCCGCCGCTACCGACGGCTCCGGTAAGCGGCGGAGAGCGCGGGAGCGCAGCGGGAGGGGGGGGGGGGCGCCCACAGAAGAGATGGATATCTCGGTTGTGGCAGCAGCTGCTGCCGTTACCGAGATATCCATCTCTAAAGTGCCGACGTATACCTGCGGTGGGCGGTCGGGAAGTGGTTAATATTTTTATTGGGTTTTAAAAAAACAATTACGATCACATAGTCAACATTAATTGTACATATTCTAGTTAAAATCAATTAAAAAGGGGAGAAGGGAAAGATGAGGGAAGGTATTGGTAATAGAGTGGTATAATTTTACTCAAAATGACATTGGAGATATCACAACTTGTACTCAATAAGGAAAGTGACGTAGGCAACATAGTAAACCTGGGTTGTGTTATGTAAGTATCAATGTTTGGTATTCTGAAGATTTGGTAAAATGAATCCAACACGCCCCATTTATCTTGGAACTCCTTCGAAGAGTCGTGAGATTGGGAAATCAGGTCTTCCATATTGGCGATGTGATCTACCTTGCGTAACCAGTCCGAGATTTTAGGGGGGGGGGGGGGGAAGTCTGGGACCATTTAATGGGGATACATAACTTGGCCACATTGATGAGATGTACAATAATAGAGTTTTTGTACACAGAATTGGGTAGCGAAGATAAATGCAGCAGATATTGTCCGGCTGAAAAGTCTGGGGTGTAAGTAGTGATGGATGTTATAAGATTGTGGACAGTTTTCCAGAAGGACGCAATGAGGGAGCATTCCCACCAGATATGGAGTATCGTACCCGTTTCAGTATTGCAGCGCCAACACAAGGGGGATGAATTAGGACTGTATTTGTTTATAATGTTAGGGGTCTTATACCATCTGGAGTAAACTTTGTAGCTATTCTCCTGTGTAAGGACATTTAATGAACCCTTATGGAGGCGGTGGAACACTGAATACCATTGGTCATTCGAAATTGAAATTTTAAGATCTTGTTCCCATTTTCCATTAGTCTTGTCCAGTTGAGGATCGACTGATGAGTTCAAGATATTATATATGAAGGGAAATTAAGTGGTCTTGAGGCTCTGATTTTAAACATAGCATTTCAAAAGAGGTCTTAGGTCTGTGCCAATTATCAGTAGAGTCAAATTTAGTCAAAAAAATCTACAATCAAGTTAAAGTCACGTGAGGAGATTTCAAGGTCTGGAAGTCTAGGAGAAATTTTCAAATGTTAAAAGTTAGTGGCAGAGTCTATGTCCCCCAGAAGAGGTACAAGGGCTAGCAAAAGAGACACTAGGAAATCCCCGCTTATGCCAAAGGATTCCAAGCATGCCTGCAGTTTACTATCCCCCTCTGTCAGTCTTGTATTAGCCTCACAGGATGATCATATGCCCCTGTCTGGTTTTGCAGCTTCTCCTATGGCAGCTCCTGTATATGTCACTGAGGACGCTTTAAAAGTTGCTTTGGATGGCTTAGAAGGAAGAATTGCTACTATAATGCTAAAGATGCAGGTGCAATATTATGCAGAGATGGTACGTTGCCTCCTGTTGAAGCTTCCATGTCCTCTGTTTCCTCTTTGAGATCTCTGAAAACTCCACAGGCTGCATGCACCTTTACAGTCATCCCTTGCTGGATAAACTGATGTATGATGACTGGGTTCGCAAAGTTAAATCTTTTTTATCCTCATAAGCAGTTTTCCCTCCTTTATCCTATGGGGGAAGGTTTCACTAAGGCCTCGTACACACGAGCAGACAGATTTGTTCAAATCTGTCTGTCCGACAGATTTGAACAAATCTGTCTGCTGGGATTTTGGTTTGCTCACGTGTACACACGAGCAAACCAAAATTCCCGCCAGCAGACGGCGCGCTGACGTGTCGGTGACGTGGCGGTGACGTGGCGGTGACGTTGACGCCGCCACGTCACCGCACCAGGAAGTAAAACACTTCCGTGCATGCGCCGAATCCATTCGGCGGCGGTGTGGGACGACATGTCTGCTGGTAAGTGTACTAACCAGCATACATGTCGGGCGGACGGATTCCCACCCGATAGATTTCAAAGCATGCTTTGAAATCTGTCGGGTGGCCAAATCCGTCGGCTCGGCCGTACACACGATCGAATCTGTCTGCTGAAACGGTCCAGCAGACCGTTTCCAGCGGACAGATTTGATCGTGTGTACGAGGCCTGAGAAATAGGGGGTACCTGCTATAGATGTAGCTATTTCTTGTGCAAACAAAAGCCTGACCTGTCCTATAGACAATGCTCAGGGCTTTAAGGATCCAACTGATAAAAGGCTGGAATGTTTATTGAAAGCCTCCTCCTCTATGGCCGATGCTGTAGTACAACCTGCAGTTGCAGCAATTGGCATATGTCAGTTCCATAAGGAACAAATAAAGCAGATGGTTAACCTCCTCCCTACAGAGGAGATTGAGGTTTACGAGGACCTTCCTAAGGCCCTGTGTTTTACGATTGATCCGATTATGGACTCTGTTCAGCAAGCATCCCGCTTGAGTCTCCTGCTGGTACACGTGCGCAGGTCCCTTTGGCTGAAATATTTGGAAGCCAAGGTTCCTTGCGGCGTTCCCCTTTGGTGGAGGATGCCTGTTTGGGGATGATTTGGATAAATACATCCAAAAGATTACCGGAGGCAGGTCTACTCTGAAGAGTGAGCGTCCTTCATCCAAACGTTCTCTTTCCCCAGCCCCTGAAACCTAATTTTCCAGGCAGTGTCGATGGCCTCCCCAGTCTAATACTAGGGGAAAAGCCCAGAGCTAAGCCCAAGGGCAGAAGAGGAGTTGGGGTTCAAAATCTTCCAAACAGAACACCAAAACTTCCCTATGAAGGGGTGCCCCCGCTCGGCCAAGTGGGAAGAAGTTCAGGAAAAGTGGGTCATCTCCACGGTGTCCTCAGGCTACAAGCTGGAATTCAGAGAAATTCCGCTACCCCATTTTCTGAGATCAAGAATTGCCAAAGATCCGGAAAAAATAAGGCCTTTGTTTTTTGCCTTGAAACACCTGCTGTCCCAAGGGGTAATCATAGAGTTAGCCCCAGAGGATCAGGGTTCTACTCAAACCTTTTCACAGTTCCAAAACCAAACTGGGATGTCAGACCTATTCTAGATCTAGAAAAGCCTGAATCAGTTTCTGAACATCCACTCCTTTCGCATGGAGTCTATCCATTCAGTTGTCTCCACCCTCCAGGGAGGAGAATTCCTGGCATCAATAGACATCAGAGATGCATATCTACATGTGCCAATATTCCCCACTCACCAAAGATTTCTAAGGTTTTCAGTGGATCAGCGCCACTTTCAATTTGTGGCCCTTCCATTCGGTCTGGCTACGGCACCTTGAGTGTTAACGAAAATACTTGCCCCGCCCCTGGCAAAGCCGAGGGCACGGGGCATAGCAGTAACAGCCATTGGTCATAGATCAGTCCGCTACATGCTTGGACCACAAGTTGCACGGCACATTGGAGTATTTAGAGTGCCTAGGATTTGTCCTTAAACTGGAAAAATCGTCCTTACAGCCTTAAGGCTGGAATATCTGGGCATGATTATAGACACATATATAAAAAAAGGATATCAAATCCTGGAACTAAAAAGTCCAAATGATAAAACAGCACTAAAATTGGATTAATGTCCAACTACACATATACATTTGAGTGATGACGTGGCAACAATGAGACCTAAAAATGGTGAGTGCTTCTAGGAATCGGATCAGTGGTGCACCCTACACCTGCTCCCAATCTTCACCACACGTGAGGCACTCTTACCTTCCGGTGTACAAACTCACCAGAAAGATGAATAATGTGTGCCTTAAATAGTATTAAAGGAGTTGTAAAGAGAAAAAAAAAATTGCCTAAAATTAATGTTTGCAAGGTAGACAGACAGAATAGTGTAGAGATTTTGTTAAAAAAACGAATACCTATTAAATTCCTTCATCTATATCACCTCCGGCTTTCTAGTTTCTGTTCTCTTATTCACTTCCTGGTTTGCATCGCTCGTTCATGCAAGAACTACATTTCCCAGTATGAATTGCGCCACGCCCAGTAATTCACACCGCCTTGAAGTCTCTAACACGTCGAGAGCGTCCTGCCGCACAGATGTAGTTGCCAGGAGGGGGAGAGCAGGTCACTGACCACCGCAGTAAAGCCTCCCTTCATGGTGGTCAGTAAAAATAAGACAAGCAGGAAGTGAACAGAACAGAGAAGAAATAGAGCAACTTCTGAGCCAAAACGAACAATGAGGAAGTGAAAAGAGGAATGTCTGCAGGTAAAGGATGCTTATTATGAAAAAAAAATGTTTTCCTTTACAACCCCTTTAAGCTCTCTCACTTGAACAGACGCCATCAGTGGCGGGGACAGCATGTGTTAAATTCCGTATAGATTCATATAAAGACACAAAAGCATGAAATAGTGTAATCCTGCTTTAATGAGTGAATAAAATAACCCCAATGAAACAATCCTCCCATTTCAAATGCACGTACAATATATCAACTGTCAATGCACATGTAATAAAGAATGTATTCACCGCTATCCTCTGGTTCAAAGGAGCGCCCGTGTTGCTATACGCGGCGCTGGAGTGTTCCTTCATGGTTTGGGCCAGCTGGCGGTGGAGCACATTTGTTACTTTCCGATTACAGTGACGCTGTTGTAGCCACGCCCTGACCGATTTCATCACTAAAGCGACTTCAACTGAGGGCGCGGCTACTCGGCGCAGATATGCAGATTATATCTCCCCTCCTCTCTGCCCATTGGATGCATCGGCGTCATCTGTCCGCTCTGATTGGTGCATCTCAGGGCGGAAGACAGGCAAGCCGAAACTCACATCTAGATCTGGGGATGAAAACAATCGGCATATAGTATACATTACTGCACAATAATAGCACCTAGATGGCAAATAAAAAGGCAGAAAAAGTAGCCATAATCAAAACCATCAGGATCAAAGAGCTAACTTGCT
Organism: Rana kukunoris; assembly: GCA_029574335.1. Lineage (NCBI taxonomy): Eukaryota > Metazoa > Chordata > Amphibia > Anura > Ranidae > Rana > Rana kukunoris. The sequence goes on from CM056050.1 coordinate 366,855,196, forward strand.
GATAACATATATATAATATGGCATGTAATTTGGATGGTGGCAGCAAACATTGCACTAAGTGTCACGATCACAGGCCAATACAATGTTAATACAGCCAACACCAAATCAACACATAGGGCCAGATTCAGGTAGATGGGCGCTTCTTTACTTTGGAGTAACGTTTCTCATTTCCGTTACTCCGCCGACACTTTCGGCGCAAGTACTGTTATTCACATAGCAGTTGCGCGTAAACTTGCGCCAGAGTAACGATAATGCGCTGGCGTAACCCGACGCAAGTGGAAGTGGGTGTGATCATATGTAAATGATGGGCGGAGCCCAGCGCAGAGGCTTACGTTCAGCGCATCATCCACAGAGAATGCGCAGTAAGTGAGGCTTCACTCGGCCCCCTGTGCGCATGCTCACAACTTCCGTCGGCACCACTTCACGGGAAATGCCAGCGCAATGTGTTCCGTTGCGCGTATAAAAGCGCCAGCGGAAGCGGCATTCCGGCGCAAAAGTATTTCCGTTTCCCCCCACCCCAGGGAATTTACTTTTGCTCTATTATGGCTGCTCCCGCTACCCCCAAAGAGAGGAGGAACCTCAATTTTAATGCCCAGGAGGTCTCTGTGGTCATCTCTGCTATGGAGACTTACAATGATTTCCTGCATGTGAAGAAAAGTAGGAAGACCAGCAGGGAGAGGAAGCAGGCCATCCTGGACACCATTGCTGGCAGGGTGAATGTCTTGGGGTACTCCACCCTGACTGCTGGGGATATCCAAAAAAAAATCAATGACCTGCGGCGCAAGGTCTGTGGCAAGGTGGCCACCATTCGGAGCCATGAGCGGGGCACAGGTGGTGGACCCCCATGTCCGGTCAGCCTGACCACAGAGGAGGAGGTGGTCCGCCGCTGCCTGGAGAGGGAGCAATTGGAGGGGGTACCAGGCTATGATTCTGTGGAGGAAGGCTCCAGGACAGGTAAGTGTTTTTTATCCCCTATTTGGTGTTTTGCATGTGGGGGGGGAGGGTACATGTGCCAAGTGTGTGGGACCACCAACATGTGTCTGCTTTGTGTCATTCACAGATGACGGAGCTGGGCCATCATCTGTCGGCGGCCAGTCCACCCCATCCCCCCAACGGCACCCAGTGCCTGTGCCCCTGGGTGGTGAAGACACCGAGGTGGAGGAGGAGAGTGCCCACACCACACCTGCAGAGGTCGTTGAGGAGGAGCCTGTTGGGGCAGAGCAGGACTTTATTTTATTGTTGGAGGAATCCTCCTCTTCTGCAGGACCCTCTCAGATCCCCTCCCCCATCATAGGAAGCCCCTCAAGTGCGACTCCATCCCCCCGGGGACAAACATCTACTGGCCCCAGGAAGGCCACCCATAAGACCAGGGGGGTGTCTGATCTGGTCCAGGACCAGGTGGCGAGGGATCACGCCAGGCAGACCCAGCAAATGGGGGACATAGTTGGGCACCTGGACAGAGTGGCTGACAGCCTGTGCTCCGTGGCCCAGATTTCTTCAGCAGTGCAGGATGTGAGCTGCAACTGCGCTGCAGTGGTGACCAGCCTGGGTGAGGTGCAGGGTGACATAAGGGACCTCACTGCAGCCGTCCAGGCAAACACTGCTGCCATCCGGGACCAGGGGAGGCTGAGTCGGCGGGCCCAGCATTATCAGGTCACCCGGCAGCTCAGGATGCAGGCCCAGACCAACTCTTACCTCGGCCGGATAGCCATGGCCATGGAGGGCATGCAGGCCACACCTGCCAGGAGTGGCCCACCCGGGGATCAGCCACCTCCAGATGCCCCCCCCACCCCCACCCACTCCATCCAGGCAGCTGAGGAGCCAGAGAGGGGCCGCCAGTAGAAGCCCCCGGCATCCCAGAGAATTTATTTTTTGTTTTTTTGATTGATGCTCAGGACATGAGTTTATTTTTATTTTTTTTGGGAATGCTCAGGTTATGAGATTTTTATTTTATTATTAATGCTCAGGTTATGAGTAATTTTATTTGTGATTATGCTCTGGATATGAGATTATTTTTTTTTTTGGATACTGCACACGTTGCAGTGTGAATGGTGTGTGAATGTGAGGGGGTGGCACTCCTGCCAGTAAGGGGTGTCACCCTCGGCTGTGGTAGTGAAGTTAACCCCACGGCTGTATGAATGACGTGTGAAAGGTGTATGAATGGACAGCGACATCATTGGGGCCTTGACGCTGGCGTTGCTGCTCCCAAGTCCTACATGCTGGACTTGGGCTAATCCAATGCGATGTGCATGTGGTGTGTGTGATCTAGGGACATCAGTGGTGTGCGTGCATGCATGCATTGTCTGTGTGATTAATGTTTTGGTTTAGTGTCCAAAGATGCCTACGGCGAGGACCCTCCTGACTGCTCTTCCATCAGCAGACTGGTTCTCCTCTGGCAGGGGGGGATTGTCTGGTTGGGGGGTCAGGTCATCACGCATGTCAATCTGCAGGCCTTTTCTCATAGCAAAGTTGTGCAGAATGCAACATGCACCGATGATCTGACACACAAAGGTAGGGGAATACAATAGGGTCCCCCCGGACTTATCCAGGCAGCGGAAACGGGACTTCAGGAGCCCAAATGTTTGCTCCACCACTGCACGGGTTTTGATGTGTGCTTCATTGTATTTTCTCTCTCCTCTGGTTTGGGGGTTCCGGAAAGGAGTCATGAGATGGGGTCCCAGTGCATATGCAGAGTCACATGTAAGAGAAAAGACAGGAGGATGTTAGTCATGCATGTGCCCCTTGTGATGTGCATCATGGGAGGGGATAGTCATGCATGCCACCCATGTCACTCACCAACCAGCCAGCTGTCCCCATACATGTTCTGCTTGAATTCTGCTGGGATGGGGCTCTGACGGTATATGAAGCGGTCATGGCTGGACCCGGGGTGTTTGGCACGGACGTGCCATATGAGGCGTTGGGCATCGGCTATCACCTGTACGTTGATGGAATGCCAATGCTTCCGATTGCGGTATATGTGCTCTGTGGCACTGGGGGGCTGGAGTGCCACATGTGTGCAATCAATGGCCCCCACAGTGCGTGGGAATCTGGCAATGCTGTAGAAATCTGTCATTGCCTTCAGCCGCAGCTCCTCAGTGGTGGGTCTGATGAACTGGTTGGACATGCGTCTGAGGATTGCAGGGACAACCTGGTGCACACATCTGCTCATGGAGGACTGTGACATCCCAGCCACCACTCCACTTGTACGCTGGAATGATCCACTGGCAAGGAAATGAAGTGTTGCCAGTACCTTCACCAGTGGCTGCACTGCTTGTGAGCGGTGTGTCTTGCTGGTGATGTCACCCTGCAGGGTTGTGGTTAGTTCAAGTATTGCATCTGGGCTGAATCTGAAGAGGCGATACACCTCCTCATCCCCCATGCCAAAGAGGCTCATGCGCATGCGGTATATCCTCTCACGTGCCCGCCTTCTCCGTTCTGGGGGACTCAGTACTAGTGCTAGGACCGCGACTGCCCCTGGCATGTTGGCACACAGAGGTGTTGTCCTTGCAAGTGTGGTTGTTCAGCTTGCTAGTTTCGTCGGTAACGCTGCTGCTGTAGCTGCTCTCCTGCTGACCTGAGGCCGTCTGGAGTAAAGATAAAGCAGCTATTTGTAGAAATAACTTTGCGCCGGACGGACGAGATACGCGCGGCGCATGTAGCCAGCGTATGGTGCTAATCCGTTCGCGAATCGGGAAATCTCCCTCATTTGCATATTTGCAGGGGAAATCAATAGGCGCGACTGATGCACCAAACCAAATTATGCGCTGACGAGACTCTGGCGTCGGAAAGTTAAGCCGATCGGAAATGGCCCGTTTTCTGTCGCATCTAGTTTGGTGGGTACGGCCACATAGAAACGACGGCACATCTTCACAGTTACGCGGCGCATATCGAATTACTCCAGCGCAAGTCTTGCTGAATCTGGCCCATAATGGCTAAAGCAAGACAAATAAATAATGTAAAAACCACATTATAAAATCAATGTCATTCATATTGCACAGCAGGTAATTAAAATGAACCCTTACCTCTATAAGGCATGTGAAGGTTTAAAAGTAATGTATACTATACTAAGCAGTAATGTATACTATATGCCAATTGTTTACATCCCCGGGTCTAAATGTGAGTTCCGGCTTGCCTATCTTCCGCTCTGAGATGCACTAATCAGAGCGGACGGACAACACCGATGCATCCAATGGACAAAGTGGAATGGAGATATAATCTACATACCTGCGCCATCAGTTGAAGTCGATTAGTGGCAAAACCGGTCAGAGCGTGGCTACAACGGCGTTACTGTAATCAGGAAGTAACTAATGCGCTCCACCGCCAGCTGGCCCACACAAGGAAGGAACACTCCAGCGCCCCGCAATAGCAACACGGGCGCTCCTTTAGACCAGAGGATAGCGGTGAATACATTCTTTATCACATGTGCATTAACAGTTGATATATTGTATGTGCATTTGAAACGGGGGATTGTTTCATTGGGGTCATTTTATTCACTCATTAAAGCAGGATTACACTATTTCATGCTTTTGTGTCTTTATACGAATCTATACAGACTTTAACACATGCTGCCCCTGCTGCCAATGACGGCTGTTTAAGTGAGAGAGCTTAATACTATTTAAGGGACACATTATTTATCTTTCTGGTGAGTTTGTAACCCAGGGAGGGAGAGTGCCTCACGTGTGGTGAAGATTGGGAGCAGGTGTAGGGTGCACCACCAATCCAATTCCTAGAAGCACTCACCATTTTAGGACTTATTGATGCCACGTCATCACTCAAATGTATATGTGTAGTTGGACATTCATCCAATTTTAGCGCCGTTTTATCATTTGGACTTCTTAGTTCTAGGATTTGATATCTTTGTTTTATATATGTGTACTTTTATGAGATTACTAATTTTTGGACTTTAAACGGCTTTGCTTTTATTACTGTTCTTTGTACCGTGATGTTAGTTTTATTTTGTTTAATCAATTTTTATTCACAATTACTCCTTTTAACTAGTGTAGTTATTTAGAAGGAGGCTCAGAAAGGTGTATTTTATCACTGCCAGGAAGTGCATTGTAGGCCTTATTTTATGCACCTTCTTGATATGATTATAGACACATCCCAAAGCAGGGTATTACTTCCCAATCCAAAGGCAAAAGCCATAGGAGACTTGGTCCGAGTGATAAAGGAAGGCTTTCATCCGTCTATGCATGAAAATATTGGGAAAGATGGTAGCCTCATTCGAGGCTGTCCCTTATGCCCAGTTTCATGCAAGGCCGCAGCAGGGCAGAATTCTGTCCACTTAGAACAAAGATGTTTAGGCCCTGAACCTTCCAATGATCTTATCTCCAAAGGTTCGCCAGAGCTTCAATTGGTGGTTGCTCCCACAAAAATCAAAAGGAAGATCCTTTACTCCGGTTACCTGGACAACTGTGTCAAGGACAAGGTCAAGAGATCCTTTTGCTCAAGGGTCAGATGCCCTGACAATTTTGTGGGATCGATATTCTCTGATTTATGTGTTGCCTCCAGTTCCGCTTCTCCCACGATTCCTTCAGAGAGTCAAGAGGGAAGGAAAAGAAAAGAAAGGAGGGCGCACCGACCTTGTGCATTACCACTTTAACATTTTTAATAAAAGATAAAAAGCAATGGCCCTACTCACAAAACAAACGAAAGTAAGCGCTTTTCAAACAGCTGAGACTGGACCTCACGGCACCTGCCAGTCAAACCCCTGACATCAACATGGCTGATGCGTTTCTGGGGCGTACCCCCTTCTTCAAAGCCTAGGTGGTCCGTGATAGCGCTCTCTCTTCCTGCATGTCATCCTTTATATGTGCATGTGTATGCATAGGTGCAATAGTAGCCAACACTAATGTCCCCCAACATAGAAGGGTAACAGGTAGGGACTCCTCTGATCACACCTTTTTGTGCCCTTGCACTGCTTGATGGTCATTTGGCTAATGCTATGGTATACTGGCCAGCTTAGGATGACCCTGCCAATTGGCACGCACGGACAGGGACTTTGGAGATCCTGATGGAGTACCCATGGCATGGCCTGTCCCTTTTGGGGCGATGGGTGGGATGGGCGGAGCTCTGGAGGAGAGGTGGGGCTTGTCAGCCAGTGGCTACTATTGCACCTATGCATACACATGCACATATAAAGAATGACATGTAGGAATCGAGAGCTATCACGGACCACCTAGGCTTTGAAGAAGGGGGTACGCCCCAGAAACGCGTCAGCCATGTTGATGTCAGGGGTTTGACTGGCAGGTGCCGTGAGGTCCAGTCTCAGCTGTTTGAAAAGCGCTTACTTTCAATTGTTTTGTGAGTAGGGCCATTGCTTTTTATCTTGTTTATTACAAAAATTTAAAGTGGTAATGCACAAGGTCTGTGCGCCCTCCTTTCTTTTCTTTTTCATTTTAGCCATATGAACACCCTTTGTTCTGTGGAGGGCTGCAAGACTTCAGACTTTGCCGTTAGACTATACTGTCATACCCAGTTTGGCGATACACCAGAGCGCAGGAGGATTTTGTGTTAAGAGGGAAGGCAAGCCAGTGATTTTGGTCACCCTGGCTAGGCCCAAGAGACCCTGGTATGCGGAAATCATAATGTTGGCAGAAAGAAGTCCTTGGGTTCTCACACTACGCTCAGACCTACTAATCGCAGGGTCCAATATGCAATCCTGCCTTACAAAGTCTAAATTTGACGGTTTGGCTGTTGAGACCCACATTCTGAGAAAACGTGGACTCAGGCCCAGTCCTATCCAATCTAGCTAATGCTAAAAAGCCAGCCTCCAGTGTCATCTACTACAGAATCTGGAAGGCATATGTTTCCTGGTGTGAACCCAGAATATGGCATCCTAGGAAGTATGTCATTTATAGGATTCTTGCCTTTCTTCAGCTGGGCTAAAAAATGAAGTCGGCCTTGAGCACTATCAAGGGGCAAATCTCGGCCTTGTCGGTATTCTTTCAAAGACCGATTGCCTCTCATTACCTAGTTCGGGCCTTTGATCAAGGAGCACTGCGCTTGAATCCGCCAGTTAAGTCTCCTGTGTGCCCATGGGATTTGAATTTGGTATTGTCCGTTTTACAGAAACTGCCTTTTGAACCATTACACCATGCTTCTTTAAGTCTTTTGACAAATAAACACTTTATTCTCATAGCCATGTCCTCAGCAAGGAAGGTATCAGAATTGGCGGCTTTCATGTAAAGAGCCGTATATGATTATTCATGATGACAGGGTGGTGCTGCGTCCTCACCCAAATTTTTTACCTAAGGTGGGTTCAGGATTTCATCTGAATCAAGATATAGTCCTACCGTCTTTTTCCAGATCCCTAAGTTTGCGGAGGAAGAGAGTCTACACTCTCTAGATGTTGTAAGAGCGGTAAAAGTTTATCTGCAAGCTACGGCTCAGATACAGAAGACTGATTGTCTGTTTATTCTGCCACAGGGCCCAAGGAAGGGCCAGGCAGCGTTGAAATCTACTATTGCATGTTGGACTCGACAAGTCATTATTGAGGCTTATGGTTTAGAAAAGAAGATTCCTCCTTTTCAAGTGAAAGTGCACTCAACTCAGAGCAGTTGGTGCTTCATGGGCAGTGCATTACCAGGCCTCCATGGCTCAGATCTTTAAGGCTGCTACTTGGTCTTCGGTCCATACATTTACCAAGTTCTACCAGGTAGATGTGAGAGGGTACTAGGATGCCGCCTTCGGGCATAGTGTACTGCAGGCAGCAGTATAAATCCTCTAGCCCAATGGCGGTCTTATTTCTGATCTGTGTCTCCCTCCCCTCAATTTAAGCATTACTATAGGACATCCCATTAAGTAATTAAGGCTCTGTGTCCCTTGAGGTATGAGCAAGAAAATAGTATTTTTAATTCAGCTTACCTGTAAAATCCTTTTCTTGGGATACATCATGGGACACAGAGCTCCCACCCCTGTTCGGAGTTAAACGTGGTACACTTATTGCTTTGCTACAAAACTGAGGTACTCTCCATTTGGGGGGGGGGGGTTATATAGGGGAGGAACTCAATTCCAATTGGGCTTGCCAGTGTCCAATCACCTGTGGTGACTACATAACCCATTAAGTAATCAAGGCTCTGTGTCCTGTGATGTATGTGCAAGTAAGGACTACGGATGTGATAAGAGAAGTTTCAATATAGTACGACTATTTGTTGCCATCTCTCCCCCCCCCTCCTTTTGTGTCCTGTGATGTATTCCCAAGAAAAGGATTTTACAGGTAAGCTGTATTAAAAAATCCTATCATTTCCCTAGGAGCTTTCTAATTTCTTGTTGTTTCCCTGTACACCCTCCAGGGGGCCCATATATGGCGGCATTTTTCATATGTCCAAATGTGCTAAGAGTATCTCCATTCTCTCTATACAATTAATTTCTATAGCCCATTCGTTAACCGATGGGGATTGTATTGACCGCCAGTGCCATGGTATAACCAATCCCGCCGCTGTTAACCAATGTCTAAGACCATTTTTGATGTTTTTATATGGTCCTGGTAAGCTAGAGAGCAGGGTAATTTGAGGCATATTGGGGACCAACTCCCCTGTATATAGTTGCATAATCCTTTCCAAAAAGTAAAAAATTTGAGGCTAATCCCACAGCGAATCCTTGGCAACATGACACGCCAGCATACATCAGATGTATTTGGGTATATATGCTGGAGTGACAATAGACACCTGTACCAACGTGAGAGGAGCTTATAGCTCGTCTCTTGTGCTTTAATTGTTAGTGACAGTGGTGCCGATTTACAAAGCCTTTGCTCCATGATTCATGGACCAAAGCCAGGAGTAACAGCCTTTTTGACATTTACTAAAGAAATATGCCGGCAGTGCAGCGTATTTCTTTATTTACTATAATGCCTAGTGCGCCCAGGAGAGGGCGCATGGTGCGCCTATATAGACCTGGCGCACAGCATTTAGAAATGTAAATAGAAGCTGTGTGGGGGCGGGAGTTTATTAGGGGGGGGGGGGTGAAGTGGGGAAGCGTAGTGACATGTGTTTGTTTAAGTGTTACGGGCCGAATTGAAAGTGATTTTTGTGAAAACATCGCCGTACGTCTACAAGTACGCCTAAACCTCACGGAGGTTTATTTGCATACTGCGTATGCATACACAGCAATTTCGTCCATTCACACACGCCGTCTCACTACGCCAGGAAAATCTCAAGCGCCAAATTTCAAACAAAAAAACTGTGTGGGTTCCCCTCTGGGAGCACATTAGGCCCTTAGGCTTGGTCTGGATCATAAGGGGGAAAACCTACGCCAAAAAAACACAGCGTGGGGGTTCCCCCCAAGATCTAGACCAAGCCCTTATCCAAGCACGCAGTCTGGCCGGACAGGAATGGGGGTGGGGACGAGCCCCCCCTCCTGAGCCATACCAGACCGCATGCCTTCAACATGGGGAAGTGTGTGCTTTGGGGCAGGGGGGCACTTCCCCCCCACCCCAAAACACTCTTGTCCCTATGTCGATAGGGACAAGGGCCTCTTCCAGACAACCCTTGCTGTTGGTTGTTGGGGTATGCGGGCAGGGGCTTATCGGAATCTGGGAGCCCCTTTAAAAGGGGGGCCCCCAGATGCCAGCACCCCACCCTATGTGAATGAGTATGGGGTACATTGTACCCCTACCCATTCACCTGGGGGGAAAAATGTAAAGTAAAGGAAAACACCAAACAGATTTTTGTAGTAATTTATTAGTCAGCTGGGGGGTCTTCTGCCGGGCCCCCACCCTTTGTTCTAGGGGTTTAGGCCCTGTCTTCTCTTTTCCGCGGGGGCCCGGGCTTTGCCGTTTTCTGCCGGGGGTGGGCCACCCCCCCCGGGCTTCTCCGCTACCTTCCGCCGGGGCCCCCCCATCCCCTTTAAGCTCTTTTACATTCGGGGGGGCCCCGGGCTTCGTTGTTTTCTGCTGGGGGGTGGGCCACCACTCTGGGCTTCTCTCCGCTGTCTTCTCTGTTCCCTCTTCTGCCTGGCTCCTCCGTGGGTGCCAGGGCTTCTCTCCGCTGTCTTCTTCCTTCTTCTCTTCCATTCGATGTTGACACAACGAGCTCTCCCACTGTAATGCCGTCTGAGCAGTGCACATCGACTTATAGACTGGGAGGGCATAGTGCCCTCCAAGTTGAAAGAGGGCATAATTCGACCCATCTTGAAGAAACCCACCCTGGACCCCAAGGACCCACTCCACCGCCGTCCCATAACAGGCCTAAATGTACTCTCAAAAGTAATGGAAAAAGTAGTGGTACAACAGCTGCAACAGCATCTAGATACCCACAACCTACTTGATCCATTTCAATCGGGATTCCGGCCCGGACACGGGACGGAAACCGCGTTGCTCAAAAGATGGGACGACGCTCTCGAGGCTGCAGACGCAGGAGAATCTTGTCTTCTGGTTCTGTTGGACCTAAGCGCAGCCTTAGATACAGTAAACAAGCTTTTATTGACTCGGCTAGCTGAAATAGCCAAAGTCGCAGAAGGCGATTTATCTTGGTTCTCCTCTTTTTTGGAAAACCGATCGCAAAAAGTGAAGTTAGGACCTTTCACATTTGAAAAACGCACATTATCGTGCAGAGTCCCTCAAGGGGCCCTCTGTCGCCGGTGTTATTCAACATCTATCTTCGTCCTCTTTTTGAAATCATCAGTAACCAAAAACTGCTCTATCACTCATATGCAGACGACACGCAACTGTATTTCCGCATTTGCAATAAAAAGGATCACCACCTCAATCTAGAGACATGTCGCTCTTTGATAGAGGACTGGATGACAAAGAGTTATCTTAAACTCAATGGAGCGAAAACAGAACTTCTCCTGTTTCACGCCAAGCATATGAATCAACCTGCAACAACCTGGACACCCCCGCCCATTCTGGGCAAAATCATCACCCCTAGCGCCAAAGTCAAAATCTCGGGGTCATCTTCGACTCCTACATGACAATGGACGCACAAATAGGTTCAGTAGTCAGCAGATCTCATCATCTGCTGCACCTACTACGCAGACTTATTCATTTTATTCCCAAAGAAGATATAGCGGTCGTGGTGGGAGCAATTGTAAACTCAAGATTGGACTATGCAAATGCCCTTTACCTCAGACTCCCCAAGTACCAAATTGCTTGACTACAAGTCGTTCAGAATACGGCCGCTAGACTTGTGACTGGGAAAAAACCCTGGGAATCAATCTCACCTTCACTGAGAACCCTTCATTGGTTACCAGTAAAAGACAGAATCACTTTTAAAGCACTCTGTCTAACGCATATATGTATCCATGGGAATGCTCCCCATTATTTATGCGAAAAATAAAAGCTCACAATCCCAATCGCGTTCTGCGATCCACCAACCAAAATCTGCTCCAGATACCGAAAGCCAGATACAAGTCCAAAGGAGAAAGAAGATTTGCGGTCCAAGGTCCCAGACTATGGAACGCTTTACCAACCAGCATTTGGTTGGAGGAGAACCACTCAGCATTCAGGAGAAAGATCAAGACTCATCTCTTTTGATACCAAAGGAGACAGGAACAACAAGCGCCCAGAGGCGATTTAGTTTGCATGTGCCGCGCTATATAAGTTTTCATTCATTCATTCATAGAGGCATAGGGCGTGGTCACCGGGTAATGCCATCCTGCGACCCTAACCTTTGTGACATCACATTCCCATCATGCCCCGGGCCCCCCCAATGTAAAAGAGCTTAAAGGGGGTGGGAGGCCCCGGCGGAAGGCAGCGGAGAAGCCGGGGCCCACCCCCCGGCAGAAAACTGCGAATCCCAGGGCCCCCTCCCAAATGTAAAAGGGGGTGAGGGGCCCCGGCAGAAGTCCCCCCCCCCAGCTGACTAATAAATTATTTAAAAAATGTGTGTGGTTTTTTTTAACTTTACATTTTTCCCCCAGGTGAATGGGTAGGGGCAGCCCTCAAAAATTCCACTTGCCTGCTCGCATTTTGCGAGTGGAATTATGAGGTGTGCGAGTATGTTCCAGGGCTGCACTGTCCCTAGAATGTAAAACTAATTCCCCCCCGCCACGCACAGGCTCGCAGCACAAGCATTACAATAGTAGGAATAGTTAGCGACGGGGACCGCCCCTCACCCTCTGTGCCAGTGCACACACCCCGCCCCCTGCACTCGCAGCGTGGACATTGCAAGAAGAATACAGAAGTCAGCTGTCGGGACTGCCTCTCTCCCTCCCTCCTTTCTTGCTACACATTCCCCCCCCCCGCTCGCTCGTCCCCACCCCCATTCCTATCCGGCCAGACTGCGTGCTTGGATAAGGGTTTGGTCTGGATCTTGGGGGAACCCCCACGCCGGTTTTTCGACATAGCTTTTCCCCCTCACGTTCCAGACCAAGCCTAAGGGCCTAATGTGCCCCCAGAGGTGAACCCACAGCGTTTTTTTTTTTGTTTTTGTTGTGGAGTTCTCCTTCATGGTCAGCGTCCCTCGCTCGCCCCTGGTCCCGACACGAGTGCCTGGCGGGTAAACACACAGCTCCCGGTCCTGTCAGGGGGACAAATGCCTGATTGTCTGTTCATACAATGTATAAACAGCGATCTGTCATTTCCCCAAGTCAGTCCCACCCCCCTTCAGTTAGAACACACACAGGGAACATAATTAACCCCTTCCTCGCCCCTAGTGTTAACACCTTCCCTGCCAGTGGCATTTTTATAGCAAGCAATGCATTTTTATAGCATTGGTCGCTATAAAAATGCCAATGGTCCCAAAAATGTGACAAAAGTGTCCAATGTATCCGCCATAATGTCACAGTACCGATAAAAAACGCTGATAACCGCCATTACTAGTAAAAAAAAAAAAAATGCCATAAAACTATCCCCTATATTGTAAATGCTATAACTTTTGCACAAACCAATCAATAAACGCTTATTGCGATTTTTTTTAACCAAAAATATGTAGAAGAATACGTATCGGCCTAAAAAAGTAAAACATTTTTTTTTTAAATTGTCGCTCTATTGTTTATAGTGCAAAAAATAAAAACCTTAGGGGTGATCAAATACCACCAAAAGAAAGCTATATTTGTGGAAAAAAAAGAACGCCAATTTTGATTGGGAGCCATGTCGCATGACTGTGCAATTGTCAGTTAAAACGACGCAGTGCCGAATCGCAAAAACTGGCCCGGTTATTGACCAGCAATATGGTCAGGGTCTCAAGTGGTTAAAAATTTAAAACAGTAAAGTTAGCCAATTTTTTTGGTGATAATGTGAAAGATGATGTTACACCGAGTAAATAGATACCCAACTTGTCACGCTTTAATATTGCACACACTCGTGGAATGGCGCCAAACTTCAAACTTTAAAATCTCCATAGGCGACGCTTTTTTTTTTTTTTCTTTTAAGTGTATTTTGTGCGTGAACTCGAGAGAGAGGAGCCGGACTGCAGGAGCTGGGAGTAGGCAGACCCTCCCCCCGGAGGCAATCGCCATCCTTCTCCATGCCCCCAGTGGCAATGGCGGGTGTGAGGGGGGGCCTCCCACTCACCCCGCCCTACCTGCTCCACTTGGGAGCCCAACTGGGGCCCAACAGGACCCCATCGGGGCAGAGGGACTCCCCCTATGAGGGAGTGAGGGGGCCCAACCCACCAAGCCAGCCCCGTAGGTCCTTCGCCTCTCTTTAGGAGACCGCATGGCCAAAGTGCATGCGTATTAAACCAATTTTGTGTGCGTGCAAGTGTGGTGGTTTTTGTGGGGGAGGGGGTGGGCGTACTAAGCACAGGCGTACCTTGCATAGCACACCCACCGGGAGCCGGGCTGAGACCACCAAACTCAATTCACATGTAGCCGAGACCGGGATCCGAACCCTTGGCTGCAGAGGTGAACAGCTTGTCAGCGCAGTGCCAATCACGTTGAGCCACCACAGCTCCCTTCTTTGTTTTTTTTTTTGTAGGTTACCAGTTTAGAGTTACAGAGGAGGTCAAGTGCTAAAGTATTGCTCTTGTTTTAACGCACGCGTCAATACCTCACATGTGTGGTTTGAACGGCGTTTACATTTGTGGGCGGGACTTACATGCGTGTTCGCTTCTGAGTGCGAGCTACTAGGGACAGGGCATTTTTTTTTTTTTTTACGTAATAATTCAATAAGACCTCACATCTGTCCTTCAGGCTGGAAAGCATGCGATCAGGGGGAAAAAAAACAGATCTCATGCTTTCAGCCACGATTGCAGCTTTGTTTATGTTGCTGCCTCTGCATTTCTGGTGAACTAAGCATGCCCAGGGACTTTGCATTTTTGATGTTGCTTTTTGTGTGTGAACATTACTTGGATGTCTCTGAGCATGCTCATAGGGTGTGTTTTTTGGGTTAGTAATTTAAGGACATCCTTAACAGGTGTAACCACTTACAAGTTCACCCAAAGGAGTCTGAACTTTGTCCATGTGTTTTCAATTGCATCATTAGCACACAAGCCTATGTTATATAAAGCGTGTATAGCTCAGTGGTTAGCTGCCCCTGAGAAGAGGGCAGTGTGTGTGGGGCTGGCTGGCAAGAATGGCTTTGCTAAACCGATATGGTTTTGATCAAGGTTTTTTTTTTTTGGCAATGTATGTTTTCTTTAACGGTGTTCACTTTGATGTATTTGTCTGTGCTGCATTATTTTGCTAAATATTTCTCAAGATGTTGTGACTAATGTTTCAATCCTGTGTCTGTGGGTCTATTCTGTTATTTCCGAAGCATAAACCATATGCTGTTTACTGTCTCAAATGAACCTATGTTTTGCTTTCCTTGTTTTGTTGACCAATTAAAATTACTTTCAAATGTTGAAGTTTGTTTTTTGTTACTTTTTCATGCTACAGATTTTGATAGCTGCAGCTGAAATAGGTTTAGCCTAATCAATCAGTTGTGATTTGTCTCGAAGCTCCTTTCCTGGTGTGTATGCATGAAATGTTTGCTGCCATGTTTAATCACCAGGAAAGGAAAAATACAGAGCGGTAAGTATTGTTTCCTTTTTACTGCAGTGGTTCTCAGCCTCAGTCCATAAGTACCCCCGACAGGACATGTTTTGTGGATTTCTCTCATCAAGAATTGCTGTCCAGACTGTCTTTTAAAGCACATGTGCAAGATGAAGGAAAACCTGCAAACATGGCCTGTTGTGGGGGGGGGGGGGGGGGGTATTGGCGGACAGGCTTGAAGTGTTGGTTTACAGCAGTGTGCTTAAATATAGCGCAAGGCAATCCTATTCGAATTGTGGGTGTTTGAGGGAAGCCAAGTGAGTGTTAGAACCCCTTCTTGTGTTTTTGGGGATGGGCTTTGTGTCCCTTTTCTTAAAATTGGCTTCACTTCCTGTCACACAGCTGAACAGGAAGTGAGGTTAAAACCCTACCAATGTCTTTTCTTGGGTACACACAGGTCAATCCAACTAGTGTCCCCATTAAGCAAATTGCACTGCTGTGTACACCCCAAATGATTAGTTAGTTTGGGGTTTAGAAAAGGCAAAGCCACTCTGCAGTAGAAGCGTAGTCGCTGAAAATCAGAGGGGAAGCACTGATGGTTATAACATCCAATCCTGTAGAAGCAGTTTTTTTTGTTTTCTTCCTTGCTTGTCCATTTGTAGTGCAAAGTGGATTTTCCTTTAGTTAATAGACCCTAAAGTCCAAGATCCCTAATAATTTGGGGTGTACACTGCAAAATGCTAGAGTGCAATTTATATATTGGGAAACTATTTAGATTGATCTGTGTCCCCAACAAAAGACATTAGCAAGTTTTTACCCTCACTTCCTGTTTGGCTATGTGACAGGAAGTGAATGAATTTGAAGTAGAAAGTTGAAAACATTTGTGAGGTGTTTTCACCCTATCAGGGGTGCAGACATCCCCAAAAAATTTGCAGATACTTATTTGCAAATTAAGAAAATTGTTTATTTAACATTGGGTGGTGTTTGTGGGGGTCCCTAACACACATTCATACATATTAACAACACTGTATCCTGGCCTATTGGCATGGTTAGATTTTGTTAGGCCTCTCAATAAAATTATCAGAAATGTGTGCTTAAACTAGAACTATAATCAACACTTTTTTTTCTTTCATTTTGGATAGAGTGAGGGAGGGAGGGTTATAGGCCCTGTCAGTTTATTTTGTACCATCCCTGTCCAATTGGGGAGATTTGCCTTCACTTCCTGCCCTATAGCCAAACATTTCTGGGTGGGTTATAAAAAACAGGATGTGGCTTGACAGGAAGGGTGGGTCATTTTTCTATTAGGAGATGCAGAAGTCAGGCTTAGGGCAGCACAAAACCTAAATATACTACTGCATATTAGGGCCTATTTAGACAGGATCCAACTTACAGCATGTTTTTAGATTGTGGGAGGAAACCCACGTAGGCACAGGGAGAACATGCAAACTCCAGGCAGAAGGTGTCACAGGCGGGATTCAAACCAGCGACCCTATTTGCTGCTAGGTGAAGGTGCTATACACTACACCACTGTGCTGAACGAACATGATCGCGGCTGAAAGCATGGAGGAGGACAGATGTGGGGTCTTATTGACCCCGCCTCTCTCCATAAAGAGGACCTGTCACACACTAGTCCTATTCTAAGGGATGTTTACATTCCTTGTAATAGGAATAAAAGTGATAAAAAAAAAGACAAAAAAAGTGCAAAAAGAAAATTACGTTAAAAAAAATAATTAAAAACGCCCCTGTCCCTAGTAGCTCGCACTCCGAAGCGAACACGCATGTAAGTCCCACCCACATATGTAAACGCTGTTCAAACCACACATGTGAGGTATTGACGCGTGAATTAGAGCGAGAGCAATAATTTTAGCACTAGACCTCCTCTAACTCTAAACTGCTAACCTGAAAAAAAAATTCAGGTATCGCCTATGGAGATTTTTAAGTCCTGAAGTTTGGCGCCATTTCATGAGTGTGCACAATATTAAAGCGTGACAAGTTAGGTATCTATTTACTCGGTGTAACATCTTTCACATTATCCCTAAAAATTGGGCTAACTTTACTGCTTTGTTATTTTTTAATTAATGAAACCCGTTTTTTGGCAAAAAAAATAAAAAAGGTGTTTGAAAAATTATTGCGCAAATACCGTTTGAAATTTAAAAAAAAAATGACCGCCACTTAATTCCCTAGGGTGTCTGCTAATAAAATATATATAATGTTTGTCAGAGGGGGGCGGGGTCACAGGAGCGTCACACGGCGGGAAATTCAAA
This sequence comes from Rana kukunoris, assembly GCA_029574335.1. Taxonomy (NCBI): domain Eukaryota; kingdom Metazoa; phylum Chordata; class Amphibia; order Anura; family Ranidae; genus Rana; species Rana kukunoris. Next base: position 366,872,316 of record CM056050.1, read on the forward strand.
TGGAAGCTCGTCCCCCATCTTGCGCGGCTTCTTCCCCGGACGCTGCGATTGAAATTGAATTCCCCGCCGTGTGACGCTCCTGTGACCCCGCCCTCCTCTGACGCACATGGGGACTTTCTTATGAGTTTATCCGTGGCGTCAGAGGGGGTGGGGTCACAGGAGCGTCACACGGCGGGGAATTCAATTTCAAGTGCAGCGTCCGGGGAAGAAGATGCGGGACGAGAAGGCAGACGGAAGGAGAAGATGATGGAAGAATACGCCGGTCAAGATGCGGACGAGAAGACCCAAGAAAGAAGCAGAGGAAGAAGAAGGAGGAAGAAACCCGAATGAAAGAAGAAAAGAACAAGAAGAAGAAGAAGAAGCGTGGAAAGAAGATTTTAATAAAGGAATTGTCAAAAACCGGCTATTGTCATTTTTTACACTTTTTTTGGTGAAATGGTAGGAGGTACAATGTACCCCATTACCATTTTACACAGGGGGGATCTGAGGGTCACCTTTGTTAAAGGTGTCTTCCAGATTCCGATAAGCCCCCCGCCCGCAGACCCCCAAAACCACCGGCCAGGGTTGTGGGGATGAGGCCCTTGTCCCCATCAACATGGGGACAAGGTGCTTTGGGGGGACCCCAAAGCACCCTCCCCATGTTGAGGGCATGTGGTCTGGTATGGTTCAGGAGAGGGGGACGGCACTGCGGCCGGCAAAGTTAACGTGCTTGGATAAGGGTCTGGTGTGGATTTTTGGGGGGACTAAAGGGCCTGGTAATGGAATTTGGGGGGACACCACGCTTTTTTTTTTTTTTATGAATGAATTTGCTCAGAATTGCCGGAGCCGACAATTCATTATTGCCGCGAGTGAATTTTTAAATGACTTTTTCCTTCAGAATGTCATTTTGTGCAGGGACAGTTCTAACCACGGGAAAGATGCACTTTCACATGCTGACTTTACACCCCCCCCCCCCCCCCCCCCAGGTACGAAATTTAAAGGAATATTTCACTTTAACCACTTTCCGACCGCGCTATAGAGAAAATACTGCTACAGAGCGGTCGAGTTGTTCTGGGAGGACGTCCCTGGGACGTCCTCCCAGAATCCTTCACTCTCGCGCCCCCTGGACATGGCATGGCGCATCACGGATTGCGGTAAATTGCCGCTGATAGCGGCCGTTTACCATGTGATGACGCCGGTTCCTCCTTCTCCTCTCTGTACCGATCGGTACAGTGTGCGAGGAGAGGGGGGAGAGCGGAGGCAGCAGCAGCACTGAGGGCTGGATCTGTGACAACTGCAGTCACAGATCCAGCCATCCCTGCGCGATACTCTGCGCGATACTCTGCAATACCCCAATACCCTGCGCAACTAAAAACATGTAACCAATAAAAGTAATTAAAGCGTCGCCTATGGGGATTTTTAAGTAGCGAAGTTTGGCACCATTCCACGAGTGAAGGGTGACATGTTGGGTATCTATTTACTCGGCGTAACTTCATCTTTCACATTATGCATAAACATTGGGCTAACTTTTTTTTTTTTAGCACAAAACTGTTTTTTTTTAAAAACACGCGTTCAAAAAATGTCTGCGAAAATACCATGCAAGATAAAAAGTTGCAACAGCCGCCATTGTATTCTCTAGGGTCTTTGCTAAAAAAGCATATATAATGTTTTGGTTCTATGTAATTTTCTAGCCAAAAAAATATGATTTTTACATGTAGGAGAGAAATGTCAGAATTGGCCTGGGTGCTCCAGAACGCCTGATGGTGCTCCCTGCATGTTGGGCCTCCGTATGTGGCCACACTGTGTGAAAGTCTCACACATGGGGTATTGCCATACTCAGGAGGAATAGCGGAATGTGTTTTGGGGTGTAATTTGTGGTATGCATATGCTGTGTGTGAGAAATAACCTGATAATATGACAGAAACAAGTTTTTCTTTTATAGCGCAAAAAATCGAAAACCCAGGAGGTGATCAAATACCACCAAAAGAAAGCTGTATTTGTGTGAAAAAAAGGACAACAATTTCAAATGGCTACAATGTTGGTTAGGAAGAGGGTTTAAGTGCTCAGCGGTCAAGTGGTTAAGTATTAATAAATTCACTGCTCCCGAAAAAACGTCTGTTTTAAAAAATAAAAATAGCATTGATACATGTTCCCTGGGGCAGGACTCAGGTCCCCAAACACATTTTAGGACAAAACTTGCATATTAACCTTTAAAATTAACACTTTTGATTTCTCCCATAGACTTCTAAAGGGACTTTGCGGCGGCTTTACATATTAATTGCATTGTGTCCGCTGCTACGCCGGTTCATTCGCCTAATTAAGGATTCATCCGGAGTACTAATTAACCACTTAAGACCCGGACCAAAATGCAGGTAAATGACCTTGCCCCTTTTTGCGATTCGGCACTGTGTCGCTTTAACTGACAATTGCGCGGTCGTGCGACGTGGCTCCCAAACAAAATTGCGTCCTTTTCCTCCCACAAATAGAGCTTTCTTTTGTTGGTATTTGATCGCCTCTGCGACTTTTATTTTTTGCGCTATATACAAAAAAATTTTGTTATAAGAAAAATCAAATAAACTACATTTTAGTCAAACATTTAGGCCAAAATTTATTTAGCCGCGAGGACCGCCGCATGTGCCGGGGGGGGTCCTGATCGGAACCCCGACCCACCTCAAGGCACCAACGTATATATACGTTGATGTGCCTGTCGGTGCCATTCTGCCGACGTAAATGTACATGCGGCGGTCCTTAAGTGGTTAAGCCATGAACCGGCGCAGTGCACTGATAATAGTAAATCAGCCCCAATGTGTTAGGTTAAATGACTTCTCTCACTCTCCAGCTTCAATTTGAACATTAAGCTCAATTACCCATTTGTTTATGTATTCTGGAGGGTCAGGATGACTTTTTATTCTATCCATCTTATATATTGGTAATAGAACATGTTTTGGACTAAATTCTTGCAACAAAAGAAGTTGAAACTGGGTTAAATCTCTATAGAAGGATTTATTTGAGGGGATAGAGGACAAAAATTATAATCAATGCCAATATTCCAATCATTGCATAAATGAGGGCTGCTGCGTAGGGGATAGATTTTATAGACGGAAGTATTCCATGGCAGAGAATCTGGCTCACTTTTCAATGAGACGGTTTAATGCTGGCGGGAATTGAGGATTGTAAAGCAGTGGTTTACCAAATAGGGGTGTCATAGGTCCTACATGTGAGAAAAGCTCTAGCTGTGAAGCCATTTTAAACATGATATTCAATAGATTGCATGTAAGAGGGGGCAGAGTAAATGATAAGTCTTGGTGAATATCATTGTTGGATAAATCTAACCGAGGTTCAACCATTGCTCTATTAATACCCATTGTTTGGTTTCAGAATAATAAATGCAGTTCAATAGCCTAGTCAGAACTGCCACCACATAGTAGTAATATAGGTCTGGTGCGCCCGCTCCTCCTTTCGATTTAGGAAATGATAGTACTTTATAGTACATAAAATAGAACCAGTAAAACACCCAAATGAGTGTTAATAAAAATAAAGACAAAAATCAAGTTCATACTTTGGCTATAGATTTCATGTCTGGAATTCTCGGCTTGCATTCGGAGTTCTTCAAAAGCCATAATCATTCTCTACAATGAAATCATATAAAGAACATAAACATCATTTTTGAACAGGTATTTTAATAGACTTTGTTACAATGTTATTTTACACTGATAAACCCAATATAATGGTCATATTTAGGCCCTGATCAGATTTAAATAAGCTGTCCTATGCGCGCTTGTCACCCAAAAAGAATCTAATTTTTTGAGTGACAAGCTTCATCCGATTTGTGAAGGTGCGGTTTGCTGCAATTGCAGTGCATTGCGCAACGCAATTTAAGATCGGGGGCAGAATCAAAGCAATTCTTTCCGCAATCCCAAATAGCTTTCTCTGACTTGCCATATACTGTACCTTTATGTTTATATGGCCAGTTACAGCTGAACGTGGAGCTTAGCCCCCACTAACTATTCACTGCCTCCACCCTGGATGCCCCAGCCGTATGTTAAGCTGTTTTTTTTTATACCCTTTTATTATATACTATAGGCCAGTCATGTGACACTCTGGGTGCAGAGTACAGCCTGTCATGGTTGTGCTCCGCTGTACTCATGTATATGGCAGGGCTTTATTAAACACAAGTACAGCGTACAAGCGTATGGGCCTGTTAGCTGTACTTGTGTTTATAACACCGATGTATACACTTGTACAGTGGAGCACAGCTATTCATGTCAATGACATGAAATCTTGTGGCAGAAAATAAGTAATGTGGGAGATAGCTTTACATTTAACGCACGTTTTGCAGTCAGGGGGATCATATGACACAAAAATTATATGTTCTGAAATGTCACATGCTTCTAAAACCAAGGTGCTTCTACCTTCCATGTAACTTTAATAGAGACATCAGACAAAGCTATCTGGGAATTGTATACAATAATTGCCTTTCCAAGAATGAAAAGGACTTCTGGGTAACCAATATTACTAATGCTAATATATTGAAGAACCTCCCCAAGCAAAAACAGAATTTACCCAGAATTGCTTTCCCTTGCTTTCATAGTGTAATACTTTTTCTAACATCATGAGATAAGATGAAAGGCCCCAATTTGATAGCAGGCCAAAAATGTTGTCAAAATAACATACAGTGGAACCTCGGATTGCGAGTAACGTGGTTAACGAGCGTTTTGCATTACGAGCACTGTATTTAAAAAAATCCTGAGTGTCGTCTCGCAAGACAAGCGCGATTTAGGCCAAAGCGGTGTGCAGCAAAGCGCGATTCAGGCCAAAGCGGTGTGCAGCACGGCTGACCTCGGCAAATCTCGGGTAGGAAGTCTTTCCCAGGTCAGCCAAAGTGGCCTTTGTGCCCATTTTTTAGGCTCTCCGATGACCCCCCCTCTGCCTCTGGCCACATGTGGTATTGCATCCCATTGAAGTCATTGCGGAACAAATTATTTTCGTTTCCAATGACTTAAATGGGGAAACTCGCTTTGTAATGCAAGAACTTATGATTACGAGCGTTCTACTAGAATGCATTATGCTTGTATCCCAAGGTTCCACTGATTCAAATTGTAGACACGTTAATGCAGTTTTAAATTAACTTTTATGTTATTAAGTCCTAAGAAGTACCACAAAACATATGCACCGTTATAAACACAAGTCCCTTTTATGTGCGACTTAGGTTCAGAAGTCAGTTTTGTGCATCTACAGCAAACCATGGCATTTACCTCCATGGCAAACACAACGTTGTAATGCAAAAAGCCACAAGTCACAATAGCATAACATCTCAAAAACAAAGATGCAGATTTCTACCAAATGTACATATTAAGATATGCTGCCAATATCATCCAAGCTCTGTGAGCCATACAGGGTTGAGATCAAGCTGTTTACCAAGAACACATTACAGGCAGTCCCCGGGCTACAAACAGGTTAGGGTCTGTAGGTTTGTTCCTAAGTTGAATTTGTTTGTAAGTCGGAAAAGGTTTTTAACATGTAGCTTTTTGGATAGCATAGGGAAGGGTTTAACACCCCTGTAAAGTTTGTTTTGCTGTCTGTGTCCCTGTTCAGAAGATTTCACCCCACTTTCTATCCGAATGACAATTGGATTTTGAAAATTTTGGGTTGTTGTGGAAACCAGCCTTGGTGATAAAGCATCAGTGGAGACACCTTTTTCCCCATAATAACTCTTAGGCCGCCTACACACGATCGGTCCAATCCGATGGGAATGGTCCGACGAACCGTTTTCATCGAGTCACCGCTGAAGTGGCCTGATGGTCTGATGTGCGTACACACCATCAGTTCAAAAACCGATCCTGTCAGAACCCGGTGACGTAAAACACATGACGTGCTGAAAAAACGAAGTTCAATGCTTCCAAGCATGCGTCGACTTGATTCTGAGCATGCGTGGGTTATTGAACCGATGCTTTTGCGAACTAACCATCGGTTTGGACCGATGGTCAGGCGTCCATCAGCCCGATTTTAAAGCAAGTTTTAAAACTTTGGTCCGAAGGACGACAGACTGATGGGCCCCACACACGTTCGGTTTGGACAGATGAAACTGGATTCAGTCCATTTTCATCGGTTTGGACCGATCGTGTGTACGCGGCCTTACAGGAGTGAATTTCTCTTCCTAGGGGTAGATTTACCCTCACTTCCTGTTTGCAAATAGGAGTCATTTGTAAGTTGGATGTTTGTAACTAGGGGACCACCTGTACTAATACAGTGTATATGGCAGTGGCACTGGGGCTAAAAATTTGATGAAAGCATATGTTTATTAATCAAACTCCAGTATCTGAACAAAAACTTGCCTCAATATTGTTGTTTAGATCATCATACATCTGCCTTGTTTCATCAATTTCTTTTTCATCTAAAATAAAGAACATATAGAATATAGAAACATTCTAAACAAATAGTAAACATTTTGAAACTTGGGGCCCCATGCACACGAGACGCCGGTGCAAACACTGCTGAACACACGTTTTTAAAAGGCTGAAACCGGTGTTTTGAAACCCATTTTGCCGCTACTGCAGCCGCCTTTGAGCGGCCTTTTACCGTGTTTGCATCTATAAGCGTTTAGTTAAGAAACATCAATAGCAATAGCTGAGAGAGCAGCAGTGTACTTGTATTTAGCGTATCACTTGCCACATCACCTGCCACAAATTGTGAATTGTCCACCTGCCACGCCACCTGCCACATCACCTGCCCACGTCACCTGCCACAAGTTGTGGATTGGCCACAAGTTGTGGATTGTCCACTTGCCATGTCACATGGTCACGTCACCTGCCACAAGTTGTGGATTGTCTCCTCGCCACGTCACCTGCCACAAGTTGTGGATTGTTCACTTGCCACAAGCTGTGGATTGTCCACTGGCCACGTCACCTGGCTAGGTCACCTGCCACCTCACCTGGCCACAAGTTGTGGATTGTCCACTTGCCACAAGTTGTGGATTGTCCACAATGCAATGCAAGCAATTAGTTATTTTTTTATATTTTTTTAATGGTTTTTCATTATTTTTGAGATTTCTAATGGGTCACCTTTAAAAATGCTTATAAACTAAGATGCGGCAAAACGCCGGTACCGCGTTTTGCATCTGATGGCACTAACGAGGTGGCAGAGATGACAGATGGGTACTGAGGTGGCACAGATGTGCACCGATGAGGCGGCACAGATGTGCACCGATGAGGCGGCACAGATGTGCACCGATGAGGCGGCACAGGGGGGGCACTGATTGCAAATGTGCACTGGGGCGGCACAGATGGGCACCGATCACAGATGGGCATAGGTGGCACCAATTTGCACAGAGTGTGGTTTAACTCACTTCTACTACAAACAGATTGCGTTGTCTGTGTGAGGAGGGAGAGCCGGAAATGAGAGATGATCTCATATGTTAAATGTAAACATATGAGATCATCTCTCATTGGCCACAACGATCGCGCTGGGGAACGGGAGCGCGTGCGGGGAACGAGGAAAGGGTAGGCCATATATAGACGGCCTCCCAGCATTTTAGGTTAGTTCTGTAGCCGTATTTTGGATATAGCGCGGATGGGAAGAGGTTAAGGAGTAATCCATATACAAAACAAAAAGAACCATATACATATATATTAAGATCCCAGGGGTTTTGTGGAATCCTTTCCCTGGTTATCTCTTCAATATATTATTCAAAAATGTCTTGCCAGTACTCATTGTTTGGACAATACCACAATATGTGTATTGACGTTCCTATCTGTTTACAGTTTCTCCAACACTGAGGGGACTTACTAGGCTGAAATTTATTAATTCTCTCTGGTCTCAAGTGCCAGCGCACCATACACTTATAATTTGCTTCTATCGTGGTTATACGTCAGATGCAAAATTATGTACTGCTCCTATCATTTGTGCCTTATCTAATTTTATACCTAGATCTTGTTCCCATTTTTCCATAAAGGGTAATGTCCCTTGTCCTTCTATTTCTGTTAATATGTCTTGAGATATAGATAATATATTTGAGATATTCCATGCTTCATGGGCGTTTTTATATTACAAAGCTTTTCAATTGGGTTCAACTCTGTCTCCTCTGTAATTGGTTGTAGAATTGTGCTTACTAAATGGTTTTAATTGCAAGCATGGGCATCCGCTGAAATTTTTTCAGAGGGGGGCGCTTTGGCAGCGGCGATATACCGTCGCATTTTTCCCTTCGACCGCTAGCGGGGGGTTAATGTAAAAACACCCCACTGTGTCCCCTGCATCTTTCAATATCTTTGTCACTACTGTGTACCCCCTCTTCACAACTGGACCCCTTTACATTACACAGCACCTCTTTCCCTCCTTGACTGAAACACTACACTAAATGGACAGTATATTTATTTCAGGTCTAAAAGAGGAACCTTTCGGAATAAGGGACAAATGGATTTGATTCCAGAAGAGGGGCAGGCACTCTTAAGGGACAACTAGAGGGGAGGGGAGCGCTGCAGTCATCGCTTAAATCTTCCCCAGGGCCAGTTCGGCCCTGCTCCTGGCTCTCCCTGGCAATTTCAGGGGGGGGGGGCAATTGACCCCCCTTGCCCTATGGAGCGGACGCAAGTATTCCCAATCAGTGACCTGTTGCCATCCGTACATTATTATTAAATCCTGGTGTGTCCTAATTTTTCCTGTGTGATTATGTCCTTTAATTGGGCTATTCCCATTTGATTTCCTAATCATGTCCCCTTCCCTGGAATAAAAAAAATCTGTACCCACTAGTGAGATTAATGGAGAGTTATACTTCCATTTTTCTTTTCGATATAGTGTATCCCATACTTTAAATACATTTTTAGTTACATTGTGTCTGTGCTAAGTGTTCTCAATGTTGGTGGTATCCAAATGTTTTTTTGAAGTTGTGTCTTGTTTAACCACTAAGGCCTCGTACACACGAGGGGATATGTCCGCTGAAAACGGTCCGATGGACCGTTTCAGCAGACATCTCCGCTCGTGTGTATGGGCTAGCGGACAGATTTCTCCACCCGACAGATTTCAAAGCATGCTTTGAAATCTATCCGGTGGGAATCTGTCCGCCCGACATGTCTGCTGGTTAGTACACTTACCAGCAGACATGTCGTCCCCCACCGCCTTCGCGCCGCCGCCGAATGGATTCGGCGCATGCGCGGAAGTGTTTAACTTCCTGGTGCGGTGACGTGGCGGTGACGTGGCGGCGTCAACGTCACCGCCGCGTCACCGCGCCGTCCGGCGGCGGGGAATTTGATCCGATGGTGTGTACACGCCATCGGATCAAACTCCCGATCGGACATATCCGATGGAAATGGTCCGTGGACCGTTTTAATCGGATATGTCCGATCGTGTGTACAAGGCCTTAAGGACCGCCTACTGCACATTTACGTCGGCAGAATGGCACGGCTGGGCACATCAACGTGTATATACGTTGATTTTAGTACCCAGCCCTGGGTCGCGGGCGCGCGCCAGCGACCCGGTCCGAAGCTCCAGGACCGGGACCGCGGGATTCGCGGACCCGATCGCCGCAGGAGTGCGGCGATCCGTCCCTGGAGCGGAAGAACGGGGAGAGCCGTGTGTACACACGGCTTTCCCGTGCTTCTCTGTGGCCACAGCATCGATCGCGTCATCCCTGTAATAGGGGGACGCGATCAATGACGTCACACCTACAGCCACACCCCCCTACAGTTGTAAACACACACATTAGGTCACACATCCCCTACAGCGCCACCTGTGGTTAACTCCCAAACTGCAACTGTCATTTCCACAGTAAACAATGCAATTTAAATGCACTTTTTGCTGTGAAAATGACAATTGTCCCAAAAATGTGTCAAAATTGTCCGAAGTGTCCGCCATATTGTCGCAGTCATGAAAAAAAACGCTGATCGCCGCTATTAGTAGTAAAAAAAAAAAAATTAATAAAAATGCAATAAAACTATCCCTTATTTTGTATACGCTATAAATTTTGCGAAAACCAACCGATAAACGCTTATTGCGATTTTTTTTACCAAAAATACGTAGAAGAATACGTATCGGCCTAAACTGAGGAAAAAAAATGTTTTTTTATATATTTTTGGGGGATATTTATTATAGCAAAAAGTAAAAAATATTGCATTTTTTTTTAAATTGTCGCTCTATTTTTGTTAATAGCGCAAAAAATAAAAACCGCACAGGTGATCAAATACCACCAAAAGAAAGCTCTATTTGTGGGAAAAAAAGGACGCCAATTTTGTTTGGGAGCCACGTCGCACGACCGCGCAATTGTCAGTTAAAACGAAGCAGTGCCGAATCGCAAAAAGGGGCAAGGTCCTTTACCTGCATTTTGGTCCGGGTCTTAAGTGGTTAATGTGTCTTCCATTTTCATCCATTGTTTTTTTGTGTTTATATTTGCGCCTTCTATTAGTCTTGCCAATATGACCGCCTTATAATATCTTTTTACATCAGAGACTGCCAACCCTCCATATTTTTTTTCCTAGTTAAAAGTATATTAAATAATTTACTCTGGCTTTTTTATTTTGACATATGTATTTTAAGATGAATGTTTCCACATCTGGTGTATCATTAGTGTTAAAGTAATGTTCAATTTCAGTTATTATTTGTCCCACTTCTACGTCATCTACGAGGTCTTCATTTAATCTCCATATTCCTTTTCTATTTTCCTGGTCATTGAATCTGATATTTACTATTACAGGGGCATGGTCTGAAATTGATAATATTCCAATAGCAATAGTCTCTACTACATACTCCAACACTCCATGGTCCACCAGAATGTAGTCTAGTCTAGTCTTATGTACGTGTCGTGCACCGATGAATGAAATGTGTAGTCCTTTTTACTTGGATATGTTATTCTCCATGGCCCAGATTCACAGAGCGATTACGCCTGCGCAACTGGTGTTGCACGTGCGTAAGTCTAAATGTGCGCGTGCGTTTAGATGCGCGCGATTCAGAAAACGATTTACGCCAGAAATCTACTTTTTTTTGTCCGGCGTAATTTCGTTAGACAGACGCATCCGTCCGCGCAAAAATGCGCTAGACACACCATTGATTTGCTAGTCAAATATGTTAATGAGGGAGTTGCGGGGATCCACAAAAAAACGCAGTTGCTGCGCAGGCTACGCGATGTGCGCAACAGCAAAATGTCCTGTCTAAAGTTAGAGCACATAAAAGCTGGTCTAAATTTTGAAAAAACGTCTACATCTCACAGAAAGCAACACCGTTACTGAGGAGCAGACCACACACACGTGTTGCACTACAATTTGACTGCCAACATGCCAGGGGCATCGTCGCTCATAGCTGCACTAGTGAATTTAGATGACCAAAGAAGGAGGAGGGCACGGAGGATGGCACGGGAGAGGGTATACCGCACACGCATAGACCTCTTTGGCATGAGTGATTCTGAGGTGTATCGCATCTTCAGATTCCCCCCTCATGCCATCCTGGAATTAACCACAACCCTGCAGGAGGACATCACCAGCCCAACACAACGCTCACATCCAGTGCAGACACTGGTCAAGGTACTGGCAACACTCCATTTCCTTGCCAGTGGCTCTTTTCAGCGTACAAGTGGAGTGGTGGCTGGGATGTCACAATCCTCCATGAGCAGATGTGTGCACCAGGTTGTCCCAGCAATCCTCACACGCTTGGCCAACCTAATCATCAAACCCACCACTGAGGACCTGCGGCTGAAGGCAATGACAGATTTCTACAGAATTGCCAGATTCCCACGCACCATCGGGGCCATTGATTGCACACATGTGGCACTCCAGCCCCCCCATGAGACAGAGCACATGTACCGCAATCGGAAGAATTGGCACTCCATCAACGTACAGGTGATAGTTGATGCCCAAGGACTCATATGGCACGTCCGTGCCAAACACCCCGGATCCACCCATGACAGCTACATCTACAATCAATGCCACATCCGAATGGAATTCTATCAGAACGTGTATGGGGACACCTGGCTGGTTGGTGAGTGACATGGGAGTCAGGCATGACTATCCCCTCCCGTGATGCACACCTCACAAGTGGCACATGCATGACTAACATTCTCCTGTCTTTTCCCTTCCAGGTGACTCTGCATATGCACTGGGACCCCATCTCATGACTCCTATCCGGAACCCCCAAACCCCAGGGGAGGAAAGATACAATCAAGCACACATCAAAACCCGAGCAGTGGTGGAGCGCACCTTTGGCCTCCTGAAGTCACGTTTCCGATGCCTGGATAAGTCTGGGGGTACACTGTTGTATTCCCCAAACTTCGTGTGCCATATCATCGTTGCATGTTGCATGCTGCACAATCTCGCAGTGAGGAAGGGCCTGCAGGTTGAGCTACGTGATGACCTGACCCCCCAACCAGACAATCAACCCCTAACCGAGGATACCCCGTCTTCTGAGGGAAGAGCAGTCAGGAGACAGCTCATATTGGGCATCTTTGCACGTTAAACACACACATTAATCATGGCACAATGAGAATGCATGCATGCACACCACTGTGGTCCCTAGCACACACACACACCCCACATCCTCATCAAATTGGATTGGCACCAGTCCACCATGCACGACTGGTGAGCAGTAACGCCACGTCAAGGCTCCAATTATGTCACTGTACATTCATACACCATTCACACGGACCTGGGAATCACTTCTCCCTGGTCCTGGGGAACCCTTCTCCACCAAAATTGAGGATGACACCCCTTTTCCAGCAGGAATGTCACCCCCACAATCAAACAGCATGCACAACCCAAAATTTTAAAAAAATGTCAGCAAAAAAAAAAAAAAAAAATGTCAGCCAAAAAAAAAAAAAAAATGCCAAAAATGTCAGCCAAAAAAAAAAAAAAGAATGCCAAAAATGTCAGCCAAAAAAAAATTATTGCCCTCTGCGTGAGCCACGCCTGGGGCGCCCCCGGCCACGGCCCCGGCCCCTCAGGGGAGACTCATGGGGAGGGGCAAACCCGGGGAAGGAGGAGCAGCCCCTGATATCTGCCCACCTGGCGGCCTGCCCTCCAAGGCCACGGCAATTCTGTCCAGGGAAGGACCAAGTGTTGCCGTGTTGGCCTGGATAGCCTGGGTAAGGGCCCTCACATCCTGCCCAACGCCTGCTGCTGTAGTCTGCAGTTCATTTAGGCAGGTTGTGAAAGCCCGGGAGTGGGAGTCCAGGTTACCCAGCGTATCCTTCATGGAGGACAGGCTCTCCTCCACCCGCCCAAAAGTCTGGCAGAGCTGTCCCAGATGGCGGGTCTGGAGGGCCTGGTCCCTTCGCAGACTGGCGGGCAGGAGATTGGGCGCCCCCCTGGTGCTCTGGGATGACATCCTGCCTCCAGCTGATGGTTGTGGGCGGGGAGAAGGGGAGGCCCTTGTGAGGGGAGCCATGTTGGGGGAGGAGGGGGGGGGGCTCCCCCTTAGGGAGGGCAGGCTTCTGCCAGCCAGAGGGGAAGAGTCCGCACAAACCACTCGTCCAGTGCCTGACTCCTCCTCCTCATGATCGTCCTCCTCATGATTATCCTCCTCCTCATGATCGTCCTCCTCCTCTTGAACCTCCTCCGCGGACTGTGGCCTTGTTGGGGAGGCCTCATTAGACTGCTGTCCTGGGGTTGGAGCGGTCAGGCCAGATGGCCCTGCACCCTCCTGCACATCTGTGGATGACACAAACCATTCACAGGTTGGAGGATCCACACTTGGCACATATTCCCTTTCACCCCCTCCCCCACACATGCTACACACCTGATAGAAAAAAAAAACCTTACCTGGCACCACGGGGACCGGACTTGTGTCAAAGCCTGGCAGGCCCTCCACTTCATGCCGGTGAAAGGTCAGGGCCACCACATGCTCCGTCGCTGTAAGCCTAATACGGCATGGTGGGCCCCCTCCTGTGCCCCTGGCATGGGCATGCATTGCGGCCAGTTTTTTTTTCACCTGACGCCGGAGATCATTTATTTTTTTGTCAATCCCAGACCGGGTCCGTGTCTCCCCCTCCCCCGATGAATTCACCTGCTCCGTGATCCTATCCAAAATCTCCCTCCTCCTGGCCGGGGTGGTGGTGGCACTCTGCGGGCCGTGGAGAAAACGCCCATACTCGCTAATGGCCCGGGCAAGAATTCTTTTTTCCCCCACAGTAAAATTCAGCTTTCTTTTTCTCTCTGTCATACTTCCAAACAAACTCACTACCAGTCACCAAAAATCAGTCACAAATACAAGCACAACCAATCAGGCAAGAACACACACAAAGAGAAAACGAAACCCAAAAATCACACTAGCACTCAGCAAGAAACAGTCACAAAAAAATAAAAAAATAAAAATAAAGCAAGAAAACAAACGCTCAGAAATATATCAATCAAACAAACAGTCTCTCAAACACTTATCAAAAAACACTTTCACAAATATACCAACAAGCACTTGATCACACAGAACACTAATCTGACAACTACAAGACACACTGCAACGAACAACAGGAACAAAAGCACTTGGTTAAATGGGAAGGGACACAAAGGGATGTACTTTTGCAATGCAAGTGCGTTTGTGTGTGTCTATTTATGCTGTCTGCGTAGTTCCCAACGTTGCCCTAGTCCATTTCCAATTTCACTGATTGCGCCGCTCCCGAGTTGTGAGCATGCGCACAGCGGAGCTGACATGGTCTCCTTCACGAGCGCATGCGCGAGCCGGCCGGCCCTTCATTTGCATGGGGTCACGGCTCATTTCAATGTAACACGCCCACGTCCCTCCCAATTTGTATTACTCCTCCTTACGCCTCAGGAAAAAACCTTACGCTTGCGCAATTTCCTGCGCAAAAGCTACGTGAATCGGGGGATTACGCGGCTAGATGGCGCAAGTCTAACGTAATGGCGGTGCGCTACGCCGGACCGATAATGCGCCGATGTACGTGAATCTGGGCCCATATGTCTAGCAACTGCTGACTATGCATTTTTTCTTAATCAATTTTATTTGTTTATTTTCTTGAATCGGTGCACCAGACTATCAAGATCATGGTCCATTGAGAAATTAAAGTCTCCTGCCACAATTAAATAACCTTGATTAAAATCTGTTAGAATGTTCAAGATCCCCTTTAAATATTTTTTAGGTACTTATTGGGGCAATACACATTTGCTAACGTATACTTTTTCACTTGAAGGGTCCCTTTCAGGAACAAAAAGTGGCCCTCTGGGTCAACTTTCCTTTCTTCTAAAATAAAGCTGATATTTTTCCCCATGCCTATGGCAACTCCTTTTGACTTTTTATTTGGGGAATCTCCATAGAACCAGGTTGGAATAGCCCGCGAGTGTATTTTAATATTAGAATCCAATGTTAAATGTGTCCCTGTAAGAAGATTGTTTCAGCAGAATACCTTTCTAACTCCCTTAGTACCATATGTCTTTTTTTCGGGGGGGGTTCAGCCCTCTTACATTATATAGTGCGGAAAATAAGTATTTGAACACCCTGCTATTTTGCAAGTTCTCCCACTTGGAAATCATGGGGGGGTCTGAAATCGTAGGTGCATGTCCACTGTGAGAGACATAATCAAAAAAAAAATTCCAGAAATTACAATGTATGATTTTTTAAACTATTTATTTGTATGATACAGCTGCAAATAAGTATTTGAACACCTGAGAAAATCAATGTTAATATTTGGTACAGTAGCCTTTGTTTGCAATTACAGAGGTCAAACGTTTCTTGTAGTTTTTCACCAGGTTTGCACACACTGGAGGAGGGATTTTGGCCCACTCCTCCACACAGATCTTCTCTAGATCAGTCAGGTTTCTGGGCTGTCGCTGAGAAACACAGAGTTTGAGCTCCCTCCAAAGATTTTCTATTGGGTTTAGGTCTGGAGACTGGCTAGGCCACGCCAGAACCTTGATATGCTTCTTACAGAGCCACTCCTTGGTTATCCTGGCTGTGTGCTTCGGGTCATTGTCATGTTGGAAGACCCAGCCTCAACCCAATTTCAAAGCCCTAACTGAGGGAAGGAGGTTGTTGCCCAAAATCTCGCAATACATGGCCCCGGTCATCCTCTCCTTAATACAGTGCAGTCGCCCTGTCCCATGTGCACAAAAACACCCCCAAAGCATGATGCTACCACCCCCATGGATGGTGTTCTTGGGATGGTACTCATCATTCTTCTTCCTCCAAACACGGTTAGTGGAATTATGACCAAAAAGTTCTATTTTGGTCTCATCTGACCACATGACTTTCTCCCATGACTTCTCTGGATCATCCGAATGGTCATTGGCAAACTTAAGACGGGCCTTGACATGTGCTGGTTTAAGCAGGGGAACCTTCCATGCCATGCATGATTTCAAACCATGACGTCTTAGTGTATTACCAACAGTAACCTTGGAAACGGTGGTCCCAGCTCTTTTCAGGTCATTGACCAGCTCCTCCCGTGTAGTCCTGGGCTGATTTCTCACCTTTCTTAGGATCATTGAGACCCCACGAGGTGAGATTTTGCATGGAGCCCCAGTCTTAGGGAGATTGACAGTCATGTTTAGCTTCTTCCATTTTCTAATGATTGCTCCAACAGTGGACCTTTTTTCACCAAGCTGCTTGGCAATTTCCCCGTAGCCCTTTCCAGCCTTGTGGAGGTGTACAATTTTGTCTCTAGTGTCTTTGGACAGCTCTTTGGTCTTGGCCATGTTAGTAGTTGGATTCTTACTGATTGTATGGGGTGGACAGGTGTCTTTATGCAGCTAATGACCTCAAACAGGTGCATCTAATTTAGGATAATAAATGGAGTGGAGGTGGACATTTTAAAGGCAGACTAACAGGTCTTTAAGCCCTGGTTCACACTGGGCTGCGGAAGTGAAATCGTGCAAGCTCAGCTGAACTCGCACGATTTCACTCCCGCTGGCAGTCCCGATTTCGGCTGCGATTTAAGAGACATCTGTGCAGATGTCAATGTAAATCGCGTCCTGAAATCGCAAAAAGTAGTACAGGAACTACTTTTTGAAATCGGTGCAGCGCCACAGATGCGGCGTCGCACCGATTAGGACGGTGTCATTGCCGACAATTGCCGGCAAATGGCGCTGATTTGAGATGCGATTTCACATGTGAAATCGCATCTCAAATCGAACTAAATCGTACCCAGTGTGAACCTGGGCTGAGGGTCAGAATTCTAGCTGATAGACAGGTGTTCAAATACTTCTTTGCAGCTGTATCATACAAATAAATAGTTAAAAAATCATAAATTGTGATTTCTGGAATTTTTTTTTTTATTATGTCTCTCACAGTGGACATGCACCTACGATAACAATTTCAGACCCCTCCATGATTTCCAAGTGGGAGAACTTGCAAATACTTATTTTCCGCACTGTATGTAATTAACTTAATACTAGGGGTGCAACGGATCAAAAAACTCACGGTTCGGATCATTTTTCGGATCAGCAACAAAAAAAAAATCTCCCCCACTGTAATATCCACATGTCCCCCCCCCACTAATATCCACATCTCCCCCCCCACACACTGCAGTGGCGTCACTCGGTGCAAAAAATAATAAAAGTTGTGTCACCCCCCCCACCCACTATGGTCCCCCCCTCAGTACAGAGCCCCCCCCCCTCAGTACAGACACCCCCCAGTAGTGCAGACCTCAGACAGTAACCCCCCCCAATAGTGCAGACCTCAGACAGTAACCCCCCCCCCCCCCAATAGTGCAGACCTCAGACAGTAATCCCCCCAGTAGTGCAGACCTCAGACAGTAACCCCCACAGTAGTGCAGACCTCAGACTGTAACCCCCACAGTAGTGCAGACCTCAGACAGTAACCCCCACAATAGTGCAGACCTCAGACAGTAACCCCCACAATAGTGCAGACCTCAGACAGTAACCCCCACAATAGTGCAGACCTCAGCGTGTGTTTCCCTTTAGTGCAGGCTCCTCCTCCTCTGTGGGTGTGAACAGAGAGGAGGGCCACCTCCGGGTGTACCAAGATGGCCGCCGCTCTGGAGCTAGGTCGAAGCCAGGGACTTTCCTAGGCCGAGGCTCCGGAGCACTCCGCGGATTGTGGGGCATGCCGATCCGAACGGGGTGACCGGTTCAGATCACGGATCGGTGACGATCCGTTGCACCCCTACTTAATACCATTCATTGTTTTTTTGCTTTTTTTCCCCCCTCTTTAACCTACTTCAACCGACAGATTTTTATACAATGATACACAGATTCCCCCCCCTGCTTCCCCAACCCTCCTACCCTTCAACTGTTGGTATGTTGACCTCATGGTCTGGAGCAGGGTATTCCCCCCTCTTGGGAACACCCTTATCCCCCTGCTCTCTCTGGACCAAGGTGGAGTTCTGTATGGCGCTGTCAGATTCACCTCCCCTACTGCTGGGGTCAGTTTTTCTAGTTACTTCTTGTGTATTTACTCTGTCCCGATAAAGTTTTTTTTTTCTTTCTTCCCCTCTTCTCTTCCTAACTTGGCCTTGTCTCCGGACAATTTTCTGGTGTTAGTATCCCCAGTTTCTTACAAAATTCAGGGACCTTTTAGTCCATTTTTCCTGCCAATCAAGCATGGGGAAGCCCCAATTATATTGAACTTCATGTCTCTGTAAAGTCGCCAGTAAGGGTTTTAAAGATCTCCTTTTTATGGTTTCCTGTGTAAGGTCTTGGAAAATTTGAATGTTGTGTTCTTCATACTTCATTGGCGACTTTCCCCTCAGGCATCTTCAGAGTTGATTTTCTTCTTCCCAATGTTCAAAACAAACCATTATATCCCTTGGATTCTCCTGCGGGATTTCTTTCGGTCTTATTCTGTGGGCCAGGTGTAGGTGTTGGGGGTGGTGGCGCTGTCACTAATTATGTTGTATGACTGACCCAAAGAGTGTGGGTAGATTTATTGGGACAACATTCCCTAAAGTGTTAATTAACAAAAATGTACAAGAAATATATGTGCAGTATAAGTGCTGAAAATTGCTGACAATGGGGATTAAAGGAAACACACATAAACATAAAAGCAAAAATATATGTCAAATAAACATCAGGTAAGTGCTACCATTAATGATATAACAATAAATGTGTCAGAAATATATTTTGTTAGATATCCACAAGTGCTAGGTGTGTACTAGAAGACCAAGTACAAAACATGTAGTGGAAAAGTGCTCATATGAAAAAATATTTTAAGACAGCTAACAGAAATTAGTCCATTAATTATAATTAGGTGAATCCGAGTGATGTGACATTCAAGGTGCACCTATATAAATAGGTGGTACATCAGGTGTGTCAGGTGGTACATCAGGTGGGTATCGCAGTGGATCCGGTGCTCCCCCTTATGGGTCCCCACTCACCAGATGCAGTCGCCCCTGCAGGGGTATGAGGCGTGTCAGATCACAACTTATATTCCACCCTGTCGTGGCTCCTTTTCCTGGGTTCCAAAGATTCCTGGTAGGTCTCCTTAGTGTGAGTAGTTATTTAAACTGTTCCTCCAAGGCAAAAAAGAAAAAGAAGGGCTCCCATAGTGTAGTATAAATTGATAAAAGGGGATTTTATTGACACTGCTGAGCGATAACTCAGACACATGTACAATGTTACAAAAAATTGATCAGCAATGATAAGGTTAAAAAATCATAACACCATGCTAGGCTGAAATAAGTATAATCAGCGTATAAAAATATAAAAAAGACAAATAAAAACAAGAAAATAGGAGGGAGTATTGCCCTATGGTTTAGCAGTCATAGGTACTCCACAATACAGGCACTATTAGGTTCCGAATGTGGATCAGTCCAGCATGTGAACGGCGTGCGTTCCAAGCTGTCACGCTGGTGATCCCGGAAGTGCGTATAGGTGTGCGTGTGTCCGCTTTACGCACGTTTCGTAATCATAACGTCTTCGGAAGCGGGTACACGCATACCACGACTTTCAGAATAAATAGGCAACGTCACCATGGCAATTTAGAACGCTCAGTGGAACTTATCCAATCAAAAAGGCGCCGGCTCGACATCCAATCAGAGGCCGCGGACGTCGCCACCCGGAAGTAGACACGCTCGCCACGGGCCAATCAGCTTGTTGCTGCGGGTTGGATATCCGGCCTAGACAGGGGCATAAGCACCAACGAATATGTAATCTGTCAGAGAATCTGAGTGGCGGGATCAGTGTCCAATCAGATAAGTAAAAGTAAAAAACGCCTACAAAAAGCAAAAATAGCTGCTATTGGCCAGTCGGGCCGTAGACGGCAAATTGATGTCCAGGCATAAAATAGGGCTTATGCGTTTGGTATACATAAGTTCATATGGTATTAGGTTTCCGGAGCCCTTAAGACCCAAATATTTATATTAGTTGCCATGTTAACGGCCCCATTACACAGAAGCCATTCCAAAAAGTATAACATTTTACTAATTATTAATAATAATCAAAAAGGGTCAAAGGTTTTAACAAATCAACAGGCTATTATATTAGTCATAATAACCAGTGGAAAAATGGGGTAACTTAAACTAGTATTAAAAACTTGTCCATAGATGAGATAAATCCTAAACTTCCGATCATAAGGGAGTGTGGTTCTAATGGAATGTAAATGATAAATGTTGGGTATGTGGGGTGGTGTCTCCAGGGGTTAGGCTACCCATCATGTGACCACAAAAACATATATATAATGCAGGGATTGGCTATTCTGTATAGGCACATATCGATCGGCCATCCATATACAGCATCACGGAAACGGTGATTCCTACAGTACATAAAAAATGGGTAGATTGTGGGTAGAAATTACAAACCCCCTCTAATTAAGGGCCCACAAAGAGGGGAGGTAATATGTTACTACTAAGGTAGACTGGGTCAGACTAGAGATGAAAGACCGAGTGAGAGAGAGTCTGCTCTTATTACCAACTAAATGTTACAAATGAGTATAGACATGCCCCTCTTGAAAGTATAAGTAGAGACGCGAGGAGAGGCAGCGGGGGGATGGGTTTTGCTCTCTAGTCATAATATGATGTAAGATGTACAGAAGTAATGGCATATGTGGGTAGAAGATATAGCATACATGAGGTGGAAGTTAGAATACGTTAACTAAGAAGCAGTTAAGGTCTATATCTGCGTTCAGTCCGTGCGGCTTTAAAGATCCCAGACGGTAGATCCAGCTTGTTTCATTCTGGGAAATGGCGGTGGTTTTATTACCCCCCCTCCAGTTATCCTTAATCAGGTCTATGCCATAAAAGATATGTTCCGTTGGGTCCTGTTGGTGGAATCTCTTAAAGTGACGGTAAAGGTTGTGTTTAGTAGATCCCTTTTTAATCCTGTTGATGTGCTCCCGAATTCTCACTTTTAGGGGTCTTGTAGTGCGACCTACATACTGTAGGTGGCAAGGACATTCAATGACATAAGTCACATGGGTGGAATGACATGTGATGAGCTCTTTGATTTTGTATTCCTTGGAGTACACCCTCGACTTGAAATTAGTTTTTCTCCTAGGCTGCTTTTTGCTCACTCTACAAGCCAAACATTTTTGGCATTTAAAGAACCCCTTCAATTCAGGGCAGAGGCTGATAGATTTTGGGGGGTCGATCACATTATGTACAAGATGGTGGCGTAAAGAGGGGGCTTGTCTGTATATGAAGGTAGGTTTGTTCTTTAGAATTTTATTCAAAGTATGATCTTCTTGTAAGATGGGCCAGTATTTTTTGACTATATGTTCAAACACCTTATATTGTGAGTTAAACCCAGTGATAAGGGCTACATCTGATGTGATGGGTTTCTTCTTGGCTTTGGGTTCAAGCATGATGTTTCTGTCCATATTTAGGACTTCTTCTTTTAGTTTCAGCAAATTGCTTTCTTTATACCCTTTCTGTTTGAACCTGTCTACAATGATGTCAGCTTGAATAATATAGTCATCAGTCGAGTTGCAATTCCTACGCAGTCGCATAAGTTGGCCTAACGTAGAATAACGTATTCTAACTTCCACCTCATGTATGCTATATCTTCTACCCACATATGCCATTACTTCTGTACATCTTACATCATATTATGACTAGAGAGCAAAACCCATCCCCCCGCTGCCTCTCCTCGCGTCTCTACTTATACTTTCAAGAGGGGCATGTCTATACTCATTTGTAACATTTAGTTGGTAATGAGAGCAGACTCTCTCTCACTCGGTCTTTCATCTCTAGTCTGACCCAGTCTACCTTAGTAGTAACATATTGCCTCCCCTCTTTGTGGGCCCTTAATTAGAGGGGGTTTGTAATTTCTACCCACAATCTACCCATTTTTTATGTACTGTAGGAATCACCGTTTCCGTGATGCTGTATATGGATGGCCGATCGATATGTGCCTATACAGAATAGCCAATCCCTGCATTATATATATGTTTTTGTGGTCACATGATGGGTAGCCTAACCCCTGGAAACACCACCCCCCATACCCAACATTTATCATTTACATTCCATTAGAACCACACTCCCTTATGATCGGAAGTTTAGGATTTATCTCATCTATGGACAAGTTTTTAATACTAGTTTAAGTTACCCCATTTTTCCACTGGTTATTATGACTAATATAATAGCCTGTTGATTTGTTAAAACCTTTGACCCTTTTTGATTATTATTAATAATTAGTAAAATGTTATACTTTTTGGAATGGCTTCTGTGTAATGGGGCCGTTAACATGGCAACTAATATAAATATTTGGGTCTTAAGGGCTCCGGAAACCTAATACCATATGAACTTATGTATACCAAACGCATAAGCCCTATTTTATGCCTGGACATCAATTCGCCGTCTACGGCCCGACTGGCCAATAGCAGCTATTTTTGCTTTTTGTAGGCGTTTTTTACTTTTACTTATCTGATTGGACACTGATCCCGCCACTCAGATTCTCTGACAGATTACATATTCGTTGGTGCTTATGCCCCTGTCTAGGCCGGATATCCAACCCGCTGCAACACGCTGATTGGCCCACGGCGAGCGTGTCTACTTCCGGGTGGCGACGTCCGCGGCCTCTGATTGGATGTCGAGCCGGCGCCTTTTTGATTGGATAAGTTCCACTGAGCGTTCTAAATTGCCATGGTGACGTTGCCTATTTATTCTGAAAGTCGTGGTATGCGTGTACCCGCTTTCGAAGACGTTATGATTACGAAACGTGCGTAAAGCGGACACACGCACACCTATACGCACTTCCGGGATCACCAGCGTGACAGCTTGGAACGCACGCCGTTCACATGCTGGACTGATCCACATTCGGAACCTAATAGTGCCTGTATTGTGGAGTACCTATGACTGCTAAACCATAGGGCAATACTCCCTCCTATTTTCTTGTTTTTATTTGTCTTTTTTATATTTTTATACGCTGATTATACTTATTTCAGCCTAGCATGGTGTTATGATTTTTTAACCTTATCATTGCTGATCGATTTTTTGTAACATTGTACATGTGTCTGAGTTATCGCTCAGCAGTGTCAATAAAATCCCCTTTTATCAATTTATACTACACTATGGGAGCCCTTCTTTTTCTTTTTTGCCTTGGAGGAACAGTTTAAATAACTACTCACACTAAGGAGACCTACCAGGAATCTTTGGAACCCAGGAAAAGGAGCCACGACAGGGTGGAATATAAGTTGTGATCTGACACGCCTCATACCCCTGCAGGGGCGACTGCATCTGGTGAGTGGGGACCCATAAGGGGGAGCACCGGATCCACTGCGATACCCACCTGATGTACCACCTGACACACCTGATGTACCACCTATTTATATAGGTGCACCTTGAATGTCACATCACTCGGATTCACCTAATTATAATTAATGGACTCATTTCTGTTAGCTGTCTTAAAATATTTTTTCATATGAGCACTTTTCCACTACATGTTTTGTACTTGGTCTTCTAGTACACACCTAGCACTTGTGGATATCTAACAAAATATATTTCTGACACATTTATTGTTATATCATTAATGGTAGCACTTACCTGATGTTTATTTGACATATATTTTTGCTTTTATGTTTATGTGCGTTTCCTTTAATCCCCATTGTCAGCAATTTTCAGCACTTATACTGCACATATATCACATATATTTCTTGTACATTTTTGTTAATTAACACTTTAGGGAATGTTGTCCCAATAAATCTACCCACACTCTTTGGGTCAGTCATACAACATAATTAGTGACAGCGCCACCACCCCCAACACCTACACCTATACTATTATACTCCCCTAGGGGAGTCATATTTAGGGGGGCTGCAGCCACAATTTCTTTCCTTTAACCCAGATTAGGCTATCCTGAGCGCAGCTTTCTCTCCTTATTTATCTTTTATTCTGTGGGCCCTCTTAATTTTTATTGGGTTTGTTATTTCTTTACCCATCAGTGGATTAAAAATCTTCCTTATGATTTCTGTTATTTCTTCATGCTGGGAAGAGTCAGGGACCACATATTCTTAAGTTATTTTTTCTGTCCCTGTTCTCTTGGTCCTCTATTTTAATTGCCTGTTCCTGTTGTCTTTTCATGGATTTAATTTCTCCTTCTAAAGTTTTTACTCTGTTTATATTAAAGTCTGTTTTTTTAAACTTCCTTAACTCTCAATCATATGTCCAAGGCTTCTTTTCTATTCATTTTCTCCATTTCGGCTTTTAACGATTTTTCTAAGGCCGCAAAACAGATTCCATTTCTGTTTGTTGGCAGTGGGGCTTTATTTTGATGTTCTTCCCTCCTTAATTCAGGCTCTATGACCATGTTGTGTTCTATTCTAGATTCCGATAATGTTTCAGACTCTGTAGGCGTTTTATTCTGACCCTTTCTTTTTACTTTCCCTTACTCTCTCTCTACCTGGCTACATTAGGCAGCCTGCTGTTTTTCCATTAATTGCTTATCTTAGATGGGGGGATTTTGAGGTCACTCCTCCTCTTGCCCTTCATTTTCACCTCAATCAGTTGACTTCCTCTTCTGTCCTTTTAACTTGGTAACTTCAATTAGTAAACCTTCAATTAAACCCTTGGATATGAAGGGTACATACTTTTTATTTATGCATGTTGGTGGGGTGGTGAGTTTTTTATTTACCTTATATACTAAATTGTATTTATATAGGGGTCTCAGTGGGTCTTTTCTGGTAGTTCTTTTAAAAAGTAAGAAAATATTTTATAGCTGAACCCCGATCTTTAATTATCTGTTAGGATTAGGGATATTTCACAATGTCTCAAGTATCTGTTCTATTTTAGCCAGTGATATCCCCACCTTCCATTCAGACTAATATTCCTTATTTTGTGCCATTTCGTATATAATAAAATAGTACTTCAAGGCCATATATTATTGTGACATTATTTCTTGTTCATAAATTAAATATATTGGGCCAGATTCAGAAAGAAGTTACGTTGGCGTATCTAGAGATACCCCGCGTAACTTCTAAGAAGAGCCAGCGTATCTTTTTTCTGTATTCAGAAAACAAGATACGTCGGAATTTAGCTAAGATACGAGCGGCGCAAGTCTCTTACGCCGTCGTATCTTAGTTGCATATTCACTAGGTAGCGCTTCCGTAGATTTTCGCGTTGAATATGCAAACGAGCTAGATATGCCGATTCACGAGCGTACTTGCGCCCGATCGTTGTATTTTACGTCGTTTGCATAAGCGTAATTCCGGCGTAAAGTTACCCTTGCTATATGAGGCGCAGCCAATGTTAAGTATGGACGTCGGGACAGCGTTGTATTGTATGTCGTTTACGTAAGTCGATCGGGAATGGGACTGGGGGCAAGTTACTTTCACGTCGATATCAATGAATATTTGCAACGTGATTTGGAGCATGCGCACTGGGATACGTTCACGGCCGGCGCATGCGCACTTCGGAAAATGCGGTCAATTGCGCAGGGTCACGATTCATTTACATGGATTACACCCCCATTTTCCACATTTGAATAGCATGGGCTTACGCCCACGCATTTACACTACGCCACCATAACTTACGGCGCAAGTGGTTTTTGTATAAGAAACCTGGTGCTGTAAGTTACGGCGGCGTAGTGTATCTGAGATACGCTACGCCCGCCTAAAGATAGGCAAATGTATCTAAATCTGGCCCATTGTCTTTATGCAGTACTCACCACCCCTGGGTGCGATTGAAGATACTATTTAGGTGTCCATTGCAACGGCAGCTATTTCTTATCTTCCCAGGCATTTTTGCGGGGTGAAAAAATCAAGGGAGTGGATGGTAGGGAAGCGCTTCACGGAAGTCCCACCCCGCTCGGATCTCCCTGCAATCTCAGAGATCCCGCATGTGCAGCCTCCTCTTCCGATAGTCTGTCCGCTGCTGCTTAGCTGACCGTCTTGATGTTATCTGAGGGGGGGGGGGGCGGGTAGCCAGACTCGTCTCCCTCGTCCCGCCGGCGTTCTCAGCCCCAACTCTCCCTGCGAGAGAGGCGAGTAATCCATACAGGAAATGTCAGCATCAGCAGGGAAAGGCTCCGGTGTCCTCTCACACTCTCCTCTCTTGCCGGTGGATGGAAGATCCCCGCATGCCGCTGGTCGGTGTGTGGTCGGCTTGCTGTGGACAAAACCGATGCTGTGGTAGGGGGTGAGGGCGCTGGGGTGCGGGAAGCCGGTTAGGAAGGTCGGGCTGTCACTGATTTATTCATAGCACGGGGAAAGAGACCAGAAGCTCCCGCAGCTTGCCCTAGGTTGGTGCCTGCGCCATTACTAGACTCCTCCCTCTCCCTTTACCGTTTTAACAATAAATTACCCACTCATTTAAAAACGTACTAAACTAGCTGGAATCCCCTTTTCTTTTAATACTCTCCTTGCTGCTACTGAGAGACAAAGACAAGGTACTGGTCCAGGAACACAAGGGAGGAATAGCCATTTCAAGCTTATATACTGTATATACGCGGTTGTCTCATTACCGCAAGGTAAGAGGCCACTTTTACTAGTGTGTACTTTTGCACAAAGATTTACATCTCTCCAGCACCCTCTGCTATCTGCACATTGGAATGTTCACTTACACAGAGAAGGAAAGAATTCAATGCTGTTTGCATTTTGCACTTTGGACTTGATTGGACTCTATACATCAGAATTGCAGTCAGCACTAGTTTATATTAGTCTTTTTTTTTTTTCCACATTTATTGTGTTTGCACAGGATGTATTTTTGCTGATTTTGCAGATTTAATTTGCAAGACTGCACAGTTCATTGTCTGTACGCCGTGTATACTGAGAATATTTGCTGATGCACGTTGTACTTTATACCACTATTATTTTTTATTATTTGCATCATTGTATTTTACGTGATTAGCATCTATGCACTGTTGCACTTCTGTATATGAGCTTTTTAGGTGTGAACCAGGCATAACATCCCCACTGTCAGGATAGGAGCTCTGCATAGTTTACATATGCAAAGCTCCATCGAAGCGGGTGGCGGCGGACATCTATTGGCCGGCACCCACTGATCGGCTACAGCAGAAGCGACACGTGCCCCCTACCCAAGAGTGCAGAACCACATATATACAGTATCTCACAAAAGTAAGTACACCCCTCACATTTTTGTAAATATTTTATTATATCTTTTCATGCGACAACACTGAAGAAATTACACTTTGCTACAGTGTAATGTAGTGAGTGTACAGCTTGTATAACAGTGTAAATTTGCTGTCCCCTCAAAATAACTCACACAGCCATTAATGTCTAAACCGCTGGCAACAAAAGGGAGTACATCCCTATGTGAAAATGTCCAAATTGGGCCCAATTGTAACTCGCTAGTGTTACAAGGTCTCAGGTGTGAATGGGGAGCAGGTGTGTTAAATTTGGTGTTATCGTTCAACATGGCACCTCATGGCAAAGAACGCTGAGGATCTGAAAAAAAGAATTGTTTCTCTACATAAAGATGGTCTAGGCTATAAAGAAGATTGCCAAGACCCTGAAACTGAGCTGCAGCACAGTGGCCAAGACCATACATTGGTTCAACAGGACAAGTTTCATTCAGGACAGGCCTCGCCATGGTCGACCAAAGAAGTTGAGTGCACATGCTTAGTGTCATATCCAGAGGTTGTCTTTGAGAAATAGACGTATGAGTGCTGCCAGCATTGCTGCAGAGGTTGAAGGGGTAGGGGGTCTGCCTGTCACTGCTCAGACCATACGCCGCATCAAATTGGTCTGCATGGCTGTCATCCAAGAAGGAAGCCTCTTCTTAAGATGATGCACAACAAAGTCTGCAGTTTGCTAAAGACAAGCAAGGACGTGGATTACAGAAACCATGTTCTGGGGTCTGATGAGACTAAGATAAATTTATTTGGTTCAGATAGTGTCAAGCGTGTGGTGGCAACCAGGTGAGCTATGAATAAGCACTGTTGAAAGTGTGAAATGTGTCATATCCTGTGTTCCGCTGTTTGCTGTGGCTTGTGTTTTTGGATTATCATCTTTTCTACAAAAAAAGGAATTTATTTTGAGTGCAGCTGTCAAGAACTTTCCCTTACCTAATTGTGTCTTGCCTACAGTCTATTATGGTGGGAGTATCATGGTCTGGAGCTGCATGAGTGCTGCCCACACTGGGGAGCTACAATTTATTCATTGAGGGAACCATGAATGCCAACATGTGCTGTGACATATGGAAGCAGAGCATGATACCCTCCTTCAGAGACTGGGCCCCTGGGCAGTATTCCAACATAACGACCCCAAACACACCTCCAAGATGACCACTGCTTTGCTAAAGATGCTAAGGGTAAATGTGATGGACTGGCCAAGCATGTCTCCAGACCTAAACCCTATTTAGCATCTGTGGGGCATCCTCAAACAGAAGGTGAAGGAGCTCAAGGTCTCAAACATCCACCAGCTCTGTAATGTCATCATGGAGGAGTGGAAGAGGACTCCAGTGGCAACCTGTTAAGCTCTTGTGAACTCCATGCCCAAGAGGGTTAAGGTAGTGCTGGAAAATAATGGTGGTCACACAAAATAGTGACACTTTGGGGTGTACTCACTTTCATTGCCAGCGTTTTAAACATCAATGGCTGTCTGTTGAGTATTTTGAGGGGACTGCAAATTTACACTGTTATACAAGCTTTACACTCACTACTTTATATTGTAGCAAAGTGTAATTTCTTCAGTGTTGTCACATGAAAAGATATAATAAAATATTTACAAAAATATGAGGTGTGTACTCACTTTTGTGAGATACTGTATATATGTGAATCGGCACAGAACTGCCGCCCTATAGCAGCAAATCTGCTATAGGGCAGTCGGCAAGTGAATAAGCTTACTTGATAAATCTTTTACACTGTGAGTGCTTCTCCTCTGCTATTTACTTTTACATTTACCTTTAATTTCAAAGTACTACATATCCCAATTTTTAAGTACAGGAAGCAGCGATTCCTGTACTTATTTCACCTCATGAGACACTTCCTCCCAATACCTTTGTAGTTCAGAAGGCAAGCTCTGTGAATTCTGTGACACAACAGTGCCTATGAAGAAGGAATAGTGAATACGTGGGGAGGGCACAGGTTCAATCACCACATGCATTACTATGATGAAGTGACATGTTGTGATGTAATGCATAGGGAGTGGCCGGATACCGAACGAACAGGAAGTGAATTAAGAGGTGTCTGCAATGCTGTAGTTTGTTTTTCTCTGCTGTTTTTTGCATTTTAGGGAAGCCGGGGGTGAAAATGGCCCACACACACACAACAGCATACTGTTGCTCTCCTGGGTCGGCTCCATGTAATGTTAGAATTTTTTTTAGGGTAAAGCCCCGCTTTAAGAAAATCGTCAAGGCTATATATACACTCCTTACTGAGGTAAGAGTCCAGAGAGCATTGAGTGGTAGTCAAAGATTTCCTATAGAAGACACTACATTCAACACAGTCACTTCAGCACTTTGTTTATATAATATATTGTGGACGTTATTTTTGGTATTTTTCTTATCAGAGTTATTTTGGACTTATTGCTTATTTGCACAGTCATTTTGACATTTTGTTTATTTTGCACAGTATGATTATTGCTAATTTTGTACAGTAAATATTTGCATCTGATTTATAAGTCAGTTTGGCACATACATGTGATTTTTTACTATTAGAAAGTTGCGCTGATCACTTTTTTATTCATTACGAATTTCTGTGCACGGTGTACACTTCAGGTCTAGCAGCAATTTTCCACATTATTTAGATTAATCTACTTGATAGAAAGTTTGGTCCTTCGCGCTATCTTCTTTCTACCCTTGAGTTATACCTAAAGCTCTAGAAAGGGATGGGGGACAAGGATTTGTAAGCTTTGCTCCATAAAGACAACTGTCTTTTGGAAATGGTCCCAACTCATTCCCTGTTCTTTTCCATGCAACATCTAAATGTTTCTAGTAAATACCTTATACAGCCCACTGTTTCTTGTCTAGTAAAAAGCCTAGCCTTAAGACATCATGCACAGCTTTCTCTCTCTCTAGTGAGCGTTTGCCAGGAAGGGAGGGTGATGTCATAAGAGGGCCAATGAGAGCTGGAGGTGTGGCTCTGTGTGTAAATTCAGGAAGTGAACAGGCAGCAGCTTCCCACAGTTAAAATGGCTGCAGCCATACTCAGTGGAGGGAGATTTCTGCAGCATATTTGGCAAGTACAGAATCATAGTAAATATTAAATTATATGCAAAGTGGTTGGAGGGAAGTTTCAGAATGGCTATAATGTTTTTATTATAAATTATGTGAGCAGACTGCAGTTCCTCTTTAAAGAACACAGACGTGCTTTTCCCAGTCCAGCATTTGTACCATTAGCCCAGGTGCACAGGTCTTTGACATAGCTGTGGATGGAAGGTATAGATGGGTGCACCATCCAGCCCTGCTGCCAGCAGCTTGTCAAACTCTACGAGAGGCTGACAGTGGCTGGATGGTGCACCTTGTGGTACAAACGATTAGGCGAGTATGTGCCCAGACACGAATGCCCAGAACACAATCGGTCTGTGTTCTGAGCATTTGTCTCTGGGCAATGCTGCATATCTTTCGTATCACTGGGTGAACCAACCAACATCATCAACTGCCTCTAAGCTCTAGAAGGTTGAAGTGTCTGCCTCCATATAGGCTAGTTTGTAGGGTTGTCCCGATACTGATACTAGTATCGGTATCGGACTGATACAGAGTATTTGTGTGAGTACTTGTACTGATGCAAATGATCCCGATGCCTGACCGAATACTTTTTTTTTTCCTCCGAGTGCGGGTGGAGAGGGGGTGGAGTGCGGGTGGAGAGGGGGGTGGGGAGCGGAGCAGAGCAGTCCTCGTATGGGGGAGAGGAGAGCTGCTGCCGCTGCCGCCTTAGACAAAGCCAAGTCAATCCCTCCCTCCTCCCGCCGCTGCCGACATCTAGTTAATATGCGCTGGGGGAAACTTTGATAGACAGGTCACCCGTCGGACGTGTGATCTGTCTATCAAAGTGCCCGGGCAAGGGGGAGGGGCTATACATGACGGCGCGGCGGGGAAACACACAGCTATTCAAATGCAAATGACAGCTGTTGTGTTCCCCCAGCGCATATTAACTAGATGTCGGTAGCAGCGGGGGAGGGGGGGACTTGGCTTTGTCTTAGGGGACACAAGGCTGCATCTAGGGACATGGCTGCATCTGGGGACACGTGGCTGCATTTAAAAAAAGTATCTGTAATCGGTATCGGCAAGTACATGAAAAAAAGTATCGGTACTTGTACTCGGTCCTAAAAAAGTGGTATCGGGACAACCCTACTAGTTTGGTTTTCCTTTTTGTTTTTGGGCAGGTTCGTCTGTTTTTTAGGAAACTTGCCCTTTAATTTGAAATCCTTTCGGACGTCCCTAGATTGCTACATCGTTTATTGGACTGTGAGAAAATTACTTTATGGCACATGCAAAATAAAATTTAATTATAAAAATATATATATTTTTAACATTGTACTGTCTTCTTTAAAAATAAGTATTACTTTGTGCATACAAAAATAAGCAACAATTTAACAGCTGCATCCTGCAAGGTATGTTACGAACAAACCTTGTGTTATCTGTGTTATAGCTGATATGGCGTTCACATGACCGGGAGCCACACTGAAATGCAGAGGACTTCTAGATTTACAAAAGGTACATAGACTAACATTTAAGAACGCTAATCTGCATACTGCAGTCATGAGTGATGAAAGGGTAAACTGGATCTCTCATGATCTGTGAATGTTCCCAGTAGCATTTTATTCATTGTGATCTGAGTGGATAACTTTTTAGAGAAGAAAAGAATTGCACACAAATATATATATATATATATATATATACACACATATACACACACACACATACATACATACACACACACCGTACAGACCAAAAGTTTGACACACCTTCTTATTCCAAGAGTTTTCTTTATTTTCATGACTATGAAAATTGTAGATTCACACTGAAGGCATCAAAACTATGAATTAACACATGTGGAATTATATACATAACAAAAAAGTGTGAAACTGAAAATATGTCATATTCTAGATTCTTCAAATTAGCAACCTTTGCTTTGATTACTGCTTTGCACATATACTTGTAAATCTTTGACTACAAACAATGTGATTGTATATATCAAAAAATATAAAAGTGCAAATAAAGTGCATAGAGGATAGAACTAATGAGTCCTAAATAGATTCTGGCAATGACAAACTGCTGGTCACGTGTATGCTAGGTGCCCCCCTTCCCGGCAGCTGCCTCATTCGATACAGCAACGTATCCGCGAGGAACCACTGCATGTTCTCACATCTGAGCGAGGTCATCCCACGCGAACGCGGTATTCGACCCCCAGTATATGAATGCCTGCAGCCTCAGTTCCGGGATAGGGCACTGTCTAATGTAAGTGGCCCCTTGGCCCTATTGTTTTTATTCAGTTTTTAAATAAATTGATCGCACTATGGGAGATTTTTCTCTGTTTATTTATCCTGAGTATATCCCAATGAAGTGAATCTTCTTGCTTGCTAGTGAAGAACTGTCCCAAATGAATGCAGGCATACTCCTGCATAAGCGTTACTGACCTTTTTTTCGGTAAGAGGTCATGTCCATCTGGTAAACGCAACCTTTTTCTGAGCACGGTTGGGGTAATTCAATCTACTTGGTGAAGGAGCTGTGGAATCTTTTCAAAGAATCATATTGGTGTTTTCTCTCCTTGGATTTTATGGACTGCACTGTTTGTCATTGCCAGAATCTATTTGGACTCATTAGTTCTATCCTCTATGCACTTTATTTGCACTTTTATATTTTTTGATATATACAATCACATTGTTTGTAGTCAAGATTTACAAGTATATGTGTAGTTTTTATATTATTATATTGTATTAGAGCGCCCTCTATCTCCTTCTTATCACATTGCATACTAGTTCCACACTAATATACACCAGAGGAGCAGCCATATATATGTGTTTTTGTTTAATATATATATATATTTTTTTGCAACAACCTTTTTTGCAAACTATTCAGGTAGTCACCTTAAATGGTCTTCCAACAGTCTTGAAGGAGTTCCCAGAGATTCTTAGCACTTGTTGGCCGTTTTGCCTTCACTCTGTGGTCCAGCTCACCCCAAACCATCTCGATTGGGTTCAGGACCAGTGCCTGTGAAGGCTAGGTCATCTGGCGCAGCACCCCATCACTCTCTTTCTTGGTCAAATAGCCCTTACACAGCCTGGAGGTGTGTTTGGGGTCATTGTCCTGTTGAAAAATAAATGATGGTCCAACTAAACACAAACCGGATGGAATAGCATGCCGCTGCAAGATGCTGTGGTAGCCATGCTGGTTCAGTATGCCTTCAATTTTGAATAAATCCCCAACAGTGTCACCAGCAAAGCACCCCCACACCATCACACCTCCTCCTCCATGCTTCACGGTGGGAACCAGGCATGTATAGTCCATCCGTTCACCTTTTCTGCGTCGCACAAAGACACGGTGGTTGGAACCAAAGATCTCAAATTTGGACTCAGACCAAAGCACAGATTTCCATTGGTCTAATGTCCATTCCTTGTGTTCTTAAGGCCAAACAAGTCTCTTCTGCTTGTTGCTTTTCTTTAGCAGTGGTTTCCTAGCAGATATTCTACCATGAAGGCCTGATTCACACTGTCTCCTCTTAACAGTTGTTCTAGAGATGTGTCTGCTGCAAAAGGTTGCTACTTTGAAGAACCTAGAATATGACATATTTTCAGTTGTTTCACACTTTTTTGTTATGTATATAATTCCACATGTGTTAATTCATAGTTCTGATGCATTCAGTGTGACTCTACAATTTTCATAGTCATGAAAATAAAAAAAACTCTTGGAATGAGAAGGTGTGTCCAAACTTTTGGTCTGTAATCTATCTAGTAATGTTCGGGGGACCAGCTTGATCTCAGGACACAGGCTTTTAAATCACAAGGGAGGTTTCTTGAACACAAATGGCTTTACAGCAGCAAAATAAATCATCAGTCTCACCGACTCTTAGGGCTTAGTACTGTTATTGCAATTCAACAGTCCTTGCAGGTAAAGTTCTCCAGTAGCAGGCTTTCAGGCAAGACGCTGCCAAGTCCTTTCACAGCCTTTCACCACTTTCACAGCTTTTGACTCCTCCACTATTACCATGCATAGTCTCTACTACACTCCTTCACTCTCACCTGCAACTTCCTGTCCTGACTTAAAGCGGAGTTCCACCCAAAAATGGAACTTCCGCTTATTCCACTCCTCACCCCCTTACATGCCACATTTGGCATGTAATTTTTTTTGGGGGGGAGTGGGGGCTTCAAGAGGAGTGGGACTTCCTGTCCCACTTCCTCCTTCCGCCGAGGGGCTGGTTAGGCGATTAAGCTTAATCGCCTAACCAGCCCCTCCCTGTAGGCGATCGCATGGGACACATGACAGGTCCCATGCGATAGCCTGTACAATCAGCGGCAGGCCGCGCCGCTCGCGCATGTGCAGTGGGTGCCCGGCCGTTAAGCCGAAGGCTGTCACGGCTGGGTGCCCACAGTTGCGATGAGGACGCCGGCTGGGGAGGGGGGAAAGGAGCGGAGCCCCGGCCGGCGCGTCGCTGGAACACTGGAGCAGGTAAGTGATTGTTTATTAAAAGCCAGCAGCTACACTTTTTGTAGCTGCTGACTTTTAAAAACATAAATATTGTCTGGAACACCACTTTAAGCCATATCCTGGACAGGTGCATTAACCCTTTTCGTTCTCTTAAAAATGGACCACAGCCCAAATAGAGGGGAAACATAACGTCCTTCCAGGACCCAGCCACGGCGTCCTGTACTAATATATATATATATAATATATAAATAAAATTGGACTAACTTTACTGCTAAGTTTTTTTTAAATTGATGAAAGTGTATTTTTTCCCCAAAAATTGCATTTGAAAGACTGCTGTCCAAATGCAGATTGACCTAAAATATTGCAACGATCGGCATTTTATTCTCTAGATTCTCTTCTCTCTTCCTCACCTCTTCAGAAGTGCTTGTGACTGCTCTTTCACTCCCAAAGCTCCAGGATGCAGCAATCAGTCGTTATCCTTATGCTTCATTTTGAACAGCTGAAGGCTTCTAACTTCCCAAACCTCTCTGGCCATTTCTACAGCAGACGCCCAATAGTAATTGGTGTATTGTCTACACAAGGCAGAAAAGTATCTTCCATCTGGGACAACACACACAGATTTACCTGACTTCCTGTCACATACCCCCCCCCTCTTGTTTCAACCCTAGGGTTGGGACACAGGTTGCCAGGCACGCATGCACTCGGGACAAACCATCCGAATTCCCCATTTTAACACCGGGGCGATGCGTTACGACAAAACTAAATTCCTGAAGGGCCAGGAACCACCTATTTATTCTCCTATTGGTCTTCAAATTTCGGCTGAGGTACATAAGAGGGTGTTCCTTGCTCTGTAATATACTCATTTTCAGTTGTAAACCATGCAAAACCTTAATTGGTTTTTCAATAGACACAAAGGTTTCCCTCAATAGCTCAATCCCTGAAGAACTCAGCGAGTCATAACCAACACCAAGAGCCGACAACACTGTGCTCTGCAATGGATCATTCATTTGGATGCCTTCTTCAGATGCAAACACACCAAGACTGGAATCCTCCAAAGCAAGGCGACACCCAAAAAAATCTGTTCTATGAACTGGACTAAAGTCTGACGCAGAAGACCTCTGATAAACTGATGTACTAGGCGGTTTTTCTTCCCTTTGGTGCGCTAGACGGAAATCATTACTTGTCAATTCTACATTTCCAAGTTTCTTACTTTGTGATAGTTCAGACTCACAAGTATGGTGAAAATCTACCAAACCCAATGTAAGGTTTTCAGAAACTGAATATTGTATATTCTGTACCCATGCAATCAACCCATGAAATCCATACATACAAAGATACAAGAACAAATACGTTCAGAAATTAGGTTATGTGTAATAAAATGGAATGACACCCACTGAAATATTTCTGTAATTTGAAAACAATCCTGCCCCTTGTCAACTGGTTCAGTCCCAACTGATGGCCTATAAAAAAGGAGTCTTATTGCCAAGGTGTCATACAGGAAACATCTCATCATGGGTAAAATCAAAGTGCTCTTCCAAGACCTCTGCAACCTTATTCTTGCAAAACATACTGATGGCATTGCTTACAGCAGGATTTTGAAACTTCTGAATGTTCCAGTGAGCATTGTTGGGGCCATAATATGGAAGTGGAAAGAACATTATTTAATCATAATCCGGCCAAGACCAGGTGCTCTTTACAAGATTTCTGACAGAGGAGTTAAAAGAATCAGAAGAGTTGTCCAAAAGCCAAGGACAACTCGTGGAGGGCTTCAGAAAGACCTGGAATGAGCAGGTACAATTGTTCCAAAGAAAACAATAAGTAATGCACTCAACTGCCATGGCCTGTAAGCATGCTCACTAAGAAAGACTCCACTGCTGAAGGAAAAATGTTAAAGCTTGTTTAAAGTTTGCTGCACAACATTTAGACAAGTCTGTGAAATACTGGGAGAATATAGACTCAGTAAGATGAGACCCAAATGTAAGTCTTTGGATACCATAATACACAGGTCAAATCACCCCAAAAAACACACCCAACAGTGAAGTTTGTAGGTGGGAACATCATGGTGTGGGGCCGTTTTTCAGCATACGGTACTGGTAAACTTCATATCATTAAAGGTAGGATGAATGGAAAAATTTACCCAAACATTCTTGATAAAAATCTGCTGCAATTTACCAGGATGATGAAGATAAAATGAGGGTGGACATTTTAGCAACAATGATCCCAAACACAAAGCCAAGGAAACTCAATTGGTTTCAAAGAAAAAAATAAAGCTGCTAAAATGGCACAGCCAATCACCTGACTTGAATCCAATAGAAAATCTACGGAAGAACTAAAAATCGGAGTTCATAGAAGAGGCCCACAGAACCTTCAAAATTAACACTTGAGCAATGCATGCGACTAGTTTCTCCATACTGGAGGGGTCTTGAAGCTGTCATTAACAAAAGATTTTGTGCCAAGTATTAAATAATCTTCAGTTAACGTGTTCAAACCATTTTCCCTGGGTCATTCCATTTTATTACACATAATACATTACTTAATTTCTGAATTTATTTGTTTGGTTTCTTTGTATGTATGGGTTGTTACCGACATGTGGTGAAAATGTCAATAGCACATTTAGAAATATATTTACCTATAAAAATTGTGGCATGTTCAATACTTATTTTACCCGCTGTATAGATATACTATAAATCAACATATTATTGGTGATGACTATTAGTGTGTGATAGAGGTTCAGAAAAACAAAAAATACATCAACAGGATTTAAGCTAACCTTATCATCAGGAAATAATACATTGGTTTAAGTTATCATGAAACAGTGGGCATCCTAGTGTTCTTGAATATACCTTTTTTTTAATTATTTAAATAGTGGCCCTTTACAAATTTAAAAGGGGGGATTAGTGGGCATCTGCTTGTACAGTTCAGAGTTTGCCACTGGAGATCCCACTTTGTAATGATATCCGTAGGCTTGGGTCTTGATGCTCACCCATCACAAGTTGCATTTCAGTTCACTAGATATTATTGTAACAGACCTAGCCGGGACAGAGACTTTTGGAGAGGACTGAATGCTGGCCTCTTGCCTTGCAATAATGGGCACTGGCATTTGGGGGAACAGTGTTCTTTGTGAGCTGTATTCCTGGGGACCCTCGAGGTGGTGTTACTTTGGATTCAGATTCATGTCCCCCCACGACACACAGACTCTGGGAACCTTGTATATGCCAATTAGAAATAGTGACCGATTCATACTGTTAGAAGATGCTGATGTCATCAACTCCAGCCACCCAGTGGCGTAGCGTGGGGGGGGGCAGGGGGTGCCGTGGCCCCGGGCGCGATATTTAGGGGGGGTGACGTTCCGTGCCTCCTTTTAATTTCCTGTGTCACCGATCTCCAGCCGCCATGTTTAGTGTCCAGCGCCCTGTGATTGGGCATATAGTGGGTCACGTGAGGCGTGGGGCTGGAAGTCCCGCCTCTGCACATGACCGCCATACGACCAACCACAGCGCACCGGGAAACTCACACCCGAGCCAGTGGGCACAACGATCCCCTTCTCTGGTCACAGCTCTGATCAACCTCTACAGCGGCTGTCACAGCGCCTGACACCATAGAGCGGGCTGCGGGTGGACGGCGCTGTGAGGACTCTGAAGCAATTCTGCACATCTAATGCTGGGGTCCTGAGGAGAGTCAGAATCTGGAGAAGAGCAGACAGAGGTAAGGAGGACTCGGAGCATGGATTTGCACCCAGCTGGGGGGAGGGGTGTGAGTAGTGCAGGAAATAGGACTCCTACTGTAGGAGTTAAGTGGGTCTGTGTATGTCAGGTAGGTGTCGGGGGTCAGTGTATGGGTCAGGTAGGTGCCGGGGGTCAGTGTAGGTGTCGGGGGTCAGTGTAATGTGAGTAGTGCAGGAAGTAGGTGTCAGGTGGATCAGTGCAGAGTCCAAAAAGAACACAGCAAATCCGTGAAGGGTTAACTCCCAAAAGTGAAAATAAAGTTTGGTGAATAATAAGTCCCAAAATAAAGGAGGGTATTGCCAGAGAAGTAGTGAGTAATACAAATCTTCCCAAGAGTAGCATGATTTTTGGGACTTATTATACACCAAATTTTATCTTCACTTTCTTGGCAAGCAATTTGTCTTTTTTTGGGAGTTAACCCTTCACGGGTTTCCTTTAGAATTAACTCTTCACGGACTATGTCGTGTTCTTTTTGGACTCTGCATTTGTTTTCTTTCTAATTTTTCATATATGAATTTTTCACATATTTGTTAACATTTCAAGGTTTAACATTTATTTCACATGTGGTTTTAACCACAAAGCGCTGCACTCTTTCCATTTTTTGCTATCTAAGTTTTTTTGTATTGAACTTAAGTGCCACCTGCTTTCTTATACACTTTATCATAATTTTTTTTATTATCTTCTTAAATTAGCGCAGCGTTAGCCTTAGGGTTTCTTTTTTTCGAAGGTCATGTGTAGCAGGGTAAAGTGGAGTCAGGATGCAGCCCTGGTGGTGTGTAGTGTAGTGGTGTGCAGTGTAGTGGTCAGTATAGGAAACGGGCTGGTCAGTACTATTGTAGGAAGGGACTCGGAGTGCAGGTTAGGGGGCGCAAATGTCTTGCCTTGCCCCGGGCGCTGACAACCCACGCTACGCCACTGCAGCCACCTGTCTGTTGTCTGCTATAATGTAATTAGTCATTTTTTAAATTGGTCATTAAAAATGATCGTGTGTAGGCTCCAGAGTATTTTTCGCGATGAGAAAAATGGCCATTAAAAATTTAGAACCTGCTCTATTTTTTCTCATCGTGAAAAACGATCATGTAGGCTTTGACGGGGAAAAAAAAAAACTTGCATGCTCAGAAGCAAGTTATGAGACACGAGTGAGGAAGAGCTATCAACGGCTCTTCCTGTTTACATCGTGATCAGCTGTGACTGGAGGCTCTTTACCGAGATCGGAGATGCAGGGTGTCAGACTGACACCCCGCATCACCGATCGCCGCGCTGCACGCCCCCACGGGCGCACGCCGGCATGAAATCCTGCAGGACGTCAATAGATTTCAGGATTTCGTCAATTGTCTATTGACCGGGCGGGAAGTGGTTAAAAACGGTCATGTGGACACGGCATAAGAGTCTTTCACTCATTGTTGTCTTAAGTGGTTAAACACTCTGTATGTTAAATAACAGGGTTAAAGTGACAGTAAGCTCTAGTTTGAAAGAAATATCTATTTAAATGTGCATTCTTAACTTAAAGTACATCCTTTTTTTGCTGCTCTGATCAGACTTCCTGTTATGCCGTGTACACACGATCGGAAATTCCGACAAGAAAACCATGGATTTTTTTCAGACAGAATTTTGGCTCAAACTTGTGTTGCATACACATGGTCACACAAATGTTGTCGGAAATTCCGACCATCAAGAACGCAGTGATGTACAACACTACAACAAACCGAGAATAAAAATGTAATTCAATGATTCCGAGAATGCGCCAAATTGATTCAGAGCATGCATGTTTTTTTGTGCGTCAGAATTGCATACAGAGGATCGTAATTTCC
This sequence comes from Rana kukunoris, assembly GCA_029574335.1. Classification (NCBI taxonomy): domain Eukaryota; kingdom Metazoa; phylum Chordata; class Amphibia; order Anura; family Ranidae; genus Rana; species Rana kukunoris. Next base: position 366,912,683 of record CM056050.1, read on the forward strand.
GACAAGAACTTTTCCCGTCGGAAAACCTTAGTTACACTTACCGGTAACAGTATTTCTATGAGTCTTTCAGGACAGCACTTGGAGAGAGCGCAGCTCCACCCACTTCCCAGGAAACACTGCAGTCACTGCTATAACTTCCGCCCACCTCCACCATGGCCTCAGTTGTACACGAGCACCTCCGGCCATACTGAAATGAGATAAGCAGAACATAGCAACTAAAACATGTTAGTACAACACACATATATATATATATATATATATACACCAGAAGAGAGAAGGGTGGGTTATCGGTGCTGTCCTGAAAGACTCATAGAAATACCGTTACCGGTAAGTGTAACTAAGGTTTTCTCACTTCGTCTTTCAGGACAGCACTTGGAGATGATAACCGAGTACTTACTCTAGGGTGGGACCACCGCTTGCAGGACTTTCCTGCCAAAAGACTGCTCCGCCGCTGAGAGCAGATCCATCCTGTAGTGGCGAGTAAAAGTGGAAAAACTCGTCCACGTAGCTGCCTTGCAGATAAGCTCTGGTGAAGCTCCAGCCCGTTCTGCCCAGGAAGTTGCCACTGCCCTTGTAGAATGTGCCACTACCCCTGGGGGAGGTTCTATACCCCTAGCCTTATAGGCCTCGTGGATAGCCATATGGAGCCATCTGGCTAGTGTACTTTTGGAAGCACCGTACCCCCTACGTGCACCCGAGAACAACACAAACAGAGAATTGGATTTTCTAATTTCCCTGGTGACTTCCAGGTAGTGCATAATGCACCTTCTGACATCTAAGGTATGAAACTCTTCTTCCCTTGAACCGGAAGGAGCCGGACAAAAGGTAGGTAACACTATTTCTTGTGTCCTATGGAAGGCCGATACCACCTTAGGAAGGAACCCAGGATCTGTCCTCAACACGACTCTATCTGGGAAGATGGTCAAGAAGGGTTCCACAATAGAAAGAGCCTGTAGCTCACTAATTCTCCTAGCCGAGGTGACGGCTACTAAAAGGACCGCTTTCAGGGTCCAAAATTTTAAAGATGCTTCTAACAGTGGTTCGAAAGGTCTTTTTGTCAGACCCCCCAAAACCACCGATAGGTCCCACTTGGGAAAAAACTTAAAGGGGGAAGGCCTAGCCCTGGCCAATGCCTTAAAAAATCTGATGACATAGGGATCTAGAGATAACCGTCTCTCTAGAAATACTGATAGCGCAGCAACCTGCGCTTTCAGGGTGCTGGCTGCCAGACCCTTGTCCATCCCGTCCTGTAAAAACTCCAGGACCGAAAAATTATTCCTGGGGGAACAATCCTTTGAACTGCACCAGGAATTAAAGACCCTCCAGGTCTTGAAATAAATCGCCCTGGTAACTTCCTTTCTGCTACTAAGTAGTGTATCCACTAACCGTTTAGATAAACCCTTCCTACTCAGGATTAACTCTTCAGTAACCAGGCCGCCAGGTTGAGCCGATCCACGTTGGGATGGAGCAGAGGACCCTGGTATAACAAGTCCTTTCTGACTGGAAGTAGCTGATGAGGTTCTATTGCCAGTTTCAGCAGGGTTGAAAACCAAGGCCTTTTGGGCCAGTATGGGGCTATCAGGATAAGAGTCGTCTTTTCTACCTGAAGTTTCCGCAGAACTAATGGAATCATTTGTACTGGGGGGAAAGCATAACACAAACGGAAGGGCCAATGCTGAACCAACGCATCTAGACCCTCCGCTTGATCCAGTCTGTTGAGGGAAAAGAAAACCGGAACCTTGGCGTTGGCTTGGGACGCGAACAGGTCTATCTGAGGGGTTCCCCACCTGTCTGCTATTTTCTGGAACACCTCTGAATTTAGACTCCACTCGGATTCTAGAACCCTCCTCCTGCTTAGGAAGTCTGCCAGGTGGTTTAAACTGCCCTTTAGGTGTACTGCAGACAGAGATGCCAAGTTTGTCTCTGCCCAGTAAAGCATGTGTAGAGCCAGGCTCAGGAGAACCCTGCTCCTCGTGCCCCCCTGCCTTGAGACGTAAGCTACCGCTGTAGCATTGTCCGACAGTATCTGGACATGCTGACCCTGTATCGTCTCTTGGAAGGCCCAAAGCCCTAGGCAAACGGCTTTGAGTTCCCTCCAATTGGAGGATCTCTTGGACTCTTCCCTGGACCAGGACCCCTGAGTCAATTGACCCCTGAGGTGAGCACCCCATCCCCAGGAGCTGGCATCCGTAGTTAGGACCATTGTAGCGGGGAAGGACCACACTAGACCCTGACTCAGATTTGCGTGAGCCCTCCACCACCAAAGTTTCCTTTTTACTGAGGTTGGAACCCTGATCTCCTTTTCGAGGGGTTCTCCATGCGTCCAATTCTGTAGAATCGCCTGCTGGAGACTCCTTGAATGCAGGCGGGCCCACTGCACCGCAGGAATGGAGGATGTGAGAAGTCCCAGGGTGGACATAGCTGCACGAACTGACACTGACAGATTCGTCTGCACTGCCTTCACTGCTGCCTGAACCTTGATTATTTTCTCCTCTGGTAGAAATAACCTCTCCTGGATGGAGTCTATTGTGTACCCCAAAAAGACTATGACCTGAGAGGGAACTAGATTTGACTTCTCTCTGTTCATAATCCAACCTAGGCCCTCCAAATGGGCCTGGGTCCTCCATAGGTCTTTGAGAAGCTGATCTTCCGTCTTGGCGAACAACAGGAGGTCGTCCAAGTATGGAATTACCGAAACTCCTTCCAGCCTTAGAGGTGCCAAGGCCTCCGCCACCACCTTCGAAAAGATCCTCGGAGAGGAGGAAAGACCGAACGGCAGGGCCCTGAACTGAAAGTGTTTGATCTCGCTTCCTGTCCTGATCGCTAGGCGCAGGAAACGCTGAGAAGAGGCTTTTATCGGGATGTGAAGATAAGCATCCCTTAGGTCTATCGAAGCCAGAAAGCAACCTGCAGGAAGGAGCCTTCTGACCGAGTAGATGGTATCCATCCGGAACCTCTTGTACTTGATTGACCGATTCAGGAATTTTAAGTTTAGAATCAAACGAAATTTTCCTGCCGTTTTTTTTACTAGAAAAACATGGGAGTAGCAACCCGCCCCCTGTTCTTGTTGGGGTACCGGGGTGATCACCCTCTGTTGGAGAAATTCCTCTAACAGCGACGTCATTGCCCTAGATTTCTTATCTCTTTAAGATCTTGGGGCTGGAAAAAAGGACGAAAATTTTTCCTGGTCCGCGGTACTACCTTCTTTAAGGGGAAGGCTTTTTTCCTATCCGCCGTCCTATCCAGAACAGTGTCCAGACCGGCGCCAAATACCAAATCTCCATCGAAGGGCAGTCCACATAACTTAGCCTTCGAAGCCGTGTCCCCAGTCCAGGTTTTGACCCAGAGAGCCCTCCTGGCCGAATTCACTAGGGCCGAGGAACGGGCTGATATTCTCACTGACTCGGCTGAGGCATCCGCCATGTAGCCTACTGCCTTCAGAAGAATCGGGAAGGACTCTAGCAACTCTCTGCGTGAGGTCCCAGACTCAATGTGACCCTTCAGCTGTTCCAACCAATGCTCAAGGTTCCTGGCCACTACTGTGGACGCCATAGCCGGTTTGAGGTTGGCCAGGGAGGCATCCCAAGCCTTTTTTAAGAGCGCCTCTGCTCTTTTATCTAGGGGATCTTTTAAGGTGCCCGTATCCTCAAAGGCCAAGTCCGTATTTCGGGATACCTTTGAGAACGCAGCATCCAGCTTAGGTTTCTTATTCCATACCTGCGCTGGATCCTCATCAAAAGGAAATCTCCTCTTAAGTGATCGGGAAAAGAAAGGAGCCCTCTCTGGGTCTTTCCACTCCCTTCTGACCGCATCTGACAATACTCTATGTACTGGAAAGGTTCGATGCTTGACTTCGTCTAAAACCTGGTACATCTTGTCATGCAGAGATATAATATTTAAGGTGGAATGAATAGTTTTTAGTAAGTCATCCACCTCTTCTAAGGATAACTTGTAACGTGAAGAAGAAGATTCTCCTGTATCTTCTTCTTCCGCCTCTGACCCTGAGACTAGGCTGCTAGGCTCTTCCTCCTCGGACTCACTACCTGCCCCTCTATAATCCAAAGGTGCACTAGTGGAGGCCTTAGCTGCTGACCCTGACCCTGCCCCTCTGTCCAAGTAGCAGCGGAACGACTGAAAGGTCTCTTCTAGCTCTTTCCTAAAGGAAGAGAGTATCTCTTTGGGTTGTTCGGAGGCTGCACTAGTAGAGGCTTCCCCTTTGACTATGTCCGCGATGCATGCCTTGCATAACGGCTTAGTCCAAGACCCTTTAAGGGTTGCTTTGCAGGTAGCACACCGTTTCTTAGGAGGGGGCACTGCAATTTTTAGCTTCTCTTTAGCTTTCTGAAAAACACAAAAGACAACAACCCCATGTTTAACTTTTTGTGTCTCAGACCCAAACCACCACCACCACAAAACAGCCAGTGAACAAAAAACACACCAGGTCCCATCACCGCTGTACCAAACAAACAACACTCTCCCAGGGACGTGACTAGGGTGAGTGAGGCAGGCTCCTCTCCCCAAGAGGGGCAGTAGGAGGGACATAAGGAACCAGGTAGACTTAAACCGCTGTTTTCCTACCTGGGCCGGGCTGGTGCATGTGGCTCCTGCTCCCGCCACCTCCGCTGCGTCTTCTGGCTCCATTCTCCCAGAACGCGGCGATCGTTTGTGCGCCTCCTTTTGAAAAGTCCCGGTTAACCCCACCGCTGTGGGAACCGGAAATTGCACCGCCGAGGCTGCCCCTCCCTTCTGCGTTCCAGCGGCCGGAACCGGAAGCCGCCACGCACCGCCGGAAGTCCCGCCTCCACCGGAAATGACGTCGCCCGCCCTCCGTACCGGGACATCGCGGACCCCAGGAGACCGGCATCTAACCACCCCCAACCTGGCCCGCAATGCCCAGCCTATTGGCGCGGAACCCCCGGCAGCCTTTACCCTCGCCGGGCTCGAGAAGAGGGGAGCACCGAAACGTCCCCCACGCGTCAGGGGGGAGGTAGGGTCTGCCTCCTGAAGAAAACAACCGATCGCAGGTATGCCTTTAATCCGTCTCCCCCTGGAGAGAGTCCAGCATCCTCCTGGTTCCATGGCCGGAGGAAACACTACAACTGAGGCCATGGTGGAGGTGGGCGGAAGTTATAGCAGTGACTGCAGTGTTTCCTGGGAAGTGGGTGGAGCTGCGCTCTCTCCAAGTGCTGTCCTGAAAGACGAAGTGAGAAAATCTGAGAACCGGTCCGGAAATTCCAACAAAAGCTCACATCAAACTTTTCTTGTCTGAAATTCCGACCGTGTGTACGCGGCATTAGAGGGTGGCTAAGTTTGTTTGTCATAGTCCCACCTTCTCTTCCTCCCTCAGGAGATGGACTAGGAACTATAGGATTTGTAGCGTGCATAGAGCAGTGCACACGACCACAACTAATGTGCACTGCTTACGTTCGCAAGTTCATGGAGGAAATTGCAATGAGGCAGAAAAATCACAAATAGTAACAATTTAAATGAAAAATTGTTTACAAAACCATCAAGTAGTGGATGTATGATTTTGTGGGGGGACATTTAGTGTAATTTTAAGCAAAAAAATATCTGTCCATCATAACAGCTTGAATAAACTGGATATCACTTCATACATACATATATTAGCTTTCTCAGTGGCTCTGTCACAAGTATCTTTAAGAAGATTACACACGTGTCTTGTTGAATTGGTCCTGTACAAAACAAAAAAAACAAAAAAAAAAAGCACCTTATTTAATTTAAACATCTAGCCATAGATTGTGCTTTGGAAAATGATTAACGCCATTTTTTATACTCTATTGATGTCATTTCATACATTATTATACACCACTAAATAAAAAGTTACCCCCAACATTTCATAGTTTAGATATATAAATGTTTACTATGCACTCTCTCTATTCTATTCTCTTTGCATTGCTTCCTTTACATGGAAGCACATCCATCAAGGCATGGTCAGTTTGCCTACTTGGGAGCATGGCTTGACTGTATTCCAATGCCAGAATTCTGTTAACATGCCCTCCTGCAAAGATCTTTACTGGGAAGATCAGTGTGCTGTTTCTGTGCCTCCCAATGACACGCTCCCTTGCCCAGCTCTTATCAGTGTACATCTCTGCATTTTAAACTGTATTGAGTCTGTGCTTCGTTGAAACTGCTGTTTGCATTACTAATGTGCACTGATTGGCTTCCTTTATGGGTACAGAGTGAAAAATATATATATACAAGTGCATATATAACACCGCGCTACCTAACTAAACACAAATAAAGCTGCCAACACAACAGAATTGGATCAATTCTGTAGGAGAAAACAAATGGAACACAAAAAGTGTAGCGCTAAAAATATGTGAGGAATAAGCATATAACACTGCAAAGCATCATACAAAACATGAAGTGAAATAACATATGTAATAAGTGAACCGTCACATAAATTAACCACCAAGTGTTCAAACGATCATATCAATAGATATGAATAAAATGATTGACTCAAAGTGTCCAAACAAACGTAATGATGAGCGAAGGAGATTTTTGATAGCAGATCCACCACCAAAGAAAAAATGGGAGGCTTACCAGAAAGCGTGGACTCAACTAAGTTTACACCTAATGAGTCACTAAGGCTTAATGTGATGGTATCCGGACATCAACCTTCCATTGGGAAACAGGGATGGGTTTTTGAATAGGAACCAAATCTTCATGTAATAGATAAGGGGCCAAAAAATTGCAGTAGTACCAGGGCCGGTACATATGACTCTTCAATTCTTTGCAAGGGATCCAAAATGCTCAGATGCCACAATTATGGGAGGAAAGAAATGGATGCAGACATAGTGTGATAACGTATAAACTTTTTACTAAAATATACAAAATCCAAATGGTTGCACTCACATTTCAGCAGGAAAATCAGAAGCATATAAACACATCTAGCAGTAAAATCAGCAAAGGCCCCGTCGCGTTTCGATCAAACGATCATCATCTGGGGTGCTGACTGACTGCTATAATAGAACAATATATATAGCCATGCCCCCCTACCTTAATCACGGCTCCAGCTTCAAAAAATGACTTCCGGGTATGGCGATAGCGTGTAAACGGCGTGCGCTCCAAATCTCGCTCTAAGAGGGCTAGCTGGAGAGCAGCGCTGGACGTACAGGCATAGTGACGTCAGGACGTACAGACGCAACAACGTCTATCCGTCCAACGTGGGCGGGTGCTGAGCTGTCATCACAGCGCTTCCGCCCTCACACGACACACCAATGACTGGATGCGCTCCAAGCCTCGCATATAAACAAAAGAGAGTGGAGCGCATCACCAGATTAGCAATCATATGGAGATCACGTGAACCAATAGGGCATACAAACGTGCAAAGCTGGTAAACACGCTGTTAAACCCACAATATGTCGATCAAGCCACAATATGTCGATCAAGCCAACAAAGGCTAAGATTACATATGTAGGAAAAGTTGTAAGGAAGTAAAAACAAGGGGGGGAATGGAAAATAAATAAATAGCAGTGACAGGCAACAAAAATAAAATAAAGTCACCTATTTAAGGGTAACAGTTAGTGCCGGTCACTTGGGAAAAACAGGAAAAAAAAAAAAAAAAGAGTATAAACCTGTAAACTAGTTATTATATACAGTCACAGGATTTGACTCCATAGTGAGTGTATATGTGACAACTAAAATCTAATAAAACCAATATGTCATAAAAAGCCTATAGAGCTTTAATGTCTGTAATAAGACAGGGGCGCACAACATATTACAACATCATGACTTATTAATGAAGGCATTTATGTCCCATTTGACATTGCGTACATATGTCCCACATGGCCTCAATTCATATATCCAATAGACCTCTAGCCGAGATACCCCTCTCGTTTTGGCTCCTCCCCTCCAAGGTGGTACATATTTATCAATGATCAGGAATTGCGTACCCTTAGGGTTACGTTGGTGGTATTCCCTGTAATGGCGTGGGACCGTGTGTTTAGTACTGCCACACATAATTTTGGCAACATGTTCACCTACCTGTACGGAAAAGGCCCGTATGGTACGACCAACGTACTGTCTTCCGCACGGGCAGGTGATGAGGTATACCACATGGGTGGTTGCACTAGTGCAGAAGGACTTGATGGGATAGCTGCGGCCTGTATTAGTGGACCTGAACTCTAAAGATTTGGATCGTCCACTGATGTTAACCAAGCAGACGCTGCATTTCTTACACTGGTAATAACCCTTCATGTCTTGAGAGAACTCGGGGCGACATGGAGGGTCGACAATATTGGGAGCAATACTGTTCCTGAGCGTAGGGGCCCTTCTAAAGATAACCTTAGCTCTTTCTGGTAGAATGGGTCCTAGAACCTTATCACTCTTCAGTACATCCCAGTGCTTGTCGATAATGGTCTTAATATCCCTATGTTGGTTGGAGTAGGCAGTAATCATAGAGAACTTAAAGGAATCATCCTGTTCTCGTGGGACTTTATCCATCAAAAGTGAATTGCGTTCTATTAATGCCACTTTCTGTAGTTCTACATCCACTGCCGTGATGTCATAGCCCTTTTCAACAAATCTGTTTTTAAGCATAGATGCTTGTGAGAAATAGGCATCATCGTTGGTGCAGTTCCTGCGCAACCGCAGGAACTGGCTACGTGGGACAGAGTTAAGCCAGCTTTTATGATGGCAACTGTCGGTGGGGATAAAACTATTTCGATCAGTGGCCTTAAAATGTGTCTGGAATTTAAAGAGTCTGGATTCAAGTCCAATATCCAAGTCAAGGAATGTGATCTTCACAGGACTGGAATCAAACGTAAATACAATCCCGCATTCATTGTTGTTTAAAAATGAAAAATAATCCTCCAGACTCTGACGCGAACCATCCCATAGGAGGAGGACGTCGTCAATGTACCTAGCCCAAAGGACAAGGGACGGATGTTGATCATGGTAGACGACGTCCTCCTCCCATTTGGCCATAAAGAGGTTGGCGAGGCTGGGGGCAAACTTAGCCCCCATAGCCACGCCACGTCTCTGTAGGTAGTACTTCTGGTCAAACCAGAAGTAGTTGTGGGTGGTTGCGAATTCCAGCAATTCAATAATAAACTTTTTCTGCACTTCTACAATAGTATGTTCACGATCTAGGAAATGTTGAACAGCTTCTATTCCGAGGTGATGGGGGATACAGGTATATAAGGATGCTACATCCGCCGTAGCGAGAAGATAGTCACCCTTTATCTCAACCCCTTCCAGAAGTTTAATAGTTGCCGTCGTATCCTTAAGATAAGAGGGTGTTGCTTTAACTAAGGGTTGCAGATAAAAATCGATATATCGACCTATACGTGATGTTATCGAGTCGATTCCACTTATGATGGGCCTACCAGGTGAACTTGTTGTTCTGGACAAAGGCCTCAAATTTGCTCCTCCTAATAAACTGAGCAAGTTTGATACATTTATAGATGTCCACAAATTTGTTCGAAAGATTCACATCCAGAGACATTTTATTTCTAATACTTCCCCCTTTATGGAAAGAGCGGCGACCTCAGGGACTGTTCACTCAAATCTCTCCAACCCGTCGTTGTTTAATCCCTCGGTTCCAGCGGGGTCATCTGTCAACATTTTCAAAGATTTAGTTCAAGGATCTTGAATCCTTGACTGTTAAGAAGTTTTATCAACATCCCCTACCCAAGGAAGGTTTCCAATCTCTATGCAACCGCAAAGACCTTGTCGTGCGCCCTGCCGACAAAGGCGGCGGCATAGTCATTATGGACAAAAACAATTATAATATTGAAATGAATCGTATTCTTAATGATTCGGACACATATTTGTTGTTACCCAATAATCCCACTAATAAATACAAAAAAGAATTAGTGGATGTAGTGGCAAAAGGTTTTAGTTCATGTATCTTGAATAAAAAAGAAAAAGCATATTTAGTGCCTACAGCTCCCAGGATTCCGACGATATACCACTTACCTAAAATCCATAAGGACTTATCACATCCACCTGGTAGGCCCATCATAAGTGGAATCGACTCGATAACATCACGTATAGGTCGATATATCGATTTTTATCTGCAACCCTTAGTTAAAGCAACACCCTCTTAACTTAAGGATACGACGGCAACTATTAAACTTCTGGAAGGGGTTGAGATAAAGGGTGACTATCTTCTCGCTACGGCGGATGTAGCATCCTTATATACCTGTATCCCCCATCACCTGGGAATAGAAGCTGTTCAACATTTCCTAGATCGTGAACATACTATTGTAGAAGTGCAGAAACAGTTTATTATTGAATTGCTGGAATTCGCAACCACCCACAACTACTTCTGGTTTGACCAGAAGTACTACCCACAGAGGCGTGGCGTGGCTATGGGGGCTAAGTTTGCCCCCAGCCTCGCCAACCTCTTTATGGCCAAATGGGAGGAGGACGTCGTCTACCATGATCAACATCCGTCCCTTGTCCTCTGGGCTAGGTACATTGACAACGTCCTCCTCCTATGGGATGGTTCGCGTCAGAGTCTGGAGGATTATTTTTCATTTTTAAACAACAATGAACGCGGGATTGTATTTACGTTTGATTCCAGTCCTGTGAAGATCACATTCCTTGACTTGGATATTGGACTTGAATCCAGACTCTTTAAATTCCAGACACATTTTAAGGCCACTGATCGAAATAGTTTTATCCCCACCGACAGTTGCCATCATAAAAGCTGGCTTAACTCTGTCCCACGTAGCCAGTTCCTGCGGTTGCGCAGGAACTGCACCAACGATGATGCCTATTTCTCACAAGCATCTATGCTTAAAAACAGATTTGTTGAAAAGGGCTATGACATCACGGCAGTGGATGTAGAACTACAGAAAGTGGCATTAATAGAACGCAATTCACTTTTGATGGATAAAGTCCCACGAGAACAGGATGATTCCTTTAAGTTCTCTATGATTACTGCCTACTCCAACCAACACAGGGATATTAAGACCATTATCGACAAGCACTGGGATGTACTGAAGAGTGATAAGGTTCTAAGACCCATTCTACCAGAAAGAGCTAAGGTTATCTTTAGAGGGGCCCCTACGCTCAGGAACAGTATTGCTCCCAATATTGTCGACCCTCCATGTCGCCCCGAGTACTTTCAAGACATGAAGGGTTATTACCCGTGTAAGAAATGCAGCGTCTGCTTGGTTAACATCAGTGGACGATCCAAATCTTTAGAGTTCAGGTCCACTAATACAGGCCGCAGCTATCCCATCAAGTCCTTCTGCACTTGTGCAACCACCCATGTGGTATACCTCATCACCTGCCCGTGCGGAAGACAGTACGTTGGTCGTACCATACGGGCCTTTTCCGTACGGGTAGGTGAACATGTTGCCAAAATTATGTGTGGTAGTACTAAACACACGGTCCCACGCCATTACAGGGAATACCACCAACGTAACCCTAAGGGTACGCAATTCCTGATCATTGATAAATATGTACCACCTTGGAGGGGAGGAGCCAAAACGAGAGGGGTATCTCGGCTAGAGGTCTATTGGATATATGAATTGCGTACATATGTCCCACATGGCCTCAATGTCGAATGGGACATAAATGCCTTCATTAATAAGTCATGATGTTGTAATATGTTGTGCGCCCCTGTCTCATTACGGCTCCATATTATTAATTTTATTCTTTATTTTAATAATTTTACTGAGGACATTAAAGCTCTATAGGCTTTTTATGACATATTGGTTTTATTAGATTTTAGTTGTCACATATTGTTTGTTTGTTTGTTTGTTTTGTTTGTTTTTATTTCTTAATTACTCGCTTTACAACAAATTTAATGGTTTCGTTGCGAGGCCATCAGAAACAAAATCAACATAGTTCAGACATATAGGTACACAAAAAATATAGAAAATGTAAAACATGATTAAAAGGAGGAAAAAAATTTGTCACATTGAGTCCATTAATATACATTTAGGTTAATTAACTTTTCATTCATCTAGGGCATCCATATCTAAAATAGTTCATTTTTAGAGTTAGATTACAAAATTCACATACCAAATATCACTGACTACATTTTTCTATATACAGTACTCAATCAAACTACATAATCTAATCAGATCCAGGGTTGCGTAGGTGACCTTTCATCATTTTTTTGAATTGGTTAAAAGTTTTTGCCCTTCTAATATCAATCGGCAGAGCATTCCATTGCACCGCCGCTTGGTATGAGAATGAGCGACCACCAATTCGGATATTTTTTATTTTTGGGATGTTTACGCGATAATATCCATCTTCGCGTAACTGTCGCGTTGGAACATGTTTGACAACCTTATCCATTATATATTTTGGCGTCATAGCATTAAATGTTTTATACATTAAACATGATATTTTTAATTTAATGCGTTTATCGACAGTTAACCACCCCAGACTGTTTAATTGTTCTGATGTTGGATCTCTTTTTCTCAGTCCAGTTGCAATACGAACTGCAAAATGTTGTAATTTTTGTAGTTTTTGTATATATGTTCCCGGGATGCCCACTAGAAGTGCATTACCATAGTCTAAATGAGGAAAGACCAGGGCAGCAACAACTTTAGGGCGATCCATAGGAGCTAAATACACAAGGATCCTACGTAGTACTTTTAATTTGTACATAACAGTCTTGGTGACTTGATTAATGTGTGGCAAAAATAGCAGATCCTCATCTATATAAAATCCCAGATTTTTAACCACTTTACTGCAGCCTGGACCATTACCATCCATGTCTTGCCATGGCAGTGTCCAATTTTGAGGTATCTCGCTTACGGAACTCCTGACCACGAGTACCTCAGTTTTTAATTTGTTTAACGCCAGATAGTTTTCTCCCATCCAACGTTCCACTCCTTTTAGGCAATCAGTAAGTTTTTTTGTGGCTGTATCAAGTGATCCCGCTCCCACCCTCAAATAGAGCTGGGTGTCATCAGCGTAATTCTGACACTGCAGACCATGGGACCGAATAAGGGCCAAGAGGGGGCGCACGTAAATGTTAAATATCAACGGGGAAAGGGGGGACCCCTGGGGAACTCCACACTCAACAGGTCGACTTTCGGAGAAGTGGCTCCCCAGGCGTACCCTCTGACTTCTGCCCTCCAAAAAAGATGAAAACCATCTGAGGGCAGTTCCCTTTACATGCGCAACCTCCCGCAGCCGCTGTAAAACGATCCCATGGTCCACAGTGTCAAAAGCCGCCGAGAGGTCCAGCATTACTAGGATGGAATCTTGGTTGTTATCTTTAGCCATCAGCAAGGAATCCGTGACATCGATTAATGTAGTCTCGGTTCCGTGCCGTGGTCTAAAGCCAGATTGTTTCACATCCAGCAATGCCTGCTCCTCGACAAACTGTTGAAGCTGGGTGCGTGCATCACCTTCATAGAGTCTAGCCAGATAATGTAGGCCTGCTATAGGTCGATGGTTATTTTTATCGTTTATATCACCCTCTCTCTTCTTGACTACCGGAGTAATCAATGATGATTTAAACATAGTAGGATATGAGCCTTCTAGATATGAAGTATTGAATAGGTCAGCCAAGACCAATGCTATTTCTTCACTGCATGCTTTTATCAGTTTGCCTGGGCAGCAGTCAGTAACAGGAGAGTTAGTATTAGCTGTTCTCATTGCTTTAATGATTTCAGCTGCACTAATTAATTTAAAATCTTGAAACCAAACCTTAATCGGTGGTTCCAAGGATTTTTTATTTATATTGCATTTTTCTTTTGGGTATCTATCCCTCCCTTTCTTTAACTTTGTATGAATATCCGCAATTTTATTATGAAAGTGAGCGGCTAATTCATTTACAAAAATATGGGGGTTAGTAATTTGGAAGTTCAGTACATCAGGTTTAGCCAACTGCTTAACCACCCTAAATAATTCCTTGGATTGGTTTGATGCATCTAATAAGCTTTCAGAAATAAAGGATTTTTTAGCATTATAGATTGATTTTTTATAATTCCGATTATGGAACTTCCATTGATTTTTATCGTAATTGGAATTTGTCTTCCTCCATTGTCTTTCTAATGCTCGTCCACGTTTTTTCATTATGTTAAGTGCTTCATTAAACCATTTATTTTGTTTCTTGATTTCGTTTTTAATTTTTTTGTCCTTTAATGGAGCAACTTGCTCCAAATTGGTTTCAAGCCACTTATCAATAATTGTCATCTTTTGGTCAACATTCAATTTAGTTAGATTAGGTTGAGTAGTGTGTAGTAACTGCTTAAATTTTTCTATAGGAAAATTTACATATGATCTAACTTTAATGGTTTGATTGCTTTGTTTACTATCAGAAATACCATTATCATCTAGATGAATTTCAAACAAGACTGCCTTGTGGTCTGACCACAGTACTTCAAGTACATCACTAAATACAACAGTGATGTCTTTGAAGAACACCCCATCCAGGGTATGTCCCTTTATGTGGGTGTTTGGTGTAATCAGTCTTGTCATCTCTAGTGCTTCGCAGGTATCCAATAATAAACGTGAATTTGGTTTGGTAGGTTCCTCCAACCAAACATTGAAGTCACCCACCAAAATCAATGGCTGGGATCTAGTAGCTAATTCCATTATATTAGTAATCAAACTTTTAAGTCCAGTTTCAATTTTATTAGGTGGAATATAGACCGTAGCTATATTCATCACAGATTTTGTATTAATCATCATTTGTGTCAATAAGAACTCACAGCCTTGTTGATTAAATTCCAGTAATTTCTTTATTTTAAATTTAGAATTATATATAATGGCCGTGCCCCCCCCTTTTCCTCTCCCCCGCAATTGATAATGTATCTCATAATTATCGGGGATAGCATCAGATAAACAATTAAGATTATGTAACTGTAACCATGTTTCAGTTACCATAGTAATGTGAATATTATTTTGCTCAATAAACTCTCGTAATTCCCTAGCATGAGCAACTATAGAACGTACATTAATCAATACAGCTCTAATTTCTATTTCGTATATCTTATTTTTATTTTTGGGTAGTATTTTATTTTGATTTTGTATTTCATTAGTATTAATTTTAACGTCCCTATTGCTACCTTTATCATTTTTCTCAATTGTATTATTAATGATAGCTTCAATGGACCTTTGATCAAGTGATCCATTGCGGCCATCATTTAGTAACAGTAATTCCCTCCGTGTATAATAAAATTGTGTCATTTTAAAACAGTTTAAAAATCAAACACTTATTACAAATACTTAAAAAATAGCTAAAATACCCATATGTCCCTCTTTAACAAATATTAGTATTCTTTAAAACAGATTATATTTAAATTATTTCCGTATCTTACCTAACAATCGTTAGTGCCTCCCCGACCTCCTCAGCCTCCCGCGGACGCCCGCAGACGCCGCACCCTTATGTCGCGCCCTTCGGTCGCGCCAGAGGGCGCGCCCGCCCGCGAGCGCCCGCTGCCGCGAGCGCCGCTCACAGCTTTTATGTGGTCTCTCACCTGGCCCTAATTACGGTGGCCACGCCCCCAACGCTCTGCCCAGTGCTAAGGGTGCCGCCCACAACTCCTCCCCCAAGATGGCCGCCGGGGAGTGTGTGCCGCTCGCTCAGAAGATACAGCGAAACAGGGGCAAGCAGGGAGAAAGTCTCACATACAGCAGCAGTAGATGTCAGATACAGATGATGGCAAGTACAGATGATGGCAATGTCAGGTACAGATGATGGCAATGTCAGGTACAGATGATGGCAAAGTCAAGTACAGATGATGGCAATGTCCAGGTGAGGCGCCGCTCACAGCTTTTATGTGGTCTCTCACCTGGCCCTAATTACGGTGGCCACGCCCCCAACGCTCTGCCCAGTGCTAAGGGTGCCGCCCACAACTCCTCCCCCAAGATGGCCGCCGGGGAGTGTGTGCCGCTCGCTCAGAAGATACAGCGAAACAGGGGCAAGCAGGGAGAAAGTCTCACATACAGCAGCAGTAGATGTCAGATACAGATGATGGCAAGTACAGATGATGGCAATGTCAGGTACAGATGATGGCAATGTCAGGTACAGATGATGGCAAAGTCAAGTACAGATGATGGCAATGTCCAGGTGAGGCGCCGCTCACAGCTTTTATGTGGTCTCTCACCTGGCCCTAATTACGGTGGCCACGCCCCCAACGCTCTGCCCAGTGCTAAGGGTGCCGCCCACAACTCCTCCCCCAAGATGGCCGCCGGGGAGTGTGTGCCGCTCGCTCAGAAGATACAGCGAAACAGGGGCAAGCAGGGAGACAGTCTCACATACAGCAGCAGTAGATGTAAGATACAGATGATGGCAAGTACAGATGATGGCAATGTCCAGGTGAGGCGCCGCTCACAGCTTTTATGTGGTCTCTCACCTGGCCCTAATTACGGTGGCCACGCCCCCAACGCTCTGCCCAGTGCTAAGGGTGCCGCCCACAACTCCTCCCCCAAGATGGCCGCCGGGGAGTGTGTGCCGCTCGCTCAGAAGATACAGCGAAACAGGGGCAAGCAGGGAGAAAGTCTCACATACAGCAGCAGTAGATGTCAGATACAGATGATGGCAAGTACAGATGATGGCAATGTCAGGTACAGATGATGGCAATGTCAGGTACAGATGATGGCAAAGTCAAGTACAGATGATGGCAATGTCCAGGTGAGGCGCCGCTCACAGCTTTTATGTGGTCTCTCACCTGGCCCTAATTACGGTGGCCACGCCCCCAACGCTCTGCCCAGTGCTAAGGGTGCCGCCCACAACTCCTCCCCCAAGATGGCCGCCGGGGAGTGTGTGCCGCTCGCTCAGAAGATACAGCGAAACAGGGGCAAGCAGGGAGAAAGTCTCACATACAGCAGCAGTAGATGTCAGATACAGATGATGGCAAGTACAGATGATGGCAATGTCAGGTACAGATGATGGCAATGTCAGGTACAGATGATGGCAAAGTCAAGTACAGATGATGGCAAAGTCAAGTACAGATGATGGCAATCATATACACTCGCTATGGAGTCAAATCCTGTGACTGTATATAATAACTAGTTTACAGGTTTATACTCTTTTTTTCCTGTTTTTCCCAAGTGACCGGCACTAACTGTTACCCTTAAATAGGTTACTTTATTTTATTTATGTTGCCTGTCACTGCTATTTATTTATTTTCCATTCCCCCCTTGTTTTTACTTCCTTACAACTTTTCCTACATATGTAATCTTAGCCTTTGTTGGCTTGATCGACATATTGTGGGTTTAACAGCGCGTTTACCAGCTTTGCACGTTTGTATGCCCTATTGGTTCACGTGATCTCCATATGATTGCTAATCTGGTGATGCGCTCCACTCTCTTTTGTTTATATGCGAGGCATTGGAGCGCATCCAGTCATTGGTGTGTCTTGTGAGGGCGGAAGCGCTGTGATGACAGCTCAGCGCCCGCCCACGTTGGACGGATAGACGTTGTTGCGTCTGTACGTCCTGACGTCACTATGCCTGTACGTCCAGCGCTGCTCTCCAGCTAGCCCTCTCAGAGCGAGATTTGGAGCGCACGCCGTTTACACGCTATCGCCATACCCGGAAGTCATTTGTCATCAATGATTTTTTGAAGCTGGAGCTGTGATTAAGGTAGGGGGGCATGGCTATATATATTGTTCTAGTATAGCAGTCAGTCAGCACCCCAGATGATGATCGTTTGATCGAAACGCGTCGGGTCCTTTGCTGATTTTACTGCTAGATGTGTTTATATGCTTCTGATTTTCCTGCTGAAATGTGAGTGCAACCATTTGGATTTTGTATATTTTAGTAAAAAGTTTATACGTTATCACACTATGTCTGCATCCATTTCTTTCCTCCCATAATTGTGGCATCTGAGCATTTTGGATCCCTTGCAAAGATTTGAAGAGTCATATGTACCGGCCCTGGTACTACTGCAATTTTTTGGCCCCTTATCTATTACATGAAGATTTGGTTCCTATTCAAAAACCCATCCCTGTTTCCCAATGGAAGGTTGATGTCCGGATACCATCACATTAAGCCTTAGTGACTCATTAGGTGTAAACTTAGTTGAGTCCACGCTTTCTGGTAAGCCTCCCATTTTTTCTTTGGTGGTGGATCTGCTATCAAAAATCTCCTTCACTCATCATTACGTTTGTTTGGACACTTTGAGTCAATCATTTTATTCATATCTATTGATATGATCGTTTTGAACACTTGGTGATTAATTTATGTGAAGGTTCACTTATTACATATGTTATTTCACTTCATGTTTTGTATGATGCTTTGCAGTGTTATATGCTTATTCCTCACATATTTTTAGCGCTACACTTTTTGTGTTCCATTCCTTTATGGGTACAGTCAGGATAATACAACCACTTTCCAGCCGTCATTCAACATACGGCGGGTGGCAAGTGGTTAAAATATACATACATAAAATATAAACAAACACAAATGTTTTATCTTGCATTCCTGTTTTAAACTGAATGAGTTGATTTAAAAGCTTAAGGTTCAATACACTTTAACCAACTGTGTGACGCAGATATACTGTGGCACAATGGCTCTCCTGGGCAAAGTCCTGTCCTACCCGTTTTGCCCAAGCTTGACGCTGAAATCACTTTTTTTTTCCAGCTCCTCCAGGGCTTCTGGCGGTATACCCTGTAGTCCTGAGGCCACTATATATTGTCGGATCTTATCCTCCTGCCCTCCATCCGTTACCCCCCTCGATGCCTATATACAGTAGGTGACTGGGATATTGTGTCAATCTCGCTCCCTTTCTCGGCGAGATTGAGCACTTGCGAGCCCCATCGCGAGAGCCAGCGCCGAGCTGGCTTGCCGCGATGGAGACAAAGCCGTCATAGAAGCGACGGGGATCCGACGCGGATTCCCGCCAATTCTACACGTGGGCGGAGTTTGTTATGAATCCTGAAGGAGAAATCCCCGCCGGATTTTTAAAAAAAATCCGGCATGGGTTCCCCCCTCAGGAGCATAACGGGCCCTTAGGTCTGTTATGGGTTGTAAGGAGACCCCCTACGCCGAAAAAACGGCGTGGGGGTCCCCCCACAATCCATAACAGACCCGTATCCAAAGCACGCCGGCCGGCCGGTCAGGAAGGGAGTGGGGGCGAGCGAGCGCCCCCCCCCCTCCTGAGCCGTACCGGGCAGCATGCCCTCAACATGGGGGGGTTAGGTGCTCTGGGGCAGGGGGCGCACTGCGGCCCCCCACCCCAGAGCACCTTGTCCCCATGTTGATGAGGACAGGGCCCCTTCCCGACAACCCTGGCCGTTGGTTCTCGGGGTATGCGGGCGGGAGGCTTATCGGAATCTGGAAGCCCCCTTTAATAAGGGGGCCCCCAGATACCGGCCCCCCACCCTAAGTGAATGAGTATGGGGTACATTGTACCCCTACCCATTCACCTGCAAATAAAAAGTGTAAACACAAATAAACCACACAGGGTATTGAAATATTTTGTTAGTTGGCCGCCGGGGGGGGGGGTGTGTATGATCGCTTTTATAAAAGCGCCCCCCTCCGGCGGGCTTCTGTGGGGGATGGGTGCCGCCGTCTGGTTCTCTTCCGCCGCCGGGGGGGGCGCTTTGATAAAAGCGCCCACCATCCGGCGGGCTTCTTTCGACGTCTTCGGCGGCTGGGGGGTCTTCTCCCACTCTCCGGGGTCTTCTCCTGCTCTCCGGGGGTCTTCTCCGCTCTCCGGGGGTCTTCTTCTTCTTCAGGACTCGCCGCCGCTAACTTTGTGTGTTAGCTCAATTACTAGCGGCGGCGAGCCCCCTCTTCTGTGACGTCGTCTTCTTCTTCTTCTTCCTCTTCTGTTCTCCAGATGTTGACGCAACGCTTCCTTCCGCTGTTATGCCGGGCGCGCGGCTCGCAGCGAATTATATAGGCCTGTCTTGTGACGTCGTAGTTCCATCATGCTCCGGTAGGTACCATGTGCTACCTACCACGTGGTACCTACCGGAGCATGATGGGACTGCGACGTCACAAGACAGGCCTATATAATTCGCTGCGAAACCGCGCGCCCGGCATAACAGCGGAAGGAAGCGTCGCGTCAACATCTGGAGAACAGAAGAGGAAGAAGAAGAAGAAGACGTCACAGAAGAGGGGGCTCGCCGCCGCTAGTAATTGAGCTAACACACAAAGTTAGCGGCGGCGAGTCCTGAAGAAGAAGAAGACCCCCGGAGAGCGGAGAAGACCCCCGGAGAGCGGAGAAGACCCCCGGAGAGCAGGAGAAGACCCCGGAGAGTGGGAGAAGACCCCGGAGAGTGGGAGAAGACCCCCCAGCCGCCGAAGACGTCGAAAGAAGCCCGCCGGATGGTGGGCGCTTTTATCAAAGCGCCCCCCCCCGGCGGCGGAAGAGAACCAGACGGCGGCACCCACCCCCCGCAGAAGCCCGCCGGAGGGGGGCGCTTTTATAAAAGCGATCATACACACCCCCCCGGCGGCCAACTAATAAAATATTTCAATACCCTGTGTGGTTTATTTGTGTTTACACTTTATTTGCAGGTGAATGGGTAGGGGTACAATGTACCCCATACTCATTCACTTAGGGTGGGGGGCCGGTATCTGGGGGCCCCCTTATTAAAGGGGGCTTCCAGATTCCGATAAGCCTCCCGCCCGCATACCCCGACAACCAACGGCCAGGGTTGTCGGGAAGGGGCCCTGTCCTCATCAACATGGGGACAGGGTGCTCTGGGGTGGGGGGCCGCAGTGCGCCCCCTGCCCCAGAGCACCTAACCCCCCCATGTTGAGGGCATGCTGCCCGGTACGGCTCAGGAGGGGGGGGGGGGCGCTCGCTCGCGCCCACTCCCTTCCTGACCGGCCGGCCGGCGTGCTTTGGATACGGGTCTGTTATGGATTGTGGGGGGACCCCCACGCCGTTTTTTCGGCGTAGGGGGTCTCCTTACAACCCATAACAGACCTAAGGGCCCGTTATGCTCCTGAGGGGGGAACCCATGCCGGATTTTTTTTAAAAATCCGGCGGGGATTTCTCCTTCAGGATTCATAACAAACTCCGCCCACGTGTAGAATTGGCGGGAATCCGCGTCGGATCCCCATCGCTTCTATGACGCACTCGCTGGAATGTGCTTTTACTATTCCAGCGAGTGCGAGATATCGGCAGCCTGTCGCCGAGATTCAGCGCGATGCTGTCGTGCTAAAAACACATTCTCGGCGGCAGGCACTGTATATTATATAGGGATTAATAGAAATGGTGAAATTAAGCTGGTATTGCTTGGGAGTCTATTATTTGCTTATTTCCTGCTCTAATATTATGAACATGACGTTGTTCCCGTTTCTTTAGTTGTGTAGCTAATAATCTCCCACTCTTGTTTCCCTGTTCGTAAAAACGATGGGCAAAGTATCTCTGCTTGTTTTGAACTTTTCAATCCAATAATTGTTAACCTTAACTTATCCAGTTTCTGCGCCTCTTCTAACTTCCGATGAACCTTATGTTTAATTTCCATTTTATGTATTTCATCCAGTATCACAATCTTTGTTTCTCTCTCTTAATACTTGCTCCCAAAGAGATCCATCAGATAACTGCTTTGTGGACCTTCCATACCAAACTCCGCCTAAGGCAGACCAACGGGCCGGGAGAGGAAAACATGAGGAAACCCTATCTAGTACTCTGAAGAGACCACCTCGCAGACCCACTGGTCGGAGAGCAGGGAGGTCTCACCGAATTGTGAACATGCAAGTGGCCCCTCCCACCTACAGACAGGGAGGGAAGGCTACATACATTGTCAGGATTTGGGAGCCGATATGATCAGCTTACGCACCCAGGGACGGATTAGTCCCCCAGCTGGGCCTTTGATGGCCTGGGAGGGTTGCCCCTAAAAAATATACACACATAGTATGTATATTATGTAGGTGTATGCACACATGCCTTTGGAGGAAACCGGAGTACCCGGAGGAACCCACGCAGACACAGGGAGCGACAATGCAAGCTCCAGGCAGATTGGCGTCAGTGTCCGGATTCGAACCAATGACTCTATTGCTGTCAAGGTAATGGAGTTGACCACTACACCTCTGTGTGCATAAAACCATTCTGAAACAAAAGCCCTGGATAACAAGGGCGCAGCATTCAATGAAGCATCAGAGACTTATATGAGGCCCTGAACAAGCTGGTCCGCTAGCCTAATAACTTCGGGAGAGAGTCAGTGCTCCTCCACTGTCTGGTGCAAAATGCTCACTCCGTGAGTTGTATACAGCACTAGGGATCAGGACTACTCCAAGATGGCCGCCGAGCGTTCAGAACACAGCCAGAGGAAAAATGGCCAACCGCAATGCAAGATGTGCCATAGCGTGGCTACTACAAAATGGCCGCCAATGGGAGTTTTCAATGTAATTGAAAAACCTCCCATAAAATGGCGCCAGCGCCGACTGAGACCCCAGAGTAGTGGCCACAATAGGCCGCTGGTCAGAACCCAGCATGGTAAACATGGAACGTGTCAGTACTTCGGATCTTCTATCAGTCAGATCCATAAACGGGGATTCCCGCAATAGGGAGAGTGGTCACCTATACATGACACCCGGAGGTCTGCCACCGGAGAAGAAGCCCACCTTTTGAAAAGGCTCTCCTCAAAGGGGCACTGAACCGCCGGCAGTGAGGGACTACAAAAGCCCTTAGCGGCTGTTCTCATTCCGCCTCTTAGAAATTATCAAAGAAGGGCACAGAAGGAAAAAACCTACACAGAGTGGCCTGATTTGTGTGATCCAAAAAAGACAGAGCCCTCAGCAGAAACCCAGCTGCACTATCCAGCTTAAGAGAGTCCCTTGCAGCAATGAGAAACGTACCCATAAATGCCTTATCCTGCTTTTTTTTTCCTTTTTTTTTTTTTTTAACTACCCAGGTACCTGGTCCATGGCTCCATAACAGAGCATTCCCAAGGGGATAACGGGGGAAGGAGGCACTCTTTTACCGCCTGTCCGCAGTCCACCCCCACCCTGCCACAAACGTGTCCAGGACTAACAATAAAACCTCTGTGGGAATCCCAGGTGCTAACACCTGCTCCCACCACCAGCATGTTGAGGAAGGACCCAGATACTGACTCCAAAAATGTATAATATTTACATAGTGTGGATGTATAATATGCACACCTGTCCTTACAAATAAACAAAAGCTCCTAGAGCCCTATTCAGGGCCTCTCACCCACTTGCTGTGCTGATCAGGGGTACCCAGGAGACTCACCTCAGGAGGAGACTGCCCAGCACTGCTGTCCGCTCTCAGCACACAGTGTGCGAGGAGAAAGAACCATGAGGTAACTGTGCAGCGAGCTGCAGGGACCTGCGTGCCAAATGCCTCCTAGGGCTTTTTAACAGTGAAAAACCCCTCACAGGAAAGCCCCATACAAAAAAGAAAAAACACAGGCCAGATATCACAGTCCCCTCAGGAAGGACCCCGAACCCCAGGAATGCCCAGCCGTACCAACCCACCGAAAAGAGAGAGACTGTACTTACCCGTCCGAGCGAGGACTCGCTGACGCATTCCTGACAGAACTACAACCGCAATTGAGGTAGCTGTCGGCCCGGTCCACTGTGAGTGAGACAACACCACAGCCCAGTCATATGTGGACCTCGGAGCAAAGCTCACCGGCCACCCCAGGAGTCATTGGGTATGGTGTGGCAGACCCAGCCTCTTTGCAAAGGTGTGCCCACACTTTCTGGTCGGACTGAGTAGACTACAAGGATCTATATTATCCAGCCTGTCTCTCAGCCGACAGTTGAAAGAAGATTCTTCAAGAAAAAGTAAAAAAACAATTCTCAGGGAGCTGGGCCCAAAGGAAGCTCCTTGCTAGGCAGAACGAAACTGAGGCTGCATGCTGCAGTGAGGAGGGTTATGTCTGGAGGGACCACCCCTTGGGTGGGTCTTATCAACTCTGTTAATGTAACATGTAGTTAATTATCTAACATGTTTTTGTCTAGTCCTCTCCTGTAAACTCCTGTTTAAGAAGCCGTGTCCATCCATGGACGATAAGAGAAAAAAAATATTTCTGCCTTCTTATGATTCAATTCACACCACTAGAACAAAGACCTCTCACATTGTATGAAATTATTTTCATTCCACTCGCCATTCTGTCACAGTCCCTACCATGCCAAGCAGACAGCGAGGCGTGGTCCCGCTCCAAGTGGCTCTAGGTGGTATTGAACCCAGGACCTCTCCATTGCTGCTCCAGTTCTTTGCCTCTGAGCCACTCCTCAGTTTGGTATTCTGCTTGCTGTCCATCTAAGCCTGGTTCTGAATGTTGTGCTGATTGCCTTTCTCTGGATCTCCTTGCAATCTGCACCGGTCTATCCTGGTCAAGCTAAGGCAGGTTACCCAATCAACCAGGGTATAAAACACTGCCTCACTCTAAGGGATTTGTCAGTTCATTGTTCTGCGATTGTCCTGTCTTTGCCAACGGTTCCTGTGTTTGTTTTCAGCTACAAGACTGACCCCGGCTTCTGACCCTGGCTACATTTATCATTTACTCTGAATTCTGGAATCCCTGACCACGGCTATATTTTGATTATCCTTTGGCAAATCCCTATCAAGCCCCCGTGCACAGACTCACAGCCCAGGTAGTGTCTTACCTTATTACCGTGGGCTGTGTGTACTTGCAAGGGTGAGCATACAAATCTGCAAAATTCACTCAAGGTAAGCCCTTACACATTCTTTTTGTTCCTTCCCTATGACTCCCCTGTCAAACACCTCCCTTGGAAAAGGACAAACGACCCGAGGGGAGGACCGCCAAGGAGGAGAGAGCCAAAGCCAATCCCCCCAAAAATGTTTTTAAAAAACCACACCACAGCAGAGAACTCATTGCGGGGGGGTATCATCCCCATCCCGACCTCGCCTTCTTTCTGCCTACTGCAGATTACTAGTCCCTTATCTCGGACCTTTCCTACTGGTGAGCTCTTTTTTCACTTAAGATGTGGGCTTCCTTCCCCTGGGCCATTTAATCTCCCCCTCTTGTGTCTATACCCCTCCCCCCTTGTAATAATCCTAGGTTTCCCCTTTTCTTTAAAGACAAAAAAAAAAGAACATATACACTAATTCTCCTATCCCTTTCACCCCCCCTCCCAACTTCTCAGTTATCCACAGCCCCTCCTATATTTCTATACCTTACACCCATTTATGCACTCAACATTTTTTAATGTTTACATGTCGTGTAGATAATATCTACATCCATGACTTTTAATCCATTGAGTCCTTCCCACACAAAAAAGATACAACACCAAGACCCCCCCCCCCAAAAAAACTAAGAAGTGAAGACAATGAAAATGATAGTGCCAGGCTCCCTTTTATCCAACGAATCCTCAACCCTCCCTCTCATTCCCCCCCCCCCCCCCCAAAAAAATAAAAAAAATTATGTGCACCCTTATTTTTATTATATATATATATTATATATATATATATACACACACACACACACACATCCCTTCAGAGGGGGGTTCCCCCCCCATTTCTCACCCTTAAAGTGTAAGACCCTCCCCGCCCTTTTATCTTCCTTAAATGAAACCCCTTTTACCATATCTATCTAAACTTCCCAGAAATGCAAGCCCCTTACTTAGCCCCTACCTCCCGTGTACTTCAACCCCCCCCTTCCTCGTACTCAAATAAGGAGTCCTTGGGAAAGAAAAATAAATAAAAATAAAATAAAAATTATATACATAGATACATACAAACACACACACACACATATATCCCACTCCCATCTCTCACCTAGCATGACTTTACATATGTGAACCCCTTAAACCTTATCAACACATATGTATATACACACACACCTATATATACATATATACATACGTCTATTAAAAGTACATGAGCGCGTATGGCCCTTCCTAGATATTTACTACATATACCTTCAACCTATTAAACATGTCCTGTCTCCCCCCCCACAAAAAAAGGGGAGGGGGTAGGGGAAAAAATTGTTCTGCTTTCCTCCTGAGCATTAACAGACTTATTCCGTCATATCCTGCGCCAGGTTGTTCCAGAGCCCATCTCCCTTTTGAATAGGAATGACCCGAACAACCCCCCCCCCCCCTGTTCGGTTCGCACCAGAACCTTCGAACGGACCGACCGTTCGCGCGAACATTTAGAACCCCATTGACGTCTATGGGACTCGAACGTTCAAATTCAAAAGTGCTCATTTTAAAGCCTAATATGCAAGTTATTGTCTTAAAACGGGTTTGAGAACCTGGGTCTTGCCCCAGGGAACATGTATCAAGGTAGTTTTTTCTGGAGCAGTGATTTTAATGACGCTTAAAGTGAAAAAAAAAATATATATGAAAAATTCCTTTAAATATCGTACCTGCTGGGTGTCTATAGTAGTGGCAGGTGTTTAGAACTGTCCCTGCACAAAATGAGATTACTATAAAAAAAAAGTAATTAAACCACTTAAGGACCGCCTCCTGCACATATACGAATGGGAGAGCTGTGTGTAAACACAGCTTTCCCGGTCTTCACTGTGGCGCCGTCATTAATTGGGTGTTCCCTTTTATAGGGAAACACAATCAATGACGCCACACCTACAGCCACACCCCCCTACAGTTAGAAACACAAATGAGGTCACACTTAACCCCTTTGGCGCCCCCTTGTGGTTAACTCCCAAACTGCAATTTTCACAGTAAACAATGCATTTGTAATGCATTTTTTGCTGTGAAAATGACAATGGTCCCAAAAATGTGTCAAAATTGTCTGAAGTGTCCGCCATAATGTCGCAGTCATGTAAAAAAAAAAAAAATTGCTGATCGCCGCCATTAGTAGTAAAAAAAAAAAAAAAGAAATTATAAAAATGCAAAAAACTATCCCCTATTTTGTAAACGCTATAAATTATGAAAAAAGGACGCCAATTTTGTTTAGGAGCCACATCGCAGGACCGCGCAATTGTCAGTTAAAGCGACGCAGTGCCGAATCGCAAAAACTGGCCAGGTGCCTAAAGGTCCGGGTCTTAAGTGGTTAAAACTGCTTGCGGCTTTAACGTAATGTCTGGTCCCTGCAATATGGATGAAAATCATTGAGAAAAATAGCACAGACACAGACAGTACACACACCACGTAACTTTAGGTGCACACTGCAGAGGACACATGCAGTACACACCACGTAGCTTTAGGTGCACACTGCAGAGGATACAGGCAGTACACCACGTCAGAATACTGCAGCTAGCACAACCACCTGACTGCCAGTAAATTAGTAAGAGCAAATCTAGCTAAACTATACAGTGTGTGTGTGTATAAATATATATATATATATACACACACACACACACACACCTGGGAAGAATATATATCCTCTACACACTAACTTTAACTGACTAGCCTGCCTGCTCTATTTACCTACAAAAAAATTACACTCTCTCTTCTCTCTCTTAACCACCGCCACAACACACTACACAAGGCCGACCTGCAGGCGGCCTTTTATAGTGTGGGGCGTGTACTAAACCCCCTGAGCCATAATTGGCCAAAGCCACCCTGGCTTTGGCCAATTATGGCTCTCTGTTTTTTGCAAGCTGCGATTGGCCAAGCATGCAGGTCATAGTGCATGCTTGGCCAAGCATCAGCCAGCAATGCACTGCGATGCCACAGTGAATTATGGGCCATGACACGCAACTCGAATTTGGCGCGAACGGACCGTAACGTTCCTAATTCGACGAACGGACGAACATACGATGTTCGAGTCGAACATGAGTTCAACTCGAACACGAAGCTCATCCCTACCTTTGAACTCCAACATGAAGCTCCTGTCCAAAATACTGGCCTTGAGGTTACAGGAATATATAGTTAAATTGATCCATTTGGATCAAACAGGGTTCATGAAGGGCCGAGAGGCAAGTGATAATACCATTTGCACCCTCCATGTTATGCACTGGGTGCATAAATGACCAAATCAGAATCCGAGTGTAGTAATCTCAATGGATGCGGAGAAAGCTTTTGATAGGGTGGGCTGGGGGTTCATGGTCAGAGTTCTGAGGGAGATGGGCCTGAAAGAAAGGATGATGGGATGAGTGATGGCATATGCAAATCCCAGAGCGAGGGTAAAAGTAAATGGGAGATTATCAGATTATTTTGAGATACGGAATGGGACTAGGCAGGGGTGCCCCCTGTCCCCACTGTTATTCGCTCTGGTGTTGGAGCCCTTTTTATGTACAATTAGGGGAAATAGGAAGATCAAGGGGATAGTAATTGGATCTACGGAACATAAGATATCAGCGTACGCAGATGATTTTTTACTGTACCTTTCCTCACCTCAGAAATCCATGATGGAATTAATGAAGGAGATAAGAAAAATTAGTTTTTTTTATCAAATTTCAAAAAAAATATTGAAAAGGCGGTAGTTATGCCAATTCATGTATCCCTGAGGTTGAGAAAAAAAATTACAGAAAGCCTTCTCCTTTGAATGGCGTACAGACGCTCTATCTTATCTTGGGACCTATATAACTCCAGATGTAAAACGATTATACGATCTAAATTATGGTCCATTGGTTGCTTCGATAATACAAGACTTGAAGAAATTGAGAGGCCACATGTGAGGGTAAATGCACTTAAAATGAATATAATCCCTAGGCTTATTTATGTCTTGCATGCCATTCTGATAACTGCCACAGAATTTTTGCAACCAAATAAGGAGTGCCCTTATGACTTTTGTATGGGGAGATAAACACCCCAGACTGGCATATGAGATGCTGAGAAGACCAAAGGGGGAGGGAGGGGTAGGCCTCCCGGATATAGGGATCTACTACAGAGCCATGGCCCTGGTTCGTATTATGAACTGGTGCCATGATACAGATAGTAAAGGATGGGTATCAGTGGAAACGTTGGCAGGAAGGAATTTGGAAGGGGCACCATGGATACCGCCTGTTCATAGGGGATTGTCGGAATATGTATAACCCCTGAACAAAGCAACACTTACAATATGGGACAGAATGAATAAGACAGGAAGATTAGCTCCCCCGATATCATCCTTGACACCCCTGGAAGGTTTTCCCTGGTTTCCTCCGGGGAAGAAAAGAGGTAGTTTAGGGTGCTGGGGTAGGGGGGGGGGGGGAACTGTGCAGGAGTGGCACCACAAGGGAAACTTCTTCGAATTGGGGGATTTAGTAAAGAATATGAGGAAGGTAGTAATGGCGGAATGGAAATACGGTCAGTTGAGGGACTGGTTCAATAAATGGAATCATCAGATGAGACCCGCAAATCCTTTGAACACCTTTGAGGTTATCTCGAATGTGTAAGTTGGTGTTGAGTGCTCACGGTCATACAACTCCCTACTACATTCGTGAGTGGGAAAAGGAACTAGGCCATAATTTTACGACAGAACAAGTGGATAGATTGATGGAGACAACACACCACTCCTCAATTAGTTCCTATACACAAGAGATGTCCGATAAATTTCTCACTAGATGGTACCGGACTCCGACCCATCTATGTACCCGTCAGAGGAATATCAATTGCTGGAGGGGATGCAACCAGAAGGGGTCATTTTTACATTTATGGTGGCACTGTCCCAAGATTAAGACATTTTGGGATGAGATTACACCCTGGATAAAAAAAGAACACTTTGAGCTATTGAGCCCTCCACACTACATTTCCTTTTTCATGGGATGCCATCATCTAATAAATTTTATAAAAGAAGTGTCACTCCACACTTGCTAAATGTAGCTAAGGAACTAATTCCTAGATTCTGGAAACAATCGAGATGCCCCACGATAAAGGATTGTAAGGGGGGGGGGGATGAGAGGATTATGGAGTCGGTGAGATGGGTACATACAGAGATCAACAAGACAAATTTAAGGTGGGCAGGATGGTTATACTATTCCTCCGAGATAGTGACGGACTGACCCTGAGGGTGGGGCGATGGGAGGAGAGCCAAGCCAGGGTTTTTTTTTTTTTATGTGTTTGTTTGTTTTTTTTCCTGTTTAGTTGGCATTTCCCCCTTTGGGGATACTGTGTGTATGAGTGTTTCCCACCACCCAAGGGTGCTCTGTAGGGAAGAGTAAGTATATGTGAGGGGCAAGAGTGTTACTGGTCCTAAAGGGGGGGAGGGGAAGGGAGAGAGGAGAAGAGACATTTTTTCTTTATTTTTTTCTTTCCTCCTCTCTCTTTTAGGGGGACCTGCGCAGGATAGGTGCAGAGTATGTTTATACGTGCTTAGGACGAGAGCAAAATTAGAATGAAGAGGAAAATTTCAAGTAATGAAAGGATTAGGGGGAGGGGGAGAGGGTTAAGAGAATTTTATTAGATTAGGTGGAACTTTTTCGGTTTCGCCTCCCCCTCTTACTTTCTTGCTTTCCTTCCTGAGGGGAAAAGAGAAATATAGGGCATTATTAAGCACCTTTTTAAAAATAAATAAATAAAATAGAATGAAAAGGGCAAAACAGGAGTATAGATCCAGAGCAATCCAAGGGGAAAGGGGGAACAAGTGTTATATGTTAAAAGGATTTTATAAGGAGAAATTGTATGCATTGTTTTTGTCTGTCTCTGTTTATTGTTTCTTTTTTACTTTGATTGTAAAATGAGATTTGCTAGAATAAAAAGGAAAAAAAGTGATTATAAAAAAAAAAAAAATAGCCACGGTTAACATAAGCTTAATGCCGCGTACAGACGTTCGGACATTCCGACAAAAAAACATGGATATTTTTCCGACAGATGTTGGCTTAAAGGAGTTGTAAAGGAAAACATTTGTTTGCTGAAATGACTGTTTAAAGGAGACATAATAGTTAACTGATTCCTTTAAAAAAACGATTAAAAATAGATAAAAATCAATCATATAATGTACCTGCAGTTTCAGTTTTGTTTTTGCATGCCGTTTTCCTAGTTCTGTGATGTACAGAGCCAATACAGGGCAGTGATGGTTTGGAAAACGAAAGTGATTGGTGCCGAGGGGTTTTAGACATTAGTGACCACAGAGAGAATGCTCCCAGTACTGTGGTTATAAGGAAACAGACAACCACTAAGTGTGGAGATCAGAGAAGGATTACAGCAACTTCAGAGCAAAAACTAACAATGAGGACATGAAAACAGCATTTCATTAAGGTAAAGGAAGCTATAAAGATAAAAAAAAAAAAAAATCCTTTACAAACCCTTTAACCACTTCAGACCCGCGCTATAGCCGAATGACGGCTACATCGCGGGTCTAAAAAACCAAGCTGCTGTCTTTTGACGGCCGCCCCTTTGGGCGTTTCCAGAGCGCGCAGCGGGGAAGCTCTGTGTTGGCCGTGTCCCTTGGACACAGCCAATCACAGATCGCGGTGAACGGCCAATCAGAGTGGCCATTTGCGATGCGATCTGTGCGGCGAATGAGAGATGATCTCATATGTAAACATACGAGATCATCTCTCATCGCCGTTTTACACAGAGACAGCGTCCTGTCTCTGGAGAGGAGACCGATCTGTGTCCCTTGTACATAGGGACACATATAGGTCACCTGCCCCAGTCACCCCCCCTCCCCCCACAGTTAGAACACTATGTAGGGAATACATTTAACCCCTTCCTCACCCCCTAGTGTTAACCCCTTCAATGCCAGTCACATTTATATAGTAATTAGTGCATATTTATAGCACTGATCGCAGTATAAATGTGAATGGCGCCAAAAATGTGTCAAAAGTGTCCAATGTGTCCGCCATAACGTCGTAGTCCCAATAAAAAAAAAAAAAAAAACGCAGATCGCCGCCATTTCTAGTAAAAAAAAATTATAATTCTGTCCCTTATTTTGTAAGCGCTATAACTTTTGCGCAAACCAGTCACTTATTGCGATTTTTTTTTTTTTTTACCAAAAAATATGTAGAAGAATACGTATCGCCCTAAACTGAGAAAAAAAAAATGTGTTTTTTTTTTTAATTGGGATAATTATTATAGCAACAAGTAAAAAATATTGTATTTTTTTTCAA
Source organism: Rana kukunoris (assembly GCA_029574335.1). Taxonomy (NCBI): domain Eukaryota; kingdom Metazoa; phylum Chordata; class Amphibia; order Anura; family Ranidae; genus Rana; species Rana kukunoris. The sequence continues at coordinate 366,944,460 of CM056050.1, forward strand.
AATTGTGACTCTTTTTTGTTTATAGCGCAAAAAATAAAAACCGTACAGGCAATCAAATACCACCAAAAGAAAGCTCTACTTGTGGGGAAAAAAGGACGTCAATTTTGTTTGGGAGCCACGTCGCACGACCGCGCAATTGTCAGTTAAAGCGACGCAGTGCCGGAAGCTGAAATTTCACCTGGGCAGGAGGGGGGTATATGTGCCCAGTAAGCAAGTGGTTAAACTTGTACACACACGGTCGCACAAAATTCTGTCAGAAATTCCGACAGAAAATGTCCGATGGAGCCTACATACAGTCGGAATTTCCAACAAGCTCCCATCGAACATATGTTGTCGAAAATTCCAAGTGTGTGTCTACGCAGCATTAGATGTTTGAGCAGAAGTCCATCCAAAATATGTTATTTTTTTTCTTAAATAACTTGATAAAATCACACATTGGCCTCAAACCACCTCCTGGCCGTCCCATAGCAGATTTACTGCTACAGGGTGGTCGCTCTGTGCAGAATCATGTACATATACACGATTCTGCACTTCCCGGTAAGGCACATGCCGCTTCTGCTGTGATCAGTCACAGCAAAAGCCGATCAGTTGGTGCCAGCCAATGGATGTCCGCCGACACTCGCTGATTGTCGAGAAGAGAGGCTGGATGGAGCTCTGCATATAAAATAGAGAAATCATAAGGCCTAAAGTACATATTAAAACATGTACATCAAACATTGAAAATGTGAGTATATCTTACACAATATAGGTGGAAGAATCATATGTGGCCCAACAATTCCAGTCCCAAAACATCCAGGAATCAGAAGGCCATTCAAGAGAAGGCAGCCTAGTATGTAAAGAAAATCATACTTACCTGCTCTGTGCACTGGTAGTGGCTTTGTCAGAACCTGGATCACCTGCTAGCGGCACAATGCTTCCCAGAGCGGAAGATTGTAGTTCCAGTGTCCTCTAGCAACTGTCTACCAGCAGCCATCAGATGGCATTAATCAGTTTCCACCTGATGCTGGCTGCTGGCAGGGTATTTTGTTTATCCTCTACATTTACCCCTCACTCCAATGCTGCCTTTGTCCTAATCCCACTATTGGTTCATTCTTCCTATATGTTCCCATCACCTCCAGTTTACTATGCTTTTCTGTGTTCCCTATTTTTTTCAATTTGGCACTGCGCTACTTTATTTCACCCAAAAAAAAAAAATTAAAGCAGGAATACATTTTTTGACAAATCCTTTATTAAAAAAGTGTACTTCGATGTAAATCCATTGTCAATCACGCCACCCGGCAATTGACAGCTGATGACTCATGAGTTGTTAAGGACCCTGCAGCCGGTTTCCTAGCCATGCTCCTTAACCACTTCCTGCCCGGCCTATAGCAAATTGACGGCCGGGAAGCGATTCTCTTAGGCCCTGTACACACGATCAGTCCAAACTGATGAAAAACGGACTGAAGTTCAGTTTCATCAGTCCAAACCGACCGTGTGCATGGCCCTTCAGTCTTTTGTCCTTCAGTGCAAAGTTTTAAAACTTGCTTTAAAATCGGACTGATGGACGCCTACCGAACGGTCAAAACCGATGGTTAGTACGCAAAAGCATCAGTTCAAAACCCACGCATGCTTGGAAGAATTAAACTTAATTTTTTTCTGCACATTGTCGTGTTTTACGTCACCGCGCTTTGACACGATCGGTTTTTGAACTGATGGTGTGTACGCACATCAGACCATCAGTCTGAACTGATGAAGCTGAACTTCAGTCCATTTTCATCAGTTTGGACTGATCGTGTGTACAGGGTCTTAATTTGATTGGGCGTCATATGACATGCCAGCGTGCAACGCAGTTATCACTGGTGCCGTTTGTCAGTCTGACACACTACATCTTCGATCGTGGTATAGAGCCTCCGACGGAGGCTCCTTACCACGTGATCAGCTATGACCAATCACAACTGATCATAGTGTGAAATAGGGAGTGTCGGTAAACAGAATTCCTAAGATCGGGCTGATAGGGAGAGCCGATCAGCGGCTCTCCCTGTCAAGAGGGGGGAGTCTGTGCCGAAAATCAGCACACTGATTATCAGCACAGCCCCCATCAGCTGCCAGTCTGTGCCCCATCAAGAAAACCAGTCAGTGACCATAACAGTGCCAATGAGTGCCCCATCAGTAATGCCTGTCAGTGCCCTTCAGATGCCAATCAGTAATCCCTGTCAGCTCCTCATCAGTGCTGCCTATCTAGTGTCACCTATCAGTAACACCCATCAGTGCTACATATCAGTGTAGCCTATCGGTGCCCATCAGTACTGCATATCAGTGCCACCTATCAATTCTCATAAATTCTACATATCAAAAATGTCAGTCTGAGTTTGTTTAGCAAAAAAAAAATACCACCAAAAGAAAGCTCTATTTGTGGAAAGAAAATAATAGAAATTTGGTTTGGGTACAGTGTTGTATGTCCTGGGCAGGAAGGAGCGAAATTGCTTGGTATTGAAGTGGTTATCAACCAGCTTACACTGTGACATACCATTTGCCCAACACTACAGTCTGATACTCAAGTGGTTAAGATAACCATGGCAAAAACTGATGTGCGCTTGACTTTTGTATACTTCAGAACTGCCTACCTCCCCATGAAGGACAGTGAGAAAATAAAAATGGCTTGATGTACCATAGAAAAAGGTTATACGGAGGTCATAAGCACCTGCAATGCCGATTTCACACTAGTGCGGTACGATTGGGATGTATCCATGATTTTCATACTTTGCCCTTGGTTTTAGCCAAGAGAAGGCAGCCTAGTATGTAAAGAAAATCATACTTACCTGCTCTGTGCACTGGTAGTGGCTTTGTCAGAACCTGGATCACCTGCTAGCGGCACAATGCTTCCCAGAGCGGAAGATTGTAGTTCCAGTGTCCTAGCAACTGTCTACCAGCAGCCATCAGATGGCATTAATCAGTTTCCACCTGATGCTGGCTGCTGGCAGGGTATTTTGTTTATCCTCTACATTTACCCCTCACTCCAATGCTGCCTTTGTCCTAATCCCACTATTGGTTCATTCTTCCTATATGTTCCCATCACCTCCAGTTTACTATGCTTTTCTGTGTTCCCTATTTTTTTCAATTTGGCACTGCGCTACTTTATTTCACCCAAAAAAAAAAAATTAAAGCAGGAATACATTTTTTGACAAATCCTTTATTAAAAAAGTGTACTTCGATGTAAATCCATTGTCAATCACGCCACCCGGCAATTGACAGCTGATGACTCATGAGTTGTTAAGGACCCTGCAGCCGGTTTCCTAGCCATGCTCCTTAACCACTTCCTGCCCGGCCTATAGCAAATTGACGGCCGGGAAGCGATTCTCTTAGGCCCTGTACACACGATCAGTCCAAACTGATGAAAAACGGACTGAAGTTCAGTTTCATCAGTCCAAACCGACCGTGTGCATGGCCCTTCAGTCTTTTGTCCTTCAGTGCAAAGTTTTAAAATCGGACTGATGGACGCCTACCGAACGGTCAAAACCGATGGTTAGTACGCAAAAGCATCAGTTCAAAACCCACGCATGCTTGGAAGAATTAAACTTAATTTTTTTCTGCACATTGTCGTGTTTTACGTCACCGCGCTTTGACACGATCGGTTTTTGAACTGATGGTGTGTACGCACATCAGACCATCAGTCTGAACTGATGAAGCTGAACTTCAGTCCATTTTCATCAGTTTGGACTGATCGTGTGTACAGGGTCTTAATTTGATTGGGCGTCATATGACATGCCAGCGTGCAACGCAGTTATCACTGGTGCCGTTTGTCAGTCTGACACACTACATCTTCGATCGTGGTATAGAGCCTCCGACGGAGGCTCCTTACCACGTGATCAGCTATGACCAATCACAACTGATCATAGTGTGAAATAGGGAGTGTCGGTAAACAGAATTCCTAAGATCGGGCTGATAGGGAGAGCCGATCAGCGGCTCTCCCTGTCAAGAGGGGGGAGTCTGTGCCGAAAATCAGCACACTGATTATCAGCACAGCCCCCATCAGCTGCCAGTCTGTGCCCCATCAAGAAAACCAGTCAGTGACCATAACAGTGCCAATGAGTGCCCCATCAGTAATGCCTGTCAGTGCCCTTCAGATGCCAATCAGTAATCCCTGTCAGCTCCTCATCAGTGCTGCCTATCTAGTGTCACCTATCAGTAACACCCATCAGTGCTACATATCAGTGTAGCCTATCGGTGCCCATCAGTACTGCATATCAGTGCCACCTATCAATTCTCATAAATTCTACATATCAAAAATGTCAGTCTGAGTTTGTTTAGCAAAAAAAAAATACCACCAAAAGAAAGCTCTATTTGTGGAAAGAAAATAATAGAAATTTGGTTTGGGTACAGTGTTGTATGTCCTGGGCAGGAAGGAGCGAAATTGCTTGGTATTGAAGTGGTTATCAACCAGCTTACACTGTGACATACCATTTGCCCAACACTACAGTCTGATACTCAAGTGGTTAAGATAACCATGGCAAAAACTGATGTGCGCTTAACTTTTGTATACTTCAGAACTGCCTACCTCCCCATGAAGGACAGTGAGAAAATAAAAATGGCTTGATGTATCATAGAAAAAGGTTATACGGAGGTCATAAGCACCTGCAATGCCGATTTCACACTAGTGCGGTACGATTGGGATGTATCCATGATTTTCATACTTTGCCCTTGGTTTTAGCCACGTTTTCTAAAAGCGCAACAAAGATGCAGCTTGCAGGACTTTAGTTGTGCTTTCAGAAATCACGGAAAAACATGCAACTTAATAGAAAGTCAATGGGGACTAAAACGATGAGGCTAAAAGCACAGCCAGAGTGCACAAAAATCATAAATGCAATCGCACCACAGCCAAACAGCAACGCACCAGTCTGAACCCAGCTTAACAGGTCTAAAAAAATAAAAACTGTCTCAAACTGGTCTCCAATGGAACAGATGCAACAATGTCCCTAAATACATCTTGCATCTGTCTGTTTATCAAAGCTTATGTTACCTCAACATTGCATATTCCTGAATGTGTCTGTTGTACCATGTACTTGTGTAAAAAATATCCAGTTCTCTTTGGATTGCTTCCTTTCTGTAAAATATCTGGTGATCCCGCTAGTGCCCCTGCTTTCCTATTTCAAACTAGCCAAGCTAGGCATGAGAACACATCCATCTTAGCGTGGTCAGTTTTCTGTCCGTGTCTGTCCTCCGGTGGCCAAGACTTGTGCTGTCAACCCTCCCCCTGCACTGTACAGCTTTTCACCGGAAAGATCAGTGTATTGCCGTAAGCCTCTAATGCAGCGCAGAAAAAAAGGTCATGTGATCACTTATAATGTGTGTACATGTGTGATAGATAGAATATAAAAATATATATTGTGACAGGGTACACGATTGTACGTACACCAGTGAGAGACTGGAAAGGTCAGCGTCCCCTGCCCTGGAAGGGGTTAAGCCTGGCCAACAGGTAAACCTCCTCTCTTCCCCCTATTAATTAACAATCACCTGGTAAGGAAGTGGGAAGTGAGAGCTCAGTGTGAGAGGTATGCTGAGTTGGACGGACAGGTTGGAAACTGTCTGCATTGGAGGAACAAGGTCTGTCACAGATAATTGTTTATTTGAACTGTTATTCTGTTTGTTTTATACTGGAGGCTGGAATAGCCCCTCCAGTACAGTGTAGTGAGGGACACTACTGTTAGCCTCCTAAATTGGAGTAGGCCATTTTGTTTTGTATTATTTATTTTGAGTGCAATAAAGCCGTATTTATTGTTTCAGATCAGCGACTTTGCTGCATTACATTACCGCTATTTCTGCGACTTTGTCACTATATTATATATATTATATATTAGTACAGGACGCCGTGACTGGGTCCTGGAAGGACGCTATATTTCACCTGAAGTTATTTGTGGGTTTTTCTTTGCATCCCAAACTATTTTCCTGGCAGTTGTGGCTGAAATTTTGAAAAAGTACATCAGGTTGGAAACATCCGTAGCATGGGACATGTGAGGATAAACCGTCAGTCATGCAGCAGCCAAGGGGTGCACACAGTATTCTACAGCAGGGCCATCTTTAATATGGTTTGGGCCCTGGGCAAACATTTTTTTTGGGCCTGGCTGGTTCGCATGTATGCTTTTTGGTGGCCCTCATTTGTGCAGGCACAGCAGCCTATTGATTTGAATGGGCTGCCATGCCTTTGTTTCCTGCAGAAAAAAGGTGCATTTAGCATTTTAAAAATACAGTTGCCTTAAAATCCATTCTGCTTTTGCACCATGCTACTTACCTGCAGTTCTTGCACATACAAATGCACTGTATTTTTAAAAGCGTGACCTAAACGTCTAAAAATGCAGCAAGTTTGACAGTGCAGGAACTGCAGATAAGTCACAGCAGACAGCAGAATGGATAGAGTGCTGTATTTCATTGCTTGATGGGCATAGGTGTGCCGTGTGCGTAGCCTATTACATGAGGCATGCGCTTTTCTTTGCAGGAAATGCAGCCAAAACACATACAGGTGAACCAGCCAGGCCCAAAACAAGCCTATCAAGCAGTTAAATACAGACAGTAATGTCATGTGCTCTGAGGCCTTACTCAGCCTGGACTGCAGGTCTGGCCTGTGATTTAAAGAGTTCCTGTATTTTACACATGGCATGGGGTCTCATGGTGCTAAAGCAGAATGGACAGACGGCGCTGTGACCCCATGCCATGTGTAAAATACAGGAACTTTTTAAAACACTAACCAGGCCTGCAGTGTATCAAATAATATAAAGACTTTGGGCACACGCTACAGAAAACTTCTATTTACAATATAGCAAACAGTGACATACCTTGGAGTGCAGGACATGAAATAGAAGTCAGCCTCGGGAAGAGCAAACTAGGGATGCCATAAAATCACATTCTAATTTACTTTTATATACAAGCAGCACCCAGTGGCAGGAAGGGAGAAGTGCACGTCTAAAGGGAAGCCAGGGGTGCTGTACATTTTATAACACTGGGAAGGGAAGCAGTACTGCGTGCCGCTGATGATTTTCAGCGCGGATTTGTGGGCAGCACAGGGGCTTAACGGGCGGCTCTGCTTTGGGCCCCCAACAGTGACAGGGCCCTGGGCAGCTGCCCCTGTTTGCCCTATGGCAAAGACGGCCCTGTTCTACAGCAGGTCATACAGCAAAGCTAAAGATGAAGGAACATACAAGATAGGAGAGGGATGGATAGCTCACGTTTAGCAGAGGGGAGGCAGCGACTCCAGCCAGGCAGTAGCATACCGAGGCGAAGAACAAAACCTGACAGTCTCTCTGACCTGAACCCTCAGCTTGGCATGAAAAAGAACAATATACTTGATGCTCTGAGCCCACAGCCCCAGTTTGACCTGGTCAAAGAATCTGCAAAGTTTCTGAGTCTCCAGAGAGTAGTCAGGAAAGAACAGTAAGTTGGTATTCTGGTATTTCAACTCACCCGCCCTGCAAGCAGCTCTAAAGATCTCATTGCGGTCTCTAAATTTGAGCATCCAAAGGATCAGAGTGCAGGGTTTAGTGCCTGGAGGTCCAGGAACAGGACAAATCCGGTGGGTGCGTTTCACAGTAAAATATGGCGAAAACTGAGCAGCCGGTAGCAGGGCCCTTAGCAGCTCCTCCACAAACAGACGGTTCCTCTTCTCCACTCCTTCAGGCATACGCACGTTCCGGAGGTTGTTCCTCCTGTTCCTATTCTCTGCGCCATCCACCTTGTATTCCAGGGCTTGGACCCGGGTGTGGATGGACAAAGGTAGGGGATGGGTGCTGTGTCTGTCCATTGATGGCAGAAAAGGATTTTACGGTGAGTATAAAAAAAAAAAAAAAAAACATATTATCTCTTATCGCGGCGAAACGTCACAATGTGGATGAGAAGGCCCAATAGCCCTCCATGAGGCAAAGCACATCGCCACAGAAAAATATGGGCCCAGACACCCCACAGTTCCTCGGTGGGGAAAAGAGCCCTCACACAGCTACACCCCAGTAGCAGAGGGAAATATGACAAAGAACAGGGAAGGGAGGATAGGAGGACCCCTGACCCCAGGAATGCTCAGCCAAACAGACCCGCCGAGGCAGGAAGGACTGTACTTACCCATTCAAGCAAGGACCCACTGGCGCATTCCTGACAGGCATACAACAGCGTCTGAGTAGCTGTCGGCCAGGTCCACTGTGAGTGAGACAACACCACAGCCCAGTCATGTGTGGACCCTGGAGCAAAAAAGCCCACCGGCCACCCCAGGAGTCATGGGGTATGTCGTGGCAGACCCAGCCCTTAGCAATGGTGTGCTCACGCTCGCTGGCCGGACTGAGGAGACTATAAGGATCTATATATCCAGCCTGTCACTCAGCCGGCAGTTCATAGAAGATTCTCAAAATATTTCAGAAAATAAAAAATAAAATAAAAATCTCCTCAGGGTGCTGGGCCCAAAGGGAGCCATACGTCCTTTGCTAGGCAGAAAAAAACTGAGGCTGCAGGGAGGAGGGTTATGTCTGGAGGGACCGCCCCCTGGGCGGGGCTGTTTAACTCTGTTAAAGTAACATGTATTTAATTATCTAACATATTCTGCCTAGTCCTCTCCTGTGAACAGGAACATAACCCACTTGTCAAGACTTAAGGCTGTGTCCGTCCATGGACGATAAGAGAAATTAAGCTTTTTCCCCTGTGCCGTGTTCTGTAGGACATCCGGACTAATTCAGGGTGTGTAGGCAGCAAAATATCAAGTCAGGGCCAGGACAATTTACAGAAAGCCAGCAGAGCTGTGGATCCTGCATCCTCTCAGGCTGCCATCTTGGACACGCCCCCCGTGGCTGTAATTTTAGTTGGTCTACATGACCGTGGTTTGGTCACAACAAAACACCGTAATGTTACCCTTCTTGATTAGAGTTTGAACACTGCAGATTGGCATTCTCAATTCCTTGGATCTCTTTTTATATCCCGTTTCCTGTTTTATACAGTTCAACTACTGTTTCCCACAGATCCTTTGACAATTCTTGTGCTTTCCCCATGACTCAGAATCCAGAAACGTAAGTGCAGCACTGGATGAAAGACACAAGGATCTTTCAGAAGTTCAGAAACTCATTGACTGTTTACACACACACACACACTAATTACAAGCAAACAGATCACAGGTGAGGATGGTTACCTTTATTAGCCATTCAAACCCCTTTGTGTCAACTTGTGTGTATGTTATCAGGCCAAAATCACCAGGGTATGTACACTTTTGATCAGGGTCATTTGGGTAGATTCTGTTGTCATAATTTAAAAAGAGTAAACAGTTAATTGATAAATGGTTTCAGCCAAGAGTGAAAGGAAAGTTTTTGTGTTATCATTCATATGCTCAGAAAAATGGCCAAGAAATCCTAAATTCTGCCAGGATATGTAAACTTATAAGCACAACTGTGTGTGTGTGTGTGTATATATGCATACACACGCATATTGTGAGAGGGTTAACTCGTCAGCGGGTGTGTGTGACCCCCTGTATGGGTTCACCACAAATAAAAGATTAGGCACAGCAGACAATGATAGGTGAAAAACAAAAAGGGTGCGGTTTTATACAAAAATAAATAACAGAAAACATCAAAAAAAAACAAATAGAAACCCTGGTCACTTGAGCACTCACTATACACGTTGGTGCTCCTAACACCTGGGTACAGCCTAGTGCTGCCCCAGTCCTTAACTCCCGGCTGTTTAAGTTCTTAGTAGTAGCCACACAGGCTTTGTCTCACCGCACAGAGATCACACTCCCCAGAATATCCACACAGATCCGGTTCCAGGTTGGAGCCTCTCTCCTAGCATGCTGGGAGTTTTTGTAGAGGACTTAATGAGCCCACCTAATTCAGCTGGGCTCATCTCAGCAGGACTCCCAGCACTCCCCCTAGAGGTATAAACTGGCATAAAGCCTGAACCTAGGACATATATATACTGCATCCTTGATGCAACTATGGAATTTAACCTGCCTGCTAGCACAATTATATATATATATATTGTGAACTTCGGGGGTTCTTTAGCTCCGCAAGACAAGTGCTTAAACCGTAGTAGTAAAAGTCTTTATTTGCGATCAAACAAAAACAATGCTTTCTTCAGCACAAGGCAAAGCACCAAAACAAAAGTCCTGCTTGTCTCCAGCATAAATTAAAGAGTCTGTCTTCAGCACAACAAACAAACAAAAAGAAAGGCACATACGGTTTGTAGTAGTAGTCCAGTCCTTCCCAGCAGTGCACAGCCTCTGCAGACACACCTTTACTTCAACACTCCTCCACCATCTGTCAGCACTTCCTATCCTTTTATCTGACTTCCTGGAAGTGGTTAACCCCGTGTGTGCCTGAAGCCAGGGGTCAGAAGGGGAGGCTCTCTTTCCTCCTGAATGTCGCTTCAGAGCCTCCGAAATTCCAGGCCCCTAAATACATTAAAAAAGACAAAGGACTGTAAGCCCGTCCTCTCTGGATCCACTCGATCTATCTTCCTGGAATCTCTCACCCCCTACGGATGACCTCCTGAACCAGTGTTTTTCAAATTGACCAGACTCCAAAAATTGGCGCTATGTAGCGTCCATCCAGGACCCAACCCTGGCGTCCTGTACAAAATACACACACATATATGCACACACAGTATCTCACAAAAATTAGTACCCCCCTCACATTTATGTAATTATTTTATTTTATCTTTTCATGTGACAAAACTGAAGAAATAACACTTTGCTACAATGTAAAGTAGTGAATGCACAGCTTGTATAACAGTGTAAATGTGCTGTCCCCCTCAAAATAACAACACAGCCATTAATGTCTAAACCGCTGGCAACATTCTACTGATTTATACTTCATCAGCCCTCCATGTTTTTCCATATCACACATTGTTAGCCACCCGACAGGGGAGGCGAATTTGTTGGACTCATGTTGGGATTATGCTGTACAGTGTCTCAGACAATATATATTTCTATGTACATTCCTGTATTGTAGACATCTGATGGTTATATGTATTGTATCTATCTGTTGTACAGGACGCCGGGGTTGGGTCCTGGACGGGTGCTATACGGCACCACTATTTGGACTATGGTCCATTTAAATAGAGGGAGAAGGTTCAGGGGGTCACCCAAAAGTGGGTGAAAAGTTCCAGGCAGGCGCTAATTCGGAGAGGACTGGCTTGCAGTCTTCTCTATCTTTAATAAAGTAGTTTGGGGCCTGGAATTTTGGAGGCTCCAAAGTGTTATTTGGGTGGGACGGAGCCTCCACTCCTAAACCTTGGGAGCCAGCGCACATGGTGTTAACTCTCCCAGAGAACCACCCATTAAAGCAGGAAGTGGTGCTGTAGATGGTGAGTGAGTTTGGAGAGTGCACCTGTGAGGACAAGACGGAAGTCTGCTAGCTGCACAGTGAGGACTTTTGAAGTGCAGGGGGTGAAGATTGATCTTGCAACAAACCGTATGTCATCTTTCACTGTTTTGTGCTGGATATAAGCAGACTTTTTGTTGACGCTGGAGCCAAGCGGACTTTTATGTTACAGTTTTTGGCATGCTGAGAAAGCCTTATTTTGCTTTTCTGTGAATAAAAGCCTTTTTCCTTTAAAACAACGGTTTAAGCACTGAATCCCTGTTGAGCTATGGCCCCCAAACGTTACAATTGGTGTTGAGTGCGGGCACAGTGCATTTGCAGGCGCAAAACCGTTTAAAACTAAAAACTGACATTTAAAGAGACAGTGTACTTATGGCATGTCTTGGGTGAAGTCAGCCCAGACATTACAAACAGCACGCAACGACATGGAAGAGGTCATTAGGGCTTTGGCACAAGCCACCGTGACCCAACAGCAAGCGTCAGCGGACGCCAACCGTCTCCATGAGGAAGCGATGGCTCAGCAGCAGCAGGCCCTGGCACAGGCTATAGCTGCGCAGCAGGAAAACACACGGCTGCTAGCCGCCCAGTTTACAGCCCAGCAGGAGTCCACTCAAGCACAGGTGGCTGCCTTGCAGGAGGCAGTACAGCAGCTGGCTCAGGGACAAGAGCAATCGGCCGTTGCCATTAGCAACCCAGTGTCTGTTAGAGCCAGCCATTTTTTGCAAAAACTAACACCCAGCGATGACGTGGAAGCCTTTCTTACCACCTTTGAAAGGATAGCAGAGAGAGAAGCATGGCCCCGGGACCAATGGGCCGGCATTATCTCCCCTTTTCTCACTGGTGACCCGCAAAAGGCCTATTTTGACCTCCCAGCTGAGCACATCAAAGACTATGAACGTCTAAAAGCTGAGATCCTGGCCCGCCTGGGAGTGACCACAGCTGTCCGGGCTCAGAGGGTGCATCGCTGGCGGTACAAATCGGACCAACCACCCAGGTCCCAGATGCATGAACTAATCCAGTTAGTTAAAAAATGGCTGCAGCCGGAAAAATTGTCAGGTCCACAAATGGTGGAACGAGTGGTGATGGACTGGTACCTACGGTCCCTGCCAGATGACCTACAGCGCTGGGTAAGCCATGGAAACCCTACCAACGCTGACCAGCTGGTCGAGCTGGTTGAACGGTACACCGTGGTGGAGGACCTGCTTGGGCCTGCCAAGCGTCGAGAACCCACGCCAAGGACACCCAGACCAGCCACCACCCTGAGGAGAGAAGTCTTGCCAGATGTTGGCATCCGCAGGTCTACACCGTCTGCCATAGAACCACGGAGGTCGGTTCCTGTACCAAAGATGGGAGACATACAATGTTGGCGATGTCGGTCCTGGGGGCATACCCGGGCACAATGCCCACTGCAGGAGGAGCCTATGGAGTGCGGAACTGATCGGAGAAGCTCCTTCAATGTGCAAAGTGTGTGTACCACTCATCTTGATCTGGCTGCAGGACGGTTTGAGTGTGAAGTGTGGGTGAACGACCTTCCTGCCAGGGCCCTACTGGACTCCGGTAGCATGGTAACATTAGTACATGCCAGGGTACTTGGGAGGCTTGGACCAGTGACTAAAACTCTTTGGGTAGTGTGTATCCATGGGGACACCAAGGAGTACCCCTTAGTCCCAGTGACTGTTTCTTATGGCCATGCCTCAGTTACACAGGAGGTCGGGGTGGTAAACAGTTTAATTCATGACATCATAGTGGGGCGGGACTGTCCACTATTTCTGGAACTATGGAATGAGGTACAGATGGGACTACCAGGGGAGCTGGGGACACTGGGCCTGGAAGGGACAGAGTCTGAGGGGTCTGGACCTGAAATGCACACCTCTGATATAGAAATACCTCTCATTGATAATGAAGTCGCAGGGAATGCTAATGTGAAGGATAATGCCCCTGACCCAGGTCTTAAACCCGAGTTGATCTCTGAGGGGGGGGAAGTCTTCCCATTAAAAGTTATGCTGGGGGAGGATGATGTGGAGCTCTCCCCGGTTGAGGAGGATGAAGGGGAACCATCCTCAAGGCCAGTACATCCAGATCTAGATGTGTCCAGGGGTGCATTTGGTACCGCCCAATTACAGGACCCTGCCTTGGTCAATGCTCGAGAGCAGGTTTCTGTTATTGATGGGGTCCCACAAATGCCAGACGCAGATCAGAGGTTCCCTCACTTTGCGTTGAAGGGGGACTTACTGTATCGAGTGGCTGAGAGCCGAGGGGAAACTATGGAGCAGTTGCTGGTTCCCCAACCGTATAGGCGGATGCTCCTCGATCTAGCCCACAACGATGCACTGGGAGGACACCTGGGGGCGGAGAAAACAGAGGCCAGGATAACCGACCGGTTTTACTGGCCAGGGTTGAAGGCCGAGGTTAAAAGATACTGTGTGTCTTGTCCCATTTGCCAGTTAACCGCCCCAGTGCCACACTATAGAAACCCTCTGGTGCCCTTGCCAATTATCGAAGTCCCGTTTGAGCGGATTGCTATGGATCTGGTGGGACCCCTGGTAAAGTCGGCACGGGGGCACCAATACATATTGGTCATCCTAGATTACGCAACTAGGTATCCAGAAGCCGTCCCTTTGAGGAAGACCTCCTCTAAGGCCATTGCCAGGGAATTGTTTCAAATGTTCTCGCGAACTGGGTTCCCCAAAGAGATCCTGACAGACCAGGGTACCCCTTTTATGTCAAAGGTGATGGCGGACTTGTGCAAATTGTTTCAAATTAAACAGTTGCGGACGTCCGTCTACCACCCGCAGACCGATGGCCTAGTCGAAAGATTTAATAAAACCCTAAAGTCCATGTTGAAAAGAGTAGTCCAAAAAGATGGGAAGGATTGGGATATGTTACTCCCTGCCCTGTTGTTTGCTATCCGGGAGGTCCCACAAGCATCCACAGGTTTCTCGCCATTTGAGTTAGTGTATGGACGAAGGCCCCGGGGGTTACTCGACCTGGTAAAAGAAACGTGGGAAAGTGAGTCCTCACCACACAAAACGGTGGTAGAGCATATCTCTCAAATGCGAGAGAGGGTGGCTAAGGTGATGCCGCTGGTGAGGGAGCACATGCAGAAGGCCCAGGATGCCCAAAGGAGAGTGTATAACAGGTTGGCTAAAATTAGACAGTTCCAAGTAGGAGACCGGGTGGCTGTTCTAATACCCACGGTGGAGAGTAAATTCTTGGCCAAGTGGCAGGGCCCATTTGAGGTAGTAGAGAAAGTCGGTGAGGTGGACTACAAGGTACACCAGCCGGGGAAAAGAAAACCATACCAGATCTATCACATTAATTTGTTGAAACCCTGGAGAGACAGAGAACAAGTGTCTGCGGTAGTAGGGGTACAGTCAGGGGACCATGCAGGGATCGACTTGGTGCAGGCTGCTGCTACCCTGACTAGGCCCCAAACCCAGCAAACAAAAGAGTTTCTACAAAGAAATAGAGACATGTTTTCAGAGTTGCCCAGTCGCACCAACGTCATCGAGCATGACATTGTGACCGAGCCCAATGTAAAAGTCAGGTTAAAGCCTTACCGTATCCCAGAAGCGCATAGGGTGTCAGTGTCGGAAGAGGTTAAAAGAATGTTCGAGCTTGGAGTCATTGAAGAGTCGCAGAGCGAATGGTCAAGCCCAATTGTGTTGGTACCCAAGCCCAACGGCACCCTCCGCTTCTGCAACGACTTCAGAAAGCTTAATGAAGTCTCCAAGTTTGACGCATATCCAATGCCACGAGTAGATGAGCTAATTGAGAGGTTGGGTCCTGCCAGGTACATTACCACGCTGGACCTCACAAAAGGGTACTGGCAGATTCCCCTGACTAAGGAAGCCAGGGAGAAGACAGCCTTCTCTACTCCGGAAGGCCACTTCCAATATAAGAGGATGCCATTTGGTCTACACTCAGCCCCTGCCACGTTCCAAAGGGCCATGGACAAAACTCTGCGTCCACACCAACGGTACGCTTCTGTCTACCTAGATGACATAGTCATCTTCAGCACTGATTGGGAGTCCCACCTTCCCCGGGTTCAGGCAGTCGTAGACTCCCTTAGAATAGCAGGGTTCGCCATCAACCCCGAGAAGTGTGCCATTGGGATGGAGGAAGCAAAATACCTAGGGTATATTGTGGGTAGAGGACTGGTGAAGCCCCAAATGAGTAAGGTGGAAGCCATACAGGACTGGCCCCGTCCCCTAACCAAGAAGCAGGTCAGGGCATTTTTGGGCATAGTTGGCTATTATAGGAGGTTTGTCCCCAACTTTGCCACTATTGCTGCACCGCTGACCGACCTGACCAAAGGCAGAAAGTCAGTGATGATAAAGTGGAACGCCGAGGCCGAGACAGGTTTTCAAAAGCTTAAGACAGCGTTGTGTCAAGATCCGGTGCTTGTAGCTCCAGATTTTACAAAAGATTTTGTAGTGCAGACAGATGCTTCAAGTGAAGGGTTGGGAGCGGTCCTGTCTCAGGAAATCAATGGAGAAGAGCACCCTGTGGTTTTTCTTAGTAGAAAGCTGACGGCAGCTGAGAGAAACTACGCGGTGGTGGAGCGGGAGTGTCTGGCCATCAAGTGGGCTTTGGACTCCCTACGATATTTCCTCCTGGGCAGGAAGTTTCGCTTGGTGTCAGACCATGCTCCTCTTACCTGGATGAGACATAATAAGCACACCAATGCCAGGGTAACAAGGTGGTTCCTTTCTCTCCAGGAGTTCAATTTCGTGGTAGAGCACAGACCCGGGAGACAGCATCAGAATGCCGATGCCCTCTCCCGAGTCCATTGCATGGTGTCTACTGATGCCTCCAACACCTCCGCGTTGAGGCAGAGGGGGGGGATATGTACAGGACGCCGGGGTTGGGTCCTGGACGGGTGCTATACGACACCACTATTTGGACTATGGTCCATTTAAATAGAGGGAGAAGGTTCAGGGGGTCACCCAAAAGTAGGTGAAAAGTTCCAGGCAGGCGCTAATTCAGAGAGGACTGGCTTGCAGTCTTCTCTATCTTTAATAAAGTAGTTTGGGGCCTGGAATTTTGGAGGCTCCAAAGTGTTATTTGGGTGGGACGAAGCCTCCACTCCTAAACCTTGGGAGCCAGCACACATGGTGTTAACTCTCCCAGAGATCCACCTATTAAAGCAGGAAGTGGTGCTGGAGATGGTGAGTGAGTTTGGAGAGTGCACCTGTGAGGACAAGATGGAAGTCTGCTAGCTGCACAGTGAGGACTTTTGAAGTGCAGGGGGTGAAGATTGATCTTGCAACAAACCGTATGTCATTTTGCTTTCACTGTTTTGTGCTGGATATAAGCAGACTTTTTGTTGACGCTGGAGCCAAGCGGACTTTTATGTTACAGTTTTTGGCATGCTGAGAAAGCCTTATTTTGCTTTTCTGTGAATAAAAGCCTTTTTCCTTTAAAACAACGGTTTAAGCACTGAATCCCTGTTGAGCTATGGCCCCCAAACGTTACACTGTTGAAAAGCAATAAATACACATTTACCCTTAAAGCGCTGGCAACAAGAGTGAGTACACCCCTAAGTGAAAATATCGAAATTAGGCAAAAAATTTCAATATTTTGTGTGGCCGCCATTTTTTTCCAGCACTGCGTCAAAGTGGAGGTCCGCCTACAAAAAGAAAAGCCAGCAGCTACAAATACTGCAGCTGCTGACTTTTAATAAATGGACACTTACCTGTCCAGGGTGCCCGTGATGTCGGCAGCCGAGTTGAGGGAATCAGGAAGTGAAGCGTTGCGGCTTGACTTCCAGATTCCCTACTGCGCATGTGAGAG
The DNA here is from genome assembly GCA_029574335.1 of Rana kukunoris. Classification (NCBI taxonomy): domain Eukaryota; kingdom Metazoa; phylum Chordata; class Amphibia; order Anura; family Ranidae; genus Rana; species Rana kukunoris. The sequence continues at coordinate 366,961,571 of CM056050.1, forward strand.
TCGCGCTGCGCGTCCTCACTGGTCCCCGCTGTCTTCTGGGATCTGTGTATTATACAGCTATCTGCACCACCCTAAAGGTGCCAAATGTGACACCAGAGGGGGGGGAGGGTTCCGAAAAGCGGAGGTTCTATTCTTGTGTGGACCTCCGCTTTAACCCTCTTGGGCATTGAGTTCACCAGAGCTTCACAGGTTGCCACTGAATCCTCTTCCACTCCTCCATGACGACATCACAGAGCTGTTGAATGTTAGAGACCTTGCGCTCCCCCACCTCCTGTTTGAGGATGCCCCACAGATGCTCAATAGGGTTTAGGTCTGGAGACATGCTTGGCCAGTCCATCACCTTTCCCCTCAGCTTTTTTAGCAAGGCAGTGGTTGTCTTGCTTGTGTTTGGGGTCATTATGGAATACTGCCCTGCAGGCCAGTCTCCAGAGGGAGGGGATTGTACTTTGCTTCAGTAGGTCACAGTACATGTTGGCATTCATGGTTCCATCAATGAACTGTAGCTCCCCAGTGCCGGCAGCACTCATGCAACCCCAAACCATGACACCCACTACCATGCTTGACTTAAGGCAAGACACAAGTCTTTGTACTGCTCACCTGGTTGCCACCACACACACTTGACACCATCTTAACCAAATAAATGTATCTTTGTCTCAGACGATAGAACATGGTTCCAGTAATCAATGTGCTTAGTCTGCTTGTCTTCAGCAAACGATTTGCGGGCTTTCTTGTGCATTTTAGGTAGTGACTTCCTCCTGAGACGACAGCTATGTAGATCAATTTGATGCATGGGCTGAGCACCGACAGGCTGACCCCCCCCCCCCATCCCTTCAACCCCTGCAGCAATGCTGGCAGCACTCATACGTCTGTTTCCCAAAGACAACCTCTGGATATGACGCGGAGCACGTGCACTCAACTTCTTTGGGTCACCATGGCGAGGCCTGTTCTAAGTGGATCCTGTCCTGTTAACTGCTGTATGATCTTGGCCACCGTGCTGCAGCTCAGTTTCAGGGTCTTGGCAATCTTCTTATAGCCTATGACATCTTTATGTAGAGGTCCTCAGTTTTCTTTGCCATGAGATGCCATGTTGAACTTCCAGTGACCAGTATGAGGGTGTTACATTGTAGCAAAGTTGTTCATCTCTTTAGTGTTGTCACATTAAAAGACATATTAAAATATTTACAAAAAATGTGAGGGGTGTACTCACTTTTGAGATACTGTGTGTGTGTATGTGTTGGAGTGCTGAACTGTGGAGGGGCAGGGAGCATCCATCTCAGGCCCTCAGCAGCTCGCTGAGACAGGTGTCAGATCAGGCACCTGGGGGATTCGAAATTCCATTGTCACGATGACACTGTGCCTGGACTGTGATGTCAGCAGAGAGCAGCAGGTCACAAAAGAGCAAAACGAATTGCACTCCTGTGACCCATAGGATAAGCCCAGCAAAACAAGCTTAGGCTGGACTTCTCCTTTAATTGTTTTACAGGGCAAGTCTACACATATGCACATTAAAAAGGTAATGAATAGGGAAAATAATGTAATTAACATGATTTAAAGTTAAACTCCAAGAATGATCTGTATTGCATACTTACAGTGCCTTGCGAAAGTATTCGGCCCCCTTGAACTTTGCGACCTTTTGCCACATTTCAGGCTTCAAACATAAAGATATAAAACTATTTTTTGTGAAGAATCAACAACAAGTGGGACACAATCATGAAGTGGAACCAAATTTATTGGATATTTCAAACTTTTTTAACAAGTCAAAAACTGAAAAATTGGGCGTGCAAAATTATTCAGCCTCCTTAAGTTAATACTTTGTAGCGCCACCTTTTTCTGCAATTACAACTGTAAGTCGCTTGGGGCATGTCTCTATCAGTTTTGCACATCGAGAGACTGAAATTTTTGCCCATTCCTCCTTGCAAAACAGCTCAAGCTCAGTGAGGTTGGATGGAGAGCGTTTGGGAACAGCAGTTTTCAGATCTTTCCACAGATTCTCGATTGGATTCAGGTCTGGACTTTGACCTGGATATATTTATTTGTGAACCATTCCATTGTAGATTTTGCTTTATGTTTTGGATCATTGTCTTGTTGGAAGACAAATCTCCGTCCCAGTCTCATGTCTTTTGCAGACTTCATCAGGTTTTCTTCCAGAATGGTCCTGTATTTGGCTCCATCCATCTTCCCATCAATTTTAACCATCTTCCCTGTCCCTGCTGAAGAAAAGCAGGCCCAAACCATGATGCTGCCACCAAGTTTGACAGTGGGGATGGTGTGTTCAGGGTGATGAGCTGTGTTGCTTTTACGCCAAACATAACGTTTTGCATTGTTGCCAAAAAGTTCGATTTTGGTTTCATCTGACCAGAGCACCTTCTTCCACATGTTTGGTGTGTCTCCCAGGTGGCTTGTGGCAAACTTTAAACGACACTTTTTTAGGATATCTTTAAGAAATTTCTTTTTTCTTGCCACTCTTCCATAAAGGCCAGATTTGTGCAGTATACGACTGATTGTTGTCCTATGGACAGAGTCTCCCACCTCAGCTGTAGATCTCTGCAGTTCATCCAGAGTGATCATCGGCCTCTTCTCCTTGTATGAGCTGAAAGTTTAGAGGGACGGCCAGGTCTTCGTAGATTTGCAGTGGTCTGATACTCCTTCCATTTCAATATTATCGCTTGCATAGTGCTCCTTGGGATGTTTTAAAGCTTGGGAAATCTTTTTGTATCCAAATCCGGCTTTAAACTTCTCCACAACAGTACCTGCCTGGTGTGTTCCTTGTTCTTCATGATGCTCTCTGCGCTTTAAACAGACCTCTGAGATTATCACAGTGCAGGTGCATTTATACAGAGACTTGATTACACACAGGTGGATTCTATTTATCATCATTAGTCATTTAGGTCAACATTGGATCATTCAGAGATCCTCACTGAACTTCTGGAGAGAGTTTGCTGCACTGAAAGTAAAGGGGCTGAATAATTTTGCATGCCCAATTTTTCGTTTTTTTATTTGTTAAAGTTAAAAAATATCCAATAAATTTCGTTCCACTTCATGATTGTTTCCCACTTGTTGTCTCACTTGTTGTTGATTCTTCACAAAAAATTACAGTTTTATATCTTTATGTTTGAAGCCTGAAATGAAACCAAAATCGAACTTTTTGGCAACAATGCAAAACGTTACATTTGGCGTAAAAGCAACACAGCTCATCACCCTGAACACACCATCCCCACTGTCAAACATGGTGGTGGCAGCATCATGGTTTGGGCCTGCTTTTTTTCAGCAGGGACAGGGAAGATGGTTAAAATTGATGGGAAGATGGATGGAGCCAAATGCAGGACCATTCTGGAAGAAAACCTGATGGAGTCTGCAAAAGACATGAGACTGGGACGGAGATTTGTCTTCCAACAAGACAATGATCCAAAACATAAAGCAAAATCTACAATGGAATGGTTCACAAATAAATATATCCATGTGTTAGAATGGCCAAGTCAAAGTCCAGACCTGAATCCAATCGAGAATCTGTGGAAAGAACTGAAAACTGCTGTTCACAAACGCTCTCCATCCAACCTCACTGAGCTTGAGCTGTTTTGCAAGGAGGAATGGGCAAAAATTTCAGTCTCTCGATGTGCAAAACTGATAGAGACATACCCCAAGCGACTTACAGCTGTAATCGCAGCAAAAGGTGGCGCTACAAAGTATTAACTTAAGGGGGCTGAATAATTTTGCACGCCCAATTTTTCAGTTTTTGCTTTGTTAAAAAAGTTTGAAATATCCAATAAATTTGGTTTCACTTCATGATTGTGTCCCACTTGTTGTTGATTCTTCACAAAAAATGTGTTTAATATCTTTATGTTAGAAGCCTGAAATGTGGCAAAAGGTCGCAAAGTTCAAGGGGGCCGAATACTTTCGCAAGACACTGTATATGAGTATTGTGATCCCTCAAGAAACTGAATAAAAGGGACTGCCTAAAAGGGGATTTGGGCCCCCCTTGTGTTCCATGATACTACATTAAAATGAGCCATAGACACAAGAGAGAATAATTATTGCCCAGGAGTTCAGTGTACTTACATACCCAAATGGAACAGCAGTTCCTGGCCCTAAATCCTAATAATACATTGTACATAAGCAAGTCCTCTGAAATGTGCAAGTCCTCTGAAATGTGCACTTTTAAATAAAACAAAGACCAGGCAACACAAAAGTCCCATATCCAAAAAACATTTCCCTACTCCCCTCCAACCCCCTGAATCCCAAATCCCCAAACTGTTCATAGTGAAACTTCACCCCTTGGGGCAGTGTGCTCAAGAAGCAAAGGGTCCGTTGCCAAAATGAGAAAAACCAAAGATAAATCAGAACAAAAAGGGTAAGTATACTGCAAAAAGGCACATCCGGAAATCCAAATAAGGTGCAGGTCACCCAGCAGTGCTGGGGGTACAAAGCTTGAAGAAACAGTGAATGTTACGAAGAAAGCAGTTAAGAGTGTTTGAGTGCCTCCGTCCTGCCAGGATTCTTTCCAGATAGGAGGGGGGGAAATCATGTAGGAAAGGGAAGGTCAGTACCAAAAGGTATGAAGTAAAGGAATCATAGTAGGATCCCCACCAAAAGACACCCAATCAGCTCCACTCCGAACACAAAAGGCATATTGAACATTACCCTGTGACGTAAAGAGATATCTCAGCTGGCAGAGAGACAGGCAGAAGACATCCTGGCATTGGTAAACACTGATTTACAGGAAAATGACCAGGAGTCGTCAGGCTCTGCGGAGGGTATCTAGCCAGTTAGCTGCTTCCTTCGGCGAAGTGAAGAACCACACTTGACCACTATCTTTGAATCTAAGCCTTGCAGGTAATAGCATTGTCAGGGATCAGCGACTAAGGAGACCAGACATGTAGATACACAAGGGAACTGAGACCAAACTAAGGATTTATATATTAAAGTGAAATTTATTTACAGTGAGAAATAGCAAACAATGAACACAGCACACAGTGAACATGAACTACCCCAAACAGAAGCAAAAACCCTGCCAACAAGAGCTGTTGAACCTGAACAACTAAAAAAAATTATATATTATATAATATATATATATATACAGTGCTATTTTGCAAGTTCTCCCACTTGGAAATCATGGAGGGGTCTGAAATTGTTATCGTAGGTGCATGTCCACTGTGAGAGACATAATCAAAAAAAAAAATTCCAGAAATCACTATTTATTTGTATGATACAGCTGCAAATAAGTATTTGAACACCTGAGAAAATCAATGTTAATATTTGGTACAGTAGCCTTTGTTTGCAATTACAGAGGTCAAACGTTTCTTGTAGTTTTTCACCAGGTTTGCACACACTGGAGGAGGGATTTTGGCCCACTCCTCCACACAGATCTTCTCTAGATCAGTCAGGTTTCTGGGCTGTCGCTGAGAAACACGGAGTTTGAGCTCCCTCCAAAGATTCTCTATTGGGTTTAGGTCTGGAGACTGGCTAGGCCACGCCAGAACCTTGATATGCTTCTTACAGAGCCACTCCTTGGTTATCCTGGCTGTGTGCTTTGGGTCATTGTCATGTTGGAAGACCCAGCCTCGACCCATCTTCAAAGCTCTAACTGAGGGAAGGAGGTTGTTGCCCAAAATCTCGCAATACATGGCCCTGGTCATCCTCTTCTTAATACAGTGCAGTCGCCCTGTCCCATGTGCAGAAAAACACCCCCAAAGCATGATGCTACCACCCCCATGCTTCACAGTAGGGATGGTACTCATCATTCTTCTTCCTCCAAACACGGTTAGTGGAATTATGACCAAAAAGTTCTATTTTGGTCTCATCTGACCACATGACTTTCTCCCATGACTCCTCTGGATCATCCAAATGGTCATTGGCAAACTTAAGACGGGCCTGTGCTGGTTTAAGCAGGGGAACCTTCCGTGCCATGCATGATTTCAAACCATGACGTCTTAGTGTATTACCAACAGTAACCTTGGAAACGGTGGTCCCAGCTCTTTTCAGGTCATTGACCAGCTCCTCCCATGTAGTCCTGGGCTGATTTCTCACCTTTCTTAGGATCATTGAGACCCCACGAGGTGAGATTTTGCATGGAGCCCCAGTCCGAGGGAGATTGACAGTCATGTTTAGCTTCTTCCATTTTCTAATGATTGCTCCAACAGTGGACCTTTTTTCACCAAGCTGCTTGGCAATTTCCCCGTAGCCCTTTCCAGCCTTGTGGAGGTGTACAATTTTGTCTCTAGTGTCTTTGGACAGCTCTTTGGTCTTGGCCATGTTAGTAGTTGGATTCTTACTGATTGTATGGGGTGGACAGGTGTCTTTATGCAGCTAATGACCTCAAACAGGTGCATCTAATTTAGGATAATAAATGGAGTGGAGGTGGACATTTTAAAGGCAGACTAACAGGTCTTTAAAGGTCAGAATTCTAGCTGATAGACAGGTGTTCAAATACTTCTTTGCAGCTGTATCATACAAATAAATAGTTAAAAATTCATAAATTGTGATTTCTGGAATTCTTTTTTTTTTTGATTATGTCTCTCACAGTGGACATGCACCTACGATGACAATTTCAGACGCCTCCATGATTTCCAAGTGGGAAATACTTATTTTCTGCACTGTATATATATATATATATATATATATATATATATATATATATATATATATATATATATATATATATTGTGACAGGAAGTCATGTAAATATGTGGGTGTTGTCACAGATGGGAGATACATTTCTGCCTTGTTTAGACAATACGCCAATTACTATCAGGTGTCGGCTGTAGAAGTAGTCAGAAAGGCTTAAGGGCGTTGGAAAGCTTCAGCTGCTCAGAATGAGGCAATTAAGGCCTCTATAAGTTTTTCAAAGGATGACTACTGTGTGCTGCATCCTGAGAGCAGTGAGGTGAGAAAAACTTCTCAAGAGGTGAAGTGGTGTTGATTTTTCTGTGTGATAAAAATCAAAAAGACTATTGTTTTTCTGCTGTATGACCAGCAGTGTCTGCCCAGCAGTAGGCTGTGCCAGACTCCATAGATAGGTTCCTGTGTGGTGAAGGTAGACGCCCCAAGTGGCCAGTGTTTATTTTATGTTTTGTTTTGTTTATGCTGTTTGGATGCTTGCACTTCTTTCCAACAATCCTCGGCTGTCTCTCTGCATAGTTCAGTGTGTAGTGAACCCACCCAGGGGGTCACACACACCCGCTACCGAGCTAACCCCTTACAATATATACACACACACACAGACCAAGCTAGGGACAAGGGTAAAAGAGTTGCAAGGATGGGGGCATCACGGCTGGGGACAGAACAGAGGGAGGCAGGAGCAGGGCACAGGGGTGCAGACTGGACAGGATAAGCAGCAAGGCAGGGACCAAAATCGTGACGTGCCAGGGGATGGGAGGAGAAGCCTTAATTAGCCACCAGGCAGCTGAACACTAATTAGCCTGCTGGGTCCTGGGAGACACCTGCTGGTGGACACTGGAACTACAGCAAACAGCCCAAAGCAGAATAGTGCCACCAAAAGGTGAACTTAATCCTAACAAGCATACTGTATTTTATGTTATTTTCTCCCAGCCAGGAGTGAACATTATCAAAGGTCTTCCGAAGGTGCTGGGTCTTAACAGAATAAAAACCATAAGTTTAGCGCTCTCGTATCTCAGTTCGCTGGAGCTCCTGGCCTCCCTGAGCATCAGATCACGCTCATGAAAATTCAGCAATTTAAAAATAAAGATACAAGGAGATGCCCCAAGGGGACCCCTATTGGGCGGGATACGATGAGTTCTCTCTACTACAAATTGGGAGGAAAATTGAGCATTAGGCAGGAGCTGTTGCAGGAGATTCTCTATGAACGCTGAAGGGTTAGGACCCTCTGACCCCTCAGGCAAGCCTAGGATGCACAGATTGTTACAGCGATTGCGTTTTACAGCATATTCTGCACAGGATTTAAGATGCTTCACCTTGACATTTAGGGAATGCAGGTCTGCCGAGTGATCCCGCTGCACATTTTCCATCACTGAGATCCGGCCCCTGAAGTCATCTATATCCCTGCGAATATAGCCAAGCTCTAAATAAACATGGTCCATCTTTTCAGTGACTGTGGCATGACAGGCAATAATCGCCTGCATCAGAGCCTGGTAAGCCACAGAGCCCTCAGTCACAGTAACCTCCGAAGCAAAACTCTCTCCCTAAGGCCAGGTAGGGCCATGATGTGCGTAGTAATGGCGGAGGTTGCCTTCACTTCTGGTTTCTTTCTTTTTATACATTAATTATATGCACTGATTTTCGTGTTTACATGAACCATTTGCCACTGATTACTCATTCATAGCTTTGTGTTCACCAATTGTTGTTTCCCCCCAGGGGTTGCCAAGTTCTTTTTTTTTTTTTCAAATAACAATTTTATTTTCAAACATACCAGCAGGTAGATATACAAAAAGTTGACACTATGACACAAGAACTGTTGCATTACAACAGTACAGTCAGAGTAACACATAAAACATTGAGCCGTTAGCCAAACAGCTGGGGGATCCCCGCCAACTCCACCAACAGACTGCCAGCTGTGAAGCAGGGTCTCCCAGCAACTGTGCATGCGACCAGTGAGAAGAAAGAGGAGGAAAAGAACAAAAATAAAAACTGAAAGGAAAAATAAGTGGGGAATAGGAAGAGAGAGTACAGACGGCAAGAGAGAAAAAGGAGGGGGGGTTGGTAGGGTAGGAAAGCTCGCCTGTCGTCTCAGGGCAGATCCTCACGCCGGTGCCACTCCTCCCAGACCTTATCATGTTTATCCAATTTATCTTGTAATCGGGCTGTCATTTTTTCCATCAGCTCAATGTCCTTTATTATAGCATACAGGTCTGCTTAGTTTTTTTTAATCCTTCAGTGGGAAAAAAGGCATATATTATGGGATAATACTGGGGTGCCTTGATGCGGCCTTTGCAGCTTACAAATGTATTTGCAATTGTGTGCAAACAAAACCCTTTTTTTACTATTAGACAGGACAATTTGGTTTGTTGCAGGCTGGCTGATAAGTTGAGCTGGGATTTTTTTTTTGCTTTTATTTGACATGCATAGCCCTTCCATGTGCTCCTTGCTGTTAAGGCTAGTTGTAGGTTGGGGCAGTTGCTGTTGGTTCGTACTGTTGGTTAAATGGTGAGGGGGGCACACTGAACACCTTTGGTGCCATTGTGCTATTTACTGGGTGTCCAGTGCACTTCTACAGCTTGCACATTGGTTTGCAAATGTGTGCAAACTAAACCCGTTTTTAATGTCAACTGTTACAGGAGAATTTGGTTTGTTGCATGCTGGCTGATAAGTTGAGCTGGAATTTTTAGCATTCTTTTGATATATTATGGGATACTGATCCCATGGCGTCACCAGGATGTCTACTACATCCACTGGATTTAAAGTCCTGGAGACAAATCGGGCCAGCTTCTTGATGAACCAAGACATTGGCAAATTCACATCCTGAGTCCCCCAGTGCAGACATACTGTATGTCCTGAAAAAACCTTCAGATGGAAAGACTATTAACCCAGGTCCAAACATTCTCTGCTGAAAAAATCTGCCTGACAGTTTCCAACCCAGAAATATAGACCATGGAGATTGCTGAAACATGAAACTCTGTTTGGGACAGACTATAATTCCATTGCAGCTTTCCTGGTGTTCCCCTGACGACTGATGTAAGCCACAGCTGTGGCATTGTTCAATTAAACTGAGATGGGAATACCAGTCAGAAGGTGGTACAGTGATATAAAGATGCACCGAAATTTTACGGAAAGAGAAAAAGATGCGGATAATGGTGCCAAAAACACATGCGATTTTACTGTGCTTATAGGGTGGTTTTCATAGGTCATGTGACTCTAAAACAGAATCAACAACGTAACACGTGTGCATTATTGATGCATTCTTGATGTGTTTTCAATGCGTTTCAACAGGGTGACCGAAAATGCTGCAAGCAAGATTTTTAACACCACAACAGAAGAATTGACCAGTGTGAAGACATACATCAAATTTAAAGGGATGTAATTTTCTTCAGCTTTTTCTAAGCTAAAGGTTTGGATAATATCTGACAAATTCATATTAATTTTAATTCATGATATTAAAATCGAATATAATACAATTATATATAAAAATATATATATATATATATTTTTAAAGTCATTTTTGGTTTCTGCCAAGTGCATTCTGGATTTTGGCTTTTGGCACCAAAATTTCCATTCGGTCACCTCTAGTGAATTAACCACACACAACTTAATAGTAACTTCAGGATTTGATTGGAAGCATGACTCTACTGGTGCAGAACTCCACCCAAACCTGGAAAACTGGCATCTGTGAAGACAATCTTCCATCATTACGGGAGGGAAAAAAACTGCCCTCCAACAATGCTGGGGAGAAAAGCCACGATTACAGAGACTTGGATTTGTCTGGCACTGTAATAACATTCCATTGCAAGGTTCCTAGGTAGAACTGAAAGGGGATATCATCTAAGCACTCAATTGCAACACAACAGAGAACAGGGATGTCAGGACTGAAGTTGCTAAGCCTGACTCTGCAGCAGCAAGACCTTGGTTCAAACGGTATTCAGGAGAAGGCCCAATTTTTCCAAACAATTTAACAGAATTAAATGACTTTTTGAAGTTCAGGATCCAAAGCCCTCCAAGGTCTACAGCGTGACCGATACACTGGATTCCAAGGCTAGGAGGTCTGCTATCCCAGCAACAGATTGCTTGAGTATCCAATGACTGGAATACCTCTGAGATGAGAAAGGCCCAAAACTGGTGAGATGACCTTTGTGAACACTCTTATGCCTGTACACACGATCGGTCAATCCGATGATAACGGTCTGATGGATTTAAAAAAAAAAACGATTGTGTCAGAATGCGTTGATGTAAAACACAATGACGTGCTGAAAAAAATGAAGTTCAATGCCTCCAAGAATGCGTCGACTTGATTCTGAGCATGCGTGGATTTTTAACAGATGGACGTGCCTACAGACGATCGTTTTTGTTTCTATCGGTTAGGTATCCATCGGTTAATTTTAAAACAAGATTTTTTTAACCGATGGATAAACAACCGATGGGGCCCACACACGATCGGTTTGGTATGATGAATGGTCCATCAGACTGTTCTCATCGGTTTGACCGATCGCGTGTACGCGGCATTAGGGCTCGGGAAATGCCAAATGGAAGGGCCACAAACTAATAGTGTTTATTTCTCATGGCAAAGTAAATTTATACCCAACCCTTCCTCTTCCCATCTTGAGCATGCCCCAGTATTCATTATTTCTTTTAAACTTGTCCCTATTGTAAAAACAACTTTAAGTGTTGTCAGCCCACAATAGAAAGTTAGCAGTTCTGGTAGATTCAGTAGATTTTAGACAGGATCACCAGGTATTTTTCTAGACTTGCAGGGCCAGATTATCGTAGATTGTGGCGTAGTGTATCCTATTTACACTACCCTGCCGCAACTTACAGACGCAAGTGCCGTATTCTCAAAGCACTTGCTCCGTAATTTGCGGCAGCGTGGTGTAAATGGCCTGACGTTTCCCTGCGTAACTCAAATTGGCAATGTAGGGGGCGTCTTGTATTTAAATTAAGCGCGCCCCCGCGCTGAACGAACTGCGCATGCGCCGGCCATAAATGTAGCCCAGTGCGCATGCTCCAAATCACGTCGCAAAAAGTCAATGAAACCGACGTGAACGTCACTTACGCAAAACCCTATTCGCGAACGTTTTACGTAAACAACGTAATAAACGGAAAATGCGACGCTGACCCGACGTCCATACTTAACATAGCGTACGCCTCACCTAAGCAAAGTTACCCCTCATACAGCAGGGGTAACTTTACGCTTACGCAAACAACGTAAACTACAACGGGGTGCAAATACGTTCGGGAATACGCGTATCTAGCTCATTCGCATATTCGACGTGTAAACAGCACCTAGCGGCCAGCGTAAATATGCAACTTAGATACGATGGTGTAAGTGACTTACGCCAGTCGGATCTAAGCAAAATCCATGCGTAACTGATTCTAAGAATCAGGCACATAGATACACCGCCACACAAACAGAGATACGCCGTTGTATCTCCTTTGAGAATCTGGCCCGCAGTGTTTTGCAAAATGTTAAAGCAGTGGAAATGCATGCACTGCAGAGATTCACTGCATATATTTTTATTTCTCCACATTTACACTTTCATTTAAACAGGAATACAAACAATTTTATTGTAGCTTACTGGTTTATTAAGTCTTCATTTTCATTTATTATATCATGTATATTCAGTCTCAACTTTTCATTTTCAATCTGAAACAAATAAAATATGTATGAGAAGTAACATACCATAACATACAGCAGCATACCATTTTCTGCCTCTAAATTATTTTCAAGCACTTATTGATAACCTTAATTAATTAATATTTTGTGAGCATAAATATAACCCTCTCAGTCTCTCTTCCCCTCATCTTCCTTCACCCCTTTCCTCGACTTCTTCTCCCCCTTGAATCCACATCCCCTTCCGCCCTTTCCCCCTCTCATTTCAAACCACCCACCCCCCATTTTTTTTCTTTGCATATTGTTGTTGGTGTGCGGTGGCCTTTCATTTTATCCACTGTGCTTTGCTACATACGGTTAGCCTTAACAGTCATATATGGTTTGGAGATATATCAATTCTGTGCCACTACTAAAGAATGCTGTTCATAAGATGTGAATGAAGGATGTCAGCTCAACATTACTCTGCTTCCCTTAGGCAGATCGAGTCTCTCTTCATATTTTACAGCTCAAACACAAGCCTATTAATTGAGGCACTGAGTCTACAGTGATTCGGTTTGAGGACTTTGTTGTCCTATGTAGGAGCACACAAACTACATATCATCAATTACATCTCTGAATGTCAACCATAGGGGACTTGAGCTATGAGATGAGCCAGTCGGAGATCATTTTTTTAATTCTGAAGATCACTGTTAAAAGGGATAGACGGGCTACGTCTACTTTCTTTAAGTCTACCGACAGGAATTCTTATATTCCTGTCGATAGTTGCCACGATGGTCCCTGGCTTAAATCAGTTTCAAAGAGCCAATATAGGAGGTTTAGACCCCATTCACACCTGAGCGTTTTGTAGCCTGAAGCCTGAAGCTACAAAACGCTGAAGGGGAAAAAATCTATTATTCTCTATGGAGATGGTTCACATCTCCACTGCAAAATGCCTGAAGCCAGAAGTTCCAAAACGCCTGAAGCTCAAACAAGTTCTGGGACTTTTTTTTAGGCAGATTTGGGCGTTTAACATTGGTGACCCTAGACCTGTCCAAAATCGTGGTGAAAAACGCAGCAAAAATCGAGGCAAAACACGGTAAAAGACGCCGCAAAAAAACGTGGAAAACGCTACACTCAGGTGTGAATGCAGCCTTAAAAGGAACTTTTCTGATAAGGGAAAATTTCTTGCACAAGCCGAGACCCTAGCCTGTAGATTTTTGGAGAAGGGCTATACTAGTGAGTGTTTAACTAATAAGTATGGAAGGGCTCCTGCGCTACCGAGGGAGGGGGTGAAGGAACACTGCTGCAGACACCTAAAATCTGTCCTTAACAGAAAAAAATACAGCAAAAGTTGAAGGGGTGTGGTGTCTGCGCTGTGATAGGGTGAAAGTGGGAAGGGGGCAGATACAGTCTAGGGGTACACGACTGGATCAATGGGCGTGGGAAAATGAATGTATAAACACAAATATTAAGTGCAAAACATGACAATAAAGATAAGTGTACCAGCCTGAAAAATAAAATACAAATGCAAAAAACAACGACAGCGTATATATACCACAAAAGATTGGTAAGTGATAAATTGCTAGGTATGCATAAAATTATGTGGATACAAAGTGAACAGAAAAGTCAATGTAAGCACTCTGGTGAGTGCTCTTAAAGAAACCAGAATCCAGGAAGTGTGGTGACAGGACAAAACTTCAGTGACAAACACCTTGGGTGCTCTCTAACTGCTCACCTCCCGGCTATAGCACGGATAGCCAAATAAACGCCAAGATGGTGGTTCTCAAATGGCAAGAGTGTGAAAAAGCTCAGCGTCAGGTACACATGGAAGAGACATCAGACAAAAAAGGATCATGGCACAGGCTAGTAAGGCACCTACTACCACACAATGGATCACACGGACTTGCACTCACATGGAGGCTATGTAAGGTGGGCCTATCTCCAACGAACAGCGAGTTCGTAAGTGGTCCTGGATGTTCTCTTAGGTGCTCTACCACTATCTGATGAGCTGGCACTCAGATAAATGAACCCTCAGGAATGCAGGTATGCAAAAAAGAAAGGCAAGCCATAGCACAATACCGCAGTAAAAAAGGGAGGATTTAATAAATATAAAACTCACATGTACAGCGATATCACCGGGCACATAAACAAACCAAAACGAGCAGCACGCTCGTCTCCCTGCGTCTGACGTGTAGGCTCTAGTGCTCCTGGGTCCCTACGCATCTCGTCACGCCACGTGACTTCTTTAGGGGATGGCACTAGGTAGAAGTGAGGATATTAAATAGGCCGCTGAGAGTCTTCAGTGCTGGACGCTGGTCGGCCATTTTCTTGTGGCCCTCTGTCCATAAGTGCAATGTCTAGGCTAATGTTTAACTAATACTTTGGAATCTGTAAACGCCATGAATAGGGATGACCTACTTCGTGATTGGTCATCATGCACGAATGGATCTTTTTGGCATACCATGAATAACAGAGTTTTGAAGGCAGTGTTACCTGCTAAACCACAGGTGGTTTTTAAAGGGGATCCTTCAATAAGGAATAGAGTGGCCCCTAATATTCAGAATCCGCCCACTAATAAAATCCTTTTCCATCGATCAACTGGGTTTTATCAGTTTCAGAAATGTAGGGTGTGTTCTCTGAGCGGTTGTACTTATAGAAGAACCACCAGCTTTATTTCCACCAGTACACGGATACAATATGCGATGAAACCATTTATTACTTGCTCCACAGTGGGGGTGGTCTACTTATTAGAGTGTCCTTGTAGCCTTCAATATGTAGGAAGGGCTAAATGCCCCCTACAGGTTCATCTTAACGAACATATCACCAATATCAAAACTGGATTTAAAAATCACTCAGTATCTAAACACTATTTGCTTGTACATAATAAAGACCCCTCCAAGACCATTTTTTTGGGCATTGATAAATTCAGTCCCCACTGGAGGGGTAGCTCACTAGTGAGGGAAATATCTCAATTAGAAATGTCCTGGATTCACAAGCTTAAGACTTCTGTCCTTTATGGGTTGAATATAGATGTTAACGTGAACGCTTTCATAGACAATCCATAATGTCTATAGTGTAAATGTGTCACGTGTGTAGGCCTGATTATCTAGGCTAACAATTTAGTTGAATTGATTTTAAATCTATATACATTTTTGGCATATTATACATTTTTTATAATTTATGGGGTTACTGGATTTATTTTTATTTTCATTTACTTATCACATATTTAATATTTGAATATGTAATTATATTCAATTCTATAGAATTATTCACATTTAAATCCAATACTTGGGGCTAGATTCACGTAGAAGTGCGTATCTTTGTGCGGGCGTAACGTATCCTATTTACGTTAAGCCTCCGCAACTTTTACAGGCAAGTGCTGTATTCACAAAGCACTTGCTCCGTAAGTTGCGGCGGCGTAGTGTAAATTGGCCGGCGTAAGTGCGCGCAATTCAAATTAGGCATGTAGGGGGCGTGTTGTATTGAAATGAACGGTGACCCCACGTAAATGACGCACCAAACGAACTGCGCATGCGCCCGCCGTGGATGTATCCCAGTGCGCATGCTCTAAATGACGTCGCAGAGTCATTGAAAGCGACGTGAACGTAAATTACGCCCAGCCCAATTCACGGGCGAGTTACGCAAACAACGTAAAATTTGAAAAATTGGACGCAGTCCCGCCGTCCATACTTAACATTGGCTGTGCCATCTTTTTGTTGGAATATCTTTACGCCTGAAAACGCCTTACGTAAACGGCGTATCTGTACTGCGAGAGGCCGGGCGTACGTTTGTGAATTGGCGTATCTAGCTAATTTACATATTCAACACGTAAATCGACGGAAGCGCCACCTAGCAGCCAGCGTAAATATGCAACTAAGATACGACGGCGTAGGAGACTTACGCTGGACGTATCTTAGCAAGATTTAAGCGTATCTTGTTTTGAGAATAGGCTTAAAGATACGACGGCTCAGATTCTGAGTTACGCCGGCGTATCTACTGATACGCTGGCGTAACTCTACGTGAATCTGGCCCTTGGTCTTTATATTAGATATTTACATCATGTTAAAACTTGAAAAAGAAAATATGGACGGCCGCACACCAACAAAAACTTTGAAAGTTAGCCTTTAATGGTATAAAAGGAAAAAAGCACTACAAAGCACAACAAGCAGTGGGGTGTATAGCTATCATGTTCGCGGGGTTTTATGTTGTATTACTTATATTATTTACATAAATCTAATAACTGATTTACATTGGGTAATTACATTTTTTTTTTTTTTTAAAGTATATCCACCTATCTGTTGTAATATTAATATATACGTGTAGGTATTTTATATATTGTAAGGGGTTAGCTCGGTAGCGTGTGTGTGTGACCCCCTGGGTGGGTTCACTACACACTGATCTATACAGAGAGGCAGCCGAGGCTGGTTGAAAAACAAAGATTATGGTTTATTCTTCCATATTGCTGGAAACAAGTGCAAGCATCTAAACAGCATAAACAAAACATAAAATAAACCCTGGCCACTTGGGGCGTCTACCTTCACCACACAGGAACCTATGGAGTCTAGCACAGCCTACTGCTGGGGAGACACTGCTGGTCATACAGCAGTAAAACAATAGTCTTTTTGATTTTTATCACACAGAAAAATCACCACCTCACCTCTTCAGAAGTCTCTCAGCTCACTGCTCTCCTTAACTCAAAAAGCCTCAGGATGCAGCAATCAGTAGTCATCCTCTGGATAACTTATAGAGGGCTTAATTGCATCATACTGAACAGCTGAAGCTTTCCAACGCCCTAAACCTTTCTGGCTACCTCTGTAGCCGACACCTAATAATAATTGGTGAATTGTCTAAACAAGGCAGAAATGTATCTCCCATCCGTGACAACACCCACAGATTTACCTGACTTCCTGTCACAATATTATGTTATATGTATTGCACAATATATCGTATTACATTACCATATTGACCAGGAATTCAGTAGAACTGTCCAAGTCAGCTGAATTCCAACTTATCAAAGGGACAGCTGAAGACCCTTTGATGTGTTAATCTTATCTAAGACTACCTAGGTGTGTGAAGTGGCCCGTTAACCTCAAAGGGTACATTGTTTACATACGTAAGGAAGTATTTATTGATGGTAATTAGACTTGAGGGGGTATTCATTCATGGGAAACATTTGGTTGACCTGACAGACCCCCCTCCAGTGTGAGACCAGTTTTCGAAACATTCAAGCTGGCATTCAGTCAGTCTTTTCACTCTGTGTGAATATGGAGGCACAGGTTTAGAATTGATCTAGTCAAGTGGGACTTTGAATTACTCTGTTGGATTTGTATCATCTGTGGAATTTGGACTTTGTTCTGTATTGGAAGTCAAATAAATGCACTCTCTGGAGAACGTGGGTATTGCTGCGGAACATAATTTATAGTCATCATACTAATACCTAAGATATCAATTATCTACCAGACTCCACTATATATGACTTCACTATCATGGTCCATGAGGGGGTTAATGAGATGGACTAATGCCCCTCATCGGGCTATGTTCTCTTTTGGTGGTTAAATTTGTTTAAAGGGGTTGTAAAGGTAAAAAATGTTTTCCCTAAATAGCTTCCTTTACCCTAGTGCAGTCCTCCTTCACTTACCTCATCCTTCGATTTTGCTTTTAAATGCTTTCTGAGAAATCCTCATTTCCTGTTCTTCTGTCTGTAACGACACACAATAATGCAACACTTTCTCCCTGGTGTGGAGAAAGGCTCTTGAGGGGGGAGGGGGCGAGTAGGAGTGTCAGGATGCCCACTAACACACAGCTCCTTTCTCTATCTGCAAAGTAGAGTGTCCTGACCCTCCTGCTCGCCCCCTCCCCCCTCAAGAGGCTTTCTCCACACCAGGGGAGAAAGTGTCACATTACTGTGTGGAGTTACAGACAGAATAACAGGAAGTGAGGACATTTAAAAGCAAAATCGAAGGATGAGGTAAGTGAAGGAGGACTGCACTAAGGTTAAGGAAACTATTTAGGGAATTGTTTTTTTTAAACTTTACAACCCCTTTAACCACTTGCTTACTGGGCACATAAACCCCCTTCGTGCCCAGGCGAAATTTCAGCTTCCGGCACTGCGTCGCTTTAACTGACAATTGCGCGGTCGTGCGACGTGGCACCCAAACAAAATTGGCGTCCTTTTTTTCCCCACAAATAGAGCTTTCTTTTGGTAGTATTTTATCGCCCGTGCGGTTTTTATTTTTTGCGTTATAATGAAAAAAAGAGCGACAATTTAAAAATATATATATATTTTTTACTTGTTGCTATAATAAATATCCCATTTTTTTTTTTTTTTATATTTTTTTTTCTCAGTTAAGGTCGATACGTATTCTTCTACGTATTTTTGTAAAAAAAAAAAAAAAATCACAATAAGTGACTGCTTTGCGCAAAAGTTATAGCACCTACAAAATAGGGGACATAATTATGATTTTTTTTTTTTATATTTTTTTTTTACTAGTAATGGCGGCGATCTGCGATTTTTATTGGGACTGCGATATTGCGACGGACACATCGGACACTTTTGACACATTTTTGGCGCCATTCACATTTATACAGCGACCAGTGCTATAAAAATGCACTAATTACTGTATAAATGTGACTGGCATTGAAGGGGTTAACACTAGGGGGTGAGGAAGGGGTTAAATGTATTGCCTGGGTGTGTTCTAACTGTGTGGGGGGAGGGGGGTGACTGGGGGAGGTGACCGATGCTGTCTCCCTATGTACAAGAGAAACAGCATCAGTCGCCTTTCACTGACAGGACGTGAAGCTCTGTGTTTACACTCAGAGCTCCACGTCCCTGCTCTCTCACCGACGATCGCGTGTACCTGACGGACATCGCGGCCGCCGGGTACACGCATCGGATCCTCGGTGATGCGTCGGGACTGTTTTTCCCCGCCGCTCGCCACCCTGTGGCGTGCGCGGGGAATTACAAGTAAATCACGTCCAAAGACGGGACCCCGGCGCCTCAGGTCCGCGCTGTTGATGTATTCTGTCAATAGCGCGGACCTGAAGAGGTTAACCACTTAAGGACCTTGGGTGTTTTTCAGATTTGGTGTTTACAAGACTAAAACATTTTTTTTTGCTAGGAAATTACTTAAAACCCCCAAACATTATATATATTTTTTTCTTACACCCTAGAGAACAAAATGGCAGTCATTGCAATACTTTTTGTCACACCGTATTTGCACAGCGGTCTTACAAGCGCACTTTTTTTGGAAAAAAATCACTTTTTTGAATTAAAAAAAAAAGACAATAAATTTGGCCCAATTTTTTTATATATTGTGAAAGACAATGTTACGCCGAGTAAAATGATACCCAACATGTCACGCTTAAAAATTGCGCCCGCTCGTGGTATGGCGTCAAACGTTTACCCTTAAAAATCTCGACTGTGACGGTATTAGAGCATATCTCCGCCATCCTCTCCCTTCTTCTCCCATAAAAGAAATCACCCCAATATTCCCCGACTAGGAATATCCCTGGAATCGCTGAATAATCCACACATTAGCCATGGCTTAATACTGGATGTAACAGGACACACTTTAATGGCAAAAACTCTGCAAATTTATACACAGTTACAAGCTTGTCATCAATCAAAGAACAATGAAATCTCCACCCCCTTTTCCACACACTGGGGGTTTCCATACAGAGGCATTTCGGCACCGCAAGGCTTGACACATCACATTCTTGAATTTGAATTCAATTAACCTTTAGAATACACAATCACAGATCTAAAAGACATTTAGTAATTATCTCCCAGAGAGAGAAGCCCCCAGGGGGTAATTACTACAATGAAGCAATCAGAACAACAATTAACATGAGTCAATTATCTAATCGGTTGGCTAGGTCGTCTCGTCTGTGACACGGCTATTCATCTGCAGAACACAATGGAAAGGTATTTCACAAGCCACTTAGCATTGAAAGGTCATTGTCCCGTACTGGCAGCATGGCAATCTGGTTTAAACAGGTTTTACAGATGCCTCTACAAAGGGGAAAGTAATCCAATTATCCAGGCTAGAGGCAGAACCCCATAACGCACAGACATTAACATTAGCAGGGAGAGTATTAGACTGAAGTATATAGGCAATTGTATAAAAGTCCTTCACAATGGCCCCCCCTTTTCTCCCTGCTCCGGCAACTCGGTTGGACCTTTCCTGGTCCAGTAGAGTTGACGGGTTCAGAGCTTCTAGTCCGAGGTTAACTCCGTTTGGCGTGACAATCCATCGGCATTCCCGTTTTGCTTGCCTGGGCGGTAATGAATCGTACAGTCATAGGGCTGTAAGGCCAAGCTCCAGCGTAGCAAACGGCCGTTGTCCCCTGAAACCCGGTTAAGCCACACCATGGGGTTGTGATCGGTGATGAGAGTGAAAGCCCGGCCATAAAGGTAAGGTGTGAGCTTTTTGAGGACCCATCCGCCTTCCTGGTTTGAGGCCCTGGCCCATAATCGGACGGCAAGAGGCTCGCATTCAGTCCTCTCCAAAAGCCCCTGTCCCGGCTAGGCCTGTCACACATCTCCCCTTTTGGCAGGGGACTAACCCAGTAGGAGACACCAGATGGGTTGTCTCTGAATTCAGTCAGTAGTTCCAGTCCCCCGATGCCGGTATCCATACAGTACCCCAAATCACTTGCTCCAAACCGAGCATTACTCACCCCGCCATCCTCTGACTCTCTCAGGGAACACGTCTGCCGCTGGGGAGAGGCCTGGACTGGCACTTCTCCCTGGAGTCCTTTCAGCCGCTGGAGAGATGACAGGGTGGCTGGGCTCAGTCCATCATGCTGTTGGGGGTCTGGGCCAACTGGCCACCATTTATGGGGTATACCAGTGGAGACTGAAGTCCCATCCACTGGTATCCACTCAAGCTGTAGTGGGGTGCAGCCGCCAGTAGCAGCCTGTCCTGCTGCCAGTGGTTCCGCTGGGAGTAAGAGCTTTACCACCTCAGCTGGTTGCTGGGGAGGGGGGCCAACCGCCCCGGCTCCCTGGAACTCCACAGTTGGTCCCGGTGCTGGGCAGAGATGGCTGGCAATCTGCCCTGTTGCCAGCACTTCTGCTGGGGGTGCATAATCCATAACCTCCTCTGAACAGTCTATACATTCTGTAATCTGTGGCTGGGGAGTGATCGCCATCTTCTCACCCTGAGCCTCCAAAACTGCCACAGGGGTGGGGCAGAGGTCTTGAACCCTCTGTCCGGTGACCAGCGCTTCAGCTGGGGAAGTTCCTTGTAACTCCACAAATACTGCTCTTGGGGCTGGGCAGAGCACAGTGAAGTGTGGCCCTGATACCAGCTCTTCTGCTGGGGGCCCATCAGGTTGTTCTTCCTCAGCAGAGAAGTCTATCAAATCCCCTGTCTCTGGAACTGGTGTCTGGGAATAGGGGTTCACCATCTCCTGTCCATGGAACCCAGAGAATGCTATAGATCCTGAGCAGAGGTTAGCAGAGCTCGGCCCTGCGGTCAGAACTTCAGCTTTGGGAATGGCAATCTCCAGATTTTCCATTGACGATTCACTGGCATACTGCTGGACAGGCACATTCCTCCATTCAAGATTGTCCCATGCAGAAACCGGATCAAGGTCAGTCGGCACTTGCTGCATCGGCCATAAGACCTCCGGGTCCATAGCTGCAGGGGCAGGTTGGGAAAGCACACGGTTACCCTGCCACATGGACGATTCTTCAGCCAGGATTTCAGTATTGTCCACTGGTATTTCCTGATAGTCCCAGGCAAAGGGAGCCCGGTCCTGGTGCTGAGCAGAGTCTAGCAGCTGTTTGTAGGCGATCTCCAGGTCCCATTCCTGAGCGGCCAGAAATTCCAAATCTTCCTGTGCCCAGTGCGCTTCCGAGATATTCAATTTTTTCTCTCTGTGCTCCATTATGTCCTCTAAGCGCCACTCCCGATCATCCCCAAAGTCGGGATCACTGGACATCCTCCAATACAACAATCCCAGGCCATCATAGTCATAGCCTTCTGTGGGGCTGTCATCCGCTGACCACGGGCACTCTTGGGCTACATACCACCGGAGGGCTCTGTAGCTCTCATCCAGCTGCATCTCTGCCCTGAGCAGCCTGCTTAATTCCGCTATCCACTCCTGCTTCGGTTGTTCCCCCAACAACGGCAGTCGTACGTCATACTGCGGCCAGTACCTTGCATAGATGTAGGGCAGGACTTCTCCTTGGTGTTGCTGCTCCAGGGCTAGCGCTTCCTTCCAGAGTTGGCACCGAATCACATCCGCCCATCCCAGCAGGACCTCCTCTGATTCTGGACCTGTGTGCTGCATCCGCATCTCTTGTAACCTTCTTCTGAATTCCTCTTCCATGGTTACTGGTATCTGTACCTCTCCTCGTCTTTCATTTGGTGCTGCTTCTTTAGGCGTTGTCACCGATCGTCGTATTTCTGCAATTCTCAGCTCAGGTTGCCGCTCTCGTTCTTTCTCATCAAAAGCTTCAAAAGCGCTAAACGGAATCTTCCTTGTGTCTGCTGTGCTGTACTCACTGTTTGGAGAATGTGCGGCTGCTTGTTGAACTGCTGCCAGTTTTAACTGTAGTTCTGCGTTTCTTATTTGTTTAGCCTCCTCCGCTACCAGGGTCATCACTTTCAGCACCACATCCGCCGTTGGGTTCGGACCGAACCATGCTAATTTCTCTCTTATTAGCTTGTTAGCTGGTGATTCCTCATCCTGAATCACTGGTGTCCCCATCTTCTGTACTGCAGGCCTTGCTGCAACCGAGTTCTCCTGGTCTAGTTCCATTTATTCTGCTATGATGACACGCTCGGTTTTGCTGCTAGCAATCCTTCCACAAACTTCCAGTAGTCCTTTCCGTGTATTTCTTTTAAGCAGGGTGTACCAGTCTTCCATTCACTGTTCCCAGTGTCTGCTTGGAATCCTGGTGTAATGGAAAGTAAAGGGAACATCCCGCTGCTGCCAACCAGTGTGACGGTATTAGAGCATATCTCCGCCATCCTCTCCCTTCTTCTCCCATAAAAGAAATCACCCAATATTCCCCGACTTAGGAATATCCCTGGAATCGCCGAATCATCCACACATGAGCCATGGCTTAATACTGGATGTAACAGGACACACTTTAATGGCAAAAACTCTGCAAATTTATACACAGTTACAAGCTTGTCATCAATCAAAGAACAATGAAATCTCCACCCCCTTTTCCACACACTGGGGGTTTCCATACAGAGGCATTTCGGCACCGCAAGGCTTGACACATCACATTCTTGAATTTGAATTCAATTAACCTTTAGAATACACAATCACAGATCTAAAAGACATTTAGTAATTATCTCCCAGAGAGAGAAGCCCCCAGGGGGTAATTACTACAATGAAGCAATCAGAACAACAATTAACATGAGTCAATTATCTAATCGGTTGGCTAGGTCGTCTCGTCTGTGACACGGCTATTCATCTGCAGAACACAATGGAAAGGTATTTTACAAGCCACTTAGCATTGAAAGGTCATTGTCCCGTACTGGCAGCATGGCAATCTGGTTTAAACAGGTTTTACAGATGCCTCTACAAAGGGGAAAGTAATCCAATTATCCAGGCTAGAGGCAGAACCCCATAACGCACAGACATTAACATTAGCAGGGAGAGTATTAGACTGAAGTATATAGGCAATTGTATAAAAGTCCTTCACAGCGACGTTTAAAAAATTCTATAGGTTGCATTTTTTGAGCTACAGAGAAGGACTAGGGCTAGAATAGTTGCTCTCGCTCTAACGATCACGGTGATACCTCACTTGTGTGGTTTGAACACAGTTTTCATATGCGGACGCTACTCACGTATGCGTTCGCTTCTGCGCGCAAGCTCGTAGGGACGGAGCGCTTTAAAAAAAAAAATGTTTTGTTTTCTTTATTTTTATTTATTTTATTTTTTACACTGAAAAAAATAAAATTATAATTTTTATTCCTATTACAAGGAATGTAAACACCTCAGATCTTATATTTAGACTTAAATGCAAAAAAAAAATGGAAATTTTGTCATTTGAAAAAATGACAACAAAAAAATGTGCCTTTAAGACCCATGGGCGGGACTGATGTTTTGACGTCAGTTCCGCCCTGCTATTCTATGGGGACAGGTGGGGGCAATCTTGCCCTCACTGGCATTCCCACACAGCAGGCTGAAGGACGGGCGGCTCCAGTAAGTGGCGGAGGGCATGGGAGAGCGGCGGGAGGGGGGGCCCCTCTCCCGCCGCTGAGAACGGTGATCTCGCGGCAAATCCACCGTTATCTTTAACAGAACCGCTCACACTAAAGGTGGATATCTCGGTTGTGGCAGCAGCTGCTGCCGTTACCGAGATATCCATCTTTAAAGTACCGACGTATATGTACATGAGCGGGTCCTTAAGTGGTTAAGGTGATGTTTTTAGTATTATTATTTATTTTCAGTTCTGTTTTGTTATATATATATATATATAATTTTTTTAAATGTCTTTCTAATTTTGCTCTGGGCCGTCTTTCCTGGTTTACGGAAGGTCTGCCCATATTCAATATGGCGTTTGCAGCCAAATACTCAATACTTAGAACGAGGCTCTGTTATAAGGTGGCGAGTCAATACACTTCCCGTTCCTCCATTGACAACATCACATATGACGAAATGGGAAGGTGGAGGGTACAAGTTGATGTCACCATGCTGTCATACTAGGAGGACGGACGCTTGTTGTATGCTGGCCGACTCTGCTTTATATGCAATTTTAAAACCAAGTAAATGTAAGTGAATTACTTTTCATATTATTAAAAAAGTTAGACAATATTACACTATGGCCAGTCTTTCTTTCTGGGTCTTTTGCCGAAAGAGATGCATACAGACTACACAGTGGTGCCAGTGTGTGAAAGATAAAAGTCATCTATCCTGTGATATTCGTTCCTAAGGTCATCTGTGCAAGTAAAGGCCTTTTCTGGGCTATAGCCATATGCCCATTTTGTAATAAATAAGTAGTGCTGCGCTGTGTGATAGGGTAGATGAATTAAAGAAAAGACAGTTGCTATAACTAATATGTGAACATCAAAAAATATTAAATCGCTGATATTGGTGATACAAATGACATCCAATCAAAAATACAAATATACAAAGTGCTCAGTGATATTGAAGCATGTACTGCTATATAGTAGCAAAACTAAAGCAACAAACATAAGTGATAACAAGAAATTGCATCAGTGTCCATGCAGAAAAACAGCAAAAACCAATGCTGGTTAAAAGATCAAAATATCAAAGGAACAATCAACAATAAGTGCTGGTGCTTATGCCAAAATATTCAGCGTGAAGGTGGTGCAAAGAGGGAATTCCGATATCCTTTTGAAGTTTTAGTGAGGGTGTCCCCTTACCTTACTGCTGTAAGGTTACAGCATGTATATTATAGCCAACAGTGTTCCAGTCGATTCAGAATGTAGTGTGTCCCAGTGAACTGTAATCTCTCTCTGTGGATAAAGTCCCCCTCAGGAGTCGCGTCAATGGACAACAATGACACTCACCCAGGGAGGTAAAAAGCGCCAATAGTGCAGTATCGTTTAAACATTTTTAATAATAAAAAAGGCATACATTATGGTACTCACATGGATGCAATAAAAACAGGCATAAAAACAAGTGGCGAGTTCGCAAGCGTCACCTCCGGTACCTCTTAGTGGACTCTTACGTGTATTCGACACGACACGTGATTTATTCGAACCATGGGCAAAGACAATAAGATTAAAGTAGGAGTCCAGTCAATGTTAACTTAAACATGCTCCCACACCCTTTATAGGCCCTATACTAACTACCCTGTAGAGCTGGGGTCTCCAAACTTTCTAATCAAAAGGGTCCTTTTACTGTCCTTCAGACTTTAGTGGGGCCAGACCTTGGTGTCAGTGGGAGGAATCGAGCCCCATCGTTGGTGTCAGTGGGAGGAATCGAGCCCCATCGTTGGTGTCAGTGGGAGGAATCGAGCCCCATCGTTGGTGTCAGTGGGAGGAATCGAGCCCCATCGTTGGTGTCAGTGGGAGGAATCGAGCCCCATCGTTGGTGTCAGTGGGAGGAATCGAGCCCCATTGTTGGTGTCAGTGGGAGGAATCGAGCCCCATCGTTGGTGTCAGTGGGAGGAATAGTGTCCCAAGGGCCAGATAAAGGCATCAAAATTACTGCATCCAGCCCCCGGGCCCACAGTTTGGAGACCACAGCTGTAGAGGAAAACCGGAGTTAGACTTACCGGTAACTCTTTTTCTAGGAGTCTTCCAGGACAGCCTCTGAGACTTTGGGCTCCTCCCTCCTGGACAGGAAACACACACACCCATCTCTTTAAAGGTAGTCATCCAGGCCTCCCTCTTCAGTTTATCCGAGAACTACCAGAAGGCTCTGAAAGACATAATATACTAACACAACATCAGTTCATAACTCCGACACCAGTTGAAAAACACTGGGTGGGAAAAACCCTGGCTGTCCTGGAACACTTCTAGAAAAAGAGTTACATGTAAGTTTAACTCCGGTTTTCTCAAGTCGTCTTCCAGGACAGCCTCTGAGATGATAAGCAAGAAACGTACTTGTTAGGGTGGGGCTACTGTCTGGAGGACCTTCCGTCCAAACGTTTGTTCCTTGTCCGACAGTAAATCTAAATTATAATGTCTTGCAAACGTAGAATAGGAAGACCATGCCGCTGCTTTGCATATATCCTCCGGGGAGGCTCCGGCCTTCTCCGCCCAAGATACCGAGACTGCCCGGGTTGAGTGTGCCTTGACCGAAGGGGGTTGTTTACCCTCTGACTGATAAGCTTCTATGATGGCTATTTTTAACCACCTAACAATGGATGATTTAGATGCTCCATAACCCTTGCGAGCCCCCGCGAAATTAACGAAAAGTGAGTCTGAGCACCTAAAACCTTTAGTGGCCTCTAAATAACTCAAAAGACTTCTTTTAATGTCTAACAAACGTAATGATTCCGCCTCATCATCCTCTGAGGTGGAATGAAAGGTAGGTAGGACAATGTCCTGTGTCCTATGAAACATAGAAGACACTTTTGGTACAAAACTAGGGTCTGTTTTAAGGATTATCCTATCATCCAGAATTAACAAAAAGGGCTCCCGAATAGACGGAGCCTGCAGATCACTGACCCTCCTGGCCGACATGATCGCTACTAAAAACACGGTCTTTATTACTATCTATTTTAGTGAAGATTTCTCCAGGGGCTCAAAAGGAATACCCCTAATGACTAAAGACAGGTCCCAGGTGGGGCAGGCTCTCACCTTCACTGGTTTGGATCTTGCCAGGGCCTTGAATTTTTTTTTTACAAACTGATTTTTCTGGAGTGGAACCTGGAGGAAAATACTCAAAGCTGCTGTCTGCACCTTTAGGGTACTGATAGATAGTCCCATATCAACCCCTGCTTGGAGGAAATCCAGCACCGCCGGAATGCCGGGATGATCTATTCCCCATTCTGACAGCCAGGAACTAAATTTCTTCCACACTTTGGCATAAATTGCCCTGGTTATAGGTTTACAGCATTCTAGTAGCGTTTTGATCACCCTATCTGAGAACCCGTGGGCCTTCAGCAATTGCTCCTCAGATACCATGCCATCAGTTTTAGGTTTTCTACCTGTGGGTGAAGGATCCGGCCTAAGAAGATTATGTCCTTCCTGACCGGAAGAGTCCAAGGAGGACAGATGGCCAGCTTCAGGTTGGCAAACCACGGCCTCTTTGGCCAGAATGGTGTAATCATGATTAGCCTCACCGGAGGGAAGGCATAAGCCAGACTGAAACGCCATGGATTGGCGAAGGCATCTATCCCTGTGGCTTGGTCCTGCGGGTGGATGGAAAATAATTTTGGCGTTTTCTTGTACTCTTCTGAAGCAAAGAGGTCCACTTCCAGCTATCCCCAGTGGGACACTATCTCCCTGAACACCGCCCCGTTAAGGGGCCATTCGTCCTGGCTTATGGGCTGCCGGGATTGTGGGAACCTTTCAGGTGAACCGCTGACAAAGACAGGTTTATCTCTGCCCAGCTCAAAATCCTGTTTGCTATGGCCTGAAGGGCAGGGCTTCTTGTGCCCCCCTGTTTGTTTATATACGCGACAGCAGCCGCGTTGTCCGTCCTCACCTGAAGGTGTTGTCCAACTACCTGGAATCGTAAGGTTTCTATGGCTCTTAGGACCGCGAGAAGTTCCTTCTGATTCGAGGACCGATGGGCTTCTGTCGGTGACCAGAGTCCCTGGGCTAAGCTCCCCTCCAGGTGGGCTCCCCAACCTAGCGTGCTGGCATCGGTTGTCACCACCAAGGCTGTAGGTGTATTCCAGGACAAACCCTTTTCTAAGTTGTGGTGGGTCCGCCACCATCATAAGGTTCTTTTGATCCTGGCTGAAATGGGCATAGGTAGGTCCAGACTTTCTTTTCTGCCGTCCCAATGCCTCAGCATAAGATTTTTGTAGCGGTTGTTGATGAAGACTGGCCCATGGCACTGCCGGAAAACAGGCCAGCCCCAGAAATATTTTAAATTCCAGATGTATGGGAATGTGCAAGTAAGCATCCCTGAGGTCTACTGTGGTCATGAAACAGCCTGGAAACAGGAAGTTTGTCACTGAGAATATTGACTCCATCCTGAACCGTTTGTATCTTATGAACTTGTTCAGTGGACAGAGATTCAGAATTAACCTGAACTTTCCTGAAGGTTTCTTTATGACAAACATGTGAGAACATGGACTCTTTGGTCTAAATGATCCCCTAGTAACAGACCTACGGCTTCCACTTTTTTCCGGTCTCTTGGTAACTGGGTCAGCAGAAACATTGGGGGGGAGATGAATCGAACTCCAACCTGTAACCGCTCCTTACAATGTCCAGAATGAACAGGCTTGGGGTTGATTTTATCCACTGTGGAAGGAAACTCCCCCAGTCTCCCTCCCACTGGGACACAGGCGTCACTGGAGTTTGGGGGTGGTTTGAGGAGGATTGAATAGGATACCTCCTCTTCCACGCCCCTTTTGGCCTGTCCAATGCTTTTTGGGGTGGCCATCCCTCTCATTTTGGCCTTGTTGTTTGAAGCCACGAAAAAAACGTCTATTTTTGTTTTTCTTTTTCTTCTCAGGAAAGGATTTCTTCCTATCCTGGGTTCTTTCTAGTGCCTCCTGAAGGTCCGGGCCAAACAGGTGGTCGTCTGAAAAGGGTAACCCACAAAGTTTAAGCTTAAAAAGTAAGGGGAATGATTTCAGCAGCTGCTGCCTAGAAGTTCTGGCAGAAATGTGAGATTGTAATTGTGTAAGGCAGCACTCCAGATTTCTGGCTACACCAGGTGGCAGCAAGGGCTGGTTTCAATCCTATAGATGAGGTATCCCAGGCCCTTTTGAGCAACACATCTCCCCTACTGTCCATGGGATCTTTAAGTGAGCCCAAATCGTCAAAAACCAGATCTGTTTTTCTTGGACACTTTGGCTAATGGTGCATCCAGCTTTGGAATCTTATTCCATGGATGAGACGCATTGGCTTCAAACGGGAACCTCCGCTTGAGACTGAATGAATGAATGAATGGACTTGTATAGCGCAACGCATGCGAACTGAATCGCCTCTGGGTGCTTTTTCCAGCCAGTGTCTGGTTGGCTGGTGCGGTCATTTTTGCCCCATAGGATCTTGACACGCTAGGGACACACAGTCATACACACATATATACTGGGCCAATTTTGGACGAGATTCAATTTACCTACCAGCATGTCTTTGGAGACTGCCTGAAAAGAAAGGTCTCCTTTCCGGCTGTTCCCACTCCAGTAAAATCGACTCAATTAGTGATTTATGTACGGGAAACACCCTGGCTTTTTGAGCACTGGACCCCAGATACTTCTGGTCGTGCTTAGAAAGTTGGACTTGCTCCTCGCGAATTTCTAACGTGTCATAAATCGCTTTCAACAGATCACCCACATCATCTAGGGTTAATTTGTATCTGGATCCCCTGAAGGAATCTTCTTCCCCCTCAGAACCGGAAGCTGAATCTGCCTGAGAAGAGGTCAGCGATCTGGGTACCCCCTCCCTCTCCACCTCCTCCTCTTGTGCTGTTGCCATATCCGTGGGCTCAGACAGGGAAGGCGCACTAACTGCTCTGGACAGGGTGGATGGAATCTGCACCTTAGCCATCATTCCCCTGAATGATTGGAATGTGGATGCTAACTCATATTTGACCGAAACCAGGATCTTGTGACACTCTGCCACCGAATCATCCTTGACCAGGTTGCTGACACAATCGGGGCATAGTGGCTTCTTCCAATTAGGGCCCAACTTGGCCCCACACACCGTACACTTCTTCCTAGGTGTCTGTACGGGAGTCTTATCCTGGGCTTTAACCTGAAAAACAGATCAGGCAGACAATCCGTTAGAATACCTCCCTGACCCACACCACCTCTGTGCTTAAGTCAGTCTAGGAAGTGCCCAGCCCTCCACCTTAGGTTTCCCACCCAGCGAGGGAGCACATAGGTCCCAAAGACCTTGGCCTCCCAAGGCAAGAAGTGGTCCACACTCACCACCTAACCTGGGAGGTGCCGGAACCCGTTGAGCAGGAGTCTGTCGCCTGAACCGCTTCCTCCATGCTTCTGGGTATTTTGCACGGCCTCGCCGAGTCTTTTACCCTGCTCCGGTGCCTGTAACTCACCGCTGAGCCGCAAACGGACCGGAACTGTGTCCCAGCGGAGCCCTTTGATGACGCCGTTCTTGTGGAAGCCGTCGTCACTTCTGCTCCTTGGAATGCAGAAGCCCCTCGGCGCCGTATCCGGAAGCTCTGTAGCCGAAACTGAATGGCCGGTCAGCGTCTCCCGCCCGCCGGCCAGAATACCGACACACCGGATCCCTATCACAGGTACCGGTGCTTGGGGTTTAGGGTCTGTGACCAAAAGAAGGTCCTGCTCCTCTGAGCAAAAGGCAGCGTTGGAACCGGCAACCACGCTCTTCCCTAGTAGGACAGAGTGGTGCCCAGGCCGAGGAGAGTCAACGCCAGGGGCTCTTCCCAGGACAGTCCTGAGACATGGAGCTCCCTCAGTTCCTAAGCGTGCTCCTAACCATCCGGTAGGAAACACAATAACTGAAGAGGGAGGCCTAGATGACTACCTTTAAAGAGATGGATGTGTGTGTTTCCTGTCCCGGAGGGAGGAGCCCAAGGTCTCAGAGGCTGTCCTGGAAGACGACTTGAGAAAGATGTGTTAACTTATTTATTCTCAGGGCACCCTGGTTGTTCTCTCCAGCTGCAGGCTCCAGTGAAGCGGAGAGAACACCGTCAATGGTTGTAATGAATATGTGATGATGTCACCCATAGACTTACTACGGGACATTCATTGTTGGCTGTCCCTCCTCTATCCTGAAAATGGCGCTGGGAGACTATCATGTGACCGGACCAGAGCGTCCGAAAAATAGATAAGTATGCACATCTTTCCTCTACAAGGTAGTCATTATAAAGGTTAGAATGGGGGTGGGAGCAGATTTAAATTTAGATACGATTTGACTGGACTTCTGCAATAACAAATTATACATTGTATTTTAAGAACAAAATCTACTGTTGAGTATGAAACACAGATCTTTTTTGGAAGTTGCAGTAGGATGTAAAGAACAATAAAAAATATTGCGCTAAAGGATATGAATAGCTAAAATTGAAAATAAATATGTGTAAATGTGAAAATAATGTTAACTTAATAACCCAAGCAGCAATCTTTAGCTACATGTGGTAGTCATGTAAATACAAGTAGAAAACATTGGAGAAAAAATTGCGCTAGTCATACCATGTGGTGAACAAAGTGTTAAGAAATAATTAAATAAATAATATTAAATATATTAAACTCTAGGGAAAGAAGGTAAGGAAAACCTTCTAGTGAGACAACCAAAATAAATTGAATTTATGACTGTGTGAAAAAAATATTATTAATAATAATAAATAAATAAAATCCATTCAGTCCAAAAAGATCTGTGACTTCTTAAACATAATGTCCCCATCAAAGTATCAACTCCATGAATATGTTGAAGGGGGAAAAAACCAAGATGGAAGGGATTCCGCCACAAGTCAGGTTTGGATAGAATAGAAAAGATCCACTACGAGAGGGGTAGGTAATAAACTCTTACCAGATTCCCAGCTAGTAAAGCATATAGATCCACTCGATCCCAGAAGGGAGAGGGGGGGAACTGCAGCACTCCTCTGCATTCAGCTGGTCCTCGTTTTGATAGGTGTGGATCCCGAACTCCTTTCCAGGTCCTAAGCTGGTTGCACAGCTCCAATGGATCCAGTTGGAGACCCAGAAAAAAAGGGGACTCAAATAGTGAAGTACCGTAATAATCAGGGTTTTATTAAAATTGTAAGAGTATACACTAGATGCACTTCATAAGTCCAAAATACAAAGGCATTACATCCAGTCAAAGTAAAACAAAATATAACAAACAAAACGAACGTGCACCCGTGCTTACGGGGTCACTTCTGGACGCGGTGACGTCAGTGCGTGGCTCCGCCCCGACTAGTTTCGATCAATACGATCAATCTCAAAGGGCACGGGCGACGCGCTGAACCATCACCTTTTGTAACCACAGAGCGGCAACCAAGCCTCGCCCTCAAGTGGTTAGAACCAATAGGGGACAACCCCCTTTGATTGCAAGCACCAATGCGGTGCGGATGTAGGGCGGAAAGGCGGGGAAAAAGAAGCAGGAAATATGCTCAGTAATCGTCCCTCCCACTCTCCGACCTCAGCAGGGAAGAGGAGAAAATAAACATTGGTGCTTGCAATCAAAGGGGGTTGTCCCCTATTGGTTCTAACCACTTGAGGGCGAGGCTTGGTTGCCGCTCTGTGGTTACAAAAGGTGATGGTTCAGCCCGTCGCCCGTGCCCTTTAAGAACGATCGTATTGATCGAAACTAGTCAGGACGGAGCCACGCACTGACGTCACCGCGTCCAGAAGTGACCCCGTAAGCACGGGCGCACGTTCGTTTTGTTCGTTATATTTTGTTTTACTTTGACTGGATGTAATGCCTTTGTATTTTGGACTTATGAAGTGCATCTAGTGTATACTCTTACAATTTTAATAAAACCCTGATTATTACGGTACTTCACTATTTGAGTCCCCTTTTTTTCTGGGTCTCCAACTGAATTCTTTGGAGATGTGCAACCAGCTTAGGCAGTAGGATGTAGCCTCACTGGCTATCGTAAAAAGTAAAGACTTTCTAGTTGCCTAAGGCCCCGTACACACGAGCAAATAGATTTGTTCAAATCGGTCGGACCGACCGATTTGAACAAATCTGTCTGGTGGCCGTTTTGGTTTGATCGCTGGACACACGATAAAACCAAAATCCCCGCCAGCAGACAGCGTGGTAACGTGGTGGTGACGTTGACGCCGCCACGTCACCGCACCAGGAAGTAAATTACTTCCGCTCATGCATCGAATCCATTCGACGCATGTGCGAGAAGATATGTCTGGAGGTTAGCGTACTAACCAGCAGACATATCGGGCAGAACGGATTCCCAGCCGACAGATTTTAAAGCATGCTTTAAAATCTGTCGGCTGGCCAAATCCGTCTGCTCGCCCGTACACACGATCGAATCTGTCTGCTGGGACGGTCGGGCCGACCATTTCCAGCAGATAGATTTGATCGTGTGTACGCGGCCTTAGAATCAAGACAAGTTGACAAATTACACATTGAAATACAATGATTACAGAGTGAATTGGAAAAAATGAAAAGTTTCCAAGTATTGGATGATAAGCGGAATGCTTAAAGCAGAACTCCGGACAAAAAATTTGATGTTTCCTATGTCCCCACAACCATCTGTCTTGTAACTTATCCATTGTAATTCTGTGCCAGTGCAGGACAGGTCTTGGGAGTGTCAGACTTCCTGGCTGTACCTCCCAGCTATAAGTATCACAACACAGCTCTGCCTTCAGCTCAAACCCAGCCCTGCTCTTATCTTATCTTAACCCCATCTCCACCCATAGCTCAGAACTCATCTCCATGATCAGTTCAGCTTCCACCCCACTCTCAGCACAGCCTGAGCTCCGCTTGAACACCCTCCCATGACTTTCTGCTTTTTCCACTGCACCATAGGAAGAGTAGTTTCTTAAGCCCCCTATGGATGTGATGTGTGGCAATGCATGAAGTTCTCTCAGAGTGTTTCTCTAGGAAGAGGACATCACAGGGTCCCAAAAATCAATGAAAAATAAAAAGTAAGCTATATTGATTTAAAAAATTATATATAATATGCGCTAGATATTAACTAATGTGATGCAAAACCATAAACACCAATGCTGAATGATATTAATCAGTAGGAAGTTCCAAGAAACGGAAAAAACAAACTTAGTGCAATCCTCCACCACTCCTCTGTGCATGGGAAAAAAACACAGTACTGATGTTATTATCTTGAATGATGACAGGTGGACTCAGCCTCACAGGTTACTAGTAGCTGTTTCACTGACACAGTGTATAGCCATCCACAGTCATTTTAAACATGAAAAACAAAGATGAAAAAAGACCTCATTGCGCAATCATAAAGAAAAAAATGGAATTCACACAATAAGCCTCAATCTGAAGGCGCACTCACGAATCCTCTGGGCATGTTAGACCATCAAAAAACAGACATTCTGTTTTTTGGACATGTTCCCTTAGGCGTTTCCATAAGGGAATACATTGGACGTACGAAAAGACCTTTATGGAAACGCCTAAGGGAACATGTCCAAAATATTGAGAATGGTTTCCCTAAGCATAATGTTTCACGACATTTTGCTTTGTGTCATCAACAAAATCCCAAAGAAATGTTGTTTTGGGCGATTGCTAAATACACACCTCACTGGAGAGGTAGCCACAAAGTGCGGGAATTAAGTAAAAGTGAATCAAAGTGGATTCACAAAATTAGATCCTTATCGCCTAATGGCTTAAACATTGATTTTGATCTCAATTCTTTTATCTCTGATTCTTGATTTTATTTATCCCTTTTGTTTTATCCTATTTTACTTATACAAACAATGAGATATCTACTTGTCATTTTTTGGCCATGCATCACCAATTATGATCACCGGGGGCTGCTATGTATTATACATATCCCTATTGAGCTAGTCATGTGAGAAACTCATTGAAAAAATCCATTGGTGGTGCAATTTTAATGTTGGCTACTGGGGGGCTGCTATGCAAATTTGCATATCCTCCCACTGAATTACTATATGTTAATGATTATTATGGTTGTTGTTTTTTTATGAATTTTAACCACTTAAGGACCGGACCAATATGCTGCTAAATGACCCAAGGGGTTTTTACAATTCGGCACTGCGTTGCTTTAACAGCCAATTGCGCTGTCGTGCGACGTGGCTCCCAAACAAAATTTGCGTCCTTTTCTTCCCACAAATAGAGCTTTCTTTTGGTGGTATTTGATCGCCTCTGCGATTTTTATTTTTTGCGCTATATACAAAAATAGAGCGAAATTTTTGGAAAAAAATCAATATTTTTTACTTTTTGTTATAAGAAAAATCAAATAAACTAAATTTCAGTCAAACGTTTAGGCCAACATTTATTCAGCCACATGTCTTTAGTAAAAAAAATAAAAAAATCGCAAAAAAAAAAATAGCTACCTAGCAGGAACAGCGACACTAATACAGCGATCTGAAAAATGATCGCTTAGTGACACTGGCAATAGGGAGTGAAAGGGTTAACTAGGGCGGTGA
This sequence comes from Rana kukunoris, assembly GCA_029574335.1. Taxonomy (NCBI): domain Eukaryota; kingdom Metazoa; phylum Chordata; class Amphibia; order Anura; family Ranidae; genus Rana; species Rana kukunoris. The sequence goes on from CM056050.1 coordinate 366,997,426, forward strand.
TCAAGGGGTTAAAACTTTATTAGGGGGGGTACAGGGGCTACCCTGAACCTAACACTAACTGGCTGTCACACTACCTGTCACACTGACACTAAATGCAGTGATCAGTACATATATGATCACTGCATTCAGTGACACTGTGACAGGGGGGTGGGGGGCTGATCGCAAGGGGTTAATAAGCCTGTGTGTTACTGTGTCAGTGTAGTGTTGTGCAGACTTACTATGTGATTGAAAATACCGCCGAGATGAGAGATTACATCACTTCCCTCTTCCTGTGTTTACAACAGCCGTCCCATCATCCCGGATCGCTTCTGCAGCCACGGGGACCGTCGCATGTACCGGGGGATCCCGATCGGACCCCTGGCCCACGTCAAGACAGGGACGTACAGGTAAGCCAATGTGCCTGTACGTGCCATTCTGCCGACGTATATGTACATGCGGCGGTTTATCTATTAAATTGGTTCAGTCTTTGTTCTTTTAAGATTCATTACATCTTTAATAGCCAGCAATGATGTCAGATGTTGTGTCTCCCTCGTTTGTGCTCTAAGCGAGTTTTGGACGTACCTCTGACTATATATAAATAAGATCAGATGGGTGTCAAACCAGCAGTTACCCATGACTAAGTCACATGCCTAGTTATGTAATGCATGGGGGGGAGCTATGCACACCAACGACGGACACTGGATCCGCATGAGGAGGAAAAACATCTAAGTCTGAGTGGCGAACAGGATGTCTGTTTTTTGATGGTCTAACATGCCCAGAGGATTCGTAAATGCACCTTCAGATTGAGGCTCAGGCCCCGTACACACAACCGAGCTTCTCGGCAGAATCCAGCGAGAAGCTCGCTGGGATCCATATTCTGCCGAGAAGCTCAATCGTGTGTACGTTTTCGCCGAGCAAACTGAGGAGCGAGGCGTCGAGCCAAAATAGAGAGCAGGTTCTCTATTTCCTCGACAGGCCATCGGGACTAATGGCTCGACGCCTTTTTCGACAGACTGGTCGACGAACTCGACGGCCGGCCGAGAACCTCGTCGGGCGAAACGATGGGTTTAGCCCGACAAGGTTCTCGTACGTGTGTACGCGGCCTTATTGTGTGAATTCCATTTTTTCTTTATGGTTGCGCAATGAGGTATTTTTTCATCTATGTCTTTCATGTTTAAAATGACTGTGGATGGCTATACACTGTCAGTGAAACAGCTACTAGTAACCTGTGAGGCTGAGTCCACCTGTCATCATTCAAGATAATTACATCAGTACTGTGTTTTTTTCCCATGCACGGAGGAGTAGTGGAGGATTGCACTAAGAAGTTTGTTTTTTCCATTTGTTGGAACTTCCTACTGTTTTATATCATTCAGCATTGTTGTTTATGGTTTTGCATCATATTAGTTAATATCTAGGGCATATTATATATAATTTTTTATTTATCACTTTTGGTTTGGTTCACCACACATATGCAGCAGTATTATTTGGTTATTCTTGTGATGTCATATTAGTTCCTTATTTATTAGCGCTGTACTACATATATTTTTTGTATATTGATTTAAAGGGGTTGTAAAGGTTTGTTTTTTATTTCCTAAATAGGTTACTTTAAGCTAGTGCATTGTTGATTCACTTATCTTTTCCTTTGATTTCCCTTCTAAATGTTTTCTTTGTCTGAATTTCTCACTTCCTGTTCCTCCTCAGTAAGGTGTTCAGTAAGCTGTTCTAAATGACTTTCCACCGCTCAGATGATGGTGGAAAGCTTACTGAGGAGAAACAAAAAGTGAGAATTTCAAAAAAAGAAAAAAAAAACATTTAGAAGGGAAATTGAAGGAAAAGGTAAGTGAACCAACAATGCACTAGTTTAAAAGGAACCAATTTAGAAAATAAAAGACGAACCTTTACAACCCCTTTAAACTTTATGACTGTTTTTATAGCTGCTGGGGAGAGGATCAAAAAATTATAAACTTGTAGAATCCCAGTTTATCTTTAATACTCTGAACTGAACATTCTGTAAGGACAAATCACTAGCACTAAAAGGACTAAATTCATGAAGTATAATGAGGACTATAAAGACTATAAAGACTCCAACGTGTAAAATTGGGACAGGTTAAGGTATAGGTTTTCAAGAGGAAAGTTTTGAGAAACGGGTGTATTCTATCTTGAGAACTAGCTCTACATCCACAAACATTTGCAAGAGTGTTAGTTTTTGGCCATTTTCTTCTTTTCCATCTACACCCTTTATGATTTCACACATAAGGGGCAAAAAGAGGAAATTGACAGACACATTTCAAAGAATAGAGAACAATTAAACAAAAAGGTCCAAGTCCCACAAACACAAAAATGGTCCCAAAAATGTGTCAAAAGTGTCCGATCTGTCCCCCGCAATATTGCTGTCCCAAAAAAGAATCTAGTCACGTAGGGACACGGTCCGGACGTATGGGTGTGTTCGCTTTCCACCCGCCACTTCCGGCCACCTAAGAACGTCACTTCCGCCCTATGCCTCAGTGCGCTCCATTTGCTTTCTGGCCCATGGTTGTGCGTGTGCACGCAGACACATATACTCCTACTTCTTTGGTACCTCTCCAACGGCCCAAAATGGGGAATGTTATGGAGCCAATCTATTTTTACAATGACTATGGGATTAAACTGGTGGTCCCTCCCAGGGTTCTTAGCACATGGATACACATAAGGGGCCTACAGAATGCATAGTGGGTGGGGGCCCCAGATAGTGATAAATTCATATATTTAAATAGTTAAAAGGATCCCATGTATGCAATTAATACAGGACAAAATTCTAAAGTGCATAAACATATAAAAACATATAAGCTAAACAATGCTCAATGATAAAACACACAGCAAAGGGACTTCTATGGACACATATACCATCAATATAGTAGTCATACCTGGAGGTACCATTATTCTGCAGAAAGCCCATTTTTCCGCTTGAATTCAGTAAACGATTCATGCATGTATATTTATATTGTTACACAAAGACAACTATCTATTCCCACCTCACTGTCAAAACCCTTAATCATTAAACCTGTCCACATTTATACCTATGCTGCTCTTAAAACTAATCATCTAGTCCTATAGGTCCTAGTACCCACACAGCAGCATGGTCGAGTCCCAAAGTGAACATCCAGAAAGCCTCTCTTACATAAAATCTGGTACTTCTTGCTACTATCCAGGTCACTTGATATGGCCTCTATTCCGAACACTTTGAGGCCATAGGTGCTGCTATCGTGGACCTCCTTAAAGTGTCTTGGTACTGAGCATTTGTCTTTTTCAGTCAAAATGCTACTTCTGTGCTCGTTCCTCTTCGTCCTCATTGGTCAAGAAGTACGACTGATATACATGAGGCCAGAGGAGGCCATATATGACCTATGGGGTACCACAGTTTATGGCTCCTAGCATCCACCCCAAATACATATTTTTTCCTGTGGCACATATGTACACAGTTCCCGCAGTTTCCACTCCCACTTCTATCTATACATATCAATAATACTCTTTAGATCCTTAGGTCTCCTGAAAACTAGATTTGGATGGGACGATAGGCAGGTCTTCAGGAACAGATTGGATTCAAGTATCTTCCAATTGATCTTTGAGGCCGCGTACACACGATCGAAAATGTCCGCTGAAACTGGTCCACAGACCAGTTTCAGCGGACATGTTCGATCGTGTGTATGGCCTATCGGACCGTTTTCCAGCGGACAAAAGTTTCCAAGCATGCTTAGAAACCTGTCCGCTGGAAACCTGTCTGTCGGACATGTTCGATGGTTAGTACACAAAATCATCGGACCAAAATCCCGCGCATGCTCAGAATCAAGTTGACGCATGCTTGGAAGCATTAAACTTTGTTTTTTTCATCACGTTGTTGTGTTATACGTCACGCGTTCTGGTCCAAGGGGATTTTGGTCCGATGGTGTGTACGCACATCAGACCAACAGACCACTTCAGCCTTGTCCGATGAAAACTGACATGTTTCCTCGGACGTCTGATCGTGTGTACAGGGCCTGAGATTTTCTGTATTATGGCGACATAATTGTTGAATCTAGTACAAAACCTCACAAGGTAGTTCATCTGTATCATAGTTTGTTGTTTTTTCACTACCTGCACAGACATCTTCATTCAACTGTAAATATTCTTGAAAGGCTTTGTCAATCGGCCCCTCTTCGTACCCTTTCTCCTTAAATTTACTCTTTAGGATCCAGGCTTTACGGTACAGGTCCGCCTAAGTCTACAGAACTGGCTAAAGTGAATTAATTACTCCATTGTCGTTGGCCCTTAGCTCAAGGTCTAGAAACACCAAGGATTTTTCGTCTACCACATGTGTAAACGAAATTCCAAAAGGGATTTGTCACATAATGCGCCAGGAATCCTTCAAAATAATAAGGATCTCATCAATGTACCATGAGTACAGTATTAGGTTCCTCTCAAATGGGTTATTGGCCCAAATATATTTAAGCTCCCAGTACCTCATGAATAAATTTGCATAGCTGGAAATGAATATAGCACCCATGGCTGTGCCCCTCACCTGCCTATAGAAACCATCCATAAATGAAAAGTAATTATGGGACAGGGTGAACTCTATGCACTGTGACAGAAAGTCAGGTAAATCTGTGTGTGTTGTCACAGACGGGAGAAACTTTTCTGCCTTATTTAGACAATACACCAATTACTATTGGGCGTCGGCTGCAGAAAATGGCCAGAGAGCTTTAGGGCGTTGGAAGGCTTCAGCTGTTCAGAATTAAGCAATGAAAGCCCCTATAAAGATAGCCTAAGGATGATGGCTGCATCCTGAGGCTGTGTGAGTGAAGGAGCAGTCACAAACAGTACTGAAGAGGTGAGGTGCTGATGGATATTTCTGTGTGAGAAATATCAAAGAGACTTTTTGTTTTATGCTGTAGGACCAGCAGTGTCTGCCCAGCAGTAGGCTGTGCCAGACTCCATAGGTAGGTTCCTGTGTTGGGAAGGTAGACACCCCAAGTGGCAAGGGTATATTTTATGTTTTGTTTTGTTTATGCTGTTTTGATGCTTGCACGTGTATCCAGCAATATGGAAAAATAAACCATGTTTTCAATCACCCTCAACTGCCTTTTTGTACAGTTCAGCTTGTAGTGAACCCATCCAGGGGGTCACACACACCCAATACCGAGCTAATCCCTCAAACATGGTGGAGAATGCGGGCAGTTAAAGAAAACCCAAAATGGAGGAGATGCTAAAACAGCTGGTTATAAATAGCAAATGCAAATCAACAGCAGATGAATGCAGGTTTGCAGCAGAGCATTGCAGCTCAACAGGCTCACCGAGAGAGCATGGCAGGTTGGGAGGCCATCATGAAACAATTTGAGAGAACAGAGTAAAAGGATAGCAAGCCCTCTTTGATTGAGAATCCAGAGGACCATAATGCTATGGAGGTTACCATGTCTGTTGTTGAGACGGAATCATCACCGAAGTGTAGTACTTAACCAGAGGAACAAGAAGTGGAGCCAGAGGAGTGTGCCCTGGCAGAGCCTGAAACTGCCAAAGTTAAGGAGCCGCCATTAGTAGTAGAAGAGTCTGTAGAGCCTGTTGAATCCAATGTTGTGAATGGCGTTCCAGAGGTCAAACCAGACGAGGCCAGAAGAGAAAGACCCTCATGTACAAGAAGATGCTGAGGAGGTCCCAGCTGTCCCCGCAGTAGCAGCTCCTATGAAGCTGAATCGACGGTCTGACAGTTCTGCTAAATACAGTAGAGAGCCTTTAGCAAATACTTTGAAGAAACTTGATGATCCAGCTACCAAAGCTGTTACCTTGGAACTGGAACCCAACAAGTTTAAGGGCAAGATTTTGGATTGCTCCAGATCTTTTCGCAAAGCCAAATTGCTGCATTACCATATGAAGTATTTCCCTGGCGTTGACAAGTCAGAGCAGGATCAGAGTCCTGTCACGAGGCATATGCAGACAAGAGGCTCTTTAGCTCACGAAAAGGCCAGTCAGCAAAGCTCAAAGAGAAGACGCACCACAAACAGTTCAAATTCCCACTGACTGTCCCTAAAAGACAAAAGCAAGGAGAACTTAATCCAGAAGTCTCATCGCAAGCCAGACAAGCTGTCTGAAAGTGTTAAAGAAAAATTCAAAGATTTCTTGTGTCTGAAGTCAAAGAAAAAAAAGAAAGAAAAGTCAGAGCTGTCTGGTAGTGGTGAAGAGAACATAGAGGTTTCTAAGGAGCTCTCACCAAAAAAATTACAACCTTCAAAGTTCAACAGTGATTATAAGGCCCCGTGTTCCAGTAAAAGCAGCGATCATGGATGCCGTCCATATACAAGACTAAGTGATGAGGAGACGCTCAGCGATTCTTGCACGGAAAGCTTACTTTGGAGTGATGAGGATTACAACGAAGAGATCGTTGTCACGCATGCTGATGGTTTTCTAAATCTTGGCCGCAACAGGAGCAAGTACAGCTCTGCCAAACAAAGACTTGTGATAGACAATATGGATGAGAATGCTATGGATGCAAATATGGGCGAACTGTTAGATCTCTGCTCTGGAAAATTTGTCTGTCAAGATGATGGTTCAAATCAAGAATCTTTTAGTTGTACAAAGGCTCATGCTGAAAATGAGAAAAGTGGCCTAATGTCTGAAGCAGTTGCTCTCTGTTCCGGTTCACCAACAGAGAAAATGAAGAAAATGAGGCCGGGCTTGAGGATTTCCATCTTCTACCATGTGATGATTCTGACAGCGAAGAGCTTGCAGAAATTGAAAGTGGTGCAGAAGATGAAGAGGAAGAAGTGAAGGAGGAAGTAAAGGTGGAAATGGATGTCCTGGAGGAGGATGACGCCCTGCAGGATGAGGCGTCTGCTGTGCTGGCGGGGAGCGATTCCGAAAAGTGCTCCTACCCCCTGGGTTATGTGAAGAGACAAGCGCTGTACGCCTGCAGTACCTGCACCCTGGATAAAGAGGAGCCTGCTGGGATATGTCTGGCCTGTGCATACAAGTGTCATGAAGGCCACGACCTGTTTGAGCTCTACACCAAGAGGAACTTTCGCTGCGATTGTGGAAATGCCAATTTTAAACAGCTGGAGTGCAAGTTATATCCGTATAAAGAGAAGAAAAACCTGGCTAATAATTACAATGACAATTTCTTTGGCATGTACTGCACATGTAAGAGACCGTACCCCAATCCTGAGGATGAGACCCCAGATGAGATGATCCAGTGTGTGGTGTGTGAGGACTGGTTTCATGGTCGGCACCTAGGGGCAGTTCCATCGGAGCACCTTGAGTTTCATGAGATGGTGTGCCAGGGCTGTATGGATCTCTGTTCATTTCTTTGGGCCTACTCTGCCAAGTTAGGAGTTCCTGGTGTCACCAAGATTACCAAAGCAGAAACGGAACATGAAGATGTTAAAGTTGATGATTGTCCTACGGAAACAGCAAACACTCAGAATGGACTAACCATAAATAATGAAGAATGTGTGGAAGATAACGACGATGAGGAGGAGGCAATTCTTAGAAAGCTAAAGGACTTTATGGAAAATGAAGCTGAACTTTCTGGAAGTATTGTTGAAAGTGAAATCCCTGACCGCTTCAGGGCAAATGAAGTGGCTGAAGTGCAGGAAGTAGTGGTTTGCACATCTTCAGTTCTCAGTCAGTTGCTTGATGGAAATAAAGCTGAAAAACTTAATTCTGACACTGCACTAAATGATGTAGAAAAAGTGTGTCCACTATCCACTGAGCCTTGTGAATGTAGTAAGGCAGGTGATATTCATGACTTTCCCATAATTGATGATCAGCAGAGCAGGGTCATTGAGGAATCTGAATTGCAAAAAATATGCACCCAGACTGAAGCTATTTTTGCCTCTGTGAATTATTTGCATGTTGAAGAGCAGTGTGTTAATTTTAATGTTAATAAAATCGGATTTAAATATAAAGGTAATGTCACGTCCTGTGAAACCCAGTCTTTAGAAAGTGTTCTGTCAGAGCAAGTAACGCAGGATAATACTTTGGACTTGACTACCAAGATTCCTCGGGAAGTAAAATCTATTTTTCAAAGTGTAGAATCTGTAATGGCAGGTGAGCCCTCTGAACGTTGTGAAACCTCCATCACTGAAGTGGTCAGAGAGGCTAAATGTCTTGAAAGGAATGAAGAATATGAGAATTTGTGTCCAATAGTCGATGGTTTCAAAGAAACAAATACTTAAACAATTTTGGGAGACTATGAGGCAAACATAAGATAAAGGGAAGAACCGCCGCTCCAGACGACACTCTTAAGTGGTGAGTAAAGTTCAAAAACTCAGATGGGTGCAGGCAATGCGTGGTGCAATATAAGGAAAAATAAATATACAGCCGCACTCCAATAGATGAAAAAACTTAAAAATGGTGCCTGTTTATTCCAGTCAAAAAAATGTAACTAAAACAGCAAAAACGGCAAACAGTGGGGTAACAAAACTGACGCGTTTCACATTGACAACCGATGCAACAGGTTCACTCACATTCCTGCGATAAAAGTTTTGAGATTAAGCACTTTATTAATTGTTATACCAAGTACCTCATTTATGTCATCAGTTGCGACATATATTACCTTCAATATGTGGGACGAACTATTCGTAGACTAAAGGATCGTTTGTCCGATCACCTGTACGATATCGAGAAAGATCATAATACTAACGTCGCCAACCATTGGAATAATGTACATTTTAACCACTTAAGGACCCCCGCACGCACATATACGGCCACAGAATGGCACGTACAGGCACAAGGGCGTAAATTTACGTCCCCGCCTAAGTGCGGTTCGGGGGTCCCATCGGGACCCCCTCCGCGGCGTGCGGGGGTCCCCCTGGCTCCGGGAGCGATCCGGGATCAGCGGGCGGATGTCGGCGCTTACCCGCCCCCCCCGCGATCGCTCCAAGCCAATGGGAGCGCGCTCCCATCCTGTCAGTTCCTCCTCCTGTGTTTACACAGGAAGGAGGAAATGATGTCACCTCTCATCACAGCGCTGTTTCCCAGCGCTGCTGATGAGAGAAGACATCACAAGTAAGTGTGCACCAACACAACACTGACACACACTCACATAGGCATATTAACCCCTTGTGATCGCCCCCCCCCACCCCCCTGTCACAGTGTCACTGAATGCAGTGATCTAATCACTGCATTTAGTGTCAGTGTGACAGGCAGTGTAAAAAACAGTTAGTGTTAGGTTCAGGATAGCCCCCCCACCCCCCTAATAAAGTTTTAACCCCCTGATCACCGCCCTAGTTAACCCTTTCACTCCCTATTGCCAGCGTCACTAAGCGATCATTTTTCTGATCGCTGTATTAGTGTCGCTGTTCCCGCTAGGTAGCTATTTTTTTTTATTGCGATTTTTTTTTTTACTAAAGACATGTGGCTAAATAAATTTTGGCCTAAATGTTTGACTAAAATTTAGTTTATTTGATTTTTTTTTAACAAAAAGTAAAAAATAGTGTTTTTTTTTCAAAAATGTCGCTCTATTTTTGTATATAGCGCAAAAAATAAAAATCGCAGAGGTGATCAAATACCACCAAAAGAAAGCTCTATTTGTGGGAAGAAAAGGACGCAAATTTTGTTTGGGAGCCACGTCGCACGACCGCGCAATTGTCTGTTAAAGCGACGCAGTGCCGAATCGCAAAAACACCTTGGGTCATTTACCAGCGTATTGGTCCGGGTCTTAAGTGGTTAAGGACCTATCCAGCCTCACAATACAGGGTGTTGAGAAAAAAACCACCCCCGGTAGGGGAGGAGATAGGTTCAGAATCCTCTGTAAGAGAGAGGTATTTTGCATCTTCTCCCTCCATACTAGGTTCCCACATGGGATGAACCTTGAGTGGGATGTATCCCACTTTTATGACTAATGGCCAGATTTGGTTTGTCATTTATGGCGTTTTTTTCTAATGGTTTAGATCCATACAGACAGGCCCTTTACCCATATCAATGGGTTTATTATATTAATTTATATGTCCGTTCCCCACTTCAGATATTCCGTTAGCTCCATGGATTGGTCTATTTTTTGTAGTTGGTGTCCCTTTTACATGCGGACACACGTATACACGTGTATATGTCCCCTCCACGTCCAGGGTCATGGGCGTGCATCATGCAGAGATAGTATTCCACTGTCCGTGCATGATCCATGCACTGAGCCTGAGGTCTCCTTTATTATGCAGTATGAGCCGCCATAAAACTTTTTTTTTTTTTTAACCTTTTTACCTATGGGTTCTATTTTTAACATATCAAAAAAATATCTCTAAAAAACAAGATTTTAAAGTTTCAAATAACATTTATAGGCTGGACCTGTTCTACATTTGATTATGGTAGAAGTGTTCTTCCCTTCACTAAGGGACACCTCTATCTCAGATCATATGAAAAATCAATCCAGTGTAATCAGCTACAGGGAGGTTCCCCATATTAACTATGTACCCGTCAAATGCACAGGTAGAAAATAATCATTTCTTTTTACAGTAGTACACTGGTAATAGGGTGCTTTCTATATAATGGTAACAATAAGTAAAATTCTTTATTCTTATTGTTTGATCTTACTTTCCCTTCACTTCATATCTTGTATGCTCCGTGTTCATTGTACACGGTCCCCAATATTCCATCCAGTTCATTTAAATGGTATATTCACATCTTTTTGTCACATTATTTCTATTATCATTCACTTATATATATATCCCTCCCACACTATGGTCGTTAGGGATTTAGGTTAAACACTGAAGATATTTAATCTCCTTACGGGACAAGGGTAGTACACATTTTCTTTTCAATTCAGTAATTTTTACTCTTTCTTTTGTGCTTTTTTGCTGTTTTGAGGAAACCTAACACATATATTTTGGTCACTTGATCTTTTAACATATTGTTTCCATCTTATATGATGTGGAACGCTACACTTTCACATCGGTTTAACCAGCAATCGCCAACCATCTCCTTTTCCCCCTCTTCCCCTCTTACAGCACGTCACATGGTAAAACACAATTTTTCGTGGGTTATACGTTTTAATAATGATTCACACGCTTTGGCTGGGTTTTCATTTCATTATATATTCTTATCCCACACATATTTACACTTCTTTATCAATGATGTAGAATATACAATGTCATCTTTCTATTGGGATGAAAATAAGGCTTCTTTATATCGTAACACATATGTTCTCAATATATGTCCATTATATACATTTTCTAAGGGGTTGAAGCTAGGTTTGCTGCCATTAGACTGGTGTAACCAATTTTAATCGGCTGATGTATATGTATACACTGTGTTCCCATTTAGTCATGGTGGATGCTGTTTTTTCTTTCTTGCATTTTTTTCAACAGGTGTGCACGATTACCGGCATTAGCCAGGCCCCAATAGGAGGCTAATTAATGAATCATCAGATGGTTTCTGGGACTTTTTCCTCTTATAAATGAGATTTATTTTATCATTATGTTTAACTGCGACTAAGCATTGGTAGTCGATGTGAAACGCATCAGCTTTTGTTACCCCACTGTTTGCTGTTTTTGCTGTTTTAGTTACATTTTTTGACTGGGAAAAAAAGGCACCATTTTTAAGTTTTTTTCATCTATTGGAGTGCGGCTGTCCATTTCTTTTTCCTTATATGAGGCGAAGATAGCTGAACAACTAGCCATAAACATAAGTGATTGTAGCTGCTAGACAGGAAATGTTGTCTAGTTAAGTTAATGATGTGTCCGATAGCAGTTGTCAAGTTCTTGGTGAGAATAGGGATGTGCGAACAAGTGATGCACAGAGTAAGCAGTTGGTTCAAGAAAGTGACGAGGATTCAGTTTCTGAGAACCTTACATTGGGTTTGGTAGATTTTCACCATACTTGTGAGTCTGAACTATCACAAAGTAAGAAACTTGGAAATACAGAATTGACAAGTAATGATTTCCGTCTAGAGCCCCAAAGGGAAGAAAAACCGCCTAGTACATCGGTTTATCAGAGGTCATATGCGTCAGACTTTAGTCCAGTTCATAGAAGAACAGATTTATTTGAGTGTCACTATGCCTTGGAGGATTGCAGTCTTAGTGTGTTTATATCTGAAGAAGGCATCCACATGGATGATCCATTGCAGAGCACAGTGTTATCAGCTCTTGGTATTGGTTATGACTCGCTGAGTTCTTCAGGGATTGAGCTATCGAGGGAAACCTGTGGGTCCATTGAAAAACCAATTAAGGTTTTGCATGGTTTACAACTGAAAATGAGTAAATTACAGAGCAAGGAACACCCTCTTATATACCTCAGACGAAATTTGAAGACCAATAGGAGAATAAATAGGTGGTTCCTGGCCCTTCAGGAATTTAGTTTTGTCGTAACGCATCGCCCCGGTGTTAAAATGGGGAATGCAGATGGTTTGTCCCGAGTGCATGCGTGCCTGGCAACCTGTGTCCCAACCCTAGGGTTGAAACAAGAGGGGGAGGTATGTGACAGGAAGTCAGGTAAATCTGTGTGTGTTGTCACAGATGGGAGAAACTTTTCTGCCTTATTTAGACAATACATCAATTACTATTGGGCGTCGGCTGCAGAAAATGGCCAGAGAGCTTTAGGTCGTTGGAAGGCTTTAGCTGTTCAGAATTAAGCAATGAAAGCCCCTATAAAGATAGCCTAAGGATGATGACTGATGGCTGCATCCTGAGGCTGTGAGTGAAGGAGCAGTCACAAACAGTACTGAAGAGGTGAGGTGCTGATGGATATTTCTGTGTGAGAAATATCAAAGAGACTTTTTGTTTTCTGCTGTAGGACCAGCAGTGTCTGCCCAGCAGTAGGCTGTGCCAGACTCCATAGGTAGGTTCCTGTGTTGGGAAGGTAGACGCCCCAAGTGGCAAGGGTTTATTTTATGTTTTGTTTATGCTGTTTTGATGCTTGCACGTGTATCCAGCAATATGGAAAAATAAACCATATCATTTGTTTTCAATCATCCTCAACTGCCTTTTTGTACAGTTCAGCGTGTAGTGACCCCATCCAAGGGGTCACACACACCCGCTACTGAGCTAATCCCTCACAGCACTCAAATATAAATTGAGCCTGCTTGGGACTGAACAGATGTGCTTCCCCCAAGTAGTACTAAGCCGAATTCATGCTGGATGGACGTATACAGGGACGCTACATCGAGCGGTAGCCACCTATATCCTTTCTCCCATTTGTACTTGGTTAGAATCTCTAGGGCATGGCCCGAGTCTTTATATACGATGGCAGGTTTGTTACTAATCCTTGTAACAAGTGATCGATGTTGCTCCCAAGGTTGCTAGTCAAACTGTCAATTCCTGCAATGATGGGTCTACCCAGGTTTTTTTCATGTCCTTATGCACCTTGTGTATATGGTAAAAATGGGGGACCACTGGATGTTTTGAGTACAAAAATTGGTGCTCACTTTTGGTCAAGACCGGATTTGATAGTGCCCTATCCAACAATTTCTTTAAATCATCATTGTATCTCCCAGTGGGGTCCCATAAAAGTCTCTCATATGTATTGGTGTCGCCAATCAATCTAAACGCTTCCTCTAAGTATTGATCCTTGTCCTGTATAACCAGACCACCACCCTTTGTCCGCTTTTCTAATTATGATTTCTGAATTCTTCCTCAGGCTGCTCAGAGGGGCCTGTCAGGGAAGCTAACAGACCAGACTGTGTGACTGCGAAAACTTATATAGGTGAAATAAAAATGTGTTTATTTACAAAGGTGACAAACATGCAAAAACAACCAGTACACAATTAACCAGAAAAAGTATATACAAATCAAGTAGAGATACCGTAATCATATACAAAGCCAGGCCGAGGTCATACACAGGGAAAATCAGCAGATGGGTGAGGATGGGAACACAACAGAGCAGGGAGAGGATGGATGGACAGGCTGCGGGGCAGGAATCTAAGGTAAACAGGATTCAAGGTAAACAGGTAACAGGAAGGATAGGTCCAGGATGAGTTCGGGATAGGGATCAGAATCAGGGTCCAGATAGCAGGGTTAGGATAACAGGCTCAGGTCAGGAAGGTAGAACAATACCAGGGCGAGGTATGCTTGAACTCAACGGTTATATGTAGAGGTAGTGATTAAGCTTAAGTGACACCTGGGCGCAGCAACAGCTGTACGCTCCACACTGCCAAGGTCCATCCGCTGGTGGAGACCAGTACTGCGTCCCAAAGGTGATATAATGCCAGCAGGGAGTTCTCCTGACAGCTCCAAACTGCCAGGAGACACCTGCTGGTGAAACGCAGTACTGCGAGCCAGATAATAAATAGCACCAGTGGATGGAACCTTTCCTGACAGTACCCCCCCTCAAAGGAGCGGCCTCCGGACGCTCCAACTATCTATTGCCGAGGAAAGTCCATGGTGACAAACTGGGCAATGGGTAAAGTCACATCAGATTGAATATGCGGAAGGTCCATGGCTTTAAACTGAACAAAAAGAGGCTTGAGCTGAGCAGCGGGTACAGACATATCCGGGCAGACAGCGGGCACATCCGGGCAGACAGCGGGCACATCAGACTGGGAAGCGAGCACATCAGACTGGGAAGCAGGCACATCAGACTGGGAAGCAGGCACATCAGACTGGGAAGCAGGCACATCAGGCTGGAAGGCAGGCACATCAGGCTGGAAGGCAGGCACATCAGGCTGGAAGGCAGGAACGGGGACACCAGGCTGGAAGGCAGACACATCAGGCTGGAAGGCAGGCAACGGGACGCCAGGCTGGAAGGCAGGCACCGGGACACCTCCGGCTGGGCAGCAGACAGGAACACCTCATCAGGCTGGGCAGCAGACAGGAACACCTCATCAGGCTGGGCAGCAGACAGGAACACCTCATCAGGCTGGGCAGCAGACAGGAACACCTCATCAGGCTGGGCAGCAGACAGGAACACCTCATCAGGCTGGGCAGCAGACAGGAACACCGCATCAGGCTGGGCAGCAGACAGTGGCTCATCAGGCTGAGCAGCAGACAGTGGCTCATCAGGCTGGGCAGCTGGCACTGGAACAACAGGCTGGGCAGCTGGCACTGGAACAACAGGCTGGGCAGCTGGCACTGGAACAACAGGCTGGGCAGCTGGCACTGGAACAACAGGCTGGGCAGCTGGCACTGGAACAACAGGCTGGGCAGCTGGCACTGGAACAACAGGCTGGGCAGCTGGCACGGG
The DNA here is from genome assembly GCA_029574335.1 of Rana kukunoris. Lineage (NCBI taxonomy): Eukaryota > Metazoa > Chordata > Amphibia > Anura > Ranidae > Rana > Rana kukunoris. Next base: position 367,012,516 of record CM056050.1, read on the forward strand.
AACAGGCTGGGCAGATGGCACGGGAACAGGCTGGGCAGATGGCACGATGGAGTGGGTCAGGAAGTACTTCAGCTTCTTTTTAGGTTTAGTCACTGTATGAAAAGGATGGAATTAAGTAAGAGGAAGGGTTGGAATGTGGCAGAGACACAGGAACGGTGACTGGAGTATGTTTTTGTGGAGTTGTTACAGGTGGAAGGGAAGAAGCAGGTGGAAGACGGGGTAGGTACAACTAGTAGAGACTGGGTAATAATATTTGGTGGGAAGCGGAATTCTTGGGAAGGCAGGTGATTAATGGCAGGGCTTGAATGTAATGGCTTGGCTGAAATCAGGAGATCTGACCATGCCTGCAGCACAGGTTGAACAAAAGCAGGATTACACACACCGGCCCGGATTCAGAAAGCACTTATGCTGACGTATCTACAGATACGCCGCGTAAGTGCATGGATGCGCCGTCGTATCTATGCGCCCGAGTCTGAAAGCAAGATACGCAAGTGTCCTACGCCGTCGTATCTTGGGCGCATATTTACGCTGGCCGCAAGGGGCGCTTCCATTGATTTACACATTGAATATGTAAATGGTCCGAGATACGCCCATCGCTGTAAGAATACGCTGTTTACGTAAGGCGTACGTCCGGCGTAAAGTTATTCCACCTAAAGGTGGTGCAACCCATGCAAAGGTATGGACGTCGGAACTGCCGTTGTATTTTACATTCTTTACATAGTACTACGTGAATAGGGCTGTGCGTAGGTTACGTTCACATCGTAGGCAGTGTATTGACGTATCTTAGGCAGCTATTTCGACGTAACTGTGAGCATGCGCACTGGGATGCGTCCAAGTAACGACACATGCGCAGTTCGTTATTTGAAGCTTAGCCCATCATTTGCATGGGGTCACGCTTCATTATAATATATCACGCCCACTTTCACCTACTATGACTTACGCCGACAACTATACGCTACGCCGGCGCAACGTTGACCGCATATTCTTTGTGAATAGCATTGTCGTACGTTTTGGCGCGAATTATAATGATATATTCAATATTTCAGCAAAAATATGAAAAGGCCATTAAAACTTAAATGTGATCGTAACGATTATATAAGGAAATCAAGATGACTCCAAAGTGAAAAAGAAACACATGTGACTTAGATGTACAAGGTCCCCAATACATCAGCTATCTCTACTTTTTACAAGCTCGAATGAAACTGAATGACAATGACAGTTATCATAGAACAAATGATTGTTGTCCTAAACCTTGGTGAATAAACCAGCGATGTTTGAGGAAACCAGCCTTATCCTAGAACATCCTTTGTAAGTCAAGAACTGATTTCAGGTGAGGAAATAAATCCATTGTAGACCGAAGACCGAACATTGACTCAGCCATTCTAAAACAATGACTTGTGTTGACCCACTAAATTTCCTGAGAAGAAGGTATTTACACAGCTGGGCTCTCGGGCCACCACGGAAGAGATAGTTTTAAATACGGTCTTCACAAACCAATGTACAAAGTTGACTTGCATTATGAATATACGGGGTATTAGGAAAATATACGTTGGCATGAAAAATAATATTTCCAAATTATCAAGGACATCTTAAGAACTGTGGGATATATATAACCATCGCATCAGCTAACTTAGAAATTTGTAAAAAGAATTATAGGAGAAATTTGTTTTTATCAATAGATGTGTTTTTAAAGAAACTAAATCCACATTATGAAAGATATAGAATTGTGATTATAAAGATGTATCCTGCAACATGTGTCCCTCAAACACATATCAAAATAATTCATGTATCCACATTAATAATTATTTTGTATTGATTGAGATATCAACCTGTGCATGATTGGAAAGAATGTTGTTGGGAAATATGCGGTTATACAGGAATATACGTTCATATGATGTAGGGATCAAATATATACTAATTGGATATGATGGAACATAAAGTTATCAGAGATACATATATAGAAGTTACCAATAATAAGAATGATACGTTAATAATAATAATAATACAAGTCTCCCCAGTGATATAAAATTATCTTACAGATATTCTCACAATAAAGGTGAGACACCTAGTGGCTGAAAGTGATATTACTTGAGGTTCTCAAAACTCAGTGACCCAGTAAATGATTAAAATCGTCAGCCAATAGGAGCCCGACATGTATTGCCAGGAACTCCCATAGAGACCAGAGGCCAATGAGTTAAGGACAGCTGTCAGATGGCAGGATGTAGGATAATTTAATTGTCCTATTGTTTTGAGTAATATAAGAGAGTAAGCCCAGGAGAGAAGAAGGGAGGCATTCAATGAAGAGAGAGAAAAAAGATGAATAAGGTACAGGCAATGAAGATGGATCAATGAAAAAAGAAGACCCCATCCATAGGGGGAGGGGCATGCTAGGACAAGGTATGAAGGCAGCTTGTCATCCCATGAAGGGCCATAGAAAGCACTGCATATTAACTCTGGTCACCTGCAAATTGCCATCGTGGAATTGGTAAATATGCCATTTTACTTTATCAGAAATATTGTTGCTCTGTAGAATTTAAAGTTGTATATCGTGTAGTCATGGTCTGGTCTCATAATCAATAACTGGTAGATTTTTCTGTAAGGCATACCATTTTTATATTTTAATATTTTAATATTTTTTACATAATTTCAAAATTAATGACAGAACAAAGCCTTCCAATACATTTTCATATTTTTCCCGCTTACTTAAACTGCAGTAAAGTAACAGGTTGAAATATGAAATAGAAGCTTTCGTTTCATTGTCTTTCTATATAAAGTTATCTTGAGACTGGCCATGACACAGAATACAGAAAGGTATTGCACGCCCAGTTTGGGGGTAGTTTAATGTATCGCAATGTGTTCATGTAACGCAACTGGTATTCTAATGTCATGTAAATATCCATATTTTGTCAACCAATAAATTAGCTATTTTGTATGATTATACGTCTCCGTGAATACGTTTCATAATATAGACTATGTCATATAGATTGACTTGTATTTAAAAACCTCTTCGTTATCAAAGAATTCAATATAATTTTACTGTGCGGGTAAATATAACCTTAAGAAAGCACAACAGCATGCTTGCCTCTCAACGTTTGGGCCGGCGTAGCGTAAAGACGATGCGCTACGCCGGCATGAAGATAAGCCACTCTACGTGAATCCGGGCCACCCTGTCTAATCAGAGACTGCACTGAACCAATACAATCAGATAACTTCTAAAGGGGACAAGAGAGATAATGTACATTGAAAGAAGCCGGATCATCCTCTAATAACCATACCAGGGATTCAACTTGGTCATGACTGAAGGGGGGAGAGAAATCATCACTTCCATCAGGAAAAAAAGACAGGGCTGGCTTTACACATAACCGGATCAACGACTGAACATCATCAAAAGACATATAGCCCTGATCCATCAAGGAATGAGCTGATCGGATGGTTTCCATCAGCTGATCACTAGTCCACCCTCCTAAAACCTGTCGACAATATTCCTCTTCCTCTTCTGCCAGCAAAGAAAAGTAAACGATTTCATTGAAATCCATGTTTCAGAAAAACACACCACACCAGGATGGTTCCTCAATGCAGGCACGTCTGGTCAAGGAGTGGCCCTGGTATGCTGTCAGGGAAGTTAACAGACCAGACTGTGTGACTGCGAAAGAGGAACCCAAAACGTATATAGGTAATATATAAAAAGGTGTTTATTTACAAAGGTGACTAACATGCAAAAACAACCAGTGCACAATTAACCACAAATAGTATATACAAATCAAGGGGAGATACCGTAATCGTAAACAAAGCCAGGCCGAGGTCATACACAGGGAAAATCAGCAGATGGGTGAGAATGGGAACACAACCGAGCAGGGAGAGGATGGATGGACAGGCTGCGGGTCAGGAATCCAAGGTAAACGGGATCCAAGGTAAACGGGTAACAGGAAGGATAGGTCCAGGATGGGTTCGGTATAGGGATCAGAATCAGGGTCCGGATAGCAGGGTCCAGATAGCAGGGTCAGGTCAGGAAGGTAGAACGATACCAGGGCGAGGTATGCTTGAACTCACCGGGTATATGTAGAGGTGGTGATTAAGTTCAAGTGACACCTGAGCACAGGAAGAGCTGTACGCTCCACACTGCCAAGGTCCATCCGCTGGTGGAGACCAGTACTGCGTCCCAAAGGTAATATAACACCAGCAGGGAGAAGTTCTCCTGACAGCTCCAAACTGCCAGGAGACACCTGCTGGTGAAACGCAGTACTGCGAGCTAGATAATAAATAGCACCAGCGGATGGAACCTTTCCTGACAGGCCTCAATGCCCACTTCATGGCCCTTATTGTATTTATGGCCTTTATCCCCACACATTTTCCTAAACTCTCCCATCACAACCTCATAGAAGGTGGGTATGAAGTTGCCCTTGTTCCAATGGGGGTAGAAGCTTGATTTTGGTCTAAAATTTGAATTGATAGTTGCTCCCTCAAATGCCAGGGAGGGGGTCTCCTCAGCGAACTCTTGACCTCCTTCTGCATATGTTGTGTGTTTATCTTTGAGCATTGTTTAGCTCTATGAATCTGATGCACAGCGGGTTGGTTATATTGGGTCTTGGAAGCATTATTATCGTTTTTATATGTTTATGCACTTTGGATTTTTTTCCTGTATTAAATTGTATACATGGGATCCTTTTAACTATTTAAAAGTATGAATTTATCCCCATCTGCACCACCAGTTTAATCCCATAGTCGTAAAAATAATAGATCGGCTCCATAACATTTCTCCATTTTGGGCCACGGTACCAAAGAAGTAGGAGTATATGTGTCTGCGTGCGCACACACACAACCATGGGCCAGGGAGCAACTGAAGCGCACTGAGGCATAGGGCGGAAGTGACGTTCTTAGGTGGCCAGAAGTGGCGGGTGGAACGCAAACACACCCGCACTTCCAGACCGCGTCCCTACGTGACTAGCATAATTTAACTATATGAGTTTCACTTTCTAAATAGAATTACTGAAATAAACTTTTTGATGATATTCAATTTTTTTTAGATGCACCTGTATATTTGTGGATTATGTGAATATATAATAGACACTTGGACTACTATTTTTCAGTTTTCACGAAGTTGACAGTGGGTATTTTAGAATATAATTTTTTTTTGTGATCTGTTTTTGCCACTAATATTGATGCATCACAGTGCTGCATTATGAAAAAAAACTGTGGTTGCAAATGTTAGTTTTTCATTCATTTGAGGAGATTATCATGTATACTGTATATGGTTCTGAATGTGGGATATTACCTTTTAAGAGATACTCAGGTGTTCTGATTTGTACTAATTGGTGTGTAGTAGCTTTCCATTTTCTAACAATAGGCTAAAAATAAAGTTTGGGCTTTACATACACTTTACCTTCACCTTTCTCATTCACTCATTTTATTTTTTTGCCCTCTCTATTCATTAACCTGTCTATAGTGCCTTCAGATGTATTGGCAGTTTATTGCAAGCTACGTCTTGCTATTCATTTTAAGTGGCATCTACCTAAAATGAGGGGTTACTTTTAAAGTTCAGCTTACATTCACATGTCAGAAAAGAATGTGTGTAAATGAAAAATTATTCCACAATTAAGAAGCAATACAATGTCATGTATGACATTGTATTGCTTCTTAATTGTGGAATAATTTTTCATGAAACTTATTTTCTTATTGACCTTATTTCTTATAAATACACAACTGCTGCCTATACTTACTTGCAACTCTTTAATGATCCTTTGCTGAGCATCTGACAGTTTTCTTTTTTCCTGTAGTTTTGATTCCTTTTCCTTCATTTCAAGTTCAGTAACAGATTTCCATTTCTTTATTTTCTCAGCTTCTCTATGCAGCTTGGAATATAGCTGATTAAGAGATTCTGTATTCTGTACAATGACATACAGTATAAAATGTAAAGTATCCAGTATAAAGTTCAAATCTGCATGAAGTACTACAATGTTCTACACTGATGGGATCAATAATAGTAAAAATAAAAATAAAGTTAAACAACACTGTTAGTAAGATGTTGGCTGTAATTCCCTCAACTGGAACCAGATTATGGAAAGGTGTATGAAGGCTCTGGTAAAAGTAGAGAAGCATAAATCTCTCATTTGAAAGTGAATCCGTTCCATGAAAATTTAACAGTGGTCAAAATGAGTTGGACTGCTTTTGAGAATGACAAACTTTGAGGTATACAGTATATGTGACCTAAATTATAGTGATTGGTTTACCTTCACTAATTGTATGGAAATTGTCATTCATGCCTTATGACATGACTCAACTCGACCCTGTGACAAAGAGGGGCACGCAAGACAGAATCCAGTGCCCAAAAAAAAACTTTGCAGGCCGGCCCGTGTCTTCCATCTTTTGGTGGGGTCCAGGTATGGTCCCCCAGTGGCATGCCAAAGGTACTGATCAAGAAGCTGCAAAATTAGCCAGGCTGGTGCATAGCTGGGTTGGAGCAGAAATCCAGAAATGATACAGTGACAAAAAAACAATTCCCCTCCATATAGAAAGACATCCATTGCCTAAGGACAGTTTGTTTGTTTGCCAGTATGCATTTATCTAAAGGTAGCAGCACAAAAACCCAGTCTTCTGTACTGTGTGACCAATACAGTGTTTTGGTGGAACTTGTTTTATTAGAACTAAAGTAAAATACGCCCTAATATTAACATTAAATGCTGAAAAAGCTTTCGACAGAATGCATTGGGGGTATATTTCACACACTTTATCTAAATTCGGCCTTCAAGGATTTATACACTCTGCCATTATGGCTTTATACACTCATCCCACTGCTAAAGTATTCTCTTCAGGTATGCTTTCTAGAACTTTCGCACTGACTAACGGGACCAGACAGGGTTTCCCTTTATCCCCACTGATATTTTCCCTTGCAATAGAACCCTTAGGGAATATATACGCTCTTCCCCACATATCAAAGGTATTACGATTGGTCAAGATGAACACAAGTTAGGCCTTTTTGCTGATGACATTGTACTGACTCTAGCCAATCCGGAATTATCCTTACCATCAGTAATTAATGTGCTAGATAAATTGAAAGAAGTCTCATACTACAAAATCAATATGAATAAATGTTACATACTACCCATAAATATCCTTGCTCCATTAATAGACAGCCTTAAGTCACAGTATGGATTCATCTGGAATACTACCTCAGTAGCATACTTAGGAATACGACTTGTACCACAGCCAAACAAAACCTATGATGTTAACTTCCCTCCCCTCTTAGAACAAATTAGCCGCGACCTATCGAAAATGCAGAAAACTTCATTATCATGTGTCGGGAAAATAGCTGCATTTAAAATGCAAACATTACCAAAGATTCTATACTATTTTAGATGCCTTCCTATCCCAATTCCTCCTAAATTTTTCAAGCAACTAAACGTTAAACTTAGACAGTTTATTTGGAATAAAAAAAAAACAAGGGTTGCCTTTTCTATTCTTACCTCCATTACAGCTCATGGTGGTATGAACTTACCAGGAATTACTATTATGCTGCCATCCTGGATCAGATGAAATCTTGGTTCTCCCCCCAGAAAGACAAACTATGGTTGAACATAGAACGAGATTCCACCAAGAATTCTGACTTGTACACCTTGACGTTAGCTAATATTGTACTCCCAAAAGTAGTCATTCCCAATCTACTGAGTATTAAGGCCACATTATTTACATGGAAACACATACTTTCCAAATCTAGACATTTAGGAAAAAAATCAAAAATGTACCTCCCTACAGAAATTATTAACTACTGTAAAATCCGAATGTCAGTAGATGATTGGATCAAACAGGGATATTTTCTTTAGGTTAACCTTCCCCTGAATTATAAAAATGTCACTATGTGCAAGCTGGGAAGGTGTAAGCGTTTGAGGGATCTCAACCCGGAAAATAAATTGGAGATACTATCGATAATCTGGGATTATTTATACCAACAGAGGGATTACGTTAAAAAAAGGTATTTCATATTTCTATGACATACTTTCATCCCAACCAATTGAGAAAAATACTCATATGATAAAATGGGAGAAAAATTTAAACGTATCCTTTTCTTGGGATCAATGGAAAAAATCATTCCAAACAATTAAAAATGCATCTTCATGCATTGAACACTGGGATAACGCCCAAAAAATTACTAATAGCCTGTAGGGGGTTAAATACCATCTATCTAAATTTTACCCTACAATGTCCGACATTTGTTGGAGGTGCAAAGAGCAAACTGGGAACCTTCTACACACGTTTTGGAGTTGCAAATCATTGAGAAGCTTTTGGAACTCAATATCATCCTTCATAGCAGATCTCACAGATAACCTTCTTGCGCTTACACCTGCCTCAGTATTACTGGGTATTGATCTTGAGATATACCCTACCATTCATAGAACTGTTGTGACCCATATATTGATAGCCTCGAGACTAACTGTTGCTAAACTATGGAAAGCCACAGATTCACCTAATATTACCACGGTCATAAATAGATTGAATATCCAAGCAAAATTTGAGCTAATGCTAGCTTACAAAAACCATACAATCCCCTCTTTTAGGAGTAGATGGAAAACATGGTTAATACATCATAGAGCCTCCGCCTATTTAAGAGATTGCAATATTTAATTCTCGCTTGATTGTTTGAAAACATGTATGCTTAGTATTAAGCGGTATGCAGGTGTAGTACCATGACTATTGCATTAGTTCTTAGTGGTTCTGTTTTTGTTTATTTTTACTTTTTTTCTTTTATTTATTTATATTGTTACTTCTTATTTAGTACAGGTTGTACTATTGTTTATCGTGATGTCCTAGCAGTCCTACAGTTAGAACCCAGATGGGGTAGGCTGGTCTAGGTCATCAAGGCCCGCACCATGTCTACAAAAAAAGGCCTTTACTGTTCTTTTTATGTCTTTGCTGTTTTATTTGTAATACAACTCTGCTCCTTATGCATTTGTTATGCGACTGTACTATCTTATTTGATATAATAAAAATTTATAGTTAAAAATAATAAAAATTTATAGTTAAAAAAAAAAAAAAAAAAAAAGAACTAAAAGGAAAATAGTATTTTTGTACTCGCCGTAAAATCCTTTTCTCTCAAGTTTATTGATGGACACAGCACTTAAATATTGACTTTAGGTTTATATCGCCACCTTCAGGAGAGGACTAGGCAGAACGTGTTAAAAACAGAAAAACTGCACAGTACCACCCAGGGGGCGGTCCTACTGGCTATAACCCCTCACACTGCATTCAGCAGCTCAGTTCGTCAAAAAGCCTGCCCTCAGTAGTACCAATTTGTAAACTCGTTGCCACTCCTGCTTGAGTGGGTGAAGTGCCCACAGACAGGTCTCTCACACGAGCCTGGCAGCCGAGGTGTCACTTTGGATTTCTGGGAGGAACAAATCTCTCACACACAGACCTGGCCCTAGAGCCTCTGCCACAGGCCAATTACTTTAGATGAGATTAGGTGGATAAACAGAGCGAATCCTCCCAGTAGACTCCAGCACAGGTCACCGGGAGACAGTAAAGCGTACCTGTCAGCATCCTGGTCACCAGATCCCCGATTGGTTCGTTCAGGCCCTGTTGGACAACCAGCCTCCAGGTTCCCCTCAAGCTGATCCCCCAATCGCACGGCACCCAGCCTGGGATCCTTTCAATTGTACTGGGAACCCAGTAAGTCACTGGGGTCCCCTTTCGCCTTCGGTTGAGGCTCGGTGAAGCCTGTAAGCTTGGCCAGGTGGGCCATGCCGGTGGGGTCCATGGATGCGCGCACCCTAAAGGTGGATGCCACACCTGGAACCGGGACCCCACGATGATTTAGAACACATGACCCCTCTCACAGATATACCCCTCCCCAGCATGCCCCACGAGGGAAGAACTCCTCCAATTGGCTGCTGGGGAAGACTTGGTCTGCCAGAAACCCCTCTGGCTCCAACTGCCGACCAGAGATGATACCACATCCCTAGAATGCAGACTGACCCAGTGGACCTTTCTGGAATGACAGGTCACAATTTAGGTAAATCATGACTGGGAGCAATATAACTCTCCCATTCCAACTAACTTTAGCGTAGTGCCCATACTGAAAGTAAGGGGGTGCTACATTTGTAAATAAACGTATAAAAGTAAGTTAGGTAGGGAAACACCTTAGCCATGCAGGCTGGCTTGTGGGACCCAAAAGAGAACGACACCTGTGTAGATGCCCCAGCCGTATCTCCATTTTTAGGGTATCCTGCAGCGCTGTGATAAGTGCTTCTACAAGCGCCCTTTCCTGCGCTAACCCGGACACGGAGTCATTCTCACTGTCCGAATAGTCCTGGTCCGCATCCTCTGACACGTCAGAACAAGGGACGGTTGCCGCAGCAAGGCCCGAGTATGAATCAAAGCTTTCCCCCAGAAAATGGCGGGGGGGGGCATTTTTTACCCCCCTTGTGCCTGCACGCTGCCTCCACCCTGGCAACAAAGGACCCCAGGACCACCAACAAAGCGTCGATAGGCACGGCAGGTGCAGGGGAGCAGGTTGCCACTGCAGGTATGTCTGGGGAAGAAGCACCAGCTTCTGACGCCATGCTGACCCTACTCGCCTGACACCCATTAGGGACTGCAGGCCAGCTACAGATAAGGTCCACCCCCCTAGATGTCGCTGACCGAGGGGCCCCCCGCAGGACATACCACCCCAGACCAGGTACTGCACTGCCCGGTCTGCCTCCCCTCATGAGGTGTTCTGTTCAATTTGCGTTGTTCATTCAGTTCCCACAGAGGGGCTGCCCAGGCTAAAGCTTTACCGGAGAGAAGGGAAATTATATAGGCTACCTTTGCCCAATCAGACAAAGTTTTGGGGCTGAAGCTCAAAATGAATAGTGCATTGGCTAAGGAACCCCCTGCAGGCCTTAGAGTCCCCAGAGAAACCGAAGCGTGCAGTTTTAGTGAGGGTGACACTGTGACTGGTGCGATAGGCCCAGGTGCTGGTTGTACTTGAGGTTGCTGATTCGGTGTTCCCAAGGAGGCCTGGAGCTGCTCGAAGTGGAAAGCCAGATCCTGAAGGAATCACATCACCTGAGTCCGATTTGATTCCTGAGTCTCAAGTCTGCGGACTATGCCCTGCAATGGATCGGCTGCGGGAAGCAGTAACATCGGCCGGGTTCATGGCTGATCAAACTGTCAGGTCACCTGTGGCCAGATGATAGATGCACCCCGTTGGAGTCAGGAGTGCACCACAAGGTATTGAACCCTATGACAGACTGCTGCGGATGGACCACAGAGTGGATATGGAGGACACGTCCACTGGAGCTCAAACAGGGATCCCCTAAGAATGCTTGAGCCCAAGATTCCCTAGGGCGCGGAGTCTAAGATCCAGCTGGTATTCACCAGAGCCTCTAGTAGCGAGGATGGCCTTAGCTGCAACTGAATCCAGGTCGCCGCCCCCATGGTTCCTTAGGTCATGCTCCGTAGGGAAAGAGGGGAAACAGCCACTCAGGACACAAAAGATAGTGAAGGGTTAAGCCAAGGTTGGGGCAACAAGCAGACAAGGATAAACAAGGGACAGGCCAAGGGTCAGGGTCACAGGCAAACAAGAGTAGTCTGGGACAAGCCAAGATCAGTACACAGAGCACACGGCAAGCAGGAACCCAAACACACAATGCTTAACAAACAAGGGCAGCACAGTGGTGCAGTGAGTAGCACTTTCGCCTAGCAACAAAAGGGTCGCTGGTTCGAATCCCGACCACGACACCATCTGCCTGGAGTATGCATGTTCTCCCTGTGTCTGCGTGGGTTTCCTCCGGGTACTCCGGTTTCCTCCCACACTCCAAAGACATGCTGGTAGGTAAATTGGATCTCGTCCAAAATTGGCCCAGTATATATGTATACATGTGTGTATGACTGTGTGTCCCTAGCGTGTCAAGATCCTACGGGGTAAAAATTACCGCACCAGCCAAGCAGACACTGGCTGGAAAAAGCGCCCAGAGGTGATTCAGTTTGCATGCATTGCACTATACAAGTCATTCATTCATCCATTCAACAACGTTGATCAGCAAGGCAGACCTGCAGTGCACTGGTTAATAGAGTTCCTGGGATGGCCTGGGGTGGAGCCATACAGGGAGGAGAGCTGATAAAGGCAGCCAGGTGAGAGGGCCTGGCCTCTAAGATGAACACGTGGAGAGCAAGGTAAGCTGCCAAGAATTACTGCATATCCATTACATATTAACTGACCCCTCAATGCAATTTCTACACACATAGAGAACAGAAAACACAAATGATGAAGCCCCTCCCATGACACTTTGGGTAGCTCACAAAGCGGTCTTGCGCAGTCAATTAATCAGCCTAGCCTTAGACATCCGATGTCTTACTAAGGACCTAAATTATCTCTACAATAAATTACAACATACTCCATCCCAAGAGCTTACTAGACAGATTTAAGTCAAACGCCAAGCCTTAGACCTTATTCTATCAGCGAACACAGAAAAGTCCCTCAGATTCTCGATGGCTAAATTCTTGCTCTATAGCGAATTCTCCCTCCGCCATGTTCACAACAACACAAAGAACACAAACCTCCTATAAACTTGGAGACCAGTCCGGCAACCTAGTCACGCACCCACAAGAGGTTTTAAGTATTTTCTCTTTCGTTTACAGAGATCTCCTTTCTGACCTTCAACCCCAATCCAGCCAAAGCTCAAAAACCTGGCTAGATGACATACAATTACCCTGCCTTAGTGCACAACAAATAGAATCTCTTAACGCACCTTGCTCAGATACAGAAATAATCAAAATAATTAAATCCCTTAAAACCTCCAGAGCCCCAGGACCGGATGATTTCTCCTATTACAAAAAATGTGCTACTTTTAGCCCCCAATCTGACTAAACTTTTTAATCACATTCGACGGCAATCACTTCCCAGATGAAAAGCTCCTGGCCAATCTATCCTTAATCCGCAAGCCACTTAAAGACCATTCCCTCCCACAAAACTATCGCCCTATCTCAGTCCTTAATAACGACCTAAAAAATTTTGGGAGACTGCTCACTGACAGATTGGCAGCAGTTATCACAAATCTAATACACATTGACCAGATAGGATTTATCCCTGGCCGTCAGATAGTCGATAACATTAGATTGGTCACCAATATTATTCAAAACATTATCCAACCTACATTCTCGACAGCTTTGCCTCCTTAGCTTGGATATTCACAAAGCCTTTGACAGTGTCAACTGGTTCTATCTTAATCTTAACCACCTTTTGCCTAAGTTTGGAATTTCTGATAAATTCCTGCAAAGCTTTAATGCATTATGATTCCCCCCAGGCCCGACTTAGAATCCCTGGATATAATTCTGAATTCTTTCCTCTTAGCTGAGAGACTAGGCTGGGCTGCCCCCTATCCCCACTTCTATTTGCGTTAGCAATAGAACCATTCGCCCAAAAGATCAGAAATATTGTAGATATAAAAGGCTACTCCAAGGGTGACAGAGTTCAAGCTCAGCTTATACACCTCTATCCCGTCCCTCCTTAAAGAACTTAAAATCTTCCATATCTCAGGCCTTAAAATTAACATGAATAAATGTTCTGCACTACCTATTAATTACACACACTGACCCTTTTACAAAAAAAAAATTCCATTTATGTGGTGCTCTCAGTCATTTAACCACTTCAATACCGGCCCATCGTCATATGACGTCCACAGATGGGATCTCCCATCCTGGGTGTACGTCATATGACGTCCTGGGCTTTGCGGGGGGATATCTGAATGATGCCTGCAGCAAGAGGCATCATTCAGATATCCATGTCTTCAGCCGGTGATCCTGCACACCATAAGAATGATCATATCGGCGGTTCCACTGCTTTATCGTTCTTATAGGCGGCGGGAGGGGACATCCCCCCTCCCGCCGCCATCCGGTGATTTTCCGAGCTCTCCCGTGCCATCGGGGGCCTGGAGAAGGAATCGTCCAGCGCAGCCAGGAAGCATAGAGATGACTGGTGAACAGATGGTCACCAGTCATCTCTATGACCGTCAGAGGCCTGGGCGCGATGTGATGACGTCACGCCCGGGTACATATAAGTAAACAAAGCCGCGATTGCGGTTAGTGAGCAACACTGATCATGAGATCAGTGACATTTTTTTCACCGATCTCATGCTTTTCAGCCTGGAGGATAGATGCGGGGTCTTATTGACCCCGCATCTCTCCATAAAGAGGACCTGTCACACACATTTCCTATTACAAGGGATGTTTACATTCCTTGTAATAGGAATATAAAAAAAAAAAAATTAAACAAAAAAAAATGTAAACGCCCCTGTCCCCGGTAGCGCGCAGAAGCGACCGCACACGTTAGTCCCGTCGACACATGTTAACGCCGTTTAACCACTTTCCGACCGCCCACCGCAGGTATACGTCGGCACTTTGAGGATGGATATCTCGGTAACGGCAGCAGCTGCTGCCACAACCGAGATATCCATCTCTTCTGTGGGCGGTCGGGTAAACGATAATGGCGGTCTCCGCGGCGGAATCGCCGCGAGATCGCCGTTATCGGTAGCGGACGAGCGTCCCCCCCTCCCGCTGCGCTCCCGCGCTCTCCGCCGCTTACCGGAGCCGTCGGTAGCGGCGGAGGCGATCGGGTGCGCTCGTCTGGTCAGCGGGGATGCGAGTGAGGGAAAAAATTTCCCTCGTCCATCCCCGTAGCTCTGCTGGGCGGAAGTGACGTCAAACGTCAGTTCCAAACAGCGTCTTAAAGAGACATTTTTTTTTAAATGTCATTTGAAAAATGACATTTAAAAATTTTTTTTTTTTTTTTTGCATTTTAGCCTAAATATGAGATCTGAGGTCTTTTTGACCCCAGATCTCATATTTAAGAGGACCTGTCATGCTTTTTTCTATTACAAGGGATGTTTACATTTCTTGTAATAGGAATAAAAGTGATAATTTTTTTATTTTTTTTTATTTTAGTGTTAAAAATTGGTAAAATTAATACAAATAAATACGAAAACAAAAAAAAAATTTTTAAATCGCCCCGTCCCGACGAGCTCGCGCGCAGAAGCGAACGCATACGCGAGTAGCGCCCGCATATGAAAACGGTGTTCAAACCACACAAGTGAGGTATCGCCGCGATCGTTAGAGTGAGAGCAATAATTCTAGCCCTAGACCTCCTCTGTATCTCAAAAAATGCAACCTGTAGAATTTTTTAAACATCGCCTATCGAGATTTTTAAGGGTAAAAGTTTGACGCCATGCCACGAGCGGGCGCAATTTTTAAGCGTGACATGTTGGGTATCATTTTACTCGGCGTAACATTATCTTTCACAATATGTAAAAAAATTGGGCCAAATTTATTGTTGTCTTATTTTTTTATTTAAAAAAGTGAATTTTTTCCAGAAAAAGTGCGCTTGTAAGACCGCTGCGCAAATACGGTGTAACAAAAAGTATTGCAATGACTGCCATTTTATTCTCTAGAGTGTTAGAAAAAAAAATATATAATGTTTGGGGGTTTTAAGTAATTTTATAGCAAAAAAAAATGTTTTAGTCTCGTAAACACCGAATCTGAAAAACAGGCCCGGGGCTAAAGTGGTTAAACCACATATGTGAGGTATCGCCGCGTGCGTTAGAGTGCCAGTAACAATTCTAGCACTAGATCTCCTCTGTAAATCGAAACTGGTAACCTGAAAATAATTTCAAAGCGTTGCCTATGGAGAAGTTTGGCGCGTGACATGTTAGTTTTCCATTTACTTGGTGTAACATAATCTTTCATATTTTACAAAAAATTGGGCTAACTTTACTGTTTTGTTATTTTTTTAATTCATGAAACTATTTTTTTCCAAAAAAAAAGGCATTTGAAATTTTTTGGCGCAAATGCTGTGCAAGATAAAACGTGGCAATGACCGTCGTTTTATTCCCTAGGGTGTCTGCTAAAAAAACATATATAATGTTTGTTGGTTCTGCGTAACTTTCTAGCAAAAGAATTATGATTTTACATGTAGGAGAGAAGTGCCAGAATAGGCGCGGTATTGAGGTGTGTATAAAAGCCCGGTATTGAAGTGGTTAAATATCTGGGCATCATTGTCACTTCATCTCATAACCGCTTCTATAAAACCAATTACCTTCCTATTTTCGCCCATATAACTTCCGTTCTCAAAACTTGGTCGCCTTTCCTGGGTAGAATATATGCCACAAAAATGACGATTCTCCCTAAACTGTTATATTATTTCCTTGCCCTCCCTATTAACATCTAAAAATCTAACCTTACTTCTCTCCAAAGAGAACTCAACAAATTCATATGGGCAGAGAAAAAATCCAGATGCAGCTATGCTCTCATGCACAGATCACAATCTATGGGTGGATTTGGCCTTCCCAACCTCTGGCGCTATCTCCTTGCTACCAGACTGACATAAATATCTCAATGGTTCACGCCTACCCAGGAAATTCCAAGGAAACAATTTAAAGCCACTTCAATTTCCCCATTGTACATACAAGGGATTCTGTGGTCTAATTCTACCTCCATAGCAATTTTATTAAATATAACACAATTGTAGCACACTTTTATCAGCTATGGCTCAAGTTCAAAAATGCCTTCAATCTATCCTCGGATACCCCCCCCCCCCCCACTAGCCTCTTTCCTAGGCAATCCCAGATTTAACTTGGCCTATAGTAACAGCCAATCTCTCTCCCTTTTGGATTAATAAAAAAAACTAACCACACTAAAATCCTTACAGACAAAATGGGAATTTTCTCCATTCTCTACTTTGCAAGCTAGATACAATCTCCCTTCTTCTGAGCTCCAGCACTCTAACACAATCTTTGAATGAATCTGCATTTCTTCAACCAGTGACAAAGGCCTCATATGACGACAATACTGCAACCATAATAATTTTGGTTTACCAGATAAATCTGGACCAATGCTCCACTGGGAATTAGATCTGGATTGCTCCCTCACAATTGAAATGTGGCGCACCATGTCAGACAATCTTCGCAAAAGCAACAAAGCCATCTCTTTCAGGGAAACTCCTATAAAAATATTCTCCAGATGGTACCCGACCCCTTCCAAACTTCATACTTATTATCCCTCAGTCTCCCCAAACTGCTTTAGGGGTTGCCTGGAACCTGGCACAATCTTACACACATTTTGGAGCTGTAAATATCTGAACCATATCTGGTGCAATGCAGTGGAAAAAATTGAAAACTCATCCAAAACAACCCCCCCCCCCCCAGATATGCCTATTGTATGCAAACATACCTAACATTCCATTACCTTGCATGAGACTTTTCCATTCATTGTGCAGCTCCATCCAATGGATGATCGGATTTAACTGAAGATCCAATAACATACCATAGCCACAAGTACTAGCTAGAATGGAAATGCTAAAACTTTCAGAGAGGATCTACCACACTTTACATGACACCATCCACATTTATGAGAAAAAATGGTCCTCCTGGAACACTAACTAACCAATGCTTTTTTTTATCCAACCTATCCCTCAGTATCTCATACTACCTCTTACTAATACAACTCATCATGCTTAATGATTACCATTACCCGACATATACTTGTGATTTATACCTGTTTATTGAGTTACTTTGTATGAAACCAGATGTTATATTTTCCAGACATAAATTATTGTTGATTATTTTTATTTACATTGTTCTGTATATGTAGACTTGAACTTCCAAATAAAACAATTGTAGACAGAGATAGAAGCTCTATCAATTAAATCGTCCTTTTTTTTTCATGTTTTGCCGTATTGTATAGATTTCAAAATGGATCTAGCCTTTTTGCCCAAGGTAGCCTTAACTACTTGAGATCCGCGCTACAGCCGAATGACGGCTCTAGCGCGAATCTAATTTGTCAACAAGCCGTCAATTGACGGCTTGTCACTAGCTGTTTCCCGGCGCGCGCTCCAGAGCGCGCTGCGGGGAAACACTGTGTTGGCCGTGTCCCTTGGACACAGCCAATCACAGATCGCCGCGAACGGCCAATCAGAGTGGCCGTTTGCGATGTGATCTGTGCGGCCAATGAGAGATGATCTCATAGATCATCTCTCATTGCCGTTTTACATAGAGACAGCGTTCTGTCTCTGGAGAGCAGGAGACGGATCTGTGTCTCTTGTACATAGAGACACAGATCGGTCACCTCCCCAGTCACCCCCCCTCCACCTACAGTTAGAACACTATGCAGGGAATACATTTAACCCCTTCCTCACCCCCTAGTGTTAACCCCTTCAATGCCAGTCACATTTATACTGTAATTAGTGCATATTTATAGCACCAATCGCAGTATAAATGTGAATGACGCCAAAAATGTGTCAAAAGTGTCCGATGTGTCCGCCATAACGTCGCAGTCACAATAAAAATCGCAGATCGCCGCCATTTCTAGTAAAAATAAAATAATAAAAAATAATAATTCTGTCCCCTATTTTGTAGGCACTATAAATTTTGCGCAAACCAGACGCTTATTGCGATTTTTTTTTTTTTTTTTACCAAAAATATGTAGAAGAATACGCATCGCCCTAAACTGAGAAAAAAAAAGTTTTTTTTTTTTTAATTGGGATATTTATTATAGCAACAAGTAAAAAATATTGTATTTTTTTCAAAATTGTCGCTCTTTTTTGTTTATAGCGCAAAAAATAAAAACCGCAGAGGTGATCAAATACCACCAAAAGAAAGCTCTACTTGTGGGGAAAAAAGGACGTCAATTTTGTTTGGGAGCCACGTCGCACGACCGCGCAATTGTCAGTTAAAGCGACGCAGTGCCGGAAGCTGAAATATCACCTGGGCAGGAGGGGGGTATAAGTGCCCAGTAAGCAAGTGGTTAAAATTCCATAGAAGACATTATTTTGCGTTCCTTTTGTACAAATCCTTCCACAAAACAGGAAGTTACGTTTAACATGTGAGACGTGAGAAGGTGCATATTTAGAAAAAACAAAACCTTTTAGGAAAACAGATTCCGTCTTTGTTTTATTTTCAGGGGCCAAGAAAGGACATAGAGCCTCAAAACGCACTATAGCCAGATGGCTTAGAGAGGTTATTGGTCAGGCCTATATTTTGGGAGGTATGCAGATACCGGAGGGTATAAGGGCACACTCTACGAGATCAATGGCAACATCACAGGCAGAGAGGGCTGGAGCAAATCTGCCAAGCGGCAACATGGTCTAGTTTTAATACCCTTTGTCAAGCACTACAGAGTGGACCTCCTGTCAAGAAAAGATCAGGCCTTTGGACGCAAGGCCTTTTAAGTTGTAGTCCCGCCCAAAGTGTAAGTGCTCGATTATCCTTTTTTTAGGGCTGCGCATCTTCACCGGTCTCACGATTTGATGCGATTACGATTATCAAGTCCACGATTCGATTCCGCGATGCATCACGATGCATCACGATTGGAACGCAAGTGCGCATAGCTTTCATCAAAAAAAATGTAAGTACTCCATTTTTTTTTCCCTATCTGTTCTTTAAAAAAAAACACACACACACACACACACACACACACACAATAACACTTCCTGCATGTAGCAAAGTCTAAACACAGCAGACATGGTCAGGAGATGGTCAGAGACTGCAGACATGCTACAGGAGATGGTCAGAGACTGCAGACATGCTACAGGAGATGGTCAGAGACTGCAGACATGCAACAGGAGTAGGGTTGCCACCTTTTCTTCAAGCCAAACCCGAACACTTTAGCAGCGCACGGCAAATATGTTTTTTTTGTAGTACATTAAATTCATTACCTCAATGCAATGAACGGCAATTTTTTATGTAGTATACGTTATACAAATAGTTTTGTGATTAAATAACATTTCTGGACGGTATGATGGGGGCAGTATGTACAGGAGGGGAGTGCAGAGGGGATGACGGGGGCAGTATGTACAGGAGTGGAGTGCGGAGGGGATGATGGGGGCACTATGTACAGGAGGGGAGTGCGGAGGGGATGATGGGGGCACTATGTACAGGAGAGGAGTACGGAGGGGATGACGGGGGAAGTATGTACAGGAGAGCAGTGTGGAGGGGATGATGGGAGAACTATGTACAGGAGAGGAGTACGGAGGGGATGACGGGGGCAGTATGTACAGAAGAGCAGTGTAATGGGGATGATGGGGGCAATATGTACAGGAGAGGAGTGCGGAGGGGATGAGGGGGGAGTTGGGGGCTGAGAAGTGGTCAGATAGTAGTCTATAATAATAGAAAAAAAAATCTATTGTGGTCATCTACTAAAATATACAACAATACTACTCAGTGAAAACAATCTGTTATAAGATGCCAGCCCCCAGCACTACATTTATAGATGAAGTGAAGCTAAATGATGACCATTCATATAACTCTGTGTTAGGCTCTGAGTCTGGACAGCCCCAACCCCTTCTCTTAGAACACGGCAGCACTAGTGGTTGGAAAGGGGAGGGGGTGTAGAGATAACGGCGACTGCACAGCCCATCCATCTCCTATCTCCACTTTGCTCTTACGTCTCTCCTGGCGTCAGCCCCTCCGCCTTTTTCTACTGATCTGACAGTTCAGTAGAGCCCAGGTAGTGGGCGGGGCTGACGCCAGAGACGTAAGAGCAGAGTGGAGATAGGCGGGGCGTGCAGTCAGTCAGCGTGGCATATACAAACTACCCTCCCGCTTTTCTGATAGTTCTAGTCAGTGGGCCTGGCTGACGCCAGGAGAGATGCGAGTCGTACGAGCAGAGAGGCGGGCCGGGCAGTCACATGAGCGCTGTGAAAAAGCTACACCTGAACAGAGCGCTCTCCCGAGAGGGACGGGGCGAAAACATTGCTTATTACGGTCGCATGCATCGGTGCAGCATCGCGGACACCTAATTCGCGATGCACCGATGCATCAATTAAATTTGACACCCCTACCTCTCATGTGGCTGTCCTGAAAGACGATTAAGAGGAAAACAAAGTTACTTACCGGTAACATTCTTCTTTCCCGGAGTCTTTCAGGACAGCATCGGTACTCGCCGGAATGTATAAGTTGCCTGAGATTTCCAGAAACATGAAACTGGAATTTGACTATGTGTATCACATGTTTTTGTGTCTCCCCAGCAGACTAGAGATGCTCTAAGAAAAACGGAGGAGGAAATTTAAAGATGGCTGGCTCTGTGTTTCCTACAGAGGGGAGGAGCCATGGTCTCTCAGGTGGCTATTCTAAAAGACTCCGGGAAAGAACGTTACCGGTAAGTAACTTTGTTTTATCTAATTTTTGATTGCTGTTGATTAATAATTATGATTTAAATAAAGTAATTAAAAGTGGTGATGAGATGGTACAGGTGCCTTTCGACTATGCACCATTTCAACTTGACATCACCTGATACCTGCTCTCAGTGTCTAAGCTCCAGGGGTACTATGCTCCACATTTGGTGGGATTGCCCTCCCATACAGAAATTCTGGCAACAGATCTTTCAACTATACTGCAAACTAATTGCGACCTCTCTCTCTCTCCTACACATGAGGTAGCTCCATGCTCCCAGGAACTTTCAAGTCCATTAAAAAAGATTTATTGCAACCTCCAAAAATCGAAAGCTCTGAACATTTCCGTGTCAGAACGTACACTGACAGGTATACGTCCCTTCTTTCCATTTAACCACTTAAGCCCCGAGCCTATTTTTCAGATTCGGTGCTTACGAGACTAAAACAGTGGCCCAGATTCACAGAGCAATTACGCCTGTCTAACTGGTGTTAGACAGGAGTAATTTCAAATTTTGCGCGCCGTATCACTAGTTTGAATCCTCAAACCATGATACGGCGGCTTCGGTCCGAGAGGCTTACGTCTTCATAAGCCTTCGGATCTACTCTGCGATATTTTTGCGGCCGCTGGGAGGAGTTCGCGTTGTTTTCATGCGTCGGGATATGCAAATGAGTTTTTACAGAGATCCACGAAGATACGAGCGGTCTTCGCAATCGCTTTCGTCCATTTTTTTATACGTACTGTTAGACCAGCTTTTTGCTGGTCTAACGGTGCGTAGCCCATGTTAAGTATGGCCGTCGTTCCCGCGTCGAATTTAAAATATATATATTTTTTTTTACGTAACTCGTTAGGGAATAGGAATCTCCATTAACGACGCTACTCAAGAAAAAATTACGTAACACCGTGATTTTGCGCAATGCACGGTGGGAAATTTCTGAACGGAGCATGCGCAGTTCGATCGCCGCGGGAACGCGCCTATTTTAAATGCTTCACGCCCCCTAATCGCGTAGATGGATTGCGCCGGGAGAAATACACTACGCCGCCGTCGTTTACTGGACAAAATCTACCTGGATTCCACGTAGAGCCAGGTAAAATACGGCGGCGTAGTGTATTTGGGAAACGCTACGATAATCTAATTGTATCTGAATCTGCCCCAGTGTTTTTTGCTATAAAATTACTTAAAACCCCCAAACATTATATATATTTTTTTTCTTTTGCTATAAAATTACTTAAAACCCCCAAACATTATATATATATATTTTCTAACACCCTAGAGAATAAAATGGCAGTCATTGCAATACTTTTTGTCACACCGTATTTGCGCAGCGGTCTTACAAGCGCACTTTCTTTGGAAAAAATTCACTTTTTTTAATTAAAAAAATAAGACAACAATAAATTTGGCCCAATTTTTTTACATATTGTGAAAGATAATGTTACGCCGAGTAAAATGATACCCAACATGTCACGCTTAAAAATTGTGCCCGCTCGTGGCATGGCGTCAAACTTTTACCCTTAAAAATCTCGATAGGCGACATTTAAAAAATTCTATAGATTGTATTTTTTGAGTTAGAGGAGGTCTAGGGCTAGAATTATTGTGCTCGCTCTAACGATCGCGGCGATACCTCACTTGTGTGGTTTGAACACCGTTTTCATATGTGGGCGCTACTTACGTATGCGCTTGGAGGACATAATGGAGCACAGAGAGGAAAAATTGAATATCTCGGAAGGGCACTGGTTACAGGAAGATTTGGAATTTCTGGCCATTCAGGAATGGGAGCTGGACATCGCCTACAGACAGCTGCTAGACTCGGCTCAGCAGCAGGGTGGGGCTCCCGTTGCCTTTGACTGAGGAAATTTTAGATGACAACTATGAAATCCTGGCTGATGAATCGGCAGTGGAAAATCTGGAGATTGCCATTCCCAAAGCTGAAGCGGATGATGTGAAGTTCAAGGGAGCCGAGCAGTTGGCCCCTCTCTCCAGCAATAAGCTGAGGTGGTAAAGCTTTTACTCCCAGCTGAATCACTGGCAACAGAGCATCATGCTGCTGACCGCTGCACACCGCTGCAGCTTGAGCTGACATCGGGCGATGGGACTGTGGTCTACCCTCATAGAAACCCAGCGGAAGAGCTGGCAACAGAGCAGAGTGCCCCAGGCCTCTGCTCCCAACTAGCAGGAGAGAGTTTCTGTGATAGTGGATGGGACTGTGGTCTCCCCTCACAGCAACCCAGCAGAAGAGCTGGCAACAGAGCAGAGTGCCACAAGCTTCTGATTTCAACTAACAGAATAGGGGGTTCCTGGGGTAGTGGATGGGACTACAATCTCCACTGACACAACACCAGAAAATGGTGCGGCACTGAGACAGGAGGATGTCGGCTTTGCTTTGCAAGCACCGGGGGATTTTCACCTACCACCAGTGGATGGGACTTCAGTCTCCACTGGTATACCCCAGTGATGGGGGGCAGTTGGCCCAGATCCCCAACAGTATGATGGACTGAGCCCAGCCACCCTGTTTCCTCCCCAGTGGCTGAAAGGACTCCAGGGAGAAGGGCCAGTCCAGGCCTCTCCCCAGCGGCAGGCATGTTCTCTGAGAGAGGCAGAGGTTGGCTGGGTGAGTAATGCTCTGTTTGGAGCAATTTATTTGGGGTACAGTATGGATACTAGCATTGGAGGACTGGATCTACTGATTAACTTCGGAGTCAACCCGTCTGGGGTCTCCTCCTGTGTCAGTCTCCCACCGAAAGGGGAGAGATGTAACGGGATGACCCGTGACGCCCAGAGGCTTTTGAGGGTTGGGGGATACTCCTGTGCCAGCGGCACTAATAACTCTTGGGTCTAAGTTCACCCTGTGCCCTTTTGGGCATAGGGTGGCTAATAAATCATAATTCATGTATTACATGAGATGGGACATTACTGATAATTCATGTTTGCAGGATGTCTTGAGATATTACAAGTTGTTGGCTTATTCAATGTGGGGACAGATTCTTTTGAGAGGTGTTAAATGCATCTACTCCTAGACATTTCATTGTCCATTGTGTAAGGCTGTAGAGGTGTTAATTCAGGTCTGTTTCAAAGACATTTCATTGTGTGATAACACGGTTTAAAGCCTATTGATGCCCAGGTGTGACTACCTTTCTGTCAGAGACAGACCGTCTGTCTAAAGATGTGGATTGAAGGGCAACTCATTGTGTGATGATGTTTTGTTTGAATGTCATTATCTAAAGGAATGCGAGTTCTCAGGTGTAGTAATTAGCTCATGTTAATTATAGCCCGGTGCCGAAATGTCTGGATACTAATTAGTAATTGGCCCCAGTGTGTGATTAGGGGGGGTGGAGATTTCATTGTCCCTTTAGATTACTGTCACATGCTTGTAACTGCATAAAAAACTGAGAAGAAACCATTAAAGCGTTCATACATTTTGAAACAAGTACAGAGCTTAGTCTCGTCTTGAATCTGGGGAATTGATATGGATCGTGTCTGCTGGATTGTGGAGTGTCGTATAAGCTGTTGTGGGTGGATGGAAGGTCGTAAACGGTGGTGACCGTTACACATGCATTGGTCGAAGCTGAGAGGAGGCATCGGCTTCCCAGACCCTGTTCTATACTACACAGCAACGCACATGACACGAGTGGATGACTGGTGTTGTCACAGGGAATTAAATCTTTGGGTTTCACTAGAGCAGGAGATGGCCCGGGTCCCGTTGGGCGGGCAAGCAATTAGACCCCCACTTAACTACCCACCTTGGCTCTACACTCGCCGAGATGGAAAGATTCTTTTGTCTTGCCTTCTTGACTAATTTCCCATCTCTCATGACCCCATTCATAGGACATCCAAGATTACCCCCAGGCTTGTCTAACCCGGCCTTTACCGGGCAAGCCCCGAAAACATCCCTGTGGACAGTTGCCACCACGAACCTTGGCTTAAAGCAGTCCCCAAAAGTCAATATCTTAGGTTAAGGCGCAATTGCTTTGATCCCCAGGTATTTCAAAACCAAGCTAAAGTACTCACAGAAAGATTTCTGGAAAAGGGGTACTGTAAGGCAAGCTTACAGGGGTCTCTGGATTAGGTTCTCGCAATGGATAGAAATGAGCTCCTGCGGGACAAAGAAACCAGAGAAGAGAATTGGTTCCCTGATGGAGTACCTTCCTTTCATCACGACCTATTCGAC
Organism: Rana kukunoris; assembly: GCA_029574335.1. Taxonomy (NCBI): domain Eukaryota; kingdom Metazoa; phylum Chordata; class Amphibia; order Anura; family Ranidae; genus Rana; species Rana kukunoris. The sequence goes on from CM056050.1 coordinate 367,037,813, forward strand.
TCAACAAAGGACCATCACCCATCTCGTGAAGAAACATTGGCATATAGCCATGACTGACCCTGTGTTAAAAAAGATCTTGCCCCAAAAACCCCACGTTATCTTTAAAGGAGTACAGTCCTTAAGGAACAGAATATCGACTAATGTCATTGACCCCCGCCCTTAGGAAGTCTGGTCTCCTCTTTGACCACCTTATGGGTTACTACAGGTGTGGGCGGTGTCAGGTGTGTGCCCTGAATTCTAATAAACAGAGATGTGTGAGATCTTTCACCTCTACAGCAACTGGGAGGGAATTTAAAATTTTACCATGCATCACCTGTGCCTCTTTGGGAGTAGTTTATTTGGTACAATGTTCATGTGGGATGCAATACGTGGGCAGGACCAAGAGGGCATTTCAGGTACGAGTAAATGAACACATTACAAACATCCTGTCCGGGTTCAAGGACCATTCCGTCTCTAATCATTATAGACTCAAGCATAATAGAAAATCCCTCCAATACCCTATTTTTAGGGATTGATAAATATAAAGCTCATTGGAGAGGAGGGAATTTGGTACGAGAGATATCCCAGATGGAGATGGGCTGGATTTTTCGCCTTAAAACTTATACACCGTTTGGCTTGAATATTGAAACTGACGTCAATGCGTTTATTAATAACGCTTAGAACGGCCCGTTGTGAAAAGCACACATGGAGGCGAGTGTTTTCATTAAATAAAGTTTCATTAATTCGATTTTTTTAAAACACGATTTAAAAAAAAAATATATATATATTTTTAGCCTTTCTTATTTATTTTTTTAGCCTTTTTCACCCCGTCACTATGGGTATTCCACCACCCTCTTTCTTTACACATATTGTGTGAATATTAACCCTTGCACACATTGGTTCCAATGGGAGTGGCTATTCTCCCCTATTGGCTCCAATTACACTAATATTACTTTCACCATTGACTATTAATATTATCGTCACTGAGTTGCATTAATAAGTTGCAATTTGCAATTCTCTATATATACTATTCACTAAATTTAAATAAATAAATTATTTAACTTGTATATTATATCTAACTTAGTGGGGGTTCACTAAATGAATCACTTATATATATTTATGATATAAAAACATTAATAATTTTATATATCACTAATTTGGGTACTGGAGCTAGTCACTTTCTCTTAAATTTTGTTCACTGGTGTATTTTAGTATACATTATTATTGTTGTAAGGAACTCTCCCCTTGCTCCACTTCTCTGAGCCTTTGGATTCTGAGTGTAGTTTCTATGCCCAGAGGCCAGATGGCGCTATAGCTCTGTTTGTCGTGGGAACCGATGGAGGGGAAGCCTAGTGCCAGACTTTTCTTTTCTTCGTTTTCCCCACGTTTGTTTTGTTTTTATTTTGCTCTTGCGAGTATTGAGTCAATTAGCCTCTCTGTTCCCTCATGTTATTACATGTGCGGACGATCGGTAATTTTTCACAAGTTTGTGAGTTTCGATCGGGTGCCCTACGGCGCTATATCGCGCCGTTCCAGTAAGGGCATTTTTACCATATTTAAGATGGCGTTCTTGGATCCAGCGTGCTGCTTTTCACAATGGGCGGCGGGTTCTCATATACGGTGATTCACTGTGAAGCCCTACCCCCATTGAGAACGTCCTATAGGTGACGAAATGCGTATGGGAGACGACGCAGTGACGTCACCACGTTGAGGAGGAGGGTTCCTTCATGCCGACTGGCAACAATTGTTTTTATGCTGTTTTTATCGTGTGTTTTGTAAGTACAACCTTTAAATTTTATTAAATATACTGTATACGAAGTTACGCTATGTGCGCCCCTTTTTTTTCACTTCGGAGCCTAAAGTGTTACACGTCCTGAACCAACTGGCCATAGTTGAAAGTCCCTGGGAACCGCAAGGAAACCAACGGATGTGACTGGGCTATAGTCAATTGCTGTTATTATTTTTCCTCTGGTAAGCTGCTCATTTATCTGGTGGAGGGTGCACCTTTGGATTGGATTTCACTTGGTGGCGTGGATCGGATGAGTTCTTCCCTGGGACTCATGTATCTAATTATTTATAGACCTTAATGAACTTTAATTTTGGTCATCACAAATCAACTTTATTAATGTTTATGTATGTCAATTGTTTATTTAGTTAGATTAATTTGGCGTGGCTTTTTCTTTTTCTTGTCTCTTACTGTGTATCACAAGCCAGCTGCTGCCTGTAATTTCAGGGGGAGGGGGGCAACAACGCGTTTTTTTGTTCTTTATTTGAAGAACTATGTCTGGGCGATGGACCAATACGTGGATCCCTTTCTAGATCCTACAAAATTTGCTGGACATACAATCTACCACAGACCCTCCTTTCTTAGCCAAGTGGTAAAGCGATTTACATACCACATTCACGACTCCTCAAAAAGAATGCATACTCTTCTTTGCGCATAAGTCCTCACTTTGCAGCAAATACCAGGAAATTTCCTACAAATTAACCACACGCTGGTACCGTACTCCATCTGCTTTGGCCAAAATATTTCCTAATTAATCTGACCGCTGCCGACATTGCGAGCAACAAATGGCAACCTGTCCTCCAACTTATCCAAAAATCACAGGCATCTCTCTAACCAACGACTCTGCTGCTGTGCTCCTTAACCTCACTCCCATGTCAAGAAAGCGCTACCACAAATCTCTACTTAAACTACTCTTTAACACTGCTAGAGCCTGCATCCCAAATCATTGGAAGCAGCAATCTGCTCCCACTTTGGCCCATTGGTTCGCAAGGGTCAATGACATTGAACGAATGGAAGACCTGACTGCAACGATCCGGGATAAATCTGGATAACATAACGTAAGACCAGGTGGTTTTATTGGACCCAGTTTCGCTTCTCAGGGGAATATCTCCGCGATACATAATGTGGCCTTACTGACTGCCAGAAGCTCTTGATCTAAACCATGGTCATCAGACAGGCTGGCAAAATGAGGGCGGCCCTGGATTCCTACCCTACCCCACTTTACCTATAAATCCCCTCCTCTCCCCACCTCTCCCCTTTTCCTTCCTTTCTCTCCTCCATACACTTTCTCCTCTACCTTTCCTCCCCCTATATTCTCGTTCCTCCATTTAATTCAAAAACCGATATGTTTTCGACCCTAGTTGGTCACCCCGCATTATTCTTTCCCCCCAGATACTAACTTTTTCAAGGGTATCGGGGCTAAAATCTATTGAATTGTTATTGGTCAAATGGCTCATCATTGCAAAGCCCTAGTCTCCCACCTCCTAGGTGTCTGGGTACCTTACACACCTGCAGAGCTATTCCTGTGACATTAACCCCAGGGTACTTACCTTTAGTTCAGACTAGGGATGAGCTTCAAGTTCGAGTCGAACATGAGTTTGATTGGAACACTGGCTGTTCGGCGAACAGTGAACAATTTGGAGTGTTCACAGCAAATTTGAAAAGCCACGGAACACACTGTAAAAGTCTATGGGAGAATTCTAAAGTGCTAATTTTAAAGGTTAATATTCAAGTTTTTGTCCTAAAAAGTGTATTGGCGAACCTTGGTCCTGCCCCAGGGAACATGTATCAATGTAAAGAAAAGTTTTAAAAACTCACAATTTTTCGGGAGCAGTGATCTGACGCAAGGGGAAACGCCGGGCTTTCCAAGTGACGTGGATGGGTGACCCTGCCCCCCTCTGATGCAACGGAAACCACCCATACACGTCAATGGGAAAGCCCGATGTTTCCCCTTGTGTCAGAGAGGGGCAGGGTCACGTGACGGATGGCCCCACCCTCAGCTACATAAGAGCTGTCAGGCTGGCCACGGTCATTCCTGGGGTGTCTCTGGTGGAGTCAGCATCGTGTGCGTATTCCTCACTGGATATCATCGCTGGAGCGTGGAGATCACCCATCGCTGGATACCGAGAATGGATTTAATCGCTGGAGTGGAGATCGAGACATCACTGGAATCTTTTTTTTTTTTTTTTTTATTTCCTTCAGCCTTAACTGCACACAAGAGACCAGCTCATGATAGAAGTGCTTAATTTTCATCGCTGTTTCAGGTTTGCATCATTTGTGGAAGTTTTTTTTTTTTCTTTAATATATATTTATAATATGAAATTGTTATTTATATATTTTATGAATACTTTATATATATTTATTTCCCTTTTGTCTGGACTTTTCCCCGATGCTGTGCCTGATAGCGCTAACTGTACTTCATTTTCTGTGATCGGCCTATCCAAAGTTGATACATCTATTGGATTTATTGTTGGAAGTCCCGCTTCCTGCAGGAAGTCTGAGATTTTGTTTTTTTTCTCCTCTTTTTTCCAGTTTTTCTGTTTTACTGCATATAAATTCTCGTAATAAACTCGGAATGTTTCAGCTATATCTTTTGTTATGTACACCTCCTCTCCTTGCTCGTTTTTAATTTTTTCAATGTAATTTCTTCCTTTCTTTTTCTGTACCATCCTTGCCAGGCGTTTACTGGTTTTATTACCACCCATATATCTTTCTTTTGCAATTATCTGGAAATCTCTTTTGATTTCCTGAAATAGATTTTTAAGTTGATTGTGTTTATTAACTAGTTCTAGGTATAGATCTTGTTGCTTAACCCCTCTTTTGTGTTTTTGTTCTTGCATATCTCCTCAATTACTTTCTCCTTTTGGAGCCGTTTCTCTTTTCTCTTTCTTGCTCCTTCTGATATCAAGGTGCCCCTAATTACGGCCTTGTGGGCATCCCATAATGTGGCTTTAGATATTTCACTTGTATCATTTATTTTAAAATATTCTTCTAACTCCTTTTGAACTCTGGTTAGACTATTTGCATCTTTTAATAATTCCTCATTAAGCCTCCAGATTTGGGGTGGTCTCGGGTTGCCTGAAATATTCAGGGACACGCTGATTGGGGCATGGTCTGATATAGTCATGGGTTCTATTCCCGCATCAGTGACCTCCTCCAATAAACAGTGGTCAACAAAGATATGATCTATGCGGGAATAGCACCCCTATACAGGAGAATAGAAGGTATAGTCTCGTGTCACCGGGTTTAGAACTCTCCAAACGTCTACTAGTTGACTACTATGCAGGCTGTTTTTTAATTTACTTAGTTGTTTTTTATAAGTCCCCACTGTCTGAGTTGTCTTATCTACCTTTGGATCCATGCAGAAGTTCAAGTCTCCTCCCAATATAACCCTACCTTTTTTTAAATCCCTTATCTTTCCCAGAATATCCATTAGATATTTTATCTGTTGGTTTTTTGGTGAATAAATATTCGCTAGGATACATTCTGTCTCTTCTAATTTCCCTTTTAATAAAAGGAATCTCCCCTCGGGATCTGTTAGTCTTTCAATTAAACGGAATCTCACCCCTTTGGCGAACCCAATAGCTACTCCCCTCGCACATTTTGAGACAGTGTCCCCATAGTACCATGTGGGGAAATCAATTGAATTTAACTTAATGTTTGAATCTAAGGTAAGATGGGTCTCCTGTACAAAGGCTGTCAGTTTTGATTCTCTTCAATTCCTTTAAGACTTTGTGTCTCTTTGTGGGACTATTTAGGCCTTTTACATTATATGATACACATTTTATTATCGGCATTATCTATTATTAGGCACCCTCCTCTTTGATTCAGGTTTTAACCTCGACCTTGTTTCATTTACTTTCTCTTTCGGGTCTTTTGGTATGGTGGGTCCCCCTCCCCTCCTTCCCCTTCCCCTCCCTCTTTTCCTTCTTTTGAGCCTACCAAGCACTCTGGAAATCTCCAGTTATATTTGATTTTCTTGGTCACAAGTTGTTCTAGGAGCGGTTTTAAGAGTCGTCTTCTGGCCAAAGTCTCTGAGGCCAAGTCCGCATAGATCTGTAAGGAGAACCCGTCATATATAAGGGGAGGATATCCCCTCAGTTTCTTCCATATTTCGTCTTTCTCTTCAAACGAATGAAATCTAACAATAACGTCTCGGGGGCCGTTCTGTATCGCTTCTATTTAATCTTCCCACATGGTGGACTCTCTCTATTCTGATCGAGTCTTCAGAGGTTTTTCCCAATATTTGGTTTAATATTGTTCCAATTATTTTCCTCAGGTCCTCCCCTTTTCTTTCTGGGACTGCTCTAATTCTCAGGTTCTGTCTCCTGGATCTATTTTACTGGTCTTCTAGCTTGTAAAATATATTTCTCTGTTGTAGATGTATAGCTGGGCTATTTGTTCCTTTAACGCGTTTGACTCTTGTTTTTGTTTCTCTAGTTGCTCCTCCATCGTCTCTACCTTTGAGAGAAGGTGACCAAAATCCGTCTTTAGGCTACATATTTCTCCTTTAATTGCATTTTCAAGTCGCATCAGCATCTTTTCCATGTCTCCCTTGGTTGGAATTTGATCTTCGGGTCTCTGTTCTTCCCTTCTGCTTGTCTCTCCATCGCCCCCACTGGTCTCTTCCTCTCTTGAGTCCTCTCCAAAGTCCTCCGATGTTTCCCCTTGGGTTGATTTCTGGGGGTTTTTTTCTTCCATTTTTTTATCTGTTTTCCCTTGTGAGGATTTTGGAGATCCTATATTTCTTGAGCTTGTTACTTTAGACATGTATTGTTGGATTGTACTTGGTGCGGCCGCGGTTCCAGATGTCTTTGGGGTTCCTCCCTTTGTTGATCTACTTGACATCCTGGACATATTATTTTTCACTTTTCTAATTCTTTTCCCCAGGTTGCCAACTTATTTACTTCCTTACTACCTCTGAATCTGGGTTTTCCCCTTTTTTGGAAACTGTTGGTGAGACCTATGGGGGTTACCGTTAACCTCTTATAGTTGCAAAATTTCACCTTAGTCCCAATGGGCTGGTTCTTACACTTTTTGGGGAAAGGGCCCCTATCTCCCATACAACGGTTCCTTAGTAGAATTTATAAATATTGTTTAGGCACTAGAGGGGTAGAATGTCTCTTCTTGATTGATCTTGTATATAATAGTCTCCACCTCTATTTATGCTACGTGAACTGGGCTTTTACCCTCTATCAGGTTTTTTCCAGGAGTGCATAGGAGAATAGGGGCTTACTGCCTGTTGATACGGCTCTTTATGGAACCCCTTCTGTCCTCACTTATAACGGTACCCCTTTTTGCAACTCACTCTATAGTATTTATACAGTTTTAATCAGAAGTGCACTTCTAAAGACAAGGAAAGTCGCAATGGTAGTAGTATAACGAGAGAAGATATTCCTATGCCTCTAGTGCGCCCACCTAAGATGTATCCTTTCCCTAGAGGTGTTTATTTAATTATGTATGATTCTAAGAGTTCATCCATTCACTCACTCACTCATGTAGGGGAGCACCTTTTAGTGCAGCGGGGCCAGGTGTTGTTTTGCCATAGTATTTTGAAACCCGTCTCGAGGTTGAAATAAAAAAATAAAAAAAACGTATGTCTCCCTCTGTGACCTTCACCGTTGCTTCATTCCAACTTATTCTACTGAAAGTATGATATCCATTTTACTGCAGACTTCAGGTATATGGTCGTTGGTGACTTTGTCTTCAGAGTCATATACTATCTGCTATTCACTGATGGAGGTCAGATGTTTCTGATTTCCCCAGCTTTCAATGTTTCACACCGTCATGCAGAGAGGCACTACTTAGCTTTTAGTTTATTACAGTCATGCTTTCAATGTTTCACACCGTCATGCAGAGGAGCACTACTTAGCTGTTAAATTATTGCAGTCACACCGTCATGCAGAGGAGCACTACTTAGCTACCAATTTATTGCAGTAGGACCAGACATTATTCTGCCATTGTAGTTTAATACTAGTCTTTACATTAAATTCAACATGCCGTGCATCCCCCTCTGTGGCCTCCTCCCTTCCTGTATTTACTTTATTCCACCTTATTCTGCTTCAAGCTTGGTATCAAATTTGCAGGAGACATTTAAGCCTTTATGTGTATAAACATTGGTGAATTTACCTTCAGGATCCGTTTCGTATACTACCTGCTGTTTACAGAGGGAGATCAGCTGTTTCAGGATTTCAATGCTTTCCGTGTTTAGCGTTCTGTATCCAACCTCCTACAGGATATTGCCTGAGGATTCCCTGGGGGAGCCAGCCTTGGTGGAGGGGAGAGGGGGTTGGTGGTGGTCGGTATGGAGAGGCGCGGCGCCCTTATTTCATGCCACGGTCGTTCCTATATCTTTGCGGGGTGATTCCCTGGTCCGTTGGCGGCGGTGTCCCGGGACGGTCTACGAGGAGTCATCGGCGGCTTCTCCGGACTAGCTGACACGCTCTCCGGGGACGCATCGCCTCGTCCCAGCTTCCAGAGCTCAGCAGCGTCTCACAGTCCCACCCACCTCGCGGCGCATCACGTGCACGCCATCCCCCCCGGAATCTTTTTTTTTAAATTATTTTAATAAAGGACTTATATATGTGTCTGTGTGTTTATTAACAATTTTATGTTAAAGAGGGCTTCCAGATTCCGATAAGCCCCCTGCCCACATACCCCCACAACCACCAGGCAAGAGTTGAGGGGATGAGGCCCTTGTCCCCATCAACATGGGGACAAGGTGCTTTAAGGGGTCACAGACCCCCAAAACATCCTTCAGGCAACACCACCTCATGACCATATTGGAGCGATCCCTGTTCTTAATCTTTCTGCTTCCCCTGCTTTATCGTAACACCTTTTCCTCTATGTATAACTGTACCCTTCAGAATCCATTAACCACTTAAGACCCGGACCAATACGCTGGCAAATGACCCAAGGGGTTTTTGCGATTCGGCACTGCGTCGCTTTAACAGACAATTGCGCGGTCGTGCGACGTGGCTCCCAAACAAAATTTGCGTCCTTTTTTTCCCACAAATAGAGCTTTCTTTTGGTGGTATTTGATCACCTCTGCGGTTTTTATTTTTTGCGCTATAAACAAAAATAGAGCGACAATTTAAAAAAAAATGCAATATTTTTTACTTTTTGCTATAATAAATATCCCCCAAAAATATATAAAAAAACATTTTTTTTCCTCAGTTTAGGCCGATACGTATTCTTCTACATATTTTTGGTAAAAAAAATCGCAATAAGCGTTTATCGGTTGGTTTTCGCAAAATTTATAGCGTTTACAAAATAAGGGATAGTTTTATTGCATTTTTATTAATTATTTTTTTTTTTACTACTAATAGCGGCGATCAGCGATTTTTTTCGTGACTGCGACAATATGGCGGACACTTCGGACAATTTTTACACATTTTTGGGACAATTGTCATTTTCACAGCAAAAAATGCATTTAAATTGCATTGTTTACTGTGGAAATGACAGTTGCAGTTTGGGAGTTAACCACAGGTGGCGCTGTAGGGAATGTGTACCTAATGTGTGTGTTTACTACTGTAGGGGGGTGTGGCTGTAGGTGTGACGTCATCGATCGCGTCCCCCTATTACAGGGATGACGCGATCGATGCTCCGGCCACAGAGAAGCATGGGGAAGCCGTGTGTACACACGGCTCTCCCCGTTCTTCCGCTCCAGGGACGGATCGCCGCACTGCAGCGGCGATCGGGTCCGCGAATCCCGCGGTCCCGGTCCTGGAGCTTCGGACCGGGTCGCGGGCGCGCGCCCGCGACCCATGGCTGGGTACTAAAACCAACGTATATATACGTTGATGTGCCCAGCCGTGCCATTCTGCCGACGTAAATCTGCAGGAGGCGGTCCTTAAGTGGTTAAACACTTGTTCCTGAAACAAAATATGACTCTTGTGCCCTGTACACACGATCAGTTCATCCGATGAAAACGGACTGATGGATTTTTTCATCAGGTATCCGATGAAGCTGACTTTCATCAGTCGTGCCTACACACCATCGGTTAAAAAACCAATCGTGTCAGAACGCGGTGATGTAAAACACAACGACTTGCTGAGAAAAATGAAGTTCAATGCTTCCAAGCATGCGTCAACTTGATTCTGAGCATGCTTGGATTTTTAACCGATAGAGATGCCAGACGATTGTTTTTTTCTATAGTTTTTTTAACCATCAGATAATTTTAAAACAAGTTCCTAGTTTTTTAACCGATGGATAAAAAACCGATGGGGCCCACACACGATCGGTTTGTCCGGTCCATGAGGCCGTTTTCATCAGACAAACCGATCGTGTGTACGCAGCATTACAAATAACTTCTCCACAACATAACAGGTTTTTAGGATAAGTTTTGGTGTAGTATTACAAGATGTATACATATAATCTTCCCATCTTAAATGAGAGGTCTTTTATTTCGTCATGTTATGCCTCAATATATTGTTTTATATATATATATATATATATATATATATATATATATATATATATATCCACATATTGAACACGATACAATACTATATTTTTGTAACCTCCCTTTACACATTTTATTATCCTTACTTACTACTGTTTTCCATCTTGTTTCTTTCAATAAAATAAGATTGAATCAATAAAGTATTAATCGATCCACATGATTTTCAGATTAATAAGAAATATCTATCTGAACACATACCTCTTCCTCAATAAAAGGTGAAATCTTACGCAAAAAGGAATCTGCAAAAAAAATATAATTGTGAAAATTTGCAAAACATTAAACATACATGAGCATAAATAAATTAAAGGAAAGAGATCATCTGTTTACCTTGGGTGCTATGGCTAACGTCTTGTGTCTTTTCTTGCAGAGGTTTAAAGTTCTAAACATAAAAAAGCCAACACTGTATTAAAAGAACTGTTATTATATGAGTAAGGACTGTCAACCAGTTTTGTTTGCATCCTAACTGATTATTTCCAAATATAATTCTATAGGAATGCATAATTACTAGAAACAGGTATAATGCATGGTAACTGCAGGTCAATAATAGCAAACTGCATTTGCCTAAGGGCCTGGTATTGATTTTCGCATTGGGGTTCCCCTTAAAAGCCATAAGGCGGCGTACAGACGATCGGACATATCCAATGAAAACGGTCCGCGGACCATTTCCATCGGATATGTCCGATCGGGAGTTTGATCCGATGGCGTGTACACACCATCGGATCAAATTCCCCGCCGCCGGACGGCGCGGTGACGCGGCGGTGACGTTGACGCGTCACCGCACCAGGAAGTAAAACACTTCCGCGCATGCGCCGAATCCATTCGGCAGCGGCGCGGCGGCGGTGGGGGCCGACATGTCTGCTGGTAAGTGTACTAACCAGCAGACATGTCGGGCGGACAGATTCCACCGGATAGATTTCAAAGCTTGCTTTGAAATCTGTCGGGTGGAGAAATCTGTCCGCTAGCCCATACACACGAGCGGAGATGTCTGCTGAAACGGTCCATCGGACCGTTTTCAGCGGACATATCCCCTCGTGTGTACGCCGCCTTACAGACCCAAGGGCCTGGTGTTGACTGGGGGGGGGGGCACGCTGTTTTTATTGCTGGCATTCTTTTGTTTACATTCAGCTGTTGGCAGGGAGCTCTGTGGACAACTGATGGGTCATCCATTGTTATGGATGCTGTGGCTGGATTGCTGGGCCAATCCTTAACAACCAGTTATTCACTGGTTGTTAAGGACGCTGCTGGCCCCCCGCTAAGGAACAAAAAAATGCTGGGCTTAGGCACTTAGCAGGGTTTAGGACCATTTAGGAGCATTCAGCATTTTTTTCTGCCAACAAATCGCTCCCGTGTTAAACATGTGACTAGCAGCAGAGGACTAGAAGCCCCTCCTGCTTATGTTTCCCTGTAGCAAGCTGGAAAAGACCTGCGTCATGTGACAGCTGTATATCGATTATTAAAAAAAAGTAGTTTTTTTGTTAAAATAATTACAGTGCCATCATCCACATACAGAAGTAGAAGGGACAATGTGAATTATACATCAGACAGGAGGCTCATATCTTGCATTTCTTTCTTTTAATAATGCTCATAGCAGAAAGGTTCAAAAGTTTAAAACTTTAACAGTTCACAAGAAAAAACTGAACTACAACACCCAGAATCCTTAGGGTCAATGGCCCCACCCCCTAGCGACCCTATATATGATCTGTCGTGAGGCGACCACTTCCTCTTTCTTTCTGCTCATAGAACAGATAAGTGCTTTTATTTTTCTTTTCTTTAGCTTGTATGGAAATGTGAAAATTGTATGTGTATATGTGTTATCCTTGGGCGCCAAACAACCCCTCCCTTCTGAGGGATTTACGTTTGCCTTGCTGCGGCTACTCCGGGTCCGTCGTTGGCGGGTCCCGGGCGCGCGGATTCTATGACATTTTATTTTTTTCCTCAGGCCGTTCGCGCCTTTTTTCGCTGGAGAGGGAGGGGACGTAACTGCCTCTCTTTGGGAAACACCTTCAGATCCCACTGACCTATCGCAGCGCCTCTCGTCACGGCGCTGCGACAGGATTTTGATTAGGAGCCTCTCTCTCTCTCTCTCTCGCAGCGGCACTGGTGAGAGAGATTACTGCTGTGTGGGACCCGTAGGTATTGCTGCACTCCCTTCTCCTCTCTCTCTCTTATCATAGCCATTAGGGTTAACTGGCACACACGGAGCACTTCAGCAAGTGGTCTGTGTCAGTGCTTGTGTCCCTGACAGAATAGTGGTTAAATTCAAGGATATTCAATATGGCAGAAGGCTCTAGAACCCATACCATGCAGGCAGATCTGGGATCTAACCCTGATACTCCCCAGATGATGACTCCTGCTCAAATTCAGGATCTGATCGCTAGGTCCATACAGACTGCCCTAGCCTCCTCTGCTACCTACCCCCCACCTCAACCTGAGACTGTCAAAGTGGGCAAGGTGGCATTCAAACGCAAACACCTTGAGACCCGCTCCGACTCCCCAGCAGGGGAAGTAAAAATCATGCCTGAGGCAGGACCCTCCTCGGCCTGCCGACCCAACCACCCGACTATGGACCGACCCTTGGCTCACAAGGAGTTCCCCAATAAAAGGCTAGTGTCTACCCACCGGGTTAAACCGGACTCCTTTAACGAGGAGTCAGGGGATGAATACCCTGAGGGTTCCTTTATTTCCTCTGCGGATGATTCCGATACTGAAATGGTGGCTGGGCATGGAGTTCCGGACACGGAAACCAACTCCGATCTTCCGACGGAGGTAATTTTGGATTCTCTAGGAGAACCATTTTTTAACCCTGAAAACATTACCCATCCTAGGTCTGGGGACTGGGCCCCTCTCCCTCAGGTGTCTCAGTATGTGGAACACTGGGTCAGAAAGACCTTAGATAGATCAAATCGCAAAAACTCAGAGCAGAATGCCCCAGGCCATGTGTTCCCCACAAGGTGGCCGTCACTCCTGAGATCGACCCGATCCTGCTCAGGTACCTGACCAAAAATGGTAGATACACTAAGAAAGGCATCGAACGGTCCTTTAAATTAATTCAGGATCGTGTCCTGGATCTACTGGGACCACTTACTAAGATCCTAAATCTTTCAGAACATGCGGTTACTAACGAAGAACCGGTTGATCTACCACAACTGCGAGGCTGGGCCCAACGAGCCATTTGCCTCCTAGGTTCAGCCAATACGGCCTGCGCCATCAAAAGACGCAGGTCTATCCTCATGAAGTTAGACCCCCAACTCTCGCATCTTGCGGAGTCCGAACCAGGTCCCTCGGCTGAGGGTCTCCTCTTCGGGGAGGACTTAGTAAAGAATATTAACAAATTTGTGGGCATGTTCAATACCCTAGACAAGGCCCAATCGTCCCTAAAAAGAGCAAATCCCAGTACCCGGGTTTTTGCCAGGGCCGGCAGAGGTAGAGGCCGTTCTGCCGGCCGCGCTACTTACTACAGGGCCTTTTCAAGAGCCCCCAACCACACCTTTGTTACCCCACAGCAGTATCCAACCCCCTTGGTACAACCGGCACCATTCTTTCCTCCCAGAGGACGACCGTGGAGAACTCGAGGCGGCAGAGGATTCCCAAGATCCAGACCTCCTACCGGTGAGTGCCTCACTATGTGCCCACATATCGATAGGGGGCAGACTAAAACATTTTATTCACGCCTGGCACAAGATTACAGCAGACAAATGGATCATTTCTGCAGTTCAGGGTTATCGCATATAATTCATGTCCCACCCTGTCATGACTGCGATACCTCAACCCATTCACTACACAGCACACAACAGGTACCTAATAGATTTAGAAATTCAAGAACTGATTTCAAAACAAGCAATTGTAGAGGTCGACCCAAGGTCCCCGGGATTCATAAACAACCTTTTCCTGGTAGCAAAAAAGGACGGGGGATACCAACCGGTTATAAACCTCAGACTCCTAAACCAATTCGTGGTTTATCACCACTTCAAGATGGAGGGCATCCACATGTTGAGGGACCTTTTGGTTCAAGGGGATTGGCTTGTCAAAATAGATTTGAAGGTTCCTATGCATCATTCTGCACAAAAATACCTGAGATTCAGGTGGCAAGGTCACACCTGGCAATTCACTTGCCTTCCTTTCGGCCTATCATCAGCTCCGTGGTGTTTCACCAAGTTGATGAAACCAGTGGTAGCCACTCTTCGTCGGAGGGGGGTACGTCTAATCATTTACTTGGACGACCTTCTCATTCTGGCTCACTCGAAAGCCCAAGCAGAATTACACAGGGACTGGGCAGAGTCCCTCTTAGTAGGTCTGGGTTTTCTAATCAACCACAAGAAGTCGGTGCTATCACCAGCTCAAGAGATGGAATTCTTGGGTTTCTCAGTGGACACCAGACTAGCGATTCTGAAATTGCCACTACACAAAATGGCTCTGATCCGACGGGAGATCAGAGCGGTCCTTCGCGAGCGTCAGATATCACTCAGACTTCTGTCTCGTATCGTCGGCCTACTTTCAGCCTCCATCCAGGCCATTTTTCCAGCACCCCTCCACTACCGAGCTCTACAGCGTTTAAGAGCACTTCACTTACGTCAGGGCCTTCGATACTCAGACAAGATTACCCTTTGCTCGGATTCGGAAATGGAACTCCGATGGTGGCTCCACTACGCCCTGGAATGGAACGGAAAGACGATCTTCAGCCCGCGTCCAGACATAATAGTGGAGTCGGATGCCAGTCATCTAGGCTGGGGAGCTCGATGTGGTCCATCCTCCACTGGAGGGACATGGTCTATCCAAGAATCCACGCTCCATATCAACGTGTTGGAGTTACTGGCGGCACTGTTCGCAGTCAGGTGTTTTCTCTCACGGAGATCCGACTGCTGCGCTCTCTTACGTTTGGACAACGTAGCGGCAGTGCAGTACATCAACCGCTTAGGGGGCACAAAATCCAAACTCCTGGCGGACATTGCTTCCGAGCTTTGGAGCTTCTGCATGTCCTGCAATATTACCCCTGTAGCGGAACACATTCCGGGTGTATCCAACTGGGTGGCGGATTGGAACTCTCGCCACTTCTCGGACTCCAGCGACTGGACTTTGCACAGATCGGTCTTTTTGACACTTCAAAATCTTTGGGGTCCACTGCATATGGACCTTTTCGCCTCCCGCCTCAACCGCCAACTCCTGAACTTCTACAGCTGGAGACCGGATCCGGAAGCAATAGCGGTGGACACGTTCCTTCAATGGTGGCCGGAGGGTCGTCACTACGCCTTCCCCCCCTTTTCCATGATTACCAGACTTCTTCTACAGGTGATCCGCTTGAGGGCCACGGTGGTCCTGATCACACCTTGGTGGTCAACTCAGCCGTGGTTCCCCCTGGCCTTGGAAATGTCAATCGACTACCCCAGACTTCTTCCACATTCCACTCACCTCCTGACCGACCCGGCCGGGAACCCGCACCCCTTATTACTGGAGGGCAATCTTCCCCTCATCGCTTGGCTAGTTTCGGGTCTTCAGGCCCTGACCCTGAACTTTCAGAGTCAGCTAGAAACCTCCTCTCCTTGGCCTGGGCCCCGGGGACTAGATCGGCTTATAGATCTGCCTGGGGATTGTGGACTCGTTGGTGTGATCAACAACAAATTGATCCCATTCGGGCCCCTATCTCCATGATAGTGAACTATCTTGCGGAAGCCTACGCTTCGGGCAAAGCTTACAACTCCCTGAATGTGTATAGGTCCGCCATTTCGGCATACCATTGTCCGGTGGATTCCCTACCTGTGGGCAAACATCCTCTGGTCTGTCGACTTCTCTGAGGCGCGAAATTCAACCGCCCCCCCCCCCGGCCTCGTTATTCGGCGACATGGGACGTCTCTTTAGTTTTGCGACTGTTCTCGTCCTGGGAAGACAACGACCGCCTTCCTTTGAGAATTCTCTCCATGAAACTTACCACTCTCTTATGCCTCATCTCCATCAAACGCACCTCGGATGTGAGAGCCTTAGACATCTCCAGAAGACAATTTTCCCCAGAGGGTGTGAGATTTTCAATTGTACGTAGGACCAAGACCCAGCTACACTCGGTCTTCTACCCTTTTTTCCCAGCTCATCCTCGTCTTTGCGTGGTTCGCTGTTTACAGGCTTACGAGGCACTTACAGCCTCTCTCCGATCTCCTACACTGTCGCAATTACTGATTTCGTTCGTTCAACCTCACCTCCCGGTGACCTCCTCCACTTTGGCCAGGTGGATTCGCTCGGTCATGGCCATGGCAGGAATCGACATATCCCTTTTCGGCGCCCATTCGACCAGGGGCGCGATGGCCACTAAGGTGCTTTCCTCAGGGGGATCTCTTTCGGATCTGCTTCTGGCAGCTGACTGGTCCTCCGAATCCACTTTTCGAGAGTTCTACTTCCGACCGGGAACTCATGTATCTTTTTCAGTGCTTGATTCATAACCAACACACTTCATTCTTTTGGGTCCTAGACAGGAGTCAAGGGGTTACATATTCATATAGGACTAGATGCACAGTCTTTCAGGGTAGTGTTTGATATTCATATCTTGTGTTAATGAGGTGTTATTGCTTTAAACATGCAAGATATGAGCCTCCTTTCTGATGTATAATTGGGGATTTTCCTAGCTTGTGACGGAAAATATTAATTATATGAAGACAGGAGGCGAGTATCTTCCCACCCTACCCACCCTATGATGTTATTTCTTTACCGATTCAGGTTATTGAACTTCTTGAAACCGTTACAACCACAGCTTAACGATGTTCGTCTGATCCCGTTGGGTCGAAGTTTACTACCGGTTTAAGTTGCAGGGAATCAGAGAAGATGGTACTCCAGGACGAGGGCCGATCAAGGTTCGCCATTTCTCTTCGGAAGGTTTCAGAGGACTCATCCTATCGGATTCGGGTCCCCCTTTTTCGTCATCCGTTTGACCAGAGCAACTTGAGGTTTTCCTTGTTTTATCAGACTCAGTTGGAGAGTATTCGCATCCAGAACGAGGAAGTGGTCGCTTCAGGACAGATCATATATAGGGCCGCTAGGGGGTGGGGCCAACGACCCTAAGGATTCTGGGTGTTGTAGTTCAGTTTTTTCTTGTGAACTGATAGGCCTCGTACACACCAGGGGATATGTCCGCTGAAAACGGTCCGATGGACCGTTTCAGCAGACATCTCCGCTCGTGTGTATGGGCTAGCGGACAGATTTCTCCACCCGACAGATTTCAAAGCATGCTTTGAAATCTATCCGGTGGGAATCTGTCCGCCCGACATGTCTGCTGGTTAGTACACTTACCAGCAGACATGTCGTCCCCCACCGCCGCCGCGCCGCCGCCGAATGGATGTTTAACTTCCTGGTGCGGTGACGTGGCGGCGTCAACGTCACCGCAGCGTCACCGCCACGTCACCGCGCCGTCCGGCGGCGGGGAATTTGATCCGATGGTGTGTACACGCCATCGGATCAAACTCCCGATCGGACATATCCGATGGAAATGGTCCGCGGACCGTTTTCATCGGATATGTCCGATCGTGTGTACGAGGCCTTAAAGTTTTAAACTTTTGAACTTTTCTGCTATGAGCATTATTAAAAGAAAGAAATGCAAGATACTCGCCTCCTGTCTTCATATAATTAATATTTTCCGTCACAAGCTAGGAAAATCCCCAATTAAACAGTGTGTGTTTAGTATCACTATAAGGCAAAAACCTTTCAATTTTATTTACCAGAGCTTGATCTCAATTCAGCGCTGTCTTTTCTGCAGCAGGTCTTCCTCCCTTTCACCTCTCTCACAGGCTTGGCTGAGAGCAGCTGGTGCCATTGGCTCCTGCTGCTGTTAGTCAAAACCTGTTAGCCCTGCCCCCCCACTCTCTGCTGAGTCAAACTGTGTGTCTGAATAGATGCACACAGCCCAGCTCGGGATTAAGCTCACATGAGTGCCACCATAGCAAGCAATAAGAATATTCAAAAGGGAGGAGGAGTCCAGAGAGCTGAAGAGGTGGTTTGGGGCCGTTATGTGCAAAACTATTCTTTCTAATGAATAAAAGGTGTTCTCTGATTTACTGAAAAAAACAAGGCATTTTGGAAATGGCAGCAGTGCAGAGTGAGCAAACCCCTGTGTTCAATCTGCAGGGGAAAAGCTGCTCGGCACATGATCTGGAAGATCGCTGATATCAGTGAAGTAGTTTTGACTACTACAGTGATTATCAGCTTTCCCAATGGTCTTTCAAGTGATTCTAAAGGTTAATTTGTTATTGATTTTTTGCCATGCTTGCCTGCACAGAGCAGCCCTAAACCTCCTTTTCTGGGGGCCCCTGTCAGTGTTCCTCCTCCATTGACACACACAGCATGGCTCAGCCCCGTCCCTGCTCCCTCCTCATAGGATATTATTAATAGTAGCAGGAGCAGATGGCTCCCACTGCTGCCTCCATGTCCATATCTGGAGTTTAACTTTAAAGTTCTAGGCCAGTGATGGCGAACATTGGCACCCCAGATGTTTTGGAACTACATTTGATGCTCAACTACACTGCAGAGTGCATGAGCATCATGGGAAATGTAGTTCCAAAACATCTGGCGTGCCAAGGTTAGCCACCACTGTTCTAGGTGATGATTGAGTCAAAATAACATAATTTTTTTTATTCTTTATTTGAATTTTTTTTTACAAAATAACAAAGTACAAAGGATCTACAAATACGGTATCAAAAGCCCCAAATGAGTGGGTTGACAGAACACAAACCAAATATACCCTAATGGTAAGGAAGAAGTGGCATACAATGGATAGTATTTCAGCAAGTGGACAGTAACTTTATTACCAAATATATTTTATCATACCGAATCTTCTGCGTGAGCAGCACTAAAACCAGTAAAGGTCAAAATTAGAGAAATGAACAGCAATAGAGTCTCAATGGGAACATGAATGTCCACATCTTTGTCACGTTCAGCAGAGATTTATAGGCAGCAGAATAGTCAAACTGCCAGTAAAATCATTTCTGAGAAATTTGTCTCTAAAATAGGGGAATAAAGAATTTTGCCCAAGAGGGGACCAATGTACCATTGGTGGGTCTTACTCAAAATCATGTGGTGGTGTAGCAGGCCAGGTCCTCATATCTTGAGATACATTTTATGGAGCCTGGAGGGAGTAGAATACCATTTAGTCAGAATTTTAAATCCTGATGTTTTATACGTGAAAAGGAGTATTCTTGCAATCTGTTTGTCGGTGAAATAGATAAGGAGGTCCCTTTACCAATAAGTAATATATCATAATAGTACCAGGTCACAGTCCTCAGGATTGTCCCACCAGGAGGTGAGCAAGCGGGGTCCAGTGGTGAATAAGCAGGTAGGAATCAAACAGAAACCTAGTCAGTAAACAAGCCAAAGGTTGATAACAAGTAGTTGGAGTAGGAGATCACATCCCCAACTCAGGTGTCCAAGAGAGCCCACAGACATCCCCCTACTTAAAGAGGGGGCACCCAGTCACACAGTGGGGCTTGGAGCCAAGATTTCACAGCTTGGGAATCCAGGCTTACTTTGAAAGGGGGTGCCAGATTTGGAAGATAAGGTCTAGGAGGAATGAAAATAACTAAATCTACTGTAAATCCTGCAGACAAGGACTTTTCAAGAAAGAAAATCACTTGATTTTTACATCAATGCAGTCAGTATTGATGGGGGAATCCCTCCTACAAAGCTATTGTGTTCTCTGGGTGGGGCAATAGCCGCTGGCAATAATTGCATGAAAAAATAGAATTTGTGTACTCACCGTAAGATCCATTTCTCTGAGTTCATGGACGGACACAGTAGCATTTGACCTTTGTGTTATATCCACCTTCCTTCCAGAAGAGATTAGGCAGAAAACGGCACTTTTAGTGTTTAAAACACTTTTCTCAGTACAGCTCCTCCCAGGGGGCGTGGTCCCCCGGGTATAACCCTCACAATGCCTCAGCAGCTCCAGTTCGTAACAAGCAGTACAAACAAAAGGAGGGGTGGGTGCTGTGTCCGTCCATGAACTCAGAGAAATGGATTTTACGGTGAGTACAAAAATACTATTTTCTCTTCCGTTCATGGACGGACACAGCAGCCTTTGACCTTAGGAACGTCCCCAAGCAGTGTCCAAAAAATTTGAGGGGTGGGAAAACAACACAGCAAACCAAGCTTCACCCCAAACAAAACCGGAGTTTCTCAACAGAGGAACTCCAACCTAAACTGCCGCCTGTAACACCTTGCGGCCAAAGGAGGCATCCGAAGATGCACTCACAACCACCTTGTAAAATTTTGCGAAGGTGTGGACTGACGACCAGGTCGCTGCCTTACACACCTGTAACAGAGGCTTGATGACGAAAATCCCAGGAGGCACCAATCGCCCTGGTCGAATGCACCGTGACCTGAAAGGGAGGCGCCTGCCCGTTCAGGGCATAGGCCTGAAGCACAACCTGTCTGAACCACCAAGAAATGGTGGCCGATGAGACCGCTAGACCTTTTTTAGGACCAGCCACCGACACGAACAGTGAGTCCGACTTTCGGAACGGAGCCGTAGCAGATAAGTATACACGCAGGGCCCAAACCACATCCAGGGAATGTAAAGTGGCCTCCTTTGGGTTCTTTCGGCTGAGGACATAAGAATGGTAACACAATGTCCTCATTAATGTGAAAAGCCGACACAACCTTTGGAAGAAAAGACGGCTGCGGTCGCAGCACCACCTTATCCTTGTGGATGACCAAGTAGGGAGCCTTGCAGGACAAGGCCGCCAATTCAGACACCCGTCTGACAGAGGCGATTGCCACCAGAAAAACCATCTTCTGTGACAGAGTTAACAATGGGATCTTTCGAATGTCCTCAAACGGAGCCCCTTATAGCGCCGAAAGAACTAGATTCAAGTCCCATGGAGGTAGTGGAGGACGCACAGGAGGGGCCACATGCCGGACCCCCTGCACAAACGTACGCACCAAGGAGTGCGTCGCCAAGGGTCACTGAAAGTAAACAGCTAGAGCAGAAATCTGACTCTTAATTGTACTTAAGGTTAGAGCCTGATCCACTCCACGCTGTAAAAACAGCAGAATCCGGGACATCACGTTTGTACGGGGATGCCACTTCATCTCTTCACACATAGAGATGTAGGCCTTTCTATGTACGATGGTAAATCCTTCGTGAAGTAGACTTCCGTGCTCGTAGCATGGTAGAGATCACCGAGCCTGACAGGCCAGGTCCTTCAGCACCCGGCTCTCAACAGCCACGCCGTTAAAGCCAGCGACTGTAAGGCCGGGGTCACACCTATGCGAATTGAGTGCGGATTAAACCGCATCCAATACGCAGAACATTTCTAAATACATTGTTTTCAATGAGGCTGGTTCACATATATGCGATGCATTCGCACTGCGCATTGGATTAAAAACGTATGCAGATTTTATGCCTTGCGGTGCGCGGCTCAGGTGCGAATTCAGTCCCATTATCTTCTATGGGTACGCAGCTGATTCGCAGATGTGTTCAGTTCTATTCAGGAATTTCTCTCATTCAGCTCAATACACTTCTCCCCCACTCTCCTCTCACCTGGAACTTCTCCCAGGTCTCCAAATTTGCAGCTAAAACTGAGCTAATCTGTTGAACACTTCCCTTATCTATCTGCAGAGATTACAGAGCTGAAATACGCACAGCACAAGTGTGAATCTAGCCTAAAGCAGGGTGGAAGTTCGGACCCCGCGACAGAAGATCTTCTCTCAGGGGTAGACGCCAAGGGGCGTCTGCCACCAGACGCACCAGGTAAGCGTACCAGGAGCGGCGCGGCCAATCTGGGGCAATTAGGATTGTTGGAATCCTCTCGGCTTCTTCTCTGCGCAGGGAAGGCGTAGATTAGGCGATAGTGACCCCAAGGTGCCACCAACGCGTCTGACGCGTCCACCTACGGGTCTACTAACCTGGCCACGAATCGTGGCACCTTCTGATTGAGACGGGACGCTAGAAGATCCACGTTTGGAGTGCCCCATCTCCGGCACAGACTCTGAAACACCTCCGTGTGAAGTGACCACTCTCCTTGGTCCAGTGTTTGGCGACTTAGGTAGTCAGCTTGCCAATTCTGTACTCCCGGAATATACACGGCCGATAGAGCGGGAACGGAAATTTCGGCCCACCGAACGATGCGCGCGACCACCATCGCTGCAGCTGAGCTCCGTGTACCTCCCTGATAATTGATGTATGCCACGTTGTCGGACTGGATCCTGACCGGCCGGTCTTGCAGCTCCAGGGACCACCTGGCAAGGCACAGCTTGATTGCTCGGAGCTCCAGTACATTGAATGGAAGGCGGGACTCATCCTGAATCCAGCGCCCCTGGGCTGACTGGGAGCCCCAAACGCCCCCCCAACCGGAGAGGCTGGCATCCGTCATGACCACCGTCCAACGGCAGGGCAGAAAAGACTTCCCGGTCCGAAGCACCGGAGACGTCAGCCACCACACCAGAGAAGACTTGACCAGATGGCTCAACTGAATCTGGTAATCCAGGGATGACGGGAGCTTGTCCCAACGTGACAGAATTTCCTTCTGTAGCACCCGGGTGTGAAATTGGGCATACGGCACTGCCTCAAAAGAGGCCATCATCAGACCCAGAACCCTCATGCAGAATCGAGGAGAAGACCACTTCTGGGTCGACAACTGTTGGACTGTTGGATTGCAGCGTCTGAAGTTTTTCTGCTGTGAGAAAAACTCTCGCCTCCACGGAATCCAGGACTAGCCCAGGTATTCCAGACGCTGAGAAGGAGCCAACACTGGCTTCTGGATATTCAGAAGCCAGCCGAACTCTTGGAGAGTCTGACACATGATAGACACGTCCTTTTAATTCTGAGCTTGAGGAAGCTCTCAGGAGAAGGTCGTCCAGGTATCCCACGACAGCAATCCCTCGCTGCCTCAGCAGGGCCAGTATCGGGGCGAGCACCTTGGTTAAAAAAAAACGCGCGGTGCCGTTGCCAGGTCGAACGAAAGGGCCACAAATTGAAAGTGGTCCTCCCCGATAGCAAAGCGCAGAAATCTCTGGTGCTTTGTGCATATGGGAACATGAAGGTATGCGTCCATGATATCCAAGGACGCCTATCAGTCTCAGCCCTTGATCTCTTGTTTTGGACTTATTGAACTGTCTCCATATCTCTGGTATCTGACCCACAGCATGTCTTCAGTGACCTCCCTCCAGCTTCTTCCCACAGTTCAGCACCACCTGATCTTCTAGCAAGCTTCATTTTTCCTGCTGGTAGCTAGTGCTTCTTCGTGCCATCCTCCCCCTGTCTCGCCTCCAGGGGGCGGAGTTGCGCCAAGTCGCAAGGGTGAGCCGCTCTCTGCATCTCGGCCTCGGTGAGTACATACCTGACAGGTACATTGTTACGTTCGGTAAGAAGCTTGGAATGTTTGGGACACATCCCAAAAAGGAGTTTTGTTTACCTCAGACAAAGTCAGCGCTATAAAAAAGCTGGTCTATGTGGTCAAGGCAAAGAAGAGTTCCTTACATTTGCACTTTGCTTAAGGTGCTAGGGAAGATGGAGGCTTCATTCAAAGCAGTTTCCTATGCTCAGTTTAATTCAAGTTTGCTATAAACATTATTCTGTTGGCCTGGAACAAGTAGATCCTAACCTAGCATTATCCAAAGAGTCTGGTCCCAGGGATACGCTTAAGTCTCAGTTGGTGGCTCTTAACCAAAAGATTGGCAGAAAGCAAGATCCTTCATTCCAGGTTACCTGGGAGGTAGTGGCTATGAAGGCTAGTCTCTAGGAATGGAGGCCAGACCTGGAAGAGACCACTGCCCAGGGAAAGCAAGTGACCCTTATCCGTCAACATTCTAGAGCTACGTCTGGCTTAAGGGCCTGGGCGTTTAGGTTGCAGGATTGTTCCGTCTCCCTCCCTTCAGTAGGCATTGCTTTGGGACGTCCCACTTAGTAATTACTAGGCTCTGTTTCTCGTAATGTACGATAAAGAAAATGGCATTTTTATAACAGCTTACCTGTAAAACTCTTTTCTTGGAGTACATCACGGGACACGGCTCCCGCCCCTCTTGTTTGGGGATATTGGGACACTTATTGCTTTGCTACAAAAACTGAGGTGCTCCCAGTATGGGAGGGGTTATATAGGGAGGAAACCTAATTGATTACACCAGTGTCCAGCACCTAAAGGTGGAATATAACCCACTTAGTAATTACTAGGCTCTGTGTCCCGTGATGTACTCCAAGAAAAGGATTTTACAGGTAAGCTGTTATAAAAATCCTATTTTATACCTCCAAAACACATTTTGCAGCAAATGCCATGGAAAATAAGTTTTATAAAAGATGGGCAGTTATTTTTTTGGATCCTGCTATTGTTCACTGAAGTTCCTGTAGACTATGTCCTGGTCTTTAACCCCTTCCTTACCAAGTCATTGTAAAATGACGTAGACAGGAACCCTCCTCCCTCCGGGTGGACGTCATACGACGTCCTTGGTTTCCCCGGCAGCTAAGGGGCACATCGCTGTGCTCGGGACCCGGTGAGAATGCCCGCCGGGCACCCGCGATTAATCGCGATCACAGCAGGACCGTGAATCTGTGTGTGTGTGTAAACACACAGATCCACGGTCCTGTCAGAGGAGGGAACCCCAGGGAAAATATGTAACCCCTTGATCGCCCCCTACTAGTGTTAACCCTTCCCTGCCAGTCACATTTACACAGTAATCAGTGCAGTTTTATAGCACTAATCGCTGTATAAATGTGAATGGTCTCAAAAACGTGTCAAAAGTGTCCGATATGTCCGCAATGTCCCGGTCACAATAAAAAAAAAATCGCAGATCGCCGCCATTACTAGTAAAAAAAAAAAAAAAAATGCCATAAATCTATCACCTATTTTGTAGATGCTATAACTTTTGCGCAAACCAATCTATATACGCTTATTGCATTTTTGTTTATTTTTTTACCAAAAATATGTAAAAGAATACGTATTGACCTAAACTGAGGAAAAATTATATTGTTTTTAAAAATGTTATATTTATTAAATAAAAAAAAAAATGTGTTTTTTGTTTTTTCTAAATTGTCGCTCTTTTGTTTATAGCGCAGAGGTGATCAACTACCACCAAACGAAAGCTCAGTTTGTGGGGGGAAAAAATAAAGATTTCATTTGGATACAGTGTTGCATGACCACGCAATTGTCATTCAAACTGCGACAGCACTGAAGACTAAAAATTGGTCTGGGCAGGAAGGGGGTGAAAATGCTCTGTATTGAAGCTGTTAAGGATTCAGTAAACAAATCCCTTGAATCCCTTTTTTAAAGCTTCTTTTGCACTGGCATGCAAATCAGGCCTTGGATTCTCAGGCTCAAGTTGGTCTGCTGTGTAAAAAGCCCATGAAATGTATGCCCTTTGCTGGTCAATGTTTCTTTGGTAAACATCTGGACTCTTTCTCAAGGATTTCACCTGAAGTAAGAGCATGCATTTGTCTAACAAAAAGAAAGTTAAAGCTGGCCATAGACGGGTCAGATCAGCAGGGATTCGGCTGCGATTCAAACCATGTATGGGCAAGCTGATTATACCCAATTTGACCGATCAATCAACTTGGGTACAACCAGCATGTTGGATTTCTCTTCCGTTCATGGACGGACACAGCAGCCTTTGACCTTAGGGTTATATCCACCTTCCTTCCACTAGAGATTAGGCAGAAGACGGCACTTTTAGTGTTAAAACACTTTTCTCAGTACAGCTCCTCCCAGGGGGCATGGTCCCCCGGGTATAACCCCCACTCTGCCTCAGCAGCTCCAGTTTTTTTTCTGCCTAATGTCAGGAGAGACATGGCCTTCTGGAGTCCCTGTACTCTGGATTTTTTTTTGTGATGTTTCCCTTTTATTTTGTTTTGTTCCTGCATATTTGAATCCTGTGATTCTTCTATCAACTGCTGACTGGGTGACAGGCTGGATCTTGATCCTTGTAGTCCCCCCATGTTCGGCCATCGAGCGTGTGCCGGCCCTCAGCTCAGCTCTGGGTCGTCCACGACATGCCCCATTGCTCCAGGGGTGGCCGGGGAACTTCGGTTTTAGGGCCCACATATGACCAGTCGCTATGGCTTTGTCACAGTGTGTCTGGCCGACTGCCATGCCGTTCGCGGACGTTGGTTCAGTCAGGAATGCTTCCAGCCGGTAGTCACAGGACAGGTAAGTAGGCATCTTGCCCTGGCAAGGTGTTATGGCTGGTGCTTCCCTGGGAGGTCGAATGAGGGTCCGCCCTGCTTTCCTCTCTCCGTTCCCGCTCCCTCCTTCCCCATGATGGGTGGCGGCTGTGAAGGGGGGGCTCGCCTGGGGTTCTACTCACTACTGGGAACCGTGTGTTGCGGGGTGCTGTTTATTTTTTGCTCTTGGGGGTGCTGCTTTGTGTGCTGGCCATCTTGCAAAAGTCTTGGCCTCTAGTGTGTGATATAGCGCTGTGAATGCCCGCGAATCTATCTCTGAGGGACAGTGCAGCCAGCACGTCTCGGCACTCCTCAGCATTTCTGCTCACACTGCAACCGGGTGGGGTGGTGAATTCCCTGGGGGCCCCTGCCTTCTGTTTTTTGCAGACGGGAGGTGACCGGTGGGTTGTTCTGCTTACAGTGCTTGGGTGGCATAGCAGAGGGGCGTCATGGAGCCCGAACCAGGAGCTTCCTCCCCAGCAATGCCTGAGTTAACTCTTGCTTTCCCTGCCGCATCTGTTGAGGCAATGACGGCTGTCCTTGAGGCGTTTCTCGCCAGGATCGAAGCGACAGGTGGCCAAAAGGGGGGTAAAAAGCACCCCCTCCCTGAGCCTGCTTCTGGGGATATCTCTGACACAGAATCATACCCTGCTATTGCTTCTGGTTCTGTCATGTCAGATGATTCGGGCTTAACCCGACAGTGAGGATGACTCTGCCTCAGAGTCAGTGAATGATAAGAAATTTGTTGGAGCTCTTATCTCTGCGGTGCGAGATACTCAAAAACGTGAGGATGAGGCGGAGGCATCGGATGCGCTGGTCCCTTTTGGGTTTCGCAAGCCACCCCCGCACGCGAAAGTGTTTCCTTGTCTTCCATATTTGGACAAACTGTTGTACAAGGAATAGGATACGCCGCAAAAAAAGTTTTTGCTGTTCCAAAATACTTTGCGACCAGACAAATTTTAGACCCTGAACCAATTGTTCAGCCAGGTCCATGCAGGTCTCGCAAGCATCCTGAGCCTGCAGCTCTTGAAACAAGAACTTTGCCCGTTCGGTGAGTGTCTGTGACACCAGAGCCCCGGCAAAAACCGGCACACGCTCGATGGCCGAACATGGGGGGACTACAAGGATCAAGATCCAGCCTGTCACCCAGTCAGCAGTTGATAGAAGAATCACAGGATTCAAATATGCAGGAACAAAACAAAATAAAAGGGAAACATCACAAAAAAAATCCAGAGTACAGGGACTCCAGAAGGCCATGTCTCTCCTGACATTAGGCAGAAAAAAAACTGGAGCTGCTGAGGCAGAGTGGGGGTTATACCCGGGGGACCATGCCCCCTGGGAGGAGCTGTACTGAGAAAAGTGTTTTAACACTAAAAGTGCTGTCTTCTGCCTAATCTCTAGTGGAAGGAAGGTGGATATAACCCTAAGGTCAAAGGCTGCTGTGTCCGTCCATGAACGGAAGAGAAATCCAACATGCTGGTTGTACCCAAGTTGATTGATCGGTCAAATTGGGTATAATCAGCTTGCCCATACATGGTTTGAATCGCAGCCGAATCCCTGCTGATCTGACCCGTCTATGGCCAGCTTTAACTTTCTTTTTGTTAGACAAATGCATGCTCTTACTTCAGGTGAAATCCTTGAGAAAGAGTCCAGATGTTTACCAAAGAAACATTGACCAGCAAAGGGCATACATTTCATGGGCTTTTTACACAGCAGACCAACTTGAGCCTGAGAATCCAAGGCCTGATTTGCATGCCAGTGCAAAAGAAGCTTTAAAAAAGGGATTCAAGGGATTTGTTTACTGAATCCTTAACAGCTTCAATACAGAGCATTTTCACCCCCTTCCTGCCCAGACCAATTTTTAGTCTTCAGTGCTGTCGCAGTTTGAATGACAATTGCGTGGTCATGCAACACTGTATCCAAATGAAATCTTTATTTTTTCCCCCCACAAACTGAGCTTTCGTTTGGTGGTAGTTGATCACCTCTGCGCTATAAACAAAAGAGCGACAATTTAGAAAAAACAAAAAATAAATATTTAATAAATATAACATTTTTAAAAACAATATAATTTTTCCTCAGTTTAGGTCAATACGTATTCTTCTACATATTTTTGGTAAAAAAATAAACAAAAATGCAATAAGCGTATATAGATTGGTTTGCGCAAAAGTTATAACATCTACAAAATAGGTGATAGATTTATGGCATTTTTTTTTTTTTTTTTTACTAGTAATGGCGGCGATCTGCGATTTTTTTTATTGTGACCGTGACATTGCGGACATATCGGACACTTTTGACACGTTTTTGAGACCATTCACATTTATACAGCGATTAGTGCTATAAAACTGCACTGATTACTGTGTAAATGTGACTGGCAGGGAAGGGTTAACACTAGTAGGGGGCAATCAAGGGGTTACATATTTTCCCTGGGGTTCCCTCCTCTGACAGGACCGTGGATCTGTGTGTTTACACACACACAGATTCACGGTCCTGCTGTGATCGCGATTAATCGCGGGTGCCCGGCGGGCATGCTCACCGGGTCCCGAGCACAGCGATGTGCCCCTTAGCTGCCGGGGAAACCAAGGACGTCGTATGACGTCCACCCGGATGGGGGAGGGTTCCTGTCTACGTCATTTTACAATGACTTGGTAAGGAAGGGGTTAAAGACCAGGACATAGTCTACAGGAACTTCAGTGAACAATAGCAGGATCCAAAAAAATAACTGCCCATCTTTTATAAAACTTATTTTCCATGGCATTTGCTGCAAAATGTGTTTTGGAGGTATAAAATAGGATTTTTATAACAGCTTACCTGTAAAATCCTTTTCTTGGAGTACATCACGGGACACAGAGCCTAGTAATTACTAAGTGGGTTATATTCCACCTTTAGGTGCTGGACACTGGTGTAATCAATTAGGTTTCCTCCCTATATAACCCCTCCCATACTGGGAGCACCTCAGTTTTTGTAGCAAAGCAATAAGTGTCCCAATATCCCCAAACAAGAGGGGCGGGAGCCGTGTCCAGTGATGTACTCCAAGAAAAGAGTTTTACAGGTAAGCTGTTATAAAAATGCCATTTTCTTTATCGTACATTACGAGAAACAGAGCCTAGTAATTACTAAGTGGGACGTCCCAAAGCAATGCCTACTGAAGGGAGGGAGACGGAACAATCCTGCAACCTAAACGCCCAGGCCCTTAAGCCAGACGTAGCTCTAGAATGTTGACGGATAAGGGTCACTTGCTTTCCCTGGGCAGTGGTCTCTTCCAGGTCTGGCCTCCATTCCTAGAGACTAGCCTTCATAGCCACTACCTCCCAGGTAACCTGGCATGAAGGATCTTGCTTTCTGCCAATCTTTTGGTTAAGAGCCACCAACTGAGACTTAAGCGTATCCCTGGGACCAGACTCTTTGGATAATGCTAGGTTAGGATCTACTTGTTCCAGGCCAACAGAGTAATGTTTATAGCAAACTTGAATTAAACTGAGCATAGGAAACTGCTTTGAATGAAGCCTCCATCTTCCCTAGCACCTTAAGCAAAGTGCAAATGTAAGGAACTCTTCTTTGCCTTGACCACATAGACCAGCTTTTTTATAGCGCTGACTTTGTCTGAGGTAAACAAAACTCCTTTTTGGGATGTGTCCCAAACATTCCAAGCTTCTTACCGAACGTAACAATGTACCCGTCAGGTATGTACTCACCGAGGCCGAGATGCACCCTTGCGACTTGGCGCAACTCCGCCCCCTGGAGGTGAGACAGGGGGAGGATGGCACGAAGAGGCACTAGCTACCAGCAGGAAAGATGAAGCTTGCTAGAAGATCAGGTGGTGCTGAACTGTGGGAAGAAGCTGGAGGGAGGTCACTGAAGACATGCTGTGGGTCAGATACCAGAGATATGGAGACAGTTCAATAAGTCCAAAACAAGAGATCAAGGGCTGAGACTGATAGGCAGATCCGAGGTGCAAGCAGGAGGTCAGGGGCTGGAGATAAGTAGCAAATCCGAGGAGACAAGCCAAGGGTCAGGTCCAGGAGAGAGAGCAGAGTCGTCAAGCCGATCTGGGTCATAAACAAGTTCAGGTACAGGAAGTCAGATTAAGCAGGAGCTGACAACAAACCAGCAACCCGTCATGGGGCCTGGGCTGACTTTAATAGAATTCTGATTGGTGCACTCGAACCTGCGCCCGTGCGCCGCCAGACCGCACATACGAGCGCGCCGCTCTACTGACCTGCGCACACGCACCCAAGTGCTGTTCACCCGCTTGCTGGACGGCGGCTGGCACAATTGTTTCTCTGACAGT
The DNA here is from genome assembly GCA_029574335.1 of Rana kukunoris. NCBI lineage: Eukaryota > Metazoa > Chordata > Amphibia > Anura > Ranidae > Rana > Rana kukunoris. The sequence goes on from CM056050.1 coordinate 367,068,447, forward strand.
ACCTTTAGACTGGGATCCTAACCCAGGAGTTCCATATACTTGACCATGCTGGACACACTTAGGTACAGCCATGCTACTGACTGATCTATCAGCAGCAGATTGCCTCAGTATGCCATTACTGCTATTCCCTGGGCCTTTAGACCTGCTAGAGGCGGGCCCTAGCACCCCGTAAACCTGGGCACGGTGGCTAACTCAAGGGATAAGAGACCACCAACTGGAAGAGGTGCTGTTCTCCTTTGAAACGCAGACAACCTCTGCCTTCCCATGTAAATAAACACATATGCAAATGACCCCCCATATGTGTTATGTGGCAAGTGTTAAAGTCATATGCCTTGTAGCTGGGGGTGCCTGTGAAACAAACTAATATTACAGGAAAAGTGATTGATGAGATATATGTTCCTCCACGGAATCTTAGATTTATAACCTAAAATAATACCAGCAAAGACATCAGGGTAAAGGATAGTTTTTTACCCTGTGTTGGTAAGGTCGATTCCAGGGCTGGTTTTATTGGGAGTCTGATAGAGCTCTGAGTGGGACAGATTTCCAAGTCCGTGGACCGCAGCCTAACGTTTATTTTCCTGACAGACTCCATGGCAGACCATGTGTGGGTTAACCCCGCCACCTCTCCAATGCTATAGGACCCCCTACATCCAGATGGTTCCTGTCCAACATCCTGTTGCGATAACTTGATTCCTGGTACCAAATATGCGGTGTGACCCAGAGCCCAGCCATGGGCGGGCATGTGTTTTTTTTCCTTTGGCCTAGAGGATTCCCCTATGGTGGAAGGGATGCGGCCCAGGTATACCAGGATGGATGTCGATCAGGTGCATCACGGCTGGCAAGGTCTGAAGTTTACTTTTCTCCATGGCAGTTGTTTATGTATGTTGTGTGTGTTTCTGCACCCCCTGCCCTGTTAAAACGTGTTTTCAAGCCGTTATGGCTCCTGGAGCGCTTCTGCGTTCCAGGATGCCGCAATACTTTCGGGTTTGGCTGCCGCGAGCATCTGCGCTTGTGCCAAACCTTAGTGAGATTGAGGCTTGGTTAGTGCATGCGCGGAGCAGCCCGTGGCTGCACAGGCACTGTTCGGCCGGCCTCTAGGGCGCAATGCGCGGAACGGAGGTCGGCGATGACATCATCCCGGCGGGCCTTTCGAATAGCTGTCAGCCCCTGCCAGGTTGGGAAATCTGTGGGCAGTCAATGGCAGCTTCCCCAAGCCCAGCACAACGTCAGGCAAGGAAAGTCTTCCTGTTAATGAAGATCTTGTGTTACATCCTCTTAAAGGGGAAGTTAAAAACAAAATTGGATCTTTTATGAAGGCTTTTTTTTGCTTGTCTCTCTGGTGCGGTCAGGGATTCCTAGGTTTCGCCTAGTTGTGTGTGTGCCTTCTGTTCTGCACGCCCAGGAGTCATGACCAAGTCACTGCCTTTGTGCGGCCAGCCCTCACGCAAAAGGTATGTGCAGATGAGGAGGAGGGTCTGAGTTTCTTCTAATCAGAAAGAAGGTGTTAGACGTCTGGTTTTGCACCTCCCTTCTACACCCCCCCTCTTTTTCAGCATCACTAGATCAGACTGCCAAATAGTGGTCCGAATTGACAGAGACCTTGCTAGGCCACAACTTTTTTTAGACGCGACTCTCTGTCTGGGATCTACCAGCAGAGGAGATGTTCCTATTCCTTCTCCAAACAAAGGAGATGTTCCCATTCCTCCTCCAAACAAAGAGACGTTCCCATTCCTCCTCCAAACAAAGGAGATGTTCCCATTCCTCCTCCAAACAAAGGAGATGTTGCATTCCTCCTCCAAGTAGTGGAGATGTCCCTTTCCTCCTTCATACACCGCCCACTGCCATGACAGCCACTCTGATAGAAGACATCGCTGGCAATGCAGGACTCTCGGGTCCTGGAGGGCAAATCATTGCGTGACCCATGTTATGCCCAGGCGGTTGGGGGAAAAAGAGACAGAAAACCAGTAGGTGGAGTCTCTTGTGAAGTGTGTGGTAAAACAATCCCTGAAGGAGTGGGGTACAACCCGCACGCAGAGCCAGTCCACCACCCTATCTGGCTCTCTGGCTGTCGAGGCCCAGGAAGACAAGAGCCAATTCCAGCCCTATGATGCCTCCACCGATTCCTCGCGGGATGGTGGAAGATGAGTTTGTCGAAAGCTTTGGCTACTGCTCTGGTTTCCCCACTGATTAAGGTGGTTAAAGAGGCCCTCAAATGGGAAGATGCTTCTGCTCCCCCCAGCAAAGCAGAATAAGCAGTCGAGAAAGAACGTTCCACCTTTTTGCTTCTTCCTGAGTCGAAGGATTTTCTTGATGAGGAATGAAGTAAAGTGGACAAGAAGATTTATATGTCAAACGAGTCCTACAGATTGTACTCCTTCAAGGCGGAAAAAATGAAATATCTTGAAAACGCTTCCCTCGACGCAGCCCTGATGTGGTTAAGCCAAACACATCACTCTTCGGTTATTGGACATGGTATCTTTCGAAGATGGTCTCGAGAGAAGGTTAGTCTAAGATCCCAAGAGGTACTACGGACTAGCTAGGATGTCTTGTAAGCCAGCTTTGGCCCTTGTAGCCATGTCCTAGGCCATGGAGGCCTGGACGGAAGACATGGACTCCGTACTCAGAGGAGTCTCAAATGTTCTGGCCTGGGGCTAGGCAGTCCATGGAACTAAAGATGGCAGTGGCCTTACTGGAGAAGGCTTTAATCGACCTTATTCGCCTGATGGCCCGGTCTAAAGCTGTTCTCAGCCAAACGGGCCTTAGGGTTGCGCCCTTGGCTTGCCAACCCAGCATCCAAGTAAGCCTGGTATGAGATTCTCTTTGAAGGGCCCTCGTTGTATGGCAACAGGCTCAACAGTACCATAATCTGAGCCATAGGAGAGAAGTCGGGGTTCCTGCACCAGGACAGACGTCTGTTTGGTCAGCCACCCTATGTAGATCCGCAAAGATCACAAGGAATAGTGGTGTCTGTCCCGAAGAACAAAGATCTCCAGGGTGTTTACTACCCTCTCTTAGTACAGGAGGAAACCGGTTCATATCCTTCCTAAATAGGTTCATAAAAAACGAAATGTACAAATTGGAGACCCTGTCTACCATCCAACAAACGGTGTAACCAGGCGATTGGTTATTCTCAATTGATTTAAAGGATGCTTACTTCCAGGTACCAGTGGCAGAGAAACTTCGCAGACATCTCCGCTTTCAGACCGGGCAAGAATACCTACAGTTTACCTACCTCCCCTTCGACCTGACATCCTCACCTCACATTTTCTTTTTCAAAAGTCCTCCTGGCTGTAGTACCCCTGAGAAGAGCACGAAGGATACGCCTGTACCATAACCTCGATGATCTCCTGTGGTTGACCCAAGACCAGAAGCAGTTGCTAGCCCACAGGGAACAGGTCACCTCTACTCGAATTCGGGTGGCACCTAAACATGAAAAGAGCCATCAAGAACCAGTCCAGCACCTGTTCTTTTTTACGGGCCCAGTTCAGTATGGTGGAGAGCACCATCTCTCTTCCAGTGGAGAAGATTCCAGTTGTTCGAGATAGAATCTCACAGGCTTTGGGTTTCTCACGCCTGAGGGCCTTGCATTGCCTGGAAATTGTTGGCACGATGGTCTCCACAGCCCCCATGGTCAAGTGGGCACTGTGAAGGTGATTCCCCCTTTTCAACTATGGAGATCAGGGGACATCATTCAATTTATTCACATAACATTGTCAATGAGGAACAGTTTCTTCTGGTGGTTTTGGTGCAGAATCTCGGACCTCCACTCCGTCCCAAGAAGTCGAGGACATTGTGTCTTGGGCCCCGAGAAATTTAGCCAACGTTTCGGCAGTCTTTATCCCCAGGACTCAAATCGTCCAAGCAGACTCCCTGTCTCGCATACAGTTGGACAACAATGAGTGGTTTCTTCATGCGCAGACATTCACGAGGATACTGTCTCTGAGAGTCGATCCTGAAGTAGACCTATGTGCATTCCCCTGCAACTTCAAAGTCAGGAAGTATTACACTCGGGCCTCTGCAGTTAGGCCTTTGGAGTAGATGCCCGACAGACCAGTGGAACTTCAACAAGGCATATGCCTTTTCCTCACTTCTGATCATCCTGAAGTTCCTGCAGAGACTCTAAGCGGAAGCAGTCGAGGTGGTGGCGATAGCGCCTTACTGGCCGAACAGGTTATGGTTTTCCTTTCTGATCAAACTGAGCTTCCGGGATCCGATGCCTCTTTCCCTCAGGCTGGACCTTATTTTTCAGGGGACAGTTCTGCATCCTTGTCTGGCAGTACTGAGACTGATGGATTGTTTTTTTAGAGGGAGAGGCTGAAATCTCTTGGGTGCGCTTCAAGGGTAACTTTTTTTTTTTCCACTCTCATGAGCTCAGTAGAATTGGGCACAAATAAAGTCTATGGGAGAAGTCATGTAGAGACCCTGGAATCCAGGATATCCTCAGTTTCCTGCAGTCTGGCCTAGATCTGTCTCTATTCATCAGCTCCCTCATAGTTCAAGTCTCAACTCTGTCGGCCTTCTCCGGAACAACATTGGTCGTTCACACTTTAATTGACAGTTCTTCCGGGGGGCAACTAGATTTTGGCCTCAAGAGAACCGAGATTCCCCAAAGGGATCTTCCTCTTCTCCTTGACTCACTGACTGGTCTCAGTTCCATGGAACTCACTCCATTCTTTATCAAAGAATTTACTGCAAGGTTGCTTTCCTAGTTGCTATGACTTTGGCCAGAAGAGTTTCCGAGATTAGTTCTCTGGGTTGTCAGGATCCTTGTCTGGTTTTTCTTTCCGGACCGGGTGGTCCTCATTCTTGTGCTTGGTTCAAACCCAAAAGTCATCTTGGCGTTCCGTGAAAACCAAGAAATTGTCTGTCTACATTTAGGTCCCTAGAGTCTACCAAAGTGCATCCTCTTGAGGTAGGCAGAATATTGATGTAATACCTACTAGTAACTTCTTCCTTCGGACGTTCTGATTATCTGTTCATCTTGCACTCCGGCATTAACAGAGGGAAGCAAGCTTCATCCAGAACAATTACGGCCAGATTTGTCCAGTCCGTTCAACAGGCTTACAGAGCTAAGGGCTTGGCTCCTCTAGAGGTGGTGACAGCATACTCTGCCAGGGGCAGGGTGGTCTCATGGGCAGCAGCTTGACTTATAGCTTCTCATGTCACAAGCAATGCGACCTCGTGGGCCTCAATTATTTCCTTTTTGTCACAATATTGCATAGAACCTGCTTCTCTTGCTCTGTGAACTTGGGGGTAAGAAACCTGTCGGTTGACGGGACAAATTTGGACTCCTTTGGTTCAGCATACCCTCTCGTGTGAATTGGCTAGTTATTTCCCACACGTAGTCTGCCATGGAGTCTGTCAGGAAAACTGAAAATGTATTACCAAATACTTACCGTAATTTTCCTTTCCTGACAGACTCCATGGCAGACGGAGTTCCCACCCATGAGGGATAATATTAGAATTGGACTAAGAGTCGGCTAGTTACAGAACACAGTCCATGGAGGTGAGCTCAAATTTATGGGTAGGGGGTCCTATAGCATTGGAGAGGAGGCGGGGTTAACCCACATGTAGTCTACCATGGAGTCTATCAGAAAAGGAAAATTACGGTAAGTATTTGGTAATAAATTTTCCGTTATTCAGGGCTTAATTAAGGCAGCTGGTCCTAGCTCTCCGTGTGAGGCATATTGGAGAGCATGGCTGCTTATCCCTGATTTTGGATTCAGGTTTGTGCAATTGTAAGGACACTTACTACCAAACCAAAGGACTGGTCAGACTACAGACACAATCAAGCCCCATACACACTACCAAACCAAAGGACTGGTCAGACTACAGACACAATCAAGCCCCATACACACTATCAGTTTTCCTGCAGGTTTTTCTCTTCAGGTTTACCAAAACCATGTATTGCAAGGGCCTGCCTGATTGCATTCGAATTGAAACTCTAAGGCCGCGTACACACGACTAAATAAATCCGATCAAATCGGTCTGACAGACCGATTTGATCGGATTTGTCTGCTGGGCTATTTTGGTTTGATCATGTACACACAATCAAACCAAAATCCCCGCAGGCAGACAGCGTGGCGACGTGGCGGTGACGTTGACGCCGCCACGTCACCGCACCAGGAAGTAAAAAACTTCCACGCATGCGTCGAATCCATTCGACGCATGTGCGGGCAGATATGTCCGCTGGTTAGTGTACTAACCAGCAGACATGTCGGACGGACGGGTTCCCAGCAGACAGATTTTAAAGCATGCTTTAAAATTTGTCTGCTGGAAAAACCTGTCTGTCCGCCCGTACACACGATCGAATTTGTCTGCTGAATCGGTCCGTCAGACCGTTTCCAGCAGATAAATTTGATCGTGTGTACGCAGCCTTAAGGTTTGACCTCATATTAAATGGTTTTGGTAAACCTGAAGAGAAAAACCTGCAGGAAAACTGATCGTGTGTATGGGGCTTAAAGCGGATGTCCGCTGAAAAAATAAAAAAATTAAAAGCCAGCAGCTACAGATACTGCAGCTGCTGACTTTTAATATTAGGACACTTACCTGTCCTGGAGTCCAGCGCCGTCCGCAGCAGAGGACGAGCGATCGCTCGTCACTCTGCTGCCCCCCGCCATCCTCGTTAAGGGAACCAGGAAGTGAAGCGCTCCGGCTTCACTGCCCGGTTCCCTACGGTGCATGCGCGAGTCGCACTACGCCTGCCGATTCGCTCTCGCTGTGTTCTGGGAGCCAAGTGTTCCCAGAACACAACAAGGGGGGGGGGGGGAGGCGACGTCATGCCAGCAGTTTACCCGAGACTGTGTGGCCGGAAGTGGGTGCAAATACCTTTTTAGACAGGTATCTGCACCCCCTCCCCTCTAAAAAGGTGTCCAATGTGACACCGGAGGGGGGAAGGGTTCCAATCAGCGGGAGTTCCACTTTAGGGTGGAGCTCCGCTTTAAGGCTCGGTAGAGCAGAAGTTTATTTTGTTTGTTTGATGGCAATAAATTGGGTAATTAAGGACTCGTGTGATCAGGCAAACTTGTGTGAGCCAGCATCTTTATGCAATCAAGCATTTTTATGCGACTTTAGGCATTTCTGTGCAAACAAGCCTCTCCGTACGACTTAAGCACTTTAATGTGACCAAGCACCCTCATGCGACTATGTAAAAAAAACATGTAAATCCATAAAAATTATGTGATCAACAATAAACATGTTCTGTTACTTGTTTCTACCCCACATGCGTTTCCACAATCATGCGATGTAGCTGTTGTGCGTTAGCAATGTGAACCAGCAACTGTGCATCCCAGCAGTTGTGCGTTTGGCTAGCCTGAAGCCAGCACCAGGATGAGGATCCTGAGGAGGTTTTTCTAGCAATTCTCCTCGGCTAGAGTTTTTAGAAAGAGTTGCGGGTGCCCAACCAGCAGAAATGAACTGTTGCAGGAATGGATGGAGTGGGAGAGAGAGTACAAGCAACCTAAGAGGTTTCCACTTACCTGGACCTGTACCGCATTCTACCAGAAAATCTTTGGTATGTGGTTATAACCAAAGTACTGGAACCCAGGATCCAGCCCTCCGAAGAGAGGCATTACAGGCAAAAACCTTGTGCTTCAGATACGAGGCCCCAGGTACCATCCACTTTGGCCTCAATGGCACGTTGGATGGATCCACTTCCATACCGGGCACTTACGCACCTTCCCGCCCAAGCCAATTTTCAGCTTTCAGCACTGTCGCAATTTGAATGACAATTGCGCGGTCATGCTACACTGCACCTAAACAAAATTGGCGTCCTTTTTTCCCCACAAATAGAGCTTTCTTTTGGTGGTATTTGATCACCTCTGCGATTTTTTTTTTTTGGCGCAACAACTAAAAATAGAGCAAAGATTTTGAAAAAAATAAAGTTTTTATTTTTTTCTGTTAATTTTTTTGTAAATGAGTATGTTTTCTCTTTCAATTACGGGCACTGATATGGTGGCACTGATGGGCACCAATGAGGTGGCACTGATGGGCACCGATGAGGTAGTTCTGATGGGCACCGATTAGGTAGCACTGATGGGCACTGATAGGCGGCGCTGGTATGGGGCACTGATGGGCACTCATGGGCGGCACTGATGGGCACTCATGGGCGGCACTGATGGGCACTCATGGGCGGCACTGATGGGCACTCATAGGCAGCACTGGGCACTCATAGGCAGCACTGGGCACTCATAGGCGGCACAGGTGGGCACTGATAGGTGGCACAGGTGGGCACTGATAGGTGGCACAGGTGGGCACTGATAGGTGGCACAGGTGGGCACTGATAGGTGGCACAGGTGGGCACTGATAGGTGGCACAGGTGGGCACTGATAGGTGGGCACTGGGCATGGATTGGCACTGTGGGGTGGCACTGACAGACACTGGGGTGGCACTGATGATCACTGAGGGGTGGCACTGATGGATCAATGTTGCCAATCAGTGCCCATGTGTGGGCACTGATTGGCATCATTTTTTTTTACTGCCCCTTTTTTTTTTCTTGCTGATTTTTTATTATTTTTTTGTCCTTTTTTTTTCCTTTTTTTATTTATTTTTTAAGTTCCCTGGTGGTCTAGTGTGGGCACTCCCTGGTGGTCCGTGTGGCGATCCGAGGGGGGGCTGCGCTGATAAACAATCAGCGCGAACCCCCCCTGTCAGGAGAGCCGCTGATCGGCTCTCCTGTACTCGCGTCTGTCAGACGCGAGTGAGGAAGAGCCGTCGGCGGCTCTTCCTGTTTACATCGTGATCAGCCGTGATTGGACACGGCTGATCACGTGGTAACGAGGCTCCGCCGGAGACTCGTTACCGAGATCGGAGGTGCAGGGTGTCAGACTGACACCCCGCATCACCGATCGCCGCGCTGCGCGCCCGCACGGGCGCGCGCGGCATGAAATCGTGCTTGACGTTTGAGAACGTCTAGTCTCGATTTCATAACCACTTCCTGGCCGTAAATCGGCTATTGGCCGGGCGGGAAGTGGTTAAAAAAGGTACAATTTTTTTAATTTTTTTTTCCTAAATAGCTTTCTTTACCTTAGTGCAGTCCTCCTTCACTTACCTCATCCTTCGATTTTGCTTTTAAATGTCATTATTTCTTCTAAGAAATCCTCACTTCCTGTTCTTCTGTCTGTAACTCCACACAGTAATGCAAGGCTTTCTTCCTGGTGTGGAGTGTTGTGCTTGTCCCCTCTCTTGGACTTCAGGAGAGTCAGGAAGCTCTCAACGTTGCAGATAGAGAAAGGAGTTGTGTGTTAGTGGGAGTCCTGACTCTCCTGTAGTCCAAGGGAGGGGGCATTTAAAAGAAAAATCGAAGGATGGGGTAAGTGAAGGAGGACTGCACTAAGGTAAAGGAAGCTATTAGGAAAAAAAATGTACCTTTTACAACCCCTTTTAAATCCAGCATGGATCCCTCCAGTGGAGCTCTTCAGAGCACATCTTCACTCGTGACCAACACCTTAGACACTGGCGGAAAAACTGAGGAGCTCCCATTATGGGAGGGGTTATATAGGGATGAAACTTCCTGTCTCATTGATCACACCAGTGTCCAGCACCTGAAGGTGGAATATAACCCACTTAGTAAGTCACTAGGCTCTCATGTCCCATGTCCCTGTGTCCCATGATGTACGATAAAAACCTTTTTAGGGTTGAACTTTTATTTGTTAGGCTGATGTCATGACCACTGCCATAGGTTTCCAGTTTCAAGATGGCTTCTTTTTTTGCTGCATCCTTTGACACCACCCTTGTTTGTATGGACTAGAGCTGTGTCTCCCTACACTGCCAGCATGAAGAGAAACATACGGGGGGCTCATGCGCAAAGTCGCCTGAAGTAGACATATCTGCCTGAGCGCTACGCTCCGACCAGGAGACGAACGGCTCATAATCCGGGTCCAAGCTGAAAACTCACCCAAATCATTTACAGGTATCTTGCTAATATCCCTGAGCACATATTGGAGTGATGTACAGTGGGCGGAAAGCTAAACTGAAGGCAGGGAAAGTGCAAGACTCTTTGACTAAACCCACATGCAAAATGGTGGTACCGCTCTCCTCACAAACTTACTCACAAAAACTGCTTTGATTCTATTCGATTATAATCTGGTCAATGATTCGATTCCATGATGCATTACAATTACTGACGAGCTCCCACTTCCGCTTGGGCCACCTAGGCGGCCCTTCCTCCCTGCAATCTTCTAGGACATATAACAGGTACCAGAAGATTTAAAAGGTGTGGTATCTCGTGCCAATAAAAATTAATGTGACAACAACATATAATTATAGTGAATAAGCAGCTCCCCTAAGATAGAGACCTCATCAAAGGTCTGAACTGAACAGTAATGGTAAATGGAGGGGGCGCTAATATTGAATAATAAGAGAATAAACAATAAAGTGAAATCTAATAAATGGTCCGTCTGAACCAACAATAGCAGACTTAGTGAGCAGCAACACACTGAAAATAGTGAAATAGAAATAGATTGTACAAAAAATAAATAAAAAATGAATGAATGAATAAATAAACTCAAGTCCATTCAAAGAGTGTTAGATAAAGTCCAATCAAGGCTAATCTTTCTCAGATGCAAATTGTTGAAAATTCATTGTAAAAGGTGTCCACCTCCACCAAGAAGATCCCCCAAATGTGCACTAATGGATGGCTCCTTACCGCACAGTGTTGACCTGATTGTTTAGAAAAGGTCAAAATACAGCAGTTGGTCACTAAACCAGTTGAATGATTCAGCTGCGCAGCTCTATGTTTCCCGGAATCAAACACTCTCATGAAGGAGGGAGAGGGGAAACCACCATAGTGAAGTACAGTTTATTTAAAATATGTCACAGATAAAACAGCATAGCCAAATGGCCTCTTACTTTAGTAGTGCCTAGGACCCGGCACTGAGGCTAGTCAGCATGGCAGGATGGGCTATAATGAGTGTTCCTCGCTGGGGAACTGGGGTGAAGTCCAAGCCAAGTACGAGTTCCTCGCTAGGAAGCTGGCGTGCGTTCCAGGCCAGCGGGACCGGAAGTGCGTTGTTTTTACGTATCCAGGCGCTTCGACGTACGTTTCGTGATTAACACGTCGTCAGGAAGCATCTTTTGCCCCAAACCTGTTCAGTACCAGGGCACTCCCATAGGTAAACCATAGACAGTTCCGCTCCAGCGAGCTAGCACCTGCAATATCAACTTGCGCATTCTATCTCTTATTTAGTCAAGGCTATGTTGTAGTCGGAATGGCTGCCTCTCTAACACATATTTGGACTCCCACGACTTTTTATAAAACCAGCAGTCGAGAAAACCACAGAAAGGAAGACAGAGCGAAGGAGGCAAAAGGAAAGAGGAAAAATTAGGAGTAGAGAGAAAACCCAAAAAAAAGGAGAATAAAGACAAGGGAGGGGGAAAGGGAGGGGGGTATGTTCCGCACGGGGGTGATGAATAGATTGCCACCGTCGGCCCGTTTTGACATCAATCTATTAAGAATTCAGTAGGGATTGCCCTTCATCGGAGTATATGTATAAGCTTTAGAGTGTTTTTCTTGTTTATTCTGGGCTGTAAGCACAAGGTCTTCCAGGTTTTTAATCTCCTCCACTTTAGACAACCACAGCCCAACAGATAGAGGCAAGTTTTGTTTCCAGGTAGCCGAAACGCAAGATTTTGCTGCATTGAGTAGGTGCCTCATAATGGATTTCTTGTAAGATCGTGCCCGGACCATGGAAGTGTGAAGCAGGAAGAAAGCTGGATCTTTTTGAATTGTATGATCAGTGAACTTTTATATGGTCATCTCAACAGTTGTCCAGAAGTGAAGCAATAATGGGCATGACCAAAAGACATGGAGTAGTGTTCCTCTATCCTTTAGACAAAGCCAGCATTTATCAGTTGCGGTAGTGAAGAATTTATGAAGGAGCTGAGGTGTATAATACCACCTGGTTAGAATCTTATAGTTGGTTTCTTGGATCCTTGTGCAGATGGATGATTTTAACCACTTAACCCCCGGACCATATTGCTGCCCAATGACCAGAGCACTTTTTGTGATTCGGCAGTGCGTCGGTTTAACTGACAATTGCACGGTCGTGCGACGTGGCTCCCAAACAAAATTGGCGTCCTTTTTTTCCCACAAATAGAGCTTTCTTTTGGTGGTATTTGATAACCTCTGCGGTTTTTATTTTTTGCGCTATAAACAAAAATAGAGCGACAATTCTGAAAAAAATTCAATATTTTTTACTTTTTGCTATAATAAATATCCCCCAAAAATATATAAAAAAAACATTTTTTTCCCTCAGTTTAGGGAGATACGTATTCTTCCACGTATTTTTCGTAAAAAAAAAATCGCAATAAGCGTTTATTGATTGGTTTGCGCAAAAGTTATAGCCTTTACAAAATAGGGGTTAGTTTTATGGCATTTTTATTAATATTTGTTTTTACTAGTAATGGCGGCGATCAGCGTTTCTTTTCAGTACTGCGACCTTATGGCGGACACTTCGGACACTTTTGACACATTTTTGGGACCATTGGCATTTTTTTAGCGATTAATGCTATAAAAATGCATTGTATTACTATAAAAATGCCATTGGCAGTGAAGGGGTTAACACTAGGGGGCGGGAAGGGGTTAAGTGTGTTCTAACTGTATGGGGGGGTGGCCTCACTAGGGGAAATCATTGATCTTCCGTTCATACATTGTATGAACAGAAGGTCAGCGTTTCCCCCGCTGACAGGACTGGGAGCTTTGTGTTTACACACATAGCTCCCGTTTCTTGCTCTGTAACGAGCGATCGCGTGTGCCCGGCAGCGATCGCACCCGCCGGGCACGCGCGCGGGACTCAGGGCCCCCTAGTGGCCCAAAATGTAGCTGACGTAGAGCTACGGGCTCTCGCCCAGGAGCTGACCTGCCGCCGTAGAATGACGGCGGCTGGTCGGCAAGTGGTTAAAGAAAATTTAAGGATATTTTGCATCTGTTCGTCAGTAAAAGTCTGTTTTAAGTCCTGTCCCCACGTTTGTAGAAACACCAGGTCGGGTTGTGTTGACAGGGTGTTTAGTAGGGAATATGTTTTCGAGAGTACTTGGGTCAGCACTCCGTCGTCCCTACAATAGTCTTCAAATGTCGTCAGGTCACGGGTAAATTGTCTGGGATCTGGTAGTGAATGGATAAAGTGGTGTAACCGAATCACTTTCCAAAATGACAGTTGAAAGCCGCCAGTATCACTCGTCAGGTTGCTGATCGACGCCCACCGGTCTACGTTCACAAAATGTAGAGCGCAGTCTACCCGCCGCCAAGAACTCTCCATAGTCCGACAGGTGCAATCCAGGTGGAAACGCCGGTTTGCCGAGGATTGGGAAAAGTGGGGACGTCCTAGACGTCAGGGAGGCCGCGCCCACCATCAGTGAGCCCACGCGTAGCGTGGCGCCTATAGTGGGGTGTTTCTTCATATCCAACGGAAGTTGGTCATGGCACCATATTGCCCCCCTCAGTGGGACCTGTACCTGGTTTTGTTCTATCTGCGCCCACAGTTTAAGGTGTACATGTCTGTTCCAGTCGATGATCCTCTCTAAGTGCACTGCCTGATAATAGTTTTTAATATCTGGCAGGGCCAGACCTCCACACTGCTTTGGAAGAGTCAGGTACTGTATGCGCAGCCGCTGTTTCTTGTGAGCCCACACAAATTTGGTAAAGAGGGATTGCACCCGTCTGAAATATGGAGCTGGGATCCTGATCGGTAGGGCCTGTAACAGATACAAACATTTTGGGAGGATGCACATTTTGAGGAGATTGCATCTCCCAAACCAGGAGTGGAGTCTTTTATTCCACTCCTCGAGCAGTCCTCTGGCTTTAGTCAGCATTGGGGGGAAGTTAAGTTCAAATGTGCGCCTCAGGTCGCTCGGAATACATGTCTCCAGATAGACGAGGTGGCTATCCGACCATTTGAACTTAAATTTAGACTTCAGAGGGGCCAAGTCCTCCGGGGTTATATTAACCCCCATAGCCGCAGATTTGACAAAATAAATTTTCAAATTGGATATGACCCCATATTTTTTAAATTCTTTAACCAGGTTTGGCAGTGACACCACATGATTAGTAAGGGAAAATAAAAGGTCGTCCGCATATGCCGAAATCTTGTAATGGCCTTGATCTATCTTAATACCCGTTATATCTGGATTCTGGCGGATTGTGCCAAGAAATGGTTCTAACACCAGGGCAAATAGAAGGGAGGACAGCGGACAGCCTTGCCTAGTGCCGTTAGAGATAGTAAAGGGTTCGGAGAGGACTCCATTGGCTTTGACCTGGACAGTCGGCCCCGAGTAAATTGTAGAAATCCAGTGTAACATCTTTTAAACACAAGTGGGAAGATTTTTAAACACAAGTGGGAAGAGTTAAAAAACAGGAGTTTGCTTTTAACTGTTTCTGCTTGCAAGTGTCATTTTTTTCTCTGACACTTTTTAAACAGGTTTTTATTTCTCTCTGCTAAGGAAAGTGTTTAATTGTGATCAGGTTTTTTTTTCCTCTGCTAATCAGTGGGGAGTGTTTAATTTTAAACAGGTGAAGAGGTGAGTATAAAAGTCTCAGTCAAAACTCCCATAAGGAGCTGGCTCCCAGTTAATAGTGCTGGCTTAAGTGATTTTCTAAACAGAAGTGTGATTTTTAAACACAAGTGGGAAGAGTTAAAAAACAGGAGTTGAAAACAGAAGTTAAGACAGGAGTCTTCTAAACTGTAAGTAACATCTTAAACTTCCTACAAGTAATTATATTGTAACTGGGAAATGTGTGCTAGCAGGGTTGAAGGTTTTGCTCAGTGCACAGTGTGTCACATGTATACAAAATTGGTGCAACAGCTCCAGGATGGATACCGCTGTGACAGATGTGAGCAGGTTGCCCTTCTGGAAGCTCGCATTAGAGATCTGGAGGAACAAGTTGCAACACTGGGCGGAAAGGACAACCTTGAAAGGGGTCCTCTGCTCGCTGAGCAGGTGGTCAGTAGGGTTAATGTGGAGGGTGGAGGGGCAAGTCAGGATTATCAGATAGGAAGATGGGTTAATGTAGTTAGAGGGAGTGGAAGGGGCTTGCAGACAAGGAAGGCCAATCCTGTGTTTGTGCATCAAAACAAATTTGCCAAGTTGGGTGAAGATGTGGAGGTGGCTAACACAGAGGTGGCAGCCCTAGATGTTACTGCTACCCCTAACAGCCGGGAGAGCAACCCATCTAGTAGAAGTGGTGAGGGGAGTGCAGGTAGGCCTAGACAGTTGGTGGTAATAGGGGATTCTATAATCAGAAGGACTGATAGAATAATTTGTCGCCAGGATCGCCTCAACCGAATGGTTTGCTGTCTCCCTGGTGCCAGGGTTCGGCATGTGGTGGACCGGGTGGATAAATTACTGGGAGGGGCTGGGCATGACCCAGCTGTCTTGGTCCATGTTGGAACCAATGACAGTATACATGGAAGGTGGAGGCTCCTTAAGAATCAATTTAAAGAACTAGGCTGCAAGATGAAGGGAAGGACCTCCAAGGTGATATTCTCTGAAATATTGCCTGTGCCATGCGCAACACAGGAAAGGCAGGGGGAGATTAGAGAGCTGAATGCATGGCTAAAGACCTGGTGTAGGAAGGAGGGATTTGGGTTTCTAGAGCACTGGGATGACTTTTCATTGGGGTGCAACCTATATGCTAAAGATGGTTTGCACTTGAATGGAAGGGGGTCTGCTGTGCTGGGGGAGAGGTTTAGGGGAATGCTGGAGGAGTATTTAAACTAGACTTGAGGGGGGAGGGTGAATGTGAATTACATCGGGCACACAGGTCAGTTAGGGGTCAGACATTAATGGAGAGTGGAATGGGGATAGATGGAGGTGGGGTTATGGCAGGTGACAAGAAAGTTCCCATGTTGCAAACAGCCATTGGAAATTATAGTGCCATTTGCACTACTAAAAATTATATGAATCATATGAAAAACACCAGCGAAAAATGTAACAATACATTTAAGTGTTTGTTCACCAATGCCAGAAGCCTTCCAAGCAAAACAGGTGAGTTGGAAGCTCTGGTGCATGAGGAGAGCTATGATGTAATCGGTATTGCTGAAACTTGGCTTCAATCCTCACATGACTGGGCTATTAATATTCCTGGCTATGCTCTCTTTCGGAAAGACAGGGTAAAAAGGAAAGGTGGAGGGGTCTGTCTCTATGTGAGAAGTGACCTCAAAGCAAGCGTGAAAGAGGACCTGGTTGATGGAGAGTGTGATGAAGTTGAAGCATTATGGGTGGAACTGCATACAGATGTGCGTAGTTCAAAGCTAATCATTGGAGTTTGTTATAGACCACCCAATGTTAATGAGGAGGTGGAGACTCAGCTCCTTGCACAGATGGAAAGGGCTGCAAGGCCAGGGACGGTGATAATAATGGGGGATTTTAACTACCCAGAAATTGACTGGAATAATGGAATTTCTGGGACAGTTAAAGGACAAAAATTTAAAAACCTATTGCAGGACAATTTTATGGTCCAGTTTATTGAGGCCCCAACTAGGAATGATGCTCTGTTGGACCTGGTAATCTCAAACCATGCAGAGCTCATTACTAATGTTCAGATAAAGGAACACCTGGGTAGCAGTGATCATAACATGATTTTGTTTAATGTAAACTATAAGCAAGAAATACATACAGGAAAGATAAAAACACTTAATTTCAAGAGAGCAAATTTTCAAAGCATGAGGACTGCTCTCCAGGGCTTGGACTGGGAGGGAATATTGGCACCGATGAACACAGAACAGAAATGGGAATTCTTCAAAAAGACTCTTTGGAACCTCACTGCAAAGTATATTCCCATGGGCAATAAGTTTAAAAGGCTACAGATAAAACCTATGTGGCTCACGGTTAAAGTTAAAAAAGCTATAAACAATAAGAAAATAGCTTTTAAAAAATATAAAAATGAAGGAACACTAGTGTCGTTTAAATGTTACAAAGAATATAATAGAATATGTAAAAAGGAAATCAAGGATGCAAAAATTCAAAATGAACGACAGATTGCAAAAGATAGTAGGACAAACCCCAAAAAATTCTTTAAATATATTAATAGTAAAAAGGTCAAGTCTGAGCATGTAGGCCCTTTACAAAATAATCTAGAGTGGGTGACTGAGGACATAGAGAAGGCAAATTTATTAAATGCTTTCTTCAGCTCTGTGTATACAATGGAGAATGGGGGAGCTCATGTCGATATAGGGGGTGGGAGTGACACAGCCCCAAATCCACAATGGCTCAAAAGTGATATGGTCCAGAAATATTTAGACAGAATAAAGGTGGATAAAGCACCTGGACCAGATGGCATCCACCCACGGATCCTAAAAGAATTGAGCTCTGAAATTTCAAAGCCACTGTATCTAATATTTAGGGACTCATTAATGACAGGAATAGTACCACTGGATTGGCATAAAGCCAATGTGGTGCCCATATTTAAAAAGGGAACAAAGTCTTTACCTAGTAACTATAGACCTGTTAGTTTAACTTCTATAGTTGGAAAGATACTGGAACGTTTAATAAAAGACCACGTGGATGAGTTCTTGCTGGAAACAAACTATTTAAGCAGCAGACAGCATGGATTCATGAAGGACAGAAGTTGTCAGACAAACCTGATTTCCTTTTATGAAGAGGTAAGTAAAACCCTGGACAGAGGCGTGGCAGTGGACGTGGTATACTTGGATTTTGCAAAAGCGTTCGATACAGTTCCCCACACACGGCTCATGTGTAAGGTAAGGTCTACAGGATTAGATATATCAGTTTGTAAATGGATAGAAAACTGGCTGAAAGACAGAATTCAGAGAGTTGTGGTTAATGATTCTTACTCTGAATGGTCCAAGGTTATCAGCGGTGTACCCCAAGGTTCAGTGTTGGGTCCCTTACTTTTCAATATATTTATAAATGATATTGGGTCTGAGATCAAAAGTAACATTTCTGTTTTTGCAGATGACACCAAGCTATGCAGTGGAATAATGTCCTTGCAGGATGTCTCCAATTTACAAGCCGACCTCAATGCTCTGTCTAATTGGGCGACTAAGTGGCAGATGAGGTTTAATGTTGATAAATGTAAAGTTATGCACTTGGGGGCTAAGAATATTCATGCATCATACATGCTAGGGGGAGTACAACTGGGGGGATCTGTAGTGGAGAAGGATCTGGGGGTTTTAGTTGATCATAAGCTCAATAATGGCATGCAATGCCAAGCTGCGGTTTCCAAAGCGAGCAAAGTCCTTTCTTGTATTAAGAGAGGTATGGACTCCAGAGATAGAGATATCATTTTGCCCCTGTTCAAATCATTAGTAAGACCTCATCTGGAATATGCAGTCCAGTTTTGGGCACCAGTTCTCAAAAAGGATATCGGAGAACTGGAGAAAGTGCAGAGAAGGGCAACCAAACTGATAAGAGGCATGGAGGAGCTCAGCTATGAGGAAAGATTAGAGGAACTGAATTTATTCACTCTTGAGAAGAGGAGAATAAGGGGGGATATGATCAACATGTACAAATACATAAGAGGTCCATATAGTGAACTTGGTGTTGAGTTATTCACTTTAAGGTCAACACTGAGGACAAGGGGGCACTCTTTACGTCTGGAGGAAAAGAGATTTCACCTCCAAATACGGAAAGGTTTCTTCACAGTAAGAGCTGTGAAAATGTGGAACAGACTCCCTCCAGAGGTGGTTCTGGCCAGCTCAGTAGATTGCTTTAAGAGAGGCCTGGATTCTTTCCTAAATGCACATAATATAACTGAGTACTAAGTTTTGTAGGTAAAGTTGATCTGGGGTAAATCCGATTGCCTTTCGGGGGATCAGGAAGGAATTTTTTCCCCTCCGGTAGCAAATTGGATCATCGCTCTGCTGGGGTTTTTTGCCTTCCTCTGGATCAACTGTGGGTATGGAGTTGGGTGTATGGGAGGATGTACTGTGTTTTACTTTGTTTTATTTTTATTTTTTTTATGGTTGAACTGGATGGACTTGTGTCTTTTTTCAACCTGACTAACTATGTAACTGCCCAATCCAATATGCTGAAGGACGGAAAGCATTATATCAAAGCTGACCCGGTCAAAGGCTTTCTCAGCAATCATGAGAAAGACACAAGGAGTTTTGAGCCGCGAGGCCCTATGAATTAGGTTGAGTACCTTGGTAGTATTGTCCCTGGCCTCCCTGGACGGGACAAAACCCACTTGGTCTAAATGTACGAGCTCCGTCATTTGTTGGGACAGTCTGTTGGCCAGAGCTTTAGTGAAAAACTTAAGGTCTACATTCAGGAGGGAAATAGGCCTGTAGCTGCCACAAGCGGCAGGATCCTTGCCTTCTTGTGGGCCCTCAAGCTATCTCTCTGAAAGTGACCCCCTTCTGCAAGATTGTTAAACAATTTGACAATATACGGGCCTAACACCGGCAAAAGTGTTCGATAATATTGAAGTGTAAAGCCGTCCGGGCCAGGCGCTTTCCCCGGTTTCATTCCCTTGATGGCACACTGTAGTTCCACCAGCGTAATGGGTTCGTCCAAGGCCGCCCCTGCCCCCTCGGGGAGTTTGGGGATGTTCGATCTAATCAGGTAGTCTCTAATATTGGCCTCACTAGTATGTTGTTTCGGGAGATTGTATAAGTTTGTCTTTTTATTAAAAGTCAGAAGATACTTTTTTTTTTCTCTTTTTTTTTTGTAGATACCGACTTTTAATAAACAAAAAATGTACTGAAACTCTGCTTTTAATTAAAAATAACCTCACTCCTTTAAAGCGGAATTCCGCCCTAAAGTGGAACTTTAAGCACTCCTCACCCCCTGACATGCCACATTTGGCATGTAATTTTTTTTTGGGGGGGGGGGTGTCCTCTTTTTAGTGGGACTTCCTGTCCTGGCAGTCTAGGTGACTCCTCTCGCCCTAGGCGGCCCCTCCCTGCCAGCGATCTTCTGGGATACAACACAGGTCCCAGAAGATTGGCTGGCCAATGCAGAGCACAGTGCATGCCCAGCCGTGAAGCCGCAAGCTGTCACGGCCGGGTGCCCACAGTAGATGTGATGGCGCCAAGGAGAGGAGGGGGAGGGGAGCGGGGCTCCGTACGCCCACATTTGATGGACTGTGGGACAGGTAAGTGTCTGTTTATTAAAAGTCAGCAGCTATACTTTTTGTAGCTGCTGACTTTAATAAACTAAAAAACGGTGGATGGCTGCGTGAGGACGCATATTTGCAGAGCTCCCGGCCGGTGGATTCCCAGCAGCTAGCTACCGCTTGATTGCCCCACATTACCGGCATCCACCAGGACCAGCGGGTGTCCAAGAAGCTTGGCCGACATTCCACGGCTTTAGTTTCCACCATGGATTGTTATCTGCGGTCACGAAAGCTGGCGGCCTCCACGCCGGCAACTTCCAAGATGGCGCCGGCTCCCTCTGCAGCCTCGATCACAACGGGGGGTTCCCGCGGTGCCTGTTCCCCCACTACATCGGCCGGATGAACACACGATGCCGCCCTTCTTGCCACCCAGTGATCTCTCT
Source organism: Rana kukunoris (assembly GCA_029574335.1). Lineage (NCBI taxonomy): Eukaryota > Metazoa > Chordata > Amphibia > Anura > Ranidae > Rana > Rana kukunoris. The sequence goes on from CM056050.1 coordinate 367,088,904, forward strand.
CCCTGCCTGCCCAGGTCGCTGACAGTCTCTCGGGACATAGAGGGGGACATGCTCAGCCTGGAACATGCTGCCTCTCCAGGGGCTTCCCCACCACTCAGCGCTCTGTGCTTCAGCACTGAGCACAGCACAGAGCGAGGAGGGACGCCTCTACAACAGGTCGCAGCGAGTACTATTGTTGACCCTCCTCAGTCCCCTGTATTCCCTCTCACTGCCGTTTCTGAGCAGAGGCTATGGACATTTCTCCAGCAGCTCCCCACTAGAGCAGATTTTGAGTCCCTGGCACAGAGGATGGAGACTGCTATAAAGGGTGAAGTGCAGACCTATAAGCAGGAGGTGTCTGCATTGGACACTCGGGTAACTGCTGTGGAGCAGGAACAGGGTGCAATATCTGTGTAGACTTTGCAATCCTCTAACTCTGATCTTAATGACCAAGTTGTTCAACTGCACTTACTCATTGATGACCTGGAGAACCGCAGTCGCAGGCAGAACATACGGTTGAGGGGGGTCCCGGAGTCTGTCCCACAGTAGGAATTGCACTCAACAGTGGCCAATATTTTCAATCACTATCTGGACCGCACACTGGACTCTGAAGTGGTTATTGACAGAGTTCACAGAACCCTGGGCCCAAGAGCAGACCCTTCAGACAGACCTAGGGACGTCCTTTGCTGCCTGCACTCTTTTAGCTTAAAGGAGGACATAACACAGCGTGCTTGGAGGGTGGGGGTCCTGAAATTTGATGGCGCAGCTGTCCACCATTTACCAGATGTTTCCAGGAAAACCCTTCTCATGCGACGGTCCCTCAAGCCACTCCTGGACGCTCTTAGTGCACAAGGTCTCGCCTACAAGTGGGGACATCCGTTCCATCTCATCGTGCGCAAAGGAGCAGCCACCTTCCCTTTGCGTCACCCTTTGGAACTGACAGACTTGTTCATCTTTGCTGAGATTGATCCAATTCCAGTACCCAACTGGCTTTTGGTGCTTGTGTCTGGTGACCCCAGATGCCAGGCCCCCCCAGGCAGACCACAGAGGGCCCGTCAACATTCGCCGCGGTCGGGGTGGTCTTTCCCGGGCCGGAGTGTCGGGAAGCCACCACCCCATGCATCTGAATGAGGAGGCGGCCGGCTGAACTTTTTACCTTGGACTGTCAGTCTGAATGTAGCTACGCTCCCTTTGCGTTTCACCCGTTGGGCCGAACAAGATCTACTAACCTGCAGTATATACACTTTTTTTTTTTTTTTGCTGAACAGCGGGGATCTCCCTAATGCTATAAAGAGTTGAACTGGTTCCCTTTATTACCTGCACATTACTCTTTACACTGTATTTTATGCACATGGGTAACACATATTACTGTCTGTTGCTGCCCCAGATATGTACCTTTTAGCATTTTGGGGTGGGAGTGGATACAGTTCAGCCATATTCGAGAGCCGTGGCTCTACCATGGGGCCAGATGCTCCTACAATTCAGGGGGTGGTCTTTTGGTCTGAGCCAGGATTGGAGCACTGGGCCCCTGATGGTTCCACCCTTTCCCCTACAGAGGGCTTTACGTTTGAAATTGCAGTAGTATGGCATCCTTTTGCCTTCCACGTCATATGTAACACTGCTTTTTTTATGCCAATTGAGAATCACATGTTGCCCCTCCTTTTTTTTTGTGACCATACTCGGGAATCGTGGCCCTGCCTTCGGGCGGGTCTGGGGGCTGGTTGCCCCTATGATTCAAGGGTTGATTGGTTTATCCGCCCCGCCGGGCTTAGAGCATGAGACCGATGCGGATTTTGCCCCTTCCTTTGCAGGGAGCATTCTGCTCCGGGTGTCAGAAGTGGGATGGTCTGTTTTCAGCCATGGACTGGGGAGGGCCTCCCCCATGCATTAAAAAAAGTTGCTGTAGATCCCTAGTTGGTGTTATTATTATAGTTTACAACATTGCATTTTTTGGGTCCTCGATGTTCAATTTTGCTGTCCAATGTTTTCATTGATGTGCTCTTTGGGTGTGTGGGGTTGGACTGTGGATTTAACAGTCACTGCCACAGGACAGGGCTAGCGGCGGTGAATCCTCGATTTTTGGTGTCTGTTCTGCCGCACTGCCTGGGCTTGGAGCTCTGGTCCTGTGTCGACTTTGCCCTCTACTGTGAGAGGGTTTTTTTTTTTTTTTTTTTTTATTCCCCCAATACTTAAGTACTAATGTATTTAACCCATGGTTCGTATGTTTTGTTTGTCGATCTGCATTTATTACCTCACATCTTAGTTAATGCTGGTGTTCCAACATTGGTCGATGCTGGTTGATGGGACCCCAACGGCGGGAGCTCTGGGCCTGCCCGTGCCCTACTACTCCCACACTAAGTATACTCTGCCCTGGTGGCAGTAGTTTTTCTCTGTAGAGTTTTTATCTCCTTCTAGATTGCTCTTTCTCCTTACTTTCTCTCTACCTCTCTAAACTTCCCTCCCCGTCCCCCCCCCCATTTTTTTTTCTTCTTGCCCTAGGGGTGGTAACCGATAGAGATAGGTGAACAGTTCCTGGTGAATATCGCTTGTTCGCGTTTGCCGTCGCTGGCGAACATATGCGATGTTCAACCCGCCCCCTATTCGTCATCATTGAGCAAACTTTGACCCTGTACCTCACAGTCAGCAGACACATTCCAGCCAATCAGCAGCATACCCTCCCTCCCTGACCCTCCCACCTCTAGGGCAGCATCCATTTTAGATTCATTCTGAACCTGCAGTCAGAGTGAGAGGAGGGATAGTGTTGCTGCTGCCGATTTTATAGGGAAAGAAATAGCTAGGCCAGTGTACTCCAGTCCTGAAAGACTTATCTGATCTCTGCTGTTAGAACAGCGTCCTGACAGCACCCCAAACAGCCCTTTTTATAGGGCTAATCATTCAGTCTGTTTTTTTTCTCTCTAATCTGTGCTGCGTGGTTTACAGAGAGAGACAGAGAGAGAGTGTAATTTTTTGGAGTTAGATAGGGCAGGCAGGCAGGCTAGTCAGTTAAAGTTACAGGGCCAGATTCTCAAAAAATCGCATATTTGCGGCGTAGCGTATCCCATTTACGCTACGCCTACGCAGTTTTTACGGGCAAGTGCTGTATTCTCTAAGCACTTGCTCCGTAATTTGCGTCGGCATAGCGTAAAGGGGACGGCGTAAGGCCCCGTAATTCAAATAGGGAAGGAGGGGGGTGTGCTGTATTTAAATTAAGCGCGCCCCAGTGCCGAACGAACTGCGCATGCGCCGGCCTTAAACGTAGGCCACTGCGCATGCTCCATCGTACGCCGCAAATACAGCGATTACGACGGCAACGTAATTAACGTATGGGCCTATTGGCGACGAGTTACGTAAACGACGCTGTCCCGACGTCCAAGTCATTTGTTTGCCAGGGTGTCTTTGGCTCATATAGCGTAAACTGTGCCCACCTGTCCAGTGCCACATCTCATCTATATTTTGTTGGCACAGTTGTAAACATATAAGAACAAAATTCACTGCAATACAGAATATTATTCATTTGTCTGCCAGGGTGCTTTGGCTCATATAGCGTAAACTGTGCCCACTTGTCCAGTGCCACATCTCATATCTGGTGGCACAGTAGCTTGCACGCATAGTACAACTAAACTAATCTAAAAAAAAAAATGACAGGCAGAGGCAGGCCACCCCTCAGGGGCCGTCGTGGTCATGGTGCTTTGATTCCCTTTGGCCATAGAATAATGCCCAGTGTTCAGAGGCCACGTACCCTGAACTCGAAAAGTTCTGAGGACATAGTTGACTGGCTAACACAGAACACTCAAATCTTCTACAGCTTCCGCTCGGAACCTTGACGCACCATCCTCCTCCAGCTCAGCTTCGGGCACCTCTCAAGTTACCACTAGCCCGCCTGCCGCCACCACCAACACTAGCATCACAGCTGCTTCACTTGATCTGTCAGAGGAGTAATTTACACATGAGTTGGAAGAAATGAGTGATGCACAACAATTATTGCCAAGGGATGTAGATAAAAGGGATAGGTCTCAGTCAGGCAGCATTACACACATGGACATATGGTGTGATGATGATGTTGTACCCGCTCATGCTTCCTTTGCTGAGTTGTCAGATACAAGTGAAGCAGTTGATGATGACGATGTGTCCGTGGATGTCACGTGGGTGCCCGCTCCAAGAGAAGAGGGGGAAAGTTCAGATGGGGAGACAGAGAGGAGGAGGAGACGAGTTGGAACAGGGGGAGGTCATCGCAAGGAGCTAGTGGCACAGTCAGACAGCGTGTATCGGCACCCGGGGTCATCCAGATAGCACGCCAATCAACACATGCTGTTGCCACCACAAGAATGCCATCATTGCAAAGGTCAGCAGTGTGGCATTTTTTTTGTGTGTGTGCCTCTGATAACAGCGATGCCATTTGCAACCTGTGCCACCACAAACTGTCGTGGGAAATCCAACACCCACCTAGGTACAACTGCTTTGCAAAGGCACATGATCTCACAGCACAAACGCCTAGGGGATCAACACATGATGAGTACAAGCAGCACACAAGCTCAAAGAAACCATCCCCCTCTCAACCATCCGCCACTCCATCTCTCACCTTGAGCAGTTCCTGCTCATCTGCCCACAGTCAGGTGTCTGTCAAGGACATGTTTGAGCGGCGAAACATGCCAGTGGGGCGCTTGATTTGCAAAAGCCCAACACGTTGGAATTCAACACTCCTAATGTTCGACCGCCTGCTCCAACAAGAAAAAGCCGTCAACGTGTATTTGCATGACCGGGGTGCTAGGACAGACTCTGCGCAGCTAGGAATGTTTTGCCACGTTACTGGACGCTCATGCGCAATGCCTGCAGGCTCATTCGTCCTTTTGAGAAGGTGAGAAACCTAGTCAGTCGCACTGAAGGCACCATCAGCGACATCATCCCATTTGTTTTCTTCCTGGAGCGTGCCCTGCGAAGAGTGCTTGATCAGGTCGTAGATGAGCGTGAAGAGGAAGAGTTGTGGTCACCATCACCACCAGAAACAGCCTTATCAGCATTGCTTACTGGACCTGCGGCAACGCTGCAAGAGGAGTCTGAGGAAGAGGAGTCAGAGGAGGAATGTGGCTTTGAGGAGGAGGAGTAGGAAGACCAACCACAGCAGGCATCCCAGGGTGCTCGTTGTCACCTAACTGGTACCCGTGGTGTTGTACGTGGCTGGGAGGAAGAACAGACCTTCGTGAGATCAGTGAGGACAAGGAGCGGGACATGAGTAGCTCGGCATCCAACCTTGTGCACATGGGGTCTTTCATGCTGTCGTGCCTGTTGAGGGACCCTTGTATAACAAGGCTGAAGGAGAACGACCTGTACTGGGTGGCCACGCTACTAGACCCCCGGGAAAAGCAGGAAGTGCCTAAAATATTACCAAATTACCGGAAGTCAAAAAGGATGCAGCAGTTCTAAAATAAATTAAAAAGTATGCTTTACACAGCGTATAAGGGTGATGTAACAGCACAACGGGAATCTAACAGGGGAAGAGGTGAAAGTAATCCTCCTCCTACCGCGACCACGCCAGAGAGAACAGGACGCTTTATAGACGTGTTGTTGATGGAGGACATGCGGAGCTTTTTAAGTCCTACGCATCGCCACAGCCCTTAGGGGTCCACCCTCAGAGAACGACTCGACCGACAGGTAGCAGACTACCTCGCCTTAACTGCAGATATCGACACTCTGAGGAGCGATGAACCCCTTGACTACTGGGTGTGCAGGCTTGACCTGTGGCCTGAGCTATCCCAATTTGCAATAGAACTTCTGGCCTGCCCCGCTTCAAGTGTCCTTTCAGAAAGGACCTTCAGTGCAGCAGGAGGTATTGTCACTGAGAAGAGAAGTCGCCTAGGTCAAAAAAGTCTAGATTACCTCACCTTTATTAATATAATTGAGGCATGGATCCTGAAGGGACTGACAGTGGGCGATACATTTGACTAAAAAATGCCTGATGAGATGAGCTGCCTTGAGCTAAAAATGGTCCACACGCTGCTGTATTTTATCTCTGCATGCCGAATGACTTGCGTGACTTATCCGCCACCAACTAGGGTTCAAGCCTCAATGTTTTAGTGCACTTTCTGCCTTGAAAACATCAATTTTTCAGGCCAATGCTACAGCAGCGGCTGCAACAATACCTAATTTTTTAGGCATGTGTATATGCCTAATTTTTCTGGCCTCTGGTGCAGCACTGTGGCTGGAAAAAAAAAAAAGGCACATACATGTGTCAATTCCCCTTCGTGATCGTTACCTTGTGGTGGTAAAGGGGCTTGCGTATCACAATGAAGCGACCACCTCTATGAGTGTGTTGGCAATGGCAATGTTGGCACACCCCAGATGATACGGTCATTGCTTCATTGTTAACAGACCAAAAGCGATCGGCTGGATAATTTTGCATAGAAAAAACATTAATTTTCTTTGTGATCATCTAAAGTGATCATTAAAGCCTACTAGGCCAACAATGGGCCCACACTGCAGAATCATTGTTTTGTGGGTCACTTAACTGTCACTGAACTACCTCAGCACGACCATAGGCTTTGAAAAACCCCCATTGCCTGCAATCTTTCAAACGTGCGCACGAGCACAGTCATCACTACACCAAGATTGACGCATAGAGGAATAAAATTTATGTCATGAGTGTGTAAGTTACAGACAGGGTTAGTTTTTACAGATAGGGTTAGGGGTAGGATTAGGTTTACAGATAGGGTTAGGGTTACAGACAGGGTTAGGGTTACAGTCTGTAACCCTAACCCTATCTGTAAGTTACAGACAGGGCTAGGGTTACAGACAGGGTTAGGGTTACAGATAGAGATAGGGTTACAGATAGGGTTACAGATAGGGTTAGGGTTACAGTCTGTAACCTAAACCCTATCTGTAACCCTAACCCTAACCCTGTCTGTAAGTTACAGACAGGGTTAGTGTTACAGATAGAGATAGGGTTAGGGTTACAGACAGGGTTAGGGTTACAGACAGGGTTAGGGTTACAGACAGGGTTAGGGTTACAGGGTTAGGGTTACAGATAGAGATAGGGTTACAGATAGGGTTAGGGTTACAGACTGTGGAAGAGAAAAAACGCATAGTAAGAGTCCATGGGCCGCGCACCCCGAAGTGCAAAAACAAAAATGGAAGGGTCCCCCAGTGGGGTTTTTTAGTGGCATTATGTACAAAGTATAAGAGATTGTATAACAATTTGAGGATAAAATCTTTACTTGGTATGTACACAGTACAGTAAAAATACAACATGGTAGGAGCATTTAAAGATAGTAAACATAGTACACTCTGGTTAGACATGATTGAAAGGATTATACCAACAGTGGCAAAAAACAAACAACAATGCAATACATGATGGACCATAGTTCAATTAATTTTCATAGGAGTACCCCTAGGTATGAGTACCCATAGGGGTACTCATATGAAAATTAATTGAACTATCTGTAGCCCTAACCCTGTCTGTAACCCTATAACCCAGTCTGTAAGTTACAGACAGGGTTAGGGTTACAGATAGGGTTAGGGTTACAGACAGGGTTGGGGTTACAGACAGGGTTGGGGTTACAGACAGGGTTGGGGTTACAGACAGGGTTGGGGTTACAGACAGGGTTAGGGTTACAGACAGGGTTACAGTCTGTAACCCTAGGGTTAGGGTTACAGACTGTAACCCTAACCCTGTCTGTAACCCTAGCCCTGTCTGTGGGTTACAGATAGAGATAGGGTTACAGATAGGGTTAGGGTTAGGTTTAAAGATAGGGTTAGGGTAACAGAAAGATAGGGTTATGGTTACAGACAGGGTTAGGGTTACAGACAGGGTTAGGGTTACAGACAGGGTTAGGGTTAGGTTTAAACATAGGGTTAGGGTAACAGATAGATAGGGTTAGGGTTACAGACAGGGTTACAGATAAGGTTAGGGTTACAGTCTGTAACCCTATCTGTAACCCTAACCCTTACACTACCTGATCGATACAACATCATACTTGATGTTTTAACCAGTTGAGATCCGCGCTATAGTCGAATGACAGCTCTAGCGCGGATCTAATTTGTCAACAGGCCGTCAATTGACGGCATGTCTTTAAGACGCGCAGCGGGGAAATTCTGTGCTGGCCGTGTCCCTTGGACACAGCCAATCACAGATCGCGGCGAACGGCCAATCAGAGTGGCCGTTTGCTATGCGATCTGGGCGGCCAATGAGAGATGATCTCAAATGTAAACATATGAGATCATCTCTCATTGCCGCTTCTTCCTCCTCACACAGAGACAGCGTGTGAGGAGAGAGACGGATCTGTGAGTGAAATACAAAGTGTCAGTGTCAGTAAAAGAAAGTGATATTTTGTGCCATCCCAGTACTGTCCCAGTGGCATCCCAGTACTGTCCCAGTGCCATCCCACCTGTGCCACCTCATCAGTGCCCACCTGTGCCGCCAATCAGTGCCAGCCTGTGCCGCCAATCAGTGCCTGCCTGTGCCGCCAATCAGTGCCTGCCTGTGCCGCCAATCAGTGCCCGCCTGTGCCGTCAATCAGTGCCGCCTCATCTTTGCTGCCTCAGTGCCACCTGTGCAATTAGTCGGTGCACATCTGTGCCACCTCATCTGTGCCCATCTGCTCCGCCAATCAGTGCCCATCTGATTCACCTCATCAGTGCCTGTGCCGCCAATCAGTGCCTGCCACCATGTCAAAAAGAACCTATTCCCTGGAGGAGGCATACCAAATCCTTTCCGCGCCCAACGAGAGCAACATGGAGCTCACTCTTTCTGATTCTATTTCCAATTCGGATTCAGACGTCAATTATGAGCCAGCCCTCAGTAGCGGAACACTGAGTGACTCTGAGGAGGAAGATAGCCGGCCCGCTAAGCGAAGGCGTTCTGGTCAGGAGGCAGTGCCATCCTCCAGTACTGCAGTGCCATCCACAAGCACCGCAGTGCCATCCACAAGCACCGCAGTGCCATCCACAAGCACCGCAGTGCCTCGGCAAGAAAGGCCAAGGACCCATGCCGGCCTTCCCTATGCCCTTCAAAACCCCTTGTGGCTTCCTCCAAATTCCGGAGAAGCCAACATTCCCCCTTTCACGGCCCAGCCAGGAGTCCAAGTGGACACGGAGAATTTTTCCCCAATCGATTATTTCAACCTCATGTTCACAGAGGACATGCTATCAGAAATTGTGGCCCAGTGCAACCTATTTGCACAGCAATTTATTCAACAAAATCCCACATCCTATTATGCCTGTCCCTTCCAGTGGAGAGAGCTTACGGTGGAGGTGTTGAAATTTTTTTTAGGCCTCACATTATGTATGGGACTCAACCCAAAAAACGCTTCACGTGCCTTTTGGTCCAAAAAGCCAATCTATCACATGCCAATCTTCTCCACTGTAATGCCCAGATCCCGATACTACCTCATCATGAGATTCCTACATTTTAATGATAATACCCAGTGCCATCCCCGAAATCACCCAAATCACGACAGGCTTTTTAAAATTCTGCCTTATTACTGACTTATTTTTCTGAGAAATTTCCCCAATTGTATACCCCGGACCAACACATCTGTGTGGATGAGTCCCTTGTGAAATTCACTGGCAGGCTTCAAATAAAACAATTCATCCCCAGCAAAAGAGCCCGCTATGGTGTGAAGATATACAAATTGTGTGACCGAGTCACAGGATACTTGTATGCCTTCAGAGTGTACGAAGGCAAGGACACCAAGCTGAATCCCCCTAATTGCCCAGACTACTTGGGATCAAGTGGCAAAATTGTTTGGGAACTCATCACCCCCATATTGGAAAAGGGATATCATCTGTACGTGGATAACTTCTATACCTCCCTTCCCCTGTTCCACAACCTGCACCGGAAGAAGACGCCAGCATGTGGCACCGTCAGACATAATCGGAAAGGGCTTTCCTCAAAGTCTTGTAAAAAAAAAACTAAAAAGAGGAGAATCAGCAAGTATGCGAAATAAAGAGGTCCTGGCAGTGAAGTGGAAGGACAGAAGAGACGTCTATATGCTATCCACCATCCACAATTAGACCGCCGTTGAAACCCCCAGAAGGCGTGGCACCACCATCCGAAAGCCCACATGCATCCAGGACTATAATTTGTTTATGGGCGGAGTTGACTTCAATGACCAGATGCTTGAACCATATCTAGCCATAAGGCGGACGTACCATTGGTACAAAAAAGTTGCCATTTATTTTTTCAATTGGCCATATACAACTCGTATGTAATATACCGCAACTCCACCCAAAACCCCAAACGCTTCCTTGGCTACCAAGAGGACCTTATCACTGCCCTTATTTTCCCGAACGATGCACCCCAAGCCATCCGATCTGATGTTTTAAGTCGTCTCGCCGATCGTCATTTTCCCAGTAAAGTCCCTCCCACAGAAACAGGTCGACGACGTCAAAAAAAATGTAAGGTGTGTACCAGTCAAGGAATCAGAAGAGACAGATCTTTCCAGTGTGCCGATTACCCTTCACAGCCTGGCCTCTGTCTAACTGACTGTTTTCAGATTTACCATACTAAACTAAACTATTAATCCTCCGTTCCTGCCTTCATACACCTTCACACCCCTTATGCCATTGCCTGCTCTGTAACTGACCCCGGCTTGTTTTTTGACCATTCTTCTGCCCAACGATTCTGTAATGCCTCTGCCTGATCTGGAACTGACCTCGGACTGTTTGACCATGCCTTTTGCCTGCCTCTTGGACTGATCTTGTACCCTGCTACTGGACTAGTGGGATTTAACACAGGGGTCTCACATATGTGAGGGGCTCCAGAAAAGTTTTTCTGGATGAAGAAAACATTTTTTTTTTGTTTTCTCATTCTAGATTAGGGTCTGGTTGCCCGGAGGCTTCAAAGAGATTTGGGTGGGAGAAGCCTCTACCCCTGTCCCCATTCTGTCCTGAACGAGGCCCTACTTCTGCCTGCTGCCTGTAGGACCTATGCCATCATGCCTCTGCCTGTTGCATGAACTGACCACCTGCACTAACCCTGATGGGACAGTATCCCTGCCTGGACATTTGTGTATGCCGTTGCTGACCAAGTCCCTGCCTGCTGCCTGGACCAGTGCTATCCTGCTGTGTAGAACTGCGCTACTATTACCACAGGTAATCTTTTGTTTACGCTTTGCTCAGCATAATGTATTTTGGGATGTAATTCTTGGTATGTGCATGCTATGTGTCTCTGGAACACCTGACGGTGTTCCTTGCATGTTGGATCTCTGTATGTGGTCAGGCTGTGTAGAAGTCTCACACATGTGGTAACGTTGTACTCAGGAGGAGTAGCAGAATGTATTTTGGGGTGTCATTTTTGCTATGTACATGCTATGTGTTAGAAATATTTTATCAATTGACAACTTTGTGGGAAAAAAATGGGTTTTCATTTTTTTTCCACATGTTCCAAAAACTTCTGGAAAAAAATGAACCGTTCAAAAGACTCATTATGCCTCATAGATTATACGTTGGGGTGTTAGCTTTCCAAAATGGGGTCATTTTGTGGGTATTTCCATTGTACTGGTGTTCCAGGGCCTTCAAAAGTGTAATAGGTAGTCAACTAGTTAGATGTGCAATTTATGCTCCAAAAACCCCTGATGGCGCTTCCTGCATGTTGGGCCTCCGTATGTGGCCAGGCAGTGAAAAAGTCTCACACATGGGGTATCGTTTTACTCAGGAAGAGTAGCCGAATGTATTTTGGGGTGTCATTTTTGCGATGTACATGCTATGTGTTGGAAATATCTTAGAAACGGACAACTTTGTGTAAAAAAAAATGCGTTTTCATTTTTTTCCACGTGTTCCAAAAAATTCTGGAAAAAAATGAACCGTTCAAAAGACTCATTATGCCTCATAGATTACACGTTGGGGTGTTAGCTTTCCAAAATGGGGTCATTTTGTGGGTAATTCCATTGTCCTGGTGTTCCAGGGCCTTCAAAAGTGTAATAGGTAGTCAACTAGTTAGATGTGCAATTTATGCTCCTAAAACCCCTGATGGCGCTTCCTGCATGTTGGGCCTCCGTATGTGGCCAGGCAGTGAAAAAGTCTCACACATGGGGTATCATTTTACTCAGGAGGAGTAGCAGAATGTATTTTGGGGTGTAATTTGTGGTATGCACATGCCATGTGAGAGAAATAAGCTATTACAATGACAATTTTGAGAACAGTTTTAAATAAAAAATAAAAATCTTAATTTTGCAAAGTATTGTGGGAAAAAATTACAACTTCAAATACCTCACCATGCCTCCTGATAAAAACCTTGGAATGTTTACTTTCCAAAAAGGGGTTATTTGGGGGGCATTTGTACTTTCCTGGCTTGTTAGGGTCTCAAGAAATTAGATAGGCCTTCAGTACATCGGGTGTGATCATATGTGATAATTTATTATGATTTGCACTATAGCTTGTAGACTCTAAAACTTTCACACAGACCAAATAATTTCGAAAAATTTTGGGTTATTTTTATCAAAGACATGTAGCAGTATAAATTGTGGCCAAAATTTATGAAGAAAAATTAATAATTTGCAAAATTTTATCACAGAAACTAAGAAAAAATCATTTTTTTTCAAAATTTTCGGTCTTTTTTTATTAATAGCGCAAAAAATAAAAAACCCAGAGGTGATCAAATACCACCAAAAGAAAGCTCTATTTGTGGGAAGGAAAGGACAAAAAAATCATTTAGGTATAGTGTTGCATGACTGAGTAATTGTCATTCAAAATGTGAGAGTGCTGAAAGCTGAAAATTGCTCTGGGCAGGAAGGGTGTTTAAGTGCCCAGTAAGCAAGTGGTTAAAGCACGTTATTCCAAACAATTTAGGAATGTTAGGCGATTTATGCCCTTTAAGGATTAAAAACAGACTCTGCGACAACTACATAATTTTCCATGGGAGTTTTGCCATGGATCCCCCTCCGGCATGCCACAGTCCAGGTGTTAGTCCCCTTGAAACAACTTTTCCAGCACTATTGTGGCCAGAAAGAGTCCCTGTGGGTTCTAAAATTCGCCTGCCCATTGAAGTCTATGGCGGTTCGCCCGTTCGCGAACATTTGCGGAAGTTCGCGAACGCAACATTTTTGGTTTGCGACATCACTAGTCACCGACAGAGGCGGATTCATTGGCAGTATGTCTGTCAAAATTCTTTCCTGGAACGTAAAGGGGCTGAATTCCCCAGAGAAGCGCACTAGCTGTCTAACCGAGCTCTGGAGACACAGAGTGCACATAACATTTATCCAAGAGACTCATTTCAGGGCAGACAGGATACCCAGATTGTCTAGCAAATACTTTCCAATGTCCGTCTTCGACCTCAAAATCTAAAGGAATAAGTATCCTCCTATCCAAATCTCTTCCATGGCAGCTCCTCGATGTGTACCACGATCAGGAGGGTAGATTCTTGCTCCTAAAAGACTTTCTCAGACTTTCACTCTCGCAAACATTTATCTCCCAAATTGCAATCCTCTCCCAACCCTTGAGATCTTTTTAGCGGGATTACACCTTTTATTCAAATGTCCACGGCTCCTATTCCAGAATAGACTTCTTCATGTTGAAACACTCGACAATACCCCTGGTCACTAGGACGGGCATTGGTCAGATCGCACTCTCAGACCATGCCCCAATCACTCTGGAGCTTGCACTCTCTCAAGCGTCCCCCAAAACGTCCACGTGGCGCCTCAACGAGGCCCTCTTGAACGACCCTGAAATTGCGGCGGGTATTCGAAAAGAACTTACCTTATATTTTTCTACTAACGTAGGCTCTGTTGAAAACCCGATCTCCGTGTGGTTCACACATAAATGTTAAATTAGGGGTATCATTATTAAACATAGCCATGCAGCCAAGAAGCGTCGCTTCAAAACCTTGTCCGACCTACTAGCTAGACTTCACTCCCTAGAATGCCAACGCAAAGCCAGAATAGACCGTACGATTGAATCGAAACTGAGCAGGCCCTGAGAGGCCATAAGGAATCATTCCCTATACGAAGCGAAACATGTTCTGTTGAAGGCTCGTCGCTTGTTTTACGAATATGGAGATAAGTGCGGCCGACTTCTGGCCAATGCTTTGCGTACCAAGCGATCACAGACATATATACCAGCTTTACTTTCGTCATCTGGGTCTAAAGTCTACTCCCCCCTGGAACTAGCGGAGAGCTTCCGCAACTTTTACTCTAAACTGTACAACTTAGACCCGATTTCTTGCCCGGAGTGCCTCAGACATCTTTTTCCACGTAGTTCGGTCGACATTTATAAAATTCACCTGAAGAGGTAAGCATCCACGCCTTGGTAGAGCGTTACTGCTGCGACCTAAGCTGAAGGGCGGAGTGGGCTTCCCAGACCCGGACCTATACTATACTGTGGTGCATATGACAAGGGTCGTGGACTGGTGCCGACACAGCGCCCTGAAACTCTGGGTGTCGCTTGAACAGGAGGCAGCACAGGCTCCGCTCCCGGGCTTGCCCTGGGCAGGGAAAACTCACGTTACACATTTAACTACCTATCCGTTGATTGGCCCCACTTTAAAGGAGTTGGACAGATTTTTCCGACTACATTAAGCAGTTTCCCCTCTCCATTGACGCTGATCGTAGGGCACCCTGGGTTTATGCCCGGTCTCACAGATCCGGCCTTCGTATTGCAAAGTTCGCAGGGACTTTTGAGGGCCTTGCAGCTTTTGCGGTCGTCCGGTTGGATATCTCCAGAGGCATTGCTCTCTGGAGGGGCCCTCTTAAACTGAACCACTGGAGGATATTGCAGTTATCGCATTTTCTTAGATCATTACCTGGCCCGGCTCTCTTCACTCGTAGGCTCCACTGTTTCGAGAAGCTCTGCCTGGGAGAGGGCCCAGTCGGGAGATCCTTATCAACTTCATACTAATGCTTGTTAGATCTCCATGCTACAGCAGACCCCCCGTTCATAGCGAAATGGGAGAGAGACCTACAAGTCACCTTTACTGAACCCCAAAAGGAGAGAATACTTTTCTTTGCGCAGAAATCCTCCCTATGCAGTAGGTATCAGGAAACCACGTACAAAATTTTGATGCATTGGTGTAGAACCCCGTCAGTTTTGGCGAAAATATTCCCCCTCAGACGGACCATTGCTGGCGTTGTGGCCTCCACTCAGGTACAATTCTCCATATTTTCTGGGAGTGCCCTACACTTGGCACTTTCTGACAACCAGTGCTTAAACTCATACATAAGCTCACTGACCTTTCACTGCAGGATGACCCGGGGGCAGTCCTGCTTAACCTCACCCTATTGTCAAGGAAACGATACCATAAATCCCTTCTCAAGCACCTCCTTAATGCTGCACGTTCTTGCATTCCACCTTTGTGGAAACAGCAGTCTGCCCCAATGGTGGCCCAGTGGTTCGCGAGAGTGAAGGACATAGGGCAGATGGAGGAGTTGACAACGGCATTGCAGGATAAGTCTGAGGAACACAAGTCTAGATGGATACACTGGGACCTCTTCCGATTCTCAGATGAATTCCTCCAATATACCTAGTTGAGATTATTTTTTGGTAGCTTCCGCTGCCTGACTGATGCTGTGGATGCCTCCCTTTGGTTGGTGACCCCTCCACCCCCCCTTTCCCCCCCCCCCCCTCCTTGCTCTTTTTTTTTTTTTCTTCCTTTTCCTATTTTCCTACCTCGCTCTCATTTTATTTAAATACCGTATTTATCGTCGTATACCATGCACTTTTTTGCATTTAAAATAAGGGGAAAATCGTGGGTGCGCCATATACGCCGATCCCCGCCGCCGACATATCGGCGTATACCATGCACTTTTTTGCCCTTAAAATAAGGGGAAAATCGTCGGTGCGCGATATACGCCGATCCCAGCCTCCGACATATACCGAGTGCAGTACACTCGGGTACATTCGGCTAGGCTCGGCTTCGCTCATGCTCACGCATAAACGTCACAGAGCATGAGCACGAGCGAAGCCGAGCCTTACTCGGTATATGTCGGCGGCTCACTTCAAACTGAGCGCGGGAAGCGGGGATTCGACTCGAGACTGCGCTGGAGAAGCCGGGAGGACACCACTGAGGCCGCAGACGGACGCCGGACCGGACGATGGACGCTGGGCAAGACACCAAAACTGTAAGTAATACAATGTTATAACTTTTTTTTACAGGAATTTTGGGGCAACTTTAGGGGTGCGCGCTGAGGGAGTGCACAATACCCCGATAAATACAGTATATATCATTTTTTTTTCTCTTCTTCTGTTCCCCTTTTTAATTTTTCTTTAATTGTGTATAGGATAGCATTTTTTAGACTTTCCTTTATGATGCGATGGTTCTCCCTGGCAGTTAAGGGGTGTCCCCCCTCGGACGGGTTTGGTCTTGGTGGGACCTGCCTGAGAGTTTTTTCCCCGGGGAGATAGGAATGTCTTGTATTTTTCTTTTTTTTTTTTTCTCTTTCTTTCGTATGTTACCTTTAATATTTGTTTGGACATTTTGTGATTCAGTACAGAGTATTGATAATACCTCACAAGTTTGACATTGATAGATCTGTGAAGTTACCGCTTTATTGTATCTCTGACAAGTCTTTAAATAATAATAATAAAAAAAAAATTAGCCCTATAGTACAAAGAGCAAATCACTACTGTAAATATTACTTTCACTGTTCCACAGTAAAAAAAATTAACCACTTACAGTAGCGATTATTTGCTCTTTTTGTACTATAAAGGGCTCTTTTTAGTTATGTTACTAAACGTCTAATGCCTTGTACACACAATCAGTCCATCCGATGAGAACGGTCTGAAGGACCAATGTCGACGGTTAACCGATGAAGCTGACTGATGGTCTGATGTGCCTACACACCATCGGTTAAAAAAACGATTGTGTTAGAACGCGGTGATGGTTAACACAACGACGTGCTGAAAAAAACGAAATTCAATGCTTCCAAGCATGCGTCAACTTAATTCTGAGCATGCGCGCCCTTTTAACCGATGCTTTTGCATACTAATGATCGGTTTTGACTAGGGTTGTCCCGATACCACTTTTTTAAGACCGAGTACAAGTACCGATACTTTTTTCCAAGTACTCGCCGATACCGAATACCGATACTTCTGTTTAATCTCATGTGACAGCGGCACATGTGTCAGTATGTTTTTTTTATTTTTTTATCTTTAACAAATTTTTTTTTACATTTTATTTTTTTTTTATTATTTATATTTTTTTATTCTTTATTTTTTTATTTATGTTTTCAGCCCTGTTGGGGGGGCTTTGGTGAGATAACAGGGGTCTTAACAGACCTCTGGCATCTTCCCTTTGAGACAGAGAAAGGGACTAGGGACACATGTTCCCCTGTCCTTTTCTCAGCAGCATCAGCTGCGCTGAAAATGAATGGAGTAAAGACAGCGTCTTCTCTTCATTCATTAACTGAAACATGGCCTCTCCATCCTGACAGTTCCAGGGGGTGGAGGAGGAGCACGGAAGGGGAGAGAAACACGGCGGGATACACAACGGGATTCACGGGATACACGGCGGGATACACGGTGGCATACACGGGATACACGGTGGCATACATAGGATACACAGCAGGATGCACGGGACACACGGCGGGATGCACGGGATACACGGCGGGATGCACGGGATACACGGCGGGATGCACGGGATACACGGCGGCTTTCAGCTGCTTTAAAATCAGCGGTGATCGGTGCTTGGAACTTCCCCATGCACTGATCACCGCCGACAGTACAAGTATCGGATGAAGCATCGGGAGCATTTGCCCGAGTACAAGTACTCGGGCAAATGCTTGGTATCGGTACCGATACTAGTATCGGTATCGGGACAACCCTAGTTTTGACCTATCGGTCAGGCGTCCATCGGTTCAATTTTAAAGCAAGTTCGATTTTTTTTTTACCGAAGGATAACTGACCGATGGCGCATACACACGATCGGTTTGGACCAATGAAACGGACCTTCGTGTGTACGCGGCTTTAGGCCTGGTTCAAACCAATGCGTTTTTTTGCAGAAATGCACTACAGTTCATTTACTATGGTTTCCTATGGAATCGGAAGTGAAGGGGCGCTAATGAAAAAAAAACAATGCAAATTATGTGTATATATATACATAAACATGTGCAATCTCTACGAAAAACATATATTATTGGTGAAAAAGTCCATACAGTGAAAACCAAAAAATTGATATTAAATAATAAATAGAGTCCAAATAGTGCTAAAAAATATAAGCACCCAATAGTGATTCTCAGTTCAAACAAAGACGTAAATATTGCAGTTCTGGAACCTCCACCATATGTTTGCACCCGGTGAGATCAATAGAAATGGCTCCTTACCAATATTAGTAGACTCTTTTAATTAAAAAAGAAGTCATAAACCGCTTGTGTCAATGGGATGACTCAGAGTGATCCAGATAGGCACGTTCAGATGATCCAGCATTCATATAAATAGGAACAGAAGAGCAATCATAGTGAAGTACTGTTTATTAAAACAAAATTAAAAAGTAACATGCCAAATGGCTGCTTACTCAGGTTGTGCCCTGATCCCGGCACTGAGGCTTAATAGCGTTATTCGATATCCAATCGAACTCAGATATGGTACGATAGTCCGTCGCGCCGGTCGTCTCACTGGCCGGCGTACGTTCCACCGTCGAAGTACCGTAGATTCGGAGATAGATCGAAAGTCCGTCGCACTGCTGGTTTCGATAGCCGGCGTGCGTTCCACCGTCGAAAACCAACGGACCCGGGTTTTTATTATTGCACTAGGTGTAGATCTTGTAAAACATCTGTGTGCATGAGCCCAATGAAAATCCTGTCATAATCAGTAGTTCATCTTTGGTATTCAGTAGCTGTAGCGGATCACAATGTACTTCAATAAACTGGCTCGCTCAGACCTGGTTCCGGATTTCTAGTCCTGAAAATATCTTGCAAAGCCACGTCAGCTTCAAGGAACAGGCTTTTTAGTCCAGTACTCAGCGCTCCCCTCACTCAGGTCCCTTACTGAGTCTCAAAGCCAGAGCCTATGGGACAAGTTCACATCTATGCTTTTTTCAGCTGCTGTGTATTTGGAAATGAGCAAGGACTTTTTTCAACGCAAAACAGTGTTTTGTTTTGGTTCAATATACTTCAACTGAGAAGCTGCAGAAAAGCATGTAATGCATTTTTGCAGCAATTTGTGTTTTTTAAAAGCAAAATACATAGGTTTATACTGAGCCTTATGCCGCGTACACACGATAATTTTTCAGCATGAAAAAAAAACCGTTGTTTTTAAAAACCGTCATTTAAAATGATCGTGTGTGGGCTACACATTTTTTTCTGGAAAACTACCAAAAAAATTTTGAACATGCTGCATTTTTTAACGTCGTTTTAAACAATGTTGTTTTTCGGGTTGTAAAAAATGATCGTATTGGGCTAAAGCAGTGTTTCTCAACTCCAGTCCTCAAGGCCCCCCAACAGGTCAGGTTTTCAGGATTTCCATTATTTTGCTCAGGTGATTTGATCAGTTTCACTGCCTTAGTAATTCCCACAGCCTTTTCATCTGAGGGAAATCCTGAAATAATGACCTGTTGGGGGGGCTTGAGGACTGGAGTTAAGAAACACTGGGCTAAAACTACGTAAAAAACCTGCGCATGCTCAGAAGCAAGTTATGAGATGGGAGCGCTCGTTCTGGTAAAACTACCGTTCATAATGGAGTAAGCACATTCATCACGCTGTAACAGACAGAAAAGCGCGAATCGTCTTTTAGTAACACTGAATCAGCTATAGCAGCCTAAAGGCGAATGGAACTTCCCCTTTATAGTGCCGTTGTACGTGTTGTACGTCACCACGCTTTGCTAGATCATTTTTTTTAAACGATGGATTAGTGGGCAACATCGTTTTTAATGATGAAGTTGGGAAAATTTCGTTTTTTGGACATGCTGAAAAATTATCGTGTGCGCGGCATTATTACTGGCCACATGGATCAATTTTCAGACGAGGATATTAATGCGAAAAATCTTTGAACATTCGCTGAATGAATGTTGTTTGAAATTTTCACTTGCTTTTAGCATTCAGTTTTAAAATGAATGTAATTTCTTAACAAAAACCACATACACCGTCTGAAAATTCCTTTGACCAAGAAGTTTTCTATTATTTCTAATAATGATATCCGATGATATTTACCAGATTCACCCTCTAATATTATATACAGCATATCTAATCTGTCTGTTATTCTCAGAGTGGATTAGAGATTTGTTTTACATACAAAGGAACAACCTATACCTGTAAAACTGCAGATGATTTGCTTTCTACAAATTTGGATCTTTGCCGGTCAACACCAGAGACAATTGCAGAAGGGTCCAAAAGGGCAAACTCTGGTTCCCCACAGCACTGACAGGATGCTTCAGAACATAAATTCAATTTCAATTCAATAGCTGTGTTCCCCGCCGCGAGCCTTCATACAGACCCTCCCCCCTTCTTTGGGAAACTTTGATAGACAGATCACCCGTCCAATCCTAGGATGGGTAATCTGTCTATCAAAGTGCCCGGACAAGGGGGAGGGGCTGTATATGACGGCGTGCGGCACACTCCTTAGACTAGTAGACCTGAATGGAATCTCTATTTATTTCTACTTAGTCTATCTACCAAGTTTGGATATACTATTTGAGATCAAATATCTCTTGATATGTCTTGAAATTATATTTCTCTGTTTCTAATGATCCATGAATTAGGAAATCTAGGTCCTTTTCATCTAGATCGAATAAGGTTATTTTAGTAATCCAGTTAATTTGTTGCACTTAAAATTTTTATAAGGTAACACATTATCTTCATAGATGAATGGAGTGATATACTCCTATTCTATTTTCTGTTATGAGCTTCATATATGATTTGTATTTACCACTTCTGGAATATTGATTCTGTTCCAAATTTGGATTAAATATAACACTGTTATATCTTGATAAACAAAGTTACTGTTTTAGCATAAATTATTTCTAAGAACCTCAAACTATTAATTATGCATTAAGGTGAAAAAATATGAGGGTTTACAACCCCTTTTAAAACTGGGCCTCTTTTTGACACTTGTTTACAAGTCAAAATATTTTTTTTTGCTATAGAAAATTACTTAGAACCCCCAAACATTATATATATATATATATATATATATATATATATATATATTTCTTTATCGTACATCACGGGACACAGAGCGCATAGCCATTACACTTGGGTTATATGGGTACCTTCAGGTGTGGACACTGGTGTAATCAATTTCACAGGAAGTTTCCTCCCTATATAACCCCCTCCCACTGGGAGTGCTTCAGTTTTTTCGCCAGTGTCTTAGGTGTTGGTCACGTCTAGCTGTCCCTCGGAGGTCTCGGGACCCAGGATAGCTAGCCGGATCCGTCCGAAGTGCTTCAAAGCCAAGGTGTACGGTACCCGGGCCCTGCTGGAGTGGGGTTTTGCCTATAATGCCTCTCCTTGGAGGGCTGGATTCTGGGCTCCAGTGCCTTAGTCTCTTCCAAGAACTAAACGCTACTGATGCCAGGATGCTATATAGGTCCAGGTGTGTGGGTTCCTTAACACAGGACCCCGGTCCCTGAAGGTCCAAGACAATACCCACGGAGATGGGGGAAGGTTGGGCCTCTTGCATTTTGCAATACCCTGCGGCGTGGAGCAGGTAAGAGGGAACCTGCGGGACTTGGTTTGACAGTAGGTATCCCCCTGGGGGTTCTGGGTCGGCTAATGGTATGCTTGTGCATCAGCCACTATCTCCACTATGTCTTTTGAGGCAGGATGGGATGTACTAATGTTTACCCAGATAACATGTAGGTATATGTATGCTTTTAAAGATATGTATTTTGCTACTCCCCCCAGATTTGCCTGTTAGCATGATACTGCAGCCCCACGTGCTATAGGGAGGAAATACTGACAAAACTCCTGTTTCTTAGGAAGCCTATGGGGACAGCTTCCTCTATGTGTGCACTACAATAAAGATTAGTGTCTTGCCTGGTGTCTGTTGGGTTGCTAGCGCTGGTCCAGGCTTCTCCTCTGCTTTCTGCTTCCTCCATGTTGGTTTCAGTGTGGGGGGGGCGCGCGTGCGCGCCGCCTTTTACAGCGTCAGCGTGCGTGGGGGGGGCGGGCCAGCAGCGTCAGGTCTCAATTAAAGCAGCAAAGCATTTCCTGGCTGGTCATTCCCTCCTGAAAGCGGAGGAGGCTGAGGACACAGAGCGCGCAGCTGAGCTATTTCTGGCTAACAGTGACACCCAGTGGTGGTTTGTGGATCTTCAGGTCTGGACTTAGTCCATACTGACCAGAAAAAAAAAAAAAAGTTTTTTTTCTTAAAGGGACTCAGCCTTAGATCTGGCACAGGGGTGTCAAACTGGCGGCCCTCCAGCTGTTCCGAAACTACAAGTCCCATCATGCCTCTGCCTGTGGGAGTCATGCTTGTAACTGTTAGCCTTGCAATGCCTCATGGGACTTGTAGTTTTGCAACAGCTGGAGGGCCGCCAGTTTGACACCCCTGATCTGGCAGTATCTGAGTCGGTGCAACCTTGGGCTCCAGCTAACGGGCATTGGTGTGGCAATACTCACAGGACCTTCCTCGGTATTGCCGCCTTCTCAGGCGTATGAAAATTTGGAAAATTTTTACCATAGCCTGTTCTTATTAATGGTTCACTTCTAGCTACAACAGTTGGGTGTTGGCTTTAGGGGTGTCTCAAGGTTGTGCAATGGCTCCCAAGGGATCAGGACCAGCTAAGGCTGCAAAAGGTACCAAAAAACTAAAGGGGTCTCCACCGGGGTCAGAGGATTTGGGCCAGGTTCTAGCGGTCCCACCCTCACCAGATAGACCACCGAACAGCATGTTGCAGGAGCCATTGAGGGTGCTAGGGGCAGAGGCGGCCCCCAATCAACCCATTCCCGTTTATGTTACGGAAGAAATGCTAGCGACCACCCTGGGTGGGCTAGAGTAAAGGTTAACTGCTTTAATTGCCCGCTCTTTGCCAGGTGGCAAACGGGCTAGATCCCCATCACCTAGATCGGTGTTTTCAGATGCAGAGGTCCTCTCTTCGGAGGAATTGGACCCACAGGGGGATCAAGCGGACCCGAGTCCCGACGGTTCAGACATTGAAGATTCCACTATAGATGAAATTTTTTCGGCTTCTCAAGCAGAGAGTCTGTGGATCCAGTCTCTGACGGATATGGTTCGCACTGCTTTTAAACTTCCAGTGTCAGAACAATCAGCCCCCGCGGTATCCTCTTTAGGTTCCTTGAAGGCACCGTTGAGTGGTGCGTCTTTTCCGGTTCACCCCCTTCTGGAGAGCGTAAATTTTTCAGGATTGGGCTCGACCTGATAGGATTTTTATCCCTCCTAAAAGGTTCACTATTCTCTATCCTATGGAAGAGGAATTTGCAAAGAAATGGGCACTCCCTACCGTGGACGCAGCCATTTCCTGCGTAAATAAATCCCTGACCTGTCCGGTTGAAAATGTCCAGATGTTTAAAGATCCAGTCGACAAAAAATTGGAGACCCTACTGAAGGCTTCTTTTACCACAGTAGGTGCCGTGGTTCAGCCAGCGGTGGCAGCCATTGGCGTTTGTCAGGCTTTAAAGGATCAGACAAAACAGATATTAAGGGACATACCGGCTCAGCAAGCTTGTGAATTGGCTGACCTCCCAAGGGCTCTCTGCTTTGCAGTAGATGCTATTAAGGACTCCGTTCAACAGGCGTCCCGCTTATCTCTGCTGTTGGTTCATATGCGTCGCCTTTTGTGGCTGAAAAACTGGTCAGCAGAGGCACCCTGCAAAAGGCTTTTAGCAGGATTTCCCTTTCATGGTGGGAGACTGTTCGGTGAAGACCTAGATAAATATATCCAGACCATATCAAGTGGTAAAAGTTCTTTCTTGCCTGTCAAGAAAAGATCGCGTGGGCCCGCGTTTAAGCGACAGGCCTTCGCAGGCTCGGCCCCTTCAACTTCCCGTCAGTATCGACGGCCTCCCGGGCGTTCAGCATTTAATAGCCGCCCACAAGGACAAGCCACGGCAGGCAAGACGCCATGGTCTCGCAAGCCGGTTAAACCAGTCATCAAGTCAGATTCATGAAGGGGCGCCCCCACTCTCTTGGGTGGGGGGAAGGCTTCGGTTTTTCTCCGAAGTGTGGAAGGCCAGAATTCCCGACTCTTGGGTACTGTCCGTGGTAGCCACGGGCTACAAGCTAGAGTTTCGGGAAGTCCCCCCCTCCTCATTTTCAGGGGTCAAGTCTTCCAAGCGACCCATTAAAGAGGGCCTCTCTTGTAAAAGCATTGGATCGTCTCTTGCTCCAAGGAGTAATTGTAGAAGTACCAACCCAGGAATGGGGTCTGGGATTCTACTCCAACCTTTTCATAATACCAAAGCCCAATGGCGACATCAGGCCTATCTTAGACCTCAAACGCCTAAATCGCTTTCTAAAGATTCAGACCTTTCGTATGGAGTCCATACATTCGGTGGCAGCCAGCCTACATCAAGACGACTTTCTAGCATCTATAGACATAAAGGATGCGTATCTGCACGTGCCGATCTACCCGGCACATCACAAGTTTCTTCGTTTTATGATAGATCACCGCCATTACCAGTTTGTAGCCCTCCCTTTCGGGTTGGCAACAGCTCCGCGGGTATTCACAAAGGTGTTAGCCCCGGTGCTAGCCGTCCTAAGGACTGAAGGCATTTTGGTCCTGGCATACCTGGACGATCTTCTGGTTATCGACAGCTCAGCTTCCAGCCTCAATCAGGCAGTAGTTCGCACAGTTCAGCATCTAGAGGAATTCGGGTGGATTGTGAACCAAGAAAAATCGATATTGAAACCCACAAAGCAGTTGGAATATCTAGGCCTTCGGCTAGATACAGACTGCCAGAGGATATTTTTACCTCAAGCAAAGGTCAGATCAATAACTCAAGCAGTTCAAGTGATCTTAGGCAAGAAGAGGCCGACTATTCGCCTATGTATGCGACTGCTGGGGAAGATGGTGGCCGCCTTCGAGGCAGTACCCTACGCCCAGATCCATACCAGATATCTTCAGGCAGCCATTCTCTCTGCTTGGAACAAGTCCATTCAGGCGTTAGATCGTCCGTTAGTGCTCGAGGGGCACGAGGAGCCTAGCAGCCCAAAGGGAAGTAAACCTGATTTTCTCATGGGCCGAAGCCCATGTACCCTGCATCTCGGCGGTGTTCATCCCAGGGATAGATAATTCTCAAGCAGATTTTTTGAGTCGTCAACAGTTGCTCCCGGGGGAGTGGTCTCTTCACCCCCAGGTATTCCAAGAGATTTGCCAAAGATTCGGAGTCCCAGATGTGGACATTATGGCAACGAGATCCAACAAAAAATTGGACAAATTCATATCCCGAGCCAGGGATCCCTCGGCCTACGGGACCGATGCGTTGGTTTGCCCTTGGCACCAGTTTTCTCTCCTGTATGCGTTCCCTCCACTGCAGATGATTCCCCGCCTTCTACGGAGGATCAGGGTGGAGCGCAGGCCTGTGATCCTGGTGGCCCCAGCCTGGCCCAGGAGGGCTTGGTACGCACTCATCGTGAAGATGTCAGTCGGGGCGCCGTGGCCGCTCCCCCTGCGCCCAGATCTGCTGTCTCAGGGCCCAATCTGCCACCCTGCTTCACAGCAGCTAAATTTGACGGCTTGGCGGCTGAATCCCTAATTCTTAAGGGCAGAGGCCTCTCAGCTCAGGTCATATCTACGTTGATTGCTAGGAAACCGGTCTCCAGAAATATTTATTACAGAGTCTGGAGAACCTATGTGGAGTGGTGCGAGTCTCAAAAATGGCATCCTCGAAAGTTTTTTATTGACAGGATCTTGCGATTCCTCCAGGTTGGCGTTGACAAAGGGTTGGCTCTTAGTACTCTAAAGGGGCAGGTGTCGGCTTTATCGGTATGGTTTCAAAGACCCTTGGCCACCCACTCGCTTATGAAAACCTTCTTGCAGGGGGTCTTGCATGTGAATCCCCCTATTAGAGCTCCCCTCTGCCCCTGGAATTTAAATCTGGTCTTGTCAGCTTTACAAAGGCAGCCGTTTGAACCTCTGACAGAAATCCCTCTTGTGCTACTATAACCCGAAAGTTGGTTTTCTTGGTGGCTATGGCTTCAGCCAGAAGGGTTTCCGAGCTGGCAGCCTTGTCATGCAGGGAGCCATACCTTATTCTGCATAAGGACAGAGTGGTTCTGCGGCCTCAACCTTCTTTCCTTCCTAAGGTCATATCCAGTTTTCACTTGAATCAGGACCTAGTCCTACCATCCTTATTTCCTACTCCCCAGTCCAGAGAGGAAAGACTGCTTCATACTTTGGACGTGGTTCGAGCCATGAGGGTCTATCTCAAGGCTACAGAGAAGATTCGGAAAACAGATGTGCTTTTTGTTCTTCCGGATGGCCCCAAGAACGGTCAGCCTGCTGCCAACTCTTCCTTGGCTAGGTGGATTAAGCAGCTGATTTTTCAGG
This sequence comes from Rana kukunoris, assembly GCA_029574335.1. Classification (NCBI taxonomy): domain Eukaryota; kingdom Metazoa; phylum Chordata; class Amphibia; order Anura; family Ranidae; genus Rana; species Rana kukunoris. The sequence goes on from CM056050.1 coordinate 367,115,248, forward strand.
CCTATGGTCTGAAGCGCGTGCCACCTCCCTTATCAGTTAAAGCCCATTCTACGAGGGCCATGAGTGCCTCCTGGGCGGCACACCATCAGATCTCTATGGCACAGGTTTGCAAGGCGGCAACCTGGTCTTCCGTACATACGTTTACTAAATTTTATAAGTTGGACGTTGCAAGGGGTACGGACGCAGCATTTGGGCAGGCGGTCCTACGGGCAGCAGTATAGAATCCTCTGGTCCGGGTCACGCCCCCTTTTTTCTGTTGGTGGAGTTACTTTACTTCCTGATAATTTTTTGTTTGGCTATTCTTGGCCTTACGGTCTCCCTCCCTTCATAGAGCATTGCTTTAGGACATCCCAAGTGTAATGGCTATGCGCTCTGTGTCCCTTGATGTATGATAAAGAAAAAAGGATTTTTAATAAACAGCTTACCTGTAAAATCCTTTTCTTGAAGTACATCACGGGACACAGAGCTCCCACCCCTCTTTTGGGGAACATTGTGTAACCTCGGAGGAATTGCTTGCTACAAAACTGAAGCACTCCCAGTGGGAGGGGGTTATATAGGGAGGAAACTTCCTGTGAAATTGATTACACCAGTGTCCACACCTGAAGGTACCCATATAACCCAAGTGTAATGGCTATGCGCTCTGTGTCCCGTGATGTACTTCAAGAAAAGGATTTTACAGGTAAGCTGTTTATTAAAAATCCTTTTATTTAACCACTTGCCTACCAAGGACGTCATATGACGTCCTCCACTTTGTGCGGGGATATCTGAAAGATGCCTGCAGCTGCAGGCATCATTCGGATGTCGCTGTCTTCAGCCGGCGATTCTGTGCACCATAAGAACGATCAAAGCGGCGGAACCGCCGCTTGATCATTCTTCTAGGCAGCGGGAGGAGACGTCCCCCCCTCCCGCCACCATCCGGTGCTTCTCCGGGCTCTCCCGTGCCATCGGGGGCCCGGAAAACGAATCGGCCGGTGCTTGTAGCAGATCCATAGAGATGACTTCTCTATGACCGTCAGAGGACTGGGCGCAACGTTATGACATCACGCCCGGTACCCGGAAGTAAACAAAGCCGCAATTGCGGCTGTAGGCATTTAATCGGTGATTTTTTTTTCACCGATTTCATGCTTGTAAGCCTGGAAAAGAGATGTGGGGTCTTATTGACCCCACATCTCTCCATAAAGAGGACCTGTCACACGGATTCCTATTGTAAGGGATGTTTACATTCCTTGTAATAGGAATAAAAGTGATCCAAAAATATATAATATGTGGGCGGGACAAATATATATATAAGTCCCGCCCACATATGTAAACGCCGTTCAAACCCCACATGTGAGGTATCGTCGCGTGCTTTAGAGCGTGTGCAACAATGAACATCCGATTCGGTGACATCCGTTTTTCATCAAAATATGTAAAATAAATAAATAAAATAACAGAATTCAACAAACTTTAATATGCATTCAATATGCATACATTACAATAAGGCCGTGTACACACGGCAGAGAACCTCGACGGGCAGAACACATCGTTCCGCCCGTCGAGGTTCTCTGCTGGCCGTCGAAATCGGCGACCCGCCCGTCGGGAATGGCAACCAGCCATTCATCCAGGCGGGCCGTCGAGCAAAAAGAGAGCGTGCTCTCTTTTCGCTCGACGGGATTCCCGACGGGCGGGGCGAGCGCTCTGTGTACACACGGCCGAGGTCCTCGCTGGAATGCAGCTTCCAGAGAGGTTCTCGCTAGTTTCCAGCGAGAACCTCGGTCGTGTGTACGCCGCCTCACCCTTGACCCAGGAAGTGTTTAAGCACATGCTGGCTAGCTCCCAGAAAGAAGAGAAGTTTTTTACTGAAGAACTGGAGAGAAGAGAATGGCAAAAGGTGTCTCACAAGAACAAATCATACAACTTGTGCATGAGAGGCCTGCATTGTGGGACAAGAGATGTCCAGAATACAGTGATCGAAACCTTAGCACTGTTAAATGGGAAGAGATATTTGAAGCGGTGACCCCAAACTGGCTATCACTGAGCACCAAGAGACGTAGACAACGTGGTAAGCAGTATGTGGGATGGGGGTGGGTTGGCATGATAAAACTTGTAGTCCATCCATATGTCAGCATCCATATGCCTGCCACAATTTGTGAACTGTCCACTGGCCACGTCGCTTGCCACAAGTTGTGGACTGGCCACTGGTCACGTCACCTGCCACAAGTTGTGGACTGGCCACTGGTCACGTCACCTGCCACGTCACTTGCCACAAGTTGTGGACTGGCCACGTCACCTGCCACAAGTTGTGGACTGGTCACTTGCCACGTCACCTGCCACGTCACTTGCCACGTCACCTGCCACAAGTTGTGGACTGGCCACTGGCCACGTCACCTGCCACAAGTTGTGGACTGGCCACTTGCCACGTCACCTGCCACGTCACCTGCCACTACACAACTGTATTACAAATGTAGGTTTCAAATAGTATACGTAGATTTAGGAGTTCTATCAGTTCATTGTGTCTACTGTTCCTTTGCAGGTGAAAAAATCATGACACGTTGGAGGTCACTCAAGGGACCGGTTCAGGCGGGACTTGAAGGAGGAGCTGAAGAGCAAAAGCGGTGCTGGATCATCTAAAAAAAAACAGGTCCTTTTTTGAGATGCTGGAATTCTTGAAGAATGTTATGAACGTAAGAAGGTAAATAAATAATTTGGTTATCCCCTATATTAAATTAGTTTGCCTCTTAAGCTCCAAATTGCAAGTAAATTTTTCCCAAAAAAATAAGGCATAATGAACTAGTATGCATAGCATACTAGCTCATTAAAAATTACTTTCCCCTCCTTTATCGACGCCATCACTCCTTGTGTGACTTGTCTTGTGTATTGCGGCTCCAGTGCTGTGATTGGTCGTAGCCATGATGATGTCATGCGTGTTGGAGTCATCAGTCACGACACAGTCGCCTTCAGAAATGGCACGAGTCAAGCACTGCTGTGTACGTTTTTTCTGCAAATATCTCCTAAACCGTGTAGGCTTAGGAGCTATTTCTTGCACCTAGAGATAAGCCTTTTAAGTAGGCTTAACTGTAGGTAAAAGTGGTCTGTAGGGTTTACGACAACAGTACTCACACACATGGATCTATGTATTGTACTAACTAATCTGTATTGATCTTTTATCCATCTATCAACAAATGTTTTACAGTACTGCAAGCAATCTGTCTGGTACAGAAGAAGAGGAGGCGGATACAGAAGATGAACACCCAGTCCTTGAGGGAGAGATGGGAGCTGCTGAGAACCAGGCAAGCCCTGATAATGAGAACCCTTCTACAGCCACCATACAAACCCAACGAGTGCCTGTAAGTATGCTATATCAAATCACTAATGTTGAAATCTGGACTAAATAAAATATACTAATAAAATGTTACACCCCTCAGATACGTTCTTTGAGTCCTGCGAAAGGAAAACGTAAAAACAAGAAAAAAAAAAGGATATGGACGGAGCCATGTTGGCCTTTATGGAGGACATCAAGGGGATGCGCAGGGCTGAGCCTGAGAACAAGGATCCATTTTTAGATCCTACCAATGCAGATGCAACCTTCCTTCGGAGTACATATAATTGTCTCGAAACCACACCCAATTCCAGAAGAATGGATGTGCATCTGGCAATTGGAAGTTATATTGGGGCATGTATTAGAGCTTCTCATGCTGGTGAAGCCATGCCAACATTTAGTAGCCCTCCCCAACGCCCATACTAAAGTGAGCATGCTCCACCACCTCATCCACCATACCACCCAGGCTTTATCCCCCATCACCACCGTGCCCCAGCCACCACCTCCCAAAATGTAGTACCCCCACCGCAAGCACCCAGCTATGACTCCTCCACTTCCCAGGCCACTTCATCCCAATCTTATACCTATCCCTATTCAACTTCCCCCAGACCTTATTTTCAGGACCTTTAATTAATCACACATTTAAGTTGTCCCGTTTGAATCCCCAGTTTCAGTTGCCCCGTTTTAAAATGTTGTTTACTTTGCCATTTCCTCACTTGTTTGTTTGATGTATATCCTCCTTTTTTTACATTACATTTTGTTTAGTATGTTGCGGTCACTTCTATGCTTTTAAAATAAAGGAAATTGACTGCTTGAAAAACAGTTTTTTTTATTGTACTCTATATAAACAAAATGCAACTGATACAAAAGAATGTGATGGTCATAGGGTCAATGATAAAGACACTGGGAGAATGAAAAGTATCAGCTTTAAGCATACACTGATAGAAGTCACAAGACTGCTATACTAACAAGATAAGTATAATTTTTTAAAACTATTGTATTTCCAATTCCATTGAAACAACAAAGATCATGCAGGTTAGCAAAGGGGTCAAACATGAAACTAGCAAGGTGCACATAATAAAGTGCCTCGTGAGTGTTTTTAAACATACTGATACTGCCTCGTGACCTCTCCTTCTGGGGACATAAAAAAAATTGCAAAATGATCACGCATGGTAACGGCAGAATTGTTGGGTCGCAGTCCGGAAAAGCGTACAGAAGGTAAGTCGATCTCGTCCTCTTCCTCAACAGTAATTCCTTCTTTCTCACGGATTATATTATGGAGGACACAGCATGCTTGGATTGCTAGTTGGGCATTCTCCAGGCTCAGTTGTATTGTAGTGTGAAATATGCGCCACTTGCAGCTCAAAATGCCAAAGGTGCATTCAATAAGGCGCCTTGCACGACTCAAGCGATAATTAAAACATTTTTTGGGGGGGTTAGATTGTGCCTGGCATAAGGCCTTAGAAGATGCTGGGAAAGTGCAAATGCCTCATCAGCTACAAGCACATATGGCATATCTGGCCCTAAAGTTCCTGGAAGAGGTTTGTCTGATGGCAAATTAAAGTGGCCCTCTAGTAGTCTTCTCCCCATTTGCGATGCTGAAAAGACTCTTGAGTCTGCATTTGAGCCATACGCGCCAATATCTACAGCTATAAACTTGTAATTACTGTCACAGATTGCCATAAGCACAAGGGAAAAGTATTTTTTGTAATTATAATATTGTGAGCCTGATCCAGGTGGCATCTGAATTTGGATGTGTTTCCCATCCAGGGCTCCAACACAATTAGGAAATTGAGTTTTATTCCAAAAATCTTTTGCAATTTCCTGCCACATGCATGTATCAGGAACAGGCATTGCAGTAGACCGAAGCTCCTCCCATATAGCTTGACAGGTGTCATGCACAATTCCAGAAATTGTTGAGGTTGCCAACAAAAAAAATGGCTTAGGGACGTATAGGATACTGCAGATGCCAGAAACCTAGGGAGAGTAGAAGAAATTAAGAAACAAATCTAAAATGATACTGGACATAATCAAGCAGAAAGGCTGGCTGGCTGGCTGGCTGGCTTACCTCAGGGTAAGGAGAAGTCGCTCCTCTGGAGGCACACAACGTCTCATATCTGTGTTCTTCCTGTCTAAACAGGGATGCAACTTTTCCAACAAAAATTGAAAAGTTGTAACAGTCATTCGTGTAAAATTGAAAATTTTTTGAGGGAAACGTCGCAGATCTGCGTAGTGTAGAGAAAAAAACCTGTCAGTTGGCCTCTTGAGCAGCATGGGATGTGTCCAGTACCTGCGTCTCCTCGCAGACATCTTCCTGGTCCTGCTTTTTTGTCTCCTCATATAGAATAGCATGACAAATAATGTCACATGCTCAAAATATCTCCCCAAATCCATTATAATAAGCACACTACAGCAAGGTATCAGGAAGCTTAAATCGTGCTGTAACCACAAAGCAAGATAGAAAGCACGCTGGGGAAAACAAAGAATCATGGGAAATTTCTTGAAAATCTGATTAAATAAAGTTCTAACCAAAAAAAAAAAGGGTGAAAAACGGACGGAAAACGGATGGAAAACGGATGGAAAACGGATGGAAACAGACGTAAATGCACGGCAAACGGACGTAAATGGACGGAAAACAGATGGAAAACGGATGTTAACGGACAAAAACAGGATAATAAACGGATGTAAACGGACGAAATACGGATAAAAAAAAGGATGAACTGACGATAAAAACTGATGTAAAAAACGTGTGAAAGGGCCCTTAGAGTGTCTGCTAAAAAAAAAAAATATATATAGGGCCAGATTCAGGTAGGAGAGCGGATCTTTATTATGGAGTAACGTTTGTCATTTAAAATACTCCGCCGAAACTTTCGGAGCAAGTACCGTTATTCACATAGCACTTGCTCCTAAAGTTGCGGTGGCGTAGCGAAAATGAGCCGGCGAACTTCAAATTGGGCGGGTAGGGGGCGTGTATTATTTAAACTAGGCGCGATCCCGTCGACTATCAGTGCGCATGCTCCAAATTCTGTCAGTGAACGTCAATGACGTCAATCCCCATTCACGGACGTTTTACGCAAACGACGCTAAACTTTTTAAATTCGATGTGATGATGACGGCCATACTTAACATAGGATACTCCACCTAGGGGGCATGTTTTTCTTTACGCCGCGTATCGCTTACGGAAACGTCGGAAAGTCACTGCGTCGGGCCAGCGTACGATCGTGAATTGCCGTCTCTCGCTGATTTACATATTCTCGGCGTAAATCAGCGGGAGCGCCCATTTTAAAATTGCAGTTCCGATACGACGGCGAAATACAATTACGCCGCTCGTATCTGAACTCAATCCCGGCGTATCTTGTTTTCTGCATACAGAAAACAGATAAGCCGGCTTAAAGTGAGAGTTATGCTGGCGTATCACTTATACTCCAGCGTAACTCTACCTGAATCTGGCCCATAATGTTTAGGGGTTCTGATTAATTTTCTAGCAAAAAAAATTAGATTTTTACATGAAGGACAGAAGTGTCAAAATAGGCCCGGTGGACAAGTGGATATATATATATATATATATATATATATATATATATATATATAGTGCCTTGCGAAAGTATTCGGCCCCCTTGAACTTTGCGACCTTTTGCCACATTTCAGGCTTCAAGTATAAAGATATAAAACTGTAATTTTTTGTGAAGATTCAACAACAAGTGGGACACAATCATGAAGTGGAAGGAAATTTATTGGATATTTCAAACTCAAACTTTTGCAAAACGTTATGTTTGGCGTAAAAGCAACACAGCTCATCACCCTGAACACACCATCCCCACTGTCAAACATGGTGGTGGCAGCATCATGGTTTGGGCCTGCTTTTCTTCAGCAGGGACAGGGAAGATGGTTAAAATTGATGGGACGATAGATGGAGCCAAATACAGGACCATTCTGGAAGAAAACCTGATGGAGTCTGCAAAAGACCTGAGACTGGGACAGAGATTTGTCTTCCAACAAGACAATGATCCAAAACATAAAGCAAAATCTACAATGGAATGGTTCACAAATAAACAATCGAGAATCTGTGGAAAGAACTGAAAACTGCTGTTCACAAACGCTCTCCATCCAACCTCACTGAGCTCGAGCTGTTTTGCAAGGAGGAATGGGCAAAAATTTCAGTCTCTCGATGTGCAAAACTGATAGAGACATACCCCAAGCGACTTACAGCTGTAATCGCAGCAAAAGGTGGCGCTACACAGTATTAACTTAAGGGGGCTGAATAATTTTGCACGCCCAATTTTTTAGTTTTTTATTTGTTAAAGTTTGAAATATCCAATAAATTTCGTTCCACTTCATGATTGTGTCCCACTTGTTGTTGATTCTTCACAAAAAATTACAGTTTTATATCTTTATGTTTGAAGCTTGAAATGTGGCAAAAGGTCGCAAAGTTCAAGGGGGCCAAATACTTTTGCAAGGCACTGTGTGTGTATATACAGTATATATATATATATATATATATATATATATATATATATATATATATATATATATATATATATACATATACACACACACACACACACATATACAGTACAGACCAAAAGTTTGGACACACCTTCTCATTCCAAGAGTTGTCTTTATTTTCATGACTATGAAAATTGTAGATTCACACTGAAGGCATCAAAACTATGACTTAAAGCGGAGGTTCACCCTAAATCAACTATCTACCATTAGATCCAGCATACTGCTGAGATCTGCAGTATGCTGGGTTTTTTTTTTCTGTATTATCGTTTTATCATGGTTCTTATCCGGCTCCGAGTGGGGATTCCTGCGGGGAAGAGGCGTTCCTAAGACAAGGCGTAGTTGATTGACGTGCTGCTAAAGCGCGTCACGCCTTCCAAAAATACCCGAAGTGACACTCGGCAATTTACGGCACCTGCGCAGTCAGCTCTACACGGCAGGCACAGGTGCCATATAGCGCCGTATACAGCCGAGTGTCAGCAGTATGCTGGATCTAATGGTAGATAGTGTTTTTTTAGGGTGAACCTCCGCTTTAACACATGTGGAATTATATACATAACAAAAAAGTGTGAAACAACTGAAATTATGTCATATTCTAGGTTCTTCAAAGTATCCACCTTTTGCTTTGATTACTGCTTTGCACGCTCCTGGCATTCTCTTGATGAGCTTCAAGAGGTAGTCACCTGAAATGGTCTTCCAACAGTCTTGAAGGAGTTCCCAGAGATGCTTAGCACTTGTTGGCCCTTTTAATGTCGGGTAGCTTCCGTGCTAATATGTAACAATGATGTGTCAATAAACAAAGGGTGAGTGCAGCAAACCTAATAGTGTTTACTATACACAGGTGAGATAAATGATAAAAAGGAGGAATGCGCAAACACTAACACTACCAAACAAAAAGATTAAGTGAAATTAAGATATAAAATATAGTGTATACACAATATATAGTATAATAAAAGTATATAATGTGAATAAGTGATCCAAAAAAAGTCCCATATGAAACCGTGCAGTAATAGGCTGCCAAACTCAAAATAAAATTGCAGACTAAAAATGTATGAGCTAAATGTCCACTAGGAGGGTGGGAAGGAATGATGAGTGTGGTATCCCTCAAAGGGCTCTCCAAACACTCACCTCAATATAGAATGAAAGACGCCTATAAAGGAATCCTGTCCTGTCATCCACCTCCTCGATCGCCACCAAGTCTTCTCTCCTGCCTCACTTCTATGTAGTATCTCCTATGAAGTATCTCCTGCCTCTCCATTAGTATAGTAACCGCTCAGGACCTGTAACCTGTGAACCAGATGCCTCGGAGGGGAGGGAGAGATAAACAGAGAGGCCTCCGATAGTGTAGTAGTCAAAGCACAGGGAAAGTTTATTGAACAAAAGGAAAACCTGCGCTCACATTTAAAACAACAGTACAAGCAGTAAGATAAACAAACAGCGGCGTCTCAACGCCTGCCTACGTCACTCCAGGTGTACGCCGTCCACTCCCTATGCGTAACGACATCGTCACGTGTCTTCAACTGGGGAAGACACGTGACGGTGTCGTAACGCATAGGGAGTGGACGGCGTACACCTGGAGTAACGTAACAGGCGTTGAGACGCCGCTGTTTGTTTATCCTACTGCTTGTACTGTTGTTTTAAATGTGAGCGCAGGTTTTTCCTTTTGTTCAATAAACTTTCCTTGTGCTTTGACTACTACACTATCGGAGGCCTCTCTGTTTATCTCTCCCTCCCCTCCGAGGCATCTGGCTTCACAGGTTACAGGTCCTGAGCGGTTACTATACTAGTGGAGAGGCAGGAGATACTTCATAGGAGATATTACATAGAAGTGAGGCAGGAGAAAAGACTTGGTGGTGATGGAGGAGGTGGATGACAGGACAGGATTCCTTTATAGGCGTCTTTCATTCTATATTGAGGTGAGAGTTCTGAGAGCCCTTTGACGGATACCACACTCATCATTCCTTCCCACCCTCCTAGTGGACATTTAGCTCATACATTTTCAGTCTGCAATTTTATTTTGAGTTTGGCAACCTATTACTGCACGGTTTCATATGGATCACTTATTCACATTATATACTTTTATTACACTATATATTGTGTATACACTATATTTTATATCTTAATTTCACTTAATCTTTTTGTTTGGTAGTGTTAGTGTTAGCGCGTTCCTCCTTTTTATCATTTGTTGGCCCTTTTGCCTTCACTCTGTGGTCCAGCTCACCCCAAACCATCTCGATTGGGTTCAGGTCCGGTGACTGTGGAGGCCAGGTCACCTGGCGCAGCACCCCATCACTCTCCTTCTTGGTCAAATAGCACTTACACAGCCTGGAGGTGTGTTTGGGGTCATTGTCCTGTTGAAAAATAAATGATGGTCCAACTAAACGCAAACCGGATGGAATAGCATGCCACTGCAAGATGCTGTGGTAGCCATGCTGGTTCAGTATGCCTTCAATTTTGAATAAATCCCCAACAGTGTCACCAGAAAAGCACCCCCACACCATCACACCTCCTCCTCCATGCTTCACGGTGAGAACCAGGCATGTAGAGACCATCCGTTCACCTTTTCTGCGTCGCACAAAGACACGGTGGTTGGAACCAAAGATCTCAAATTTGGACTCATCAGACCAAAGCACAGATTTCCATTGGTCTAATGTCCATTCCTTGTGTTCTTTAGCCCAAACAAGTCTCTTCTGCTTGTTGCCTTTCTTTAGCAGTGGTTTCCTAGCAGATATTCTACCATGAAGGCCTGATTCACACAGTCTCCTCTTAACAGTTGTTCTAGAGATGTGTCTGCTGCAAAAGGTGGCTACTTTGAAGAACCTAGAATATGACATATATGTTCAGTTGTTTCACACTTTTTTGTTATGTATATAATTCCACATGTGTTAATTCATAGTTTTGATGCATTCAGTGTGACTCTACAATTTTCATAGTCATGAAAATAAAGAAAACTCTTGGAATGAGAAGGTGTGTCCAAACTTTTGGTCTGTACTGTGTATATATATATATTGTAGCAGAGCATCCCAGAGGGAGCCTTGGAAAGTCCTGTTCAGGGTTTATACCTCTCCCAGGCTCCTCTCTTACACGTTCAGGGATCTCTGATCCAGTTCAGGTGTTGGTCCTCTCTCCCAGGTGAATTTAAGCTCACCTGAGCAGACAGCCTTTTCTCTGCCTGGGAAACACAGATAGTGCTGATCTGTGAGAGAAAGCAAGGAGGTTGGTGGAAAACTGTTAAGCAGTTTGTGTTTAACCACTTAACCCCCGGACCATATTGCTGCCCAATGACCAGAACACTTTTTGTGTTTCGGCACTGCGTCGCTTTAACTAACAATTGCGCGGTCGTGCGACATGGTTCCCAAACAAAATTGGCGTCCTTTTTTCCCACAAATAGAGCTTTCTTTTGTTGGTATTTGATCATCTCTGCAGTTTTTATTTTTTGCGCTATAAACAAAAATAGAACGACAAATATATATAAAAAAAAAAAATTTCCTCAGTTTAGGCCGATACGTATTCTTCTACATATTTTTCGTAAAAAAAAATCATAATAAGCGTTTATTGATTGGTTTGCGCAAAAGTTATAGCGTTTACAAAATAGGGGGTAGTTTTATGGCATTTTTATTAATATTTTTTTTTACTAGTAATGGCGGCGATCAGCATTTTTTTTCAGTACTGGGACATTATGGCGGGCACTTCGGACACTTTTGACACATTTTTGGGACCATTGGCATTATTTTAGCGATCAATGCTATAAAAATGCATTGGATTACTATAAAAATGCCATTGGCAGTGAAGGGGTTAACACTAGGGGGCAGGGAAGGGGTTAAGTATTCTGGGTGTGTTCTAACTGTATGGGGGGTGGACTTACTAGGGGAAATCACTGATCTTCCATTCATACATTGTATGAACAGAAGATCAGCAATTCCCCGCGTTTCCCCGCTGACAGGACCGGGAGCTTTGTAACGAACGAGCGGGTGTGCCCGGCGGCGATCGCGCCCGCCGGGCACGCGCACAGGACTCGGGGGCGAGGGGGGGCGCACGGCCCCCTGGTGGCTGCTTAAAAGCGGACGTATAGCTACTGGCTCTCGCCCAGGAGAGCCGACCTGTCGCAGTAAAATGACAGCGGCAGGTCGGCAAGCAGTTAAGCTGATAGTGAGGGCATGTATATATATCGTATAGCTAGAGCCGAGACACGGCTAGGTTTTTGTTTAACTATTTTTGTTCTGTTTATTGTTTATGCACACTGTACAGCACCTGTAAATAGACTTTGTATATAGCACCAATAAACACCCCACTGTTTGTCACTTATCCTATGGACTTGGTATCTGTGCCTTCTCATCCCAGGGAGCTTTTGTACCTGCTACCTATCCCCAGGTTACAATATATAATTTTTTATTTATTTCAGACACCCTAGAGAATAAAACGGCGGTCATTGCAATACTTTGTCACACCATATTTGCACACAATCTTAAATTTTTTTTTTTTAAAACTACACTTCTTTGAGTTAAAAAATAAGAAAACAGTAAAGTTAGCCCAATTATTGTAAAAGGCAAAGTTAAACTGAGTAAATTGATACCCCAACATGTCATACTTCAAAATTGCGCCTGCGTGGAATGGCTGACAAACTTTGGCACTTAAAAATCCAATTGGCGACATTTAAAAATGTTTTGCGTTACAGAGGAGATCTAGAGATATATTTATTGCTCTCGTTCTAACAATCGCGGCAATTTTGTAAAAAATTTAATTTGGGTCATTTTTATTCCTATTATATGGAATGTAAACATCCCTTGTAATAAAAAAAAATCATGGCATCAAAAAGACCTCAGATCTCAACTTACACAAAAATGCAATAAAAAAATTATAATTTTTTTTTATACAAAATATATAGCCACCTTAGAGAGATCCCGGCTCCTCCCCTCTCAAAAAACACCGCCTTCCATCACAAGATTTAAACCTCATCCTCCCACCGGCCCCTCAGGTCTTCAAGAGTACCTCCGGCCAACTGGGGAGACACAAGAACACGTCATACAAAAACTTTTATCTTGCCTGAGGGTCTCATGTGATGAGTTCTCAGATATCCGATTAACCTGGGTGGGTACAGGTGCTGTTCTGAAAGACTCCCGGAAAAGGACGTTACCAGTAGGTGTGTAGAAAAATCCTTGGCTCTTCTTTCCTCCCTACAGGAGTTGAAAGAACAGGAGGTGGAAGTCCAGGTCCCAACCCTAGAGACAGGCAGAGGCTTCTATTCCCACATCTTTGTGGGCCGCAAGCCTTCGGGAAAATTCAGACTCATCCTGAACTTGAAGCCTCTGAATGTCTCAGTAACCTACAGGCGATTCCGTATGGACTCGATTTATTCGGTCAAAGCGCTGCTTCCACCAAACTGCTTCATGGCATTGATCGATCTGAAAGATACATATCTGCACATTTCTACAGCAGAGGACCACCAGAAGTTCCTCAGGCTGGCAGTAAAAACCGGAGAAGGGGTACTCCATCTTCAGTTAAGAGCTCTACCCTTTGGTCTATCATCTTCCCTCGCATCTTCACCAAAGTGAAGGTGGAAGTACTGGCGTTCCTGCGACTCAAGGGAGTCTCAGTAATTGCGTACCTAGATGACCTTCTCCTGTTTGCCCATTCTCAGGAGCAGTTGTCCTGGTATCTTCAGGTAGCAAGAGACATCCTGGAAAATTTGGGGTGGCACTTAAACCTGGAAAAGTCCAGCTTAGTCCCGTCCCAGAGAGTCACCTTCCTAGGCTATGTGTTGAATTCAACAATTCAGAGTCTTCCTTCCCCCTGAAAAGGTCTTGAAGTTAGACAAAGCAATGTTGCTTCTTCAGGGCAGCTGTATGGTTTCAGGAAAAAAAGACTATGCCAGCCTTGGGCTTACTGACACCAGGCTCCCGGCAGTTCAATGGGCGGGGCTGCATTTTCTCCCTCTTCAGCTGTTTATTCTGAGGGTCTGGGACCACAGTCAGGGGTCCTTGGATTCCCTGATTTTGGTACCAAGTCAGGTCAAAAGATCCCTCTGGTGGTGGAGAAAGGGAGAAAATATGTCACAGGGGCTCGAGTGGATCCTGCTGGTCTCTCGGATCATCTAGTTGCGACTCTCCTAAGCTGCAGGAAAAAGGAGTCGCAGGTTATCTATCTAAAAGTTTGGAAATGTTTCAATAGTTGGTGCTCAGGAGCTACACGGGAGTAAAACACTTACGCGTTTCGCTGATTTCAGCTATGATTAAGCACTTATAGTGCAAAACGCGTCAGCTGTTTTACTCCCGTGTAGTGTGCTGTGACTTGTAGTGCATTTTTCCTTTTTTAAATAAAGACAACCATCAAGGTTTTTTGGAGTGCGGCTCTCCATATTTTCTTGTTTCCATTTGTTGCCTTGTGCATTGCCAGCACCCTTGATCTCCTGAGACCATACTGATCATCAACACAATTCACCTGGAGCGGTAACTTTCTTTCTTTTAAGGGTTGACGGTATTATATACCTACTCCCTTAGTGGCCTTATGCACTGCTATATATTTTAGGGATATGATGTAGAGAAACCCCCAAACTCCTGTTTGTCTGGAGTGACGCCTGGGGTCTAATACTGATAATCCCTTGCATACAGCTGTGCACTGGAATCTCCTAGTGTATTGTATCTTTTCAAGTCTAGGGTACGGTCGCATGTTGTAATCCCTAGTAGCTCAACGCATCCCTTTATGTGAGCGAGAGATGATTTAGGAAACCCCCAAACTCCTGTATGTGTGGAGTGACGGCTGGGGTCCAATACTAAATTCTCACATACAGAGGTGCATTGAAATTCCTTGCTAGCCGCAGTTGTAGTTCACTTGCGTTCACCAGAGCTGTTACACTGGTTCTTCTTGGGCTGTTCAGGAGGGTAAAAAAAACGCCCCCCCTTGTCCTTTTCCCTTCTGTCCCCAAACTTTCTTTTGGTGATCTGTTTTAGGGGCTTTCGACCTCGAGCAAAGTCGGAACTTCTTTTTTGACTGTTCCCCAAACTTATTTTTAATGGGAAACGCCTTCTTCTTGTTGGCCGTCCGATCCAAGAGGGCCTCCAGAACAGGTCCAAACAATAAATCCCCTGTGAGAGGAATACCACAGAGCTTTACTTTGGATGCACTGTCCCCCTGCCATGTTTTTTTTTCCAAATATAAGTTTTTATTAGGGTTTTCTTTTTTAACAAAGCAAAAAGAAGAAATACAAAAAGACAGAATAACTGAGGTCACAATAGGCCATATCCCCAAGGTCATGTAGGTCATACAGTGAGAGTCATAATTTATCTGTAACAGAAAGTCTCTAGACTGTCGCCACAGGCACATAGCGAAACATAGTTCTCATATAACTAGATCATAATTGTTCCTGTTCCTGTGTGCTAGCACCCAGAGTAACATGGTACACAATCCGTCGCTCAGTTGATTAGGAGCATGTTCTAGTCGGATTTACCGTGTCTCCCTCCCCTACACGGCCCTCAAATACCTGCTTCTGAAACCATCAGTTAAGGAACCCAAAGATAAAGAAAGAGAAAGAAAGAATAGAAGGAGAAAGAAAAAAGTGTGGGGGGAAGGTCGTATTCAGCACGGGGGTGACGGATGCCCTACCACCGTCGCCTCACTATGGACGGCATCTGGCAATCCATCAAGAATTCAACAGGGATTTCCCTTCATCTGAGTATATGTATAGGTCCCATAACCTCCAGACCTTGGTGTGCTTAATTTCCTCTACTTTACGCAACCACAACCCCACAGGACGGAGGCGTGGTTTGTTTCCAGGTAGACCGAATACAAGGCTATGCGGCATTAAGAAGATGTCTCACAATGCATTTCTTGTAGGATCGTGCCGGGATGACGGAAGCGTGCAGCAGGAAGAACGCTGGGTCTTTTTGGATTGTGTGGTCAGTGAACTTTTGTGTGATCGCCTCTATGGTTGTCCAAAAATGCAGCAATAGTGGGCATGACCAAAAGACATGGAGAAGCGTTCCCACGTCTTTTAGACACCGCAAGCATTTATCTGTCGTGGTCGGGAAAACTTTATGCAAAAACTGAGGCGTATGGTACCACCTGGTTAAAATCTTATAGTTTGTTTCTTGGATTCTTGTGCAGATGGATGATTTTAATGAAAATCGTGGGATATTTTGTGTCTGTACGTCAGTGAATGTCTGTTTAAGATCCTGTCCCCAAGTTCGTAGAAACCTCAGGTCAGGTTGTGTCGGCGGGGTGTTGAGTAACAAATACGTTTTCGAGAGTACTTGAGGTAACACTCCTTCGTCCGTACAGTAGTGTTCAAATGTGGTCTGGTCATGGGTGAAATGTATAGGGTCTGGTATTGTGTGTATGAAGTGGTGTAGCCTTATAGCTTTCCAAAACAAAAATTGGAAGTCACCAGTCTCGCTTGACAGATTTTGGATTGATCTCCACCAGTCCCCATCAAGGAAGTGTAGAGCACAGTCTTTGCCTGCCGCCGCAAGTTCCCCATAGTCTGATCGAGACAGTCCGGGCGGAAACGCCGGATGGCCAAGAATTGGGAGTAGTGGGGACATCCTTGACGTCAAGAAGGCAGTGTTCACCACCGATGACCCCACGCGGAGCGTCGCACCTATGGTTGGGTGTTTCTTCATATCCGACGGGAGTTGGTCATAGCACCATAATGCTCCCTAGTGGAATATGTACCTGGTCGCGTTCTATTTGTGTCCACAGTTTGAATAGTATATGTCTGTTCCAGTCAATGATCCTCCTCAAGTGTACTGTGAGATAGTAGTTTTTTTATGTTTGGGAGGGCCAGTTCCCCGCACTGCTTTGGGAGAGTCAAGGATCGTATGCGCAGTCGTGGTTTCCTATGTGCCCATATGAATTTGGTAAAGAGGGATTGTACTTGTCTGAAGTATGGAGCGGGGATCCTAACTGGTAGTGCTTGAAACAAGTACAGGAATTTCAGGAGAATACACATCTTAAGAAAATTGCATCTCCCAAACCAGGAGTGGAGCGCCCCTTATTCCATTCCTCTAGCAGTCCTCTGGCTTTAGTCAGCATTGGGGGAGGTTAAGTTCAAATGTACGCGTCAAGTCCCTCAGGATACTTGTCGAAATTGATTTTTAAATTGGAGATTACCCCGTATCTTTTAAATTCCTTTAAGGAAGGGACACCACAGGGTTTGTGAGGGAAAATGAAAGGTCATCTGCATATGCCGAGATCTTGTACTGGCCCTGGTCTATCGTGATGCATGTTATGTCCGGGTCTTGTCGGATCGTGCACAGGAATGGCTCTAGAGCTAGGGCGAAGCGAAGGGGGGGGACAGCCGGCAGCCCTGCCTAGTGCCATTAGAGATGGTAAAGGGTTCAGAAAGAACTCCATTGGCTTTAACTTGGGCAGTCGGTACAGAATAAATATTGGAGATCCACTGCAGCATCTTGCTACCCAATACCACATGTCCAAGGACGGCGAGCATAAAATCCCAACTGACCCGGTCGAAAGCCTTTTCCGCATCTGTGCTGAGAAAAACTGTCAGGGACCTGCCACCTAAGAGTTAACACTGCAGACTGATTCCAATGATTGGCAACAGGCTGCCTTATTTAAACACCTCCGCAGCACTGTGTCTTCGCTGCCTGATCTGCAGTTCTTACCTGACTTCCTGTTCCTGTGATCTGACCTGTTTCCTGTGTTTGACCCAGCTTGTTTGACTACGTTTGATCTCTGTTATCCTGATCCCGGCCTGCCTTGTGACCACGCTGAGCTCTACACTGCTTGATTTCCCGTTGCCGAACTTGCCTGTATACTGAGCATTCTCTGCCTGTTGTTTATACCTATATCTGATCGTCTGTTACCAAACCCGGCTTGTCTGACTACGTATTTAGTGTCTCTCCAGCCAGTGCACCCACCAGCCTGCTTCCTGTTTCCTGCTGCACCCGCTGAACCGACAAGACCCAAGACGCACCAGGCACTCATACACCGCCAGGCTCTTGCAGCCACTGTCGCAACATCGGTGGCCCTTGAGCCGGGGTTGTACGAGAATCCTTCCCACTACACGTCAGGCTCATCTGGCAGGTACGTAACAAAAACACAGTGTTTTGAGCAGGGAGGCCCTATAGATTAGGTTAAGTGCCTTGGTAGTATTATCTCTGGCTTCCCTAGAGGGGACAAAGCCCACTTGGTCTAAGTGTAGAAGGTCTGTTATGTGTTGGGACAATCTATTGGGCAGAATTTTAGTAAAAAACTTAAGATCTATATTCAGGAGGGATATAGGTCTGTAACTGCCGCAAGCGGCGGGGTCTTTTCCTTCCTTAGGAATGAGGGAGATGTGGCCCCTCAGGGTCTCTCTTTGGAAGTGTCCTCCCTCCGCAAGGTTGTTAAATAGATTGATCATGTGTGGTCCCAGTTGTGGCAAGAGGGTTCGATAATATTGTAGAGTAAAGCTGTCTGGGCCCGGTGCCTTACCCCGTTTCATTCCCTTAATGGCCCCCTGCAGTTCCACCAACGTAATGGGTTCCTCCAGAGCAGCCTCAGCCTCCTGGGGATGTCCGATTGGGTCAGATAGTCTCTCACCTCCGTGTCACTAGTGTGTTGTTTCTGGAGGTTGTATAGTGAGGAATAGAATTCCCGTGCAATTTGGGTGGGCATGACCTTCCTTTGTCCCGAGGATGAGATAATGTGGGGTATATACGCTTGTCGTCTCTGCTGTTTAACTGCATTAGCCAGCAACTTCCCACACTTGTTACCCGATTTGTAGGATAGCTTCCTACAGAACTGTAGAGCAGCCTTGGCTTTGTACCGTAGAAGGTCAACTGTTTGTCTTCTAACAGTCATAAGTTCCTTTCCACTAAAGAGGTAGGGTTATGTTTATGTTTTGCCTCGAGATCTCAAATCTCCCGGTCTCGTTTGATACGCGCACCGTGTTTGATCAAGACGCCACTTATCACGGACTTATGAGCTTCCCACAGTGTGTCTGGGTCACAGTCTTTAACGTCATTGAGTCGGAAGTATTGCGTCAGTTCAGACTTCACGTCCGTCAGTACATTAGCATCTTGTAATAGGCTTTCAGTCAGCATTCAGAATCGTGTGCGGGACGTCGAGGCTCGCGAGAGGGAGTAACGCATGGTGATGGGTGAGAGGTCTGACCAAGTGATATTCCCTATCACTGGGTCCTGTGCCGCCTCCAGGTTGCGGTGCGGTATCAGGAAATAATCAATACGCGAGTATGTCTTGTGAGGGGGTGAGAAGAATGTGCAATCCCTTTCTCCCGAGTGGTGAAGTCTCCATATGTCCAGCAATTGGGCATTATGCAGATCTCTTGAAATGTTCCTCCTGCACACTGGGCCTCAGAGAGGCGGCCCCAGAGGAAGTGTCTACAGCAGTACATTAAAATCGCCTCCCAAAATCAGATGGCCCCCTGTGAAGTCCATCAGAAGGGACAATGTGTTATGTATAAAGACATCTTGTCTGTCATTTTGGGGCGTAGACAGTGGCCAACGTCACTAGCACGTCCCCAATTAGTCCCTTAAGAAACACGTACGGACCCTCTGGATCTATTCTAGAGGCACAGCGAGTCCAGGGTACCCTTCTTGCCAGAAGTATAGACACTCCTTTAAATTTATGTGTGGGGTTTGTAGCGTTGTAAGTGAAGGGAAAGTATCGATTTTTCAGACAAGGTGGAGAGCCTGTCTTGAAGTGGGTCTCCTGGACAAATGCTATATCCGCTCTGGCCCTTTTAAGGTCATTCAGGAGCATACGGCATTTTTGGAGTACATTCAACCACTTGGCGTTCAGCAAGAAAAAAGTAACGTGATCCATCAAGCCTGTGCCGGGGGGGGGGGAGGAGTGGAAAGGAGAAGGAATGTGAAGTAACTTAGCAATAAAAACAAAAAACAAAAAGGGGTAATACAGAAAGGAGAGCAAGATTAGCTCAGAAGAGAGTAAGGCGAGCGAAAGGTGCTCACCACTATCCTATTCACCATTGATTGTCAATATACCGTAGTGCAATATTTTGCAGTGAAGCACACTCCAGGTATCCCCGGGTGCGGTGCTTCGACCTAGTGGGGGAGGAGGCGAGACTCAACCGGGAGAATATTCCCGACCCCGTCCAGACCCCCAACCCTAAGGCATAACTTGGGCATGTACTTTAACAAATCCTGAAACAAAAAACAAACAAGGTAAAGCCAAACCCACAGAACAAGACAAATAAATCAACAGGTAAATCAGCAGACAATATCTTAACATTCTCAGGGGAACCATGCACTTCCCCACATCTAAGGCTCGAATAGTGTAGTTTCTGTTGCAACCTTCAAGTCATGCGACATGCGGTATAAACATGGACCCCTTGATCCCTCACTTGGCCACATGATCAAGTCGGGGCTCTCGAGGGCCCTTGGTGCCTCCTCCAGTGTTCCTGTCCCAGACCCCACAGTCTCCCAAAAATGAGACCTGGATTCGCCGTACTTCCCGGCAACAGTGTCTGCCCATCGGACCCGACGCCAGCTGTGTAAAGTCCATGCATGAGGGAGAGTTAGTCCTGCCTATTGGAGTCTTGGGAGGGGACCTGGGGGGGGGGGACAGGGCAAAATAAGGTCAATGACCCCCAGCAGGTGTCCACCCCAATTCTCCATCATCACTCGAAGACCACCACCCAAACATCCCACCCACCTCAGGAGTCTGAGCCATAGCTCCAGGGATCGTGCGCAGACAAAGCTTCAGGACGTCTCCATCTGAGGAAGGCCCCATTGACAAATTGGGGGGCGCCAGTGGGACCTGACCACAAAACAAAAAACAGAGGGCGGAGGGGGAAAAGTGAAAATGAGTGTTTGGACTAAGGCACTAAAAGCAAGAGATGTGTGTGCATGGTCTCACCAGAGTGTCTGCCACCACCCTGGAATCCTCCGGAGGTGTAACACAGGATCTCTGTCTGCTCCTCTGTGGCCGCGGAGAGCGGGCTCTTCTCTGACTCGGGCTGCCTGGAAAAGCTTGGGAGAGCCTGTAGCCAGTCTGGGACGTCAACCGGGTCTGTCTCCAAAAAGGCAAACCGTGCTAGGAGATCTGAATGAGAGCGCAGAGTGAAGTATTGTAGGTGTTTCTTAAAGGTCACTGCTATGGGGAAGCCCCATCTGTAAGTAATTCCGGAATGTTGGACGACCTCCAGGACAGGTTTTAGCATAGCCCTCCTCTGCAAAGTGGCTCAGGATAGATCTGGCAGAATGTGAATACTAGCCCCATCAAAGTCAGTGTCTCTCACCTTCCATGCCTTCCGCAAGACAAGCTCTTTATGTGCGTATTGATGGATCCTGCAGACCACATCTCTGGGGCGATTTGGATCCGTAGGTCTGGGTCCCCTGCCATGTTTTAAGCCACAAGGCTCTCCTTGCTGAATTGGACAGGGCTGCGGATCTTGCGGACATACGCACAGATTCCGCTGAAGCATCCGCCAGATAAGCCACCCCTTTAAGCAGCAGGGGAAAAGAAGTTCCACACTTTTATATAACATGAGAAATGTGTGGTTTAACAAGTTCCACACTTTTATATAACATGAGAAATGTGTGGTTTAACAAGTTCCACACTTTTATATAACCTGAGAAATGTGTGGTTTAACAAGTTCCACACTTCTATATAACCTGAGAAATGTGTGGTTTAACAAGTTCCACACTCTCAGGCCATACTTCTTTTTACCCACTAGAGGGTTGTAGAGAATACTCTCATTCCCCTGTGATTTTAAATAAATGAACACTGTTTATGAATACTATTAACAGTGCTATGTGCAATCCAGGTTTATTCCTTTTTAATGTATTAGCTGTATACATGAATAGGCTCAACTATTTTTGTAAGTGACAGACAGCTTAATGCTTGTTAATGTTTTTTATGTTTTTATTATATTGTTTAATTACATTGATGTCTGTAGGGCGGATGTCGGGTGATTGTTTATTTTCTCCTCTTCCCTGCTGAGGTTGGAGAGTGGGAGGGACGATTACTGAGCATATTTCCTGCTTCTTTTTCCCTGCCTTTCCGCCCTACATCCGCACCGCATTGGTGCTTGTAATCAAAGGGGGTTGTCCCCTATTGGTTCTAACCACTTGAGGGCGAGGCTTGGTTGCCGCTCTGTGGTTACAAAAGGTGATGGTTCAGTGCGTCGCCCGTGCCCTTTGAGAACGATCGTATTGATCGAAACTAGTCAGGGCGGAGCCACGCACTGACATCACCGTGTCCAGAAGTGACCCCGTAAGCACGGGCGCACGTTCGTTTTGTTTGCTATATTTTGTTTTACTTTGACTGGATGTAATGCCTTTGTATTTTGGACTTTATGAAGTGCATCTAGTGTATACTCTTACAATTTTAATAAAACCCGGATAATTACGGTACTTCACTATTTGAGTCCCCCTTTTTTTCTGGGTCTCCAACTGGATCCTTTGGAGCTGTGCAACCAGCTTAGGACCTGGAAAGGAGTTTTGGGATCCACACCTATCAAAACGAGGACCAGCTGAATGCAGAGGAGTGCTGCAGTTCCCCCCCCCCTCCCTTCTGGGATCGAGTGGATCTATATGCTTTACTAGCTGGGAATCTGGTAAGAGTTTATTACCTACCCCTCTCCTGGTGGATCTTTTCTATTCTATCCAAACCTGACTGGTGGTGGAATCCCTTTCATCTTGGCTTTTTCCCCCCTTCAACATACATCCATGGAGTTGATACTTTGATGGGGACATTATGTTTAAGAAGTCACAGATTTTTTTGGACTGAATGTTTTTTTTTTTATGATTATTATTATTATTATTTTTTTCACACAGTCATAAATTCAATTTATTTTTGTTGTCTCACTAGAAGGTTTTCCTTACCTTCTTTCCCTAGAGTTTAATATATTTCTTATATTTAATATTATTTATTTATTTAATTATTTTTTAACACTTTGTTCACCACATGGTATGACTAGCGCAATTTTTTCTCCAATGTTTTCTGCTTCAATATATGCCTTTATTTGAGTAAGCCAGTACTCCATATTGCGAGCCACCTCAGTGGCTGCCATAGCGTGTTTAACCACTTGCTTACTGGGCACATATACCCCCCTCCTGACCAGGTGAAATTTAGCTTCCGGCACTGCGTCGCTTTAACTGACAATTGCGCAGTCGTGCGACGTGGCTCCCAAACAAAATTGACGTCCTTTTTTCCCCCTCAAGTAGAGGTTTCTTTTGGTGGTATTTGATCACCTCTGTGTTTTTTATTTTTTGCGCTATAAACAAAAAAGAGCGACAATTTTGAAAAAAAAATACAATATTTTTTACTTGTTGTTATAATAAATAGCCTAATTTAAAAGTCTCAGTCTAGGCCGATACGTATTCTTCTACATATTTTTGGTATAAAAAAAAAAAAATCGCAATAAGTGACTGGTTTGCGCAAAAGTTATAGCGCCTACACAATAGGGGACAGAATTATTAATTTTTTATTATTTATTTTTTTACTAGTAATGGTGGCGATCTGCGATTTTTATTGGGACTGCGACATTATGGCTGACACATCAGACACTTTTGACACATTTTTGGCACCATTCACATTTATACTGCGATCAGTGCTATAAATATGCACTAATTACTGTATAAATGTGACTGGCATTGAAGGGGTTAACACTAGGAGGTGTTCTAACTGTGGGGGAGGGGGACTGACTGGGGAGGTGATCGATCTGTGTCCCTATGTACAAGGGATACAGATCGATCTCCTCTCTCCCTGACAGGACGCCGTCTCTGTGTGAGCCGGCAATAAGAGATCATCTCATATGTTTACATTTGAGATCATCTCTCATTGGCCGCACAGATCGAGCTGTAAATAGCCGCTGTGATTGGCTATTTACCGCGATCGGTGATTGGCTGTGTCTCGGGAGCGTGCGCGGGGAACGAGGAAAGGGGCGGCCGTAAAAAGACAGAGAAGTAAAGCCACCCTGCGGCCGTATAAAGTCGTACGGCCGTCGGGAAGTGGTTAAGGTTCCCCTGTGACGAGTCCCAGGACTTCTTCAAAAGTGAATCCATCCTCTTATCCATGGGGCTCAGAAAGCACCCCCATGTCCTCGAAAGCCAGATCCGTGTGTCTGGAAACCTGGGAAAAGGCAGCGTCTAGTCTAGGAGACTTATTCCAGGCAAGAGTTTCCTCCTCCGCAAAGGGAAACCTTTTTTTTAACTCCTTTGAGAAGAAAGGTTTCCTTTCAGGATCTTGCCATTCTTTCTTGATGGCATCGACCAAAACATCATGGACTGGAAACACCCTCTTCTGTTCCCCCAAGCCCCTGTACATCTGATCGTGCAGTGACAACGCCTTCTTTTCCTCCTGAATGCTTAAAGTAGTGTGGATGGCTCCAAAGAGATCCTCCACCTCCTCAAGGGAAAGTTTGTACCGCAAAGTTTTTGTGGACTCCCCGTCCACCCCCTCTGTATCTGATTCTCCCCGAGAATCTGAAACGGCACTGCCTGCTTCTTCCTCAATTTCCTCTCCAGAACCTTCCGGCTTCTCACCACTACTAGGGAGAACCTCCGTTAGGCTGGGTTCACACTACGATTTTCTATACAGTTTTTGGATACGTTTAAAAAAAAAAAAACGTATGTAACCGTACAGAAAACCGTGGCCATAGACTTTAAATTAAAAACCGTATTTGCCATAAATCATACGGTTGTATCCGGTTTTCAAACCATACGGTTTTTAACTTTTTTTTTCCTGGAAAAAAAACATGGTCTACCACGGTTTTTGGTCCGGTTCAAAAACCGTATTTCAACCGTATACGGTTATTTTAACATAGGACTCTATGAGAACTGTATGTCGTTGCGGTTCTGTCCATTTTTTTCTATACGGTTGTTACCTTGCTTCCCTTGAAATTTCAGTAGAACAACTGAAACTTTATTGAAAAAATAAATAAAAATTCCGTTTAAAAAAACGGATGCAACCGTATAGCATACGGTTGAGTACGGTTGGGTCCGTTTTTTAGAATACGTTTTTTTAAAAAAAAACTGTATCCAAAAACTGTATAGAAAATCGTAGTGTGAACCCAGCCTTAGCTTGGGTGAAACACATTGCTGCGCTAGTGGAGGGTTGCTCTGGGGCTGGGGCACCTGAAAACTAGAAAACAGGGCCTGAAAAGATTGAAAGCTCCCTAACCACCGCCGCCAGATCAACACCCTGCTCTGCTGCATGCTCTCTAACTAGCCCCTCAATACACTCCCTACAGAGTGCCTTGGTCCAGGAAACTCCCATAGTGGTTCTGCATAAGGGACACTTCTTCTTAGACCCATAGGACGATTTATTTGTGGCTTTCTGAAATACAGAGAGAGAGACAGCAGCATAAGCTAGAGCCCACCAACGCTACACTATCAAGGATCACCGGGAGTGCCCCCCACCCAGGACCAACCACCACCAGGGTCCTATATGCACCCCTCTCCCCACCGACCACCAGGAAGGAAACAACACCCAGAGTCTGAAGTGACGCTTCGGAAGCAGGGCTCTTGAGACCAGCAGTAAAGACCTCCGGTGAAGGGCCCCCTGAGCGGTCGGCAGACAGCAGCCTCTCTACAGACGTGGAACCTCTTCCTCAACTCCTTCCCCAAGCAGCAGGATCAAGAAGGGAGGTAGAGGTGAGAGCCGTGAGAAATATACTGCTACTGTTCGTCCTGCAAAAGTCTCTAGGTGCACCAAAAAAAACTGCATTTTAAAAGAAAACCTGGTAAAAGGAATAACATAACCCCGATCCCTAAAGAAGGATAAATAATTCTTGTGAATGAACTGTGTGCTTAATCTGTATGATCTGCATAACTGCACTTAAACTCAAAGGGACAGACCTTCTCTAGGGCAGTGTTATTCAACTCCAGTCCTCAAGGCACACCAACAGGTCATGTTTTCAGGCTTTCCATTATTTTGCACAGGTGATTTGATCAGTTTCACTGCCTTAGTAATCACCACAGCCATTTAATCTGAGGGAAATCCTGAAAACTTGACCTGTTGGTGTGCCTTGAGGACTGGAGTTGAAAAACACTGCTCTAGGGAATATTGGTATTCAATTTTTTTTTGAAACCATTGAGGCTATATACGATACTCTAACTTTGTGATCCCTAATATCTGTATGCACTCCAAAGGAAAGTTGAACATCCCTGAAGCTCAGGGAAGTAACTAGTAAAAGCATCTGCTAAAACCCATTTGTTCTATACTTAGCCCCTATTGCCGGCCAAAGACTAATACCTAGTATATGGTAAAGGAGTCAAATTGTGACCCTTTGCTTGCTGCAATCTACGGAGGGAGCAGATAACCATACTCTGCTGGCTTACAATTTTCCGGGCTTCTTGTTATATACACATTTAACCTAAGGGTAAGAAGGTGAATAAGGCCCCTAAAAATACTCAGGGAGGGGGCACAGGCCGTAATACAATAAAGTCCTACCCAGTGACTGAAGGGACAGATCAGACATCGGATAGCCCCAGTAAAAAAAAATTCCCGGGAAATGGAAAGGACAAAAATAAAAGTTAATAAGGATCGATCTCCAGAAGTGAAAGGTCAGAGTAAAGTCCAGAAGACCCCTAAAAGACAACAATATAGCCTATCCCCTGAGGACATACAAGCCCCACCAACAAAGCAAGATATGACGGATATGATAGATATATCACATCACGTTTTGAACGAACAATTAAGGGTGAAATGGGTGCAACGAGAAGGGACATACAGAGTGTATTACAGAGAGTGGAAGGGATAGAAGAACAAGTGAAGGAGCATAAAAATGCAATGACAGAATTAAGAGATAGAGTCAATATGGATTGGATAGAAATAAGAAATGCCTGCTATAAACTCCAGGATCAAGAAAATCATAGTAGAAGAAAAATTCTCTGTGTAAGGGGACTCCCTAAAAAAGTTAAAGATTCAGAATTGGGAGAGGTGTTGCAAGAGACATTTAATATGGCCCTAAAACGTGAAGTAACAGCACCGATGCAGTTTGAATGGGTACATAGAATACAAAGGCTATATGGCACCCATAGAGATCTACCAAGGGACACTATAGTGAGATTCCAAGAATATGAACAAAAAGAGCAAGTATCCCAAAGTACAAGGAACGCTGTGCCTATGGAATATAAGGGAGTTAAATTACTTATACTCTCAGATCTGTCGCCAGAGACTTTAGCACGTAAAAGGGCATTGAAGCCATTAACCAGTCACCTACAGGTAAAAGACATTCCTTATAGATGGGGCTTCCCAGCCTGCTTATCGGCTAAGAACCAGGGGGTCTCAGCCTATGTTCATTTCCCGGAAGATATAAAATAATTTTGTAATAGACTGAATATACAATTTAAGTAGCTTATTGGGAAAATAGACCACTGGCCTGGAGAAGGTGGAGAGACCAGGACTGGAATAGGGCATAGACTATTAAGCCCACCATGGGGCTTAAGGAATTCTCTTGAGATGAGGAGGTGGGGAGGAGAGGGAGTGGAAAGATGGTAGATAGTGGTTAACGATTATCTAAGAATGTTTCTATATGGTCTACTAAGGGGGGAGGAGGGGGGAGGTTTGCTTGTTTTACTCCTCTCCCCTCCCCTCCTCCCCCCCCCCCCCCCTGTGTGTATGTTTTTTTTATTTTATTTTTTTAGAGAGAGAATCAACGGAATTCACCTGGGGAGGGGGGAAACATGGAGCTAATATGCCCGCCCTTAGACAGGAAGCCAACCCTAATTTGGAGGACGGGGTCCCGGAGAATGGGTGGTTATACTAGACACCCGGAGGAAAGGCCCATTCGGCAAGTTGCCTGGTTGGGCGCAGACCGAGGGAGTCTTAACATTGAGGTACAATGTGTAAGGGGGAGGGGGAGAGGGAGGGGGGTATATGTGGTCTTAATGTATTGTGTATAGGGTGTTTAAGCCAAGCTCTGATGTTTTAAGCTTGATATCGAGCCGGGAGCAATACTTGTCTTTTCTATACTCTAAAAGAGGATCCAAGGTCTCTTGTATCCTGTAGATGTCTGATACGTTGCTCTCTGTATAGGATAAAAGTAAAATATAGAAAATGGCTGCATTAAAAATCGTCACGTACAATGTACGAGGGTTAAACAGCCCAAATAAGCGATATCAGATATTGCAGGAGATGAAGAGACTCTCTGCTAAAATAGTGTTTCTACAAGAAACCCATTTAAAAGGTGACATCTAAGACTAGATTGAACTCAAAAGATTTTCCTATATGGATCCATAGCTACTCCCCTAATAAAAGATCAACGGGAACTGCAATAGGGTTTGATAGGAATGCACGGTTTATTCTAGAAGCCACAGAAATAGATCCTGAAGGAAGATATCTATTTGTTAAAGGCTCTTTATTCAACATGAAATATACATTGGTAAATGTGTATTGTCCTAAAATAAGGCTGGCAGTGTATTTGAGAAAAATTCTGAATAAACTGGAGGGATTTAGAGAGGGCAGGGTGATATTAGCAGGTGATTTTAACTTTGTCTTTGACCCAATATTAGATACCCAACCTGTCTCATTGAGGTCAGAGGGCAAATATCTTAGAGTGATCAAACATAAATTATATCAAATGCACTTAGTAGAGGCTTGGAGAATTCTACATCCAAGAGACAAGGACTTTACATATTTTTCATCGGTGCATAGGTCATATTCAAGAATTGATCATATCCTGCTGGATCATCGGCTGCTTAAGGGATTGAGAAGGGTAGATATAAAATCAATAACGCTCTCTTGACCATGCCCCAGTGGAGATGTCCCTGGATATAGGGGAAATCCCGGCGGGACAGAGAACATGGAGATTAGATGAATCCCTCTTAAATAACACCAAGATAGCCGATGATTTAGAAAAGGAAATGTGTCTCTTCTTTAAAGAAAATTACATAGAAAATGTAGCCCCATCGACGTTATAGGAAACACATAAGGTGTACATAAGAGGGAGGTTGATAGCAGAAAAGGCAGAGAAAATCAGACAGGCTCAGAAACAAACTTTATTAGAAGAAATTCAGGGCCTTGAACAGACACATAAAGAATCACAGGAAGAACAAGTCTTAGAGCCCTTTCACACTGAAGCGTTTTTACAGCGTTTTAGCCTTAAAAATAGCGCTCTTAAAACGCTCATAAAATGCTCTCCATGCATCTTAATGGACCTTTTCACACTGAGTCCTGCAAGCGCTGTAAAAACGCCTTACCCTTTCACACTGAGGCGTTGAGAAAGGTCCTGCAAGCAGCAGCTTTTGGGCGCTGAAAAAAACGCTCCAAATAGCCCCTCTACATTGAAATGAATTGAAAGAGCTGTAAAAACGCCTTACCCTTTCACACTGAGGCGTTGAACTGGCGGGGCGCTGAGAAAAGTCCTGCAAGCAGCATCTTTGGAGCAGCTTTTGGGCGCTAAAAAAAACGCTCCAAAAACGACCCTCTCCATTTAAATAAATTGAAAAGCGCTGTAAAAACGCCTTACCCTTTCACACTGAGGCGTTGAG
Source organism: Rana kukunoris (assembly GCA_029574335.1). Classification (NCBI taxonomy): domain Eukaryota; kingdom Metazoa; phylum Chordata; class Amphibia; order Anura; family Ranidae; genus Rana; species Rana kukunoris. Next base: position 367,144,465 of record CM056050.1, read on the forward strand.
AAAAGTCCTGCAAGCAGCATCTTTGGAGCGCTGAAAAAAACGCTCCAAAAACGCCCCTCTCCATTTAAATTAATTGAAAAGCGCTGTAAAAACGCCTTACCCTTTCACACTGAGGCGCTGCTAAAACGCCCTAAAACTTTAGCGTCTTAGCGGTGCTTTACCAGCACATTGGGATTGCAGATGAGGCTTCGCTCGAATAACGCTGTAATAACGCTCGAAAAACGCTGTAAAAACGCTCGAAAAACGCCCCAGTGTGAAAGGGGCCTTAAAGTTACTAATTAGGAAGATAGATGAGCGTCGGGATTTATTGGAACAGGAAACTAAATGGGTATTTAATAATATGAACAATAAATTCTATGCTTTGGGGAATAAACCTGGGAGATTTTTAGCAAGGGCTATAAAACCCAGAAACACACAGAATTCCATCTTGAAAATAAAAGATAAAGAGACATTCTACTAAAGAGAACTAAAATATTTCAAGAGTACTATCACAATGTATATAAGGTTAATAAAGAGCAAGGTACAAAAAAGAAAATTAAACAATATCTAGAAAGGGTTAAGATCCCGGACCTGGCAGAGGAAGTGATTAGTAACTTGGAGAAGGAGATAACAAAAGAGGAAATAAGCCAAACGATTAGGAACATTAAAATGGGAAAGAGCCCTGGCCCAGATGGGTATACTTCATTATACTATAAGATATGGGGAGATCCGTGTACCATTCTTCCAGGAGTATATGAACTCCATTGGGGAGGCATGATAATGCGTGAAGAAGCTCTGGGTGCCCACATAACTCTGATAGGGAAGGAAGATAAGGACCCTTCATTATGTGCCAGCTATAGGCCTATATCTTTGATTAACGTTGATATAAAGATATATTCAAAAATTATGTCTAAGAGAATAAGACCTCTCCTGTCAGGGCTGATAGAAAATGATCAGGCGGGGTTCATACCTGGGAGGGAAACGAGAGACAATGTCCTAAGAGCGCTATTTCTGATACAAAAAGGCTAAAAAGAGTAAAGAACCAGTACTGTTTCTGTCATTAGACGCCGAAAAGGCGTTTGACAGGCTGGATTGGGAATTTATGTTAGCAACCCTGTCACATGTAGGATTAGGTCCGAATATGCTTAGATGGATATGGGCACTGTACTCAAATCCCTTGGCTCAGGTGAGGGTGAATGGTACCACTTTTTAATGGGACCCGTCAGGGATGCCCGCGATCCCCCCTTTTGTTTGTCCCCTCACTAGAGCCGTTATAAGAAACAATACGGATGAATCAGGAAATAGAAGGAATAAAGGTGGGTGGGAGGGAGCACAAGATATCTGCGTTCACAGACGATATGATGCTCTATGTATCAAATCCTAGGCAGACGCTACCAAATTTAAAAACTGATAAAAGAAAAACGGAGATACTGAGTATGTCGTTGAGCCTGAAAGAACGCAGGGATCTTGAGGCTCTCTATCCATTCATGTGGAAACAGAGGAGGATGAAATACCTAGGTATTTTCCTGTCTAATACAGAAAGATAAGGTGAGAATTCTATTGCGCTACTGCGAGTGTTGGAATGTGGCAAATAGCAAGAGTGGATATATGTGAACTAAAGCCGCTGTATCTAAAGGTAACACAACCGCTAATGGATAAATAATATAAAGTGATAAGCGCTAAAGTGTATGTGTAAAAGTGCACAATATAAATACAGAAAAATAAAGTATTAAATCAAATAAGACAAAGTGCTGTTCTGGTGTGTGACAGAGCAGACTGTCACACTGAATGTGAACTGAGCCCACAAGGAGTGTGGGTTGGTGAACAGTGATGACAGTGATGAGAGTCTATGGTGGAAAACAGAGGAGATGGGTCAGAGGTGGCTGAAGGGTCTTCTATAGAGGGTGAGCACATTCGATATTCGGTCTCATATTGCCCTTACCTTAGAATGATGGCAACAATGCAACAGGTGGGCAATGCTGGTTCCTTCTCTTGTTGTGTCTGCTAGGCTCTTTGGTGCTGTGCTTTTTTGGATGGTCATCTGAGATGTAGATCCTGAAATCTAGCAGCTCATGAACGCAGGTCAGAGCGTGGGATAAAAATGACACCAAAATAGTGAAGCCCGTATAAAAAGAGGGGGGTTTAATGAAAAAATAAGCCTCTTGCATGCATAACACGATAAAAAACGCCAAACAGTAACTGATGTGGTGACAGGGCACGGCGAATACAAACGCCGTCTTACGTCTGCTAGCCTCCGGCTGACTGAGTGTCACGTGGTCGCACTTCCTACGTCGTTACGTCACGGTCTCGTGACTGCTTCAGGGAATATCCAATATATATAAGATATTGACACCCATGAGAGAACCAGAGGCACTGAAAATAGTAGAAAGTTGGGAACTAGAAATGAATCAAACCATATCTACAGATAAGAAGAGACGGGTATTAGATTATGTTCACTCCACATCAATGGATGCAAAAGTAAAAGAGATCAACTATAAGTTTCTTACTAAATGGTATTATGTCCCAACAAAACTTCATAGAATAAATAGCGAAGAATCACCCTTATGCTGAAGAGAATGTGGGATGGAGGGAACCCATGCCCATATATGGTGGCAATGGTCCCTAATACAAGTTTACTGGAGAGAGATATTGGTTCTGATAAAGAAGATAAGTGGATTGGAGGTGAGACAGGACCCCTAGGATTGTCTGTTTCATAATACAGGGATGGCAGAGGCTCTTTGGTTCCATACCTACTGAACGGAGCTAAGGCACTAATACCAAGGAATTCCCTGCCTTCCCCTTCTATGTCCCCCCCCCTCTCCCCCTTTCTTGTTTCCCCCCCCCTTTTTTTTTTGTTCCCTTTTTGGTATAGGAACATATAAATAATACACTTATACATTAGATAAAATCTCCTAGCTAATACCAGGAACTTATTTTTTATGTTTAATACCTTTATTTCTCTTTAGACATAAATCGCTATGCACTGGCCTTTGGGAAAATGGGGTCTTCAGAACTCTAGATCTTGAAACACATGTTTCACGTAAAACATTTTTCTTGGTATAGGAACACATAAATTATACACTTATATTAGATAAAACTTCCTAGTAAAAACTAGGAAATTATTATTATTATTATTATTATTTTTTTTTATATGTTTAGACACAAATCACTATGCACTTGGCGTTGTGGAGAGTAGGGTCTTCAGTACCCTAGATCTCGAAACACAAAGTATGGATCTCCCCCTTTTTTATTTTTTGATTGATAAATTAGTATAAAAAGGGAATTTATTCCCCCTTTATTTTTCTTCTTTATTTTTCACGTGCACTTGTGGCATTATGCACCTGCACTTAAAGAATAACGTTTTGGGATAGATAGATCTTAAAACGCATGATGATATAGATATCTCTTTCCCTCTCCACCCCCCCTTTTTTTTTTTTTTTAAGAAACACATAAATTATACACTTATATTAGATAAAATCTCCTAGTAAAAACTAGGGGCCAGAATCACAGAGCGATTACGCCGGCGTTACAGGAGATGCGCGGCGTAAGTCTAAATTTGCGCATGCGTTTCGATGCGCCGCATCCCCAAAACGAGATACGCAAGAAATCTACTTTTTTTTGTCCGGCGTAATTTCGATAGACAGGCGCATCCGTCCACGCAAAACTGCGCTAGACACACCATTGATTTGCTATTCAAATATGCTAATGAGGGAGTTACGGGGATCCACAAAAGAACGTTGTTGCAGCGCAGGCTACGCGCTGTGCGCAACAGCTGCACGGCCTGTCTAAAATTAGACCATATAAAAGGTGGTATAAAATTAGACAATTCGTCTACATGTCAGAGAAAGCAACACTGTTAGTGAGGAGCTGAGCAGTCACACGTGTTGCACAACAATCTGTATGCCAACATGCCAGGGACATCCTTGCTCATAGCTATACTACTGACTTTAGAGGAGCAAAGGAGGAGGAGGGCACGGAGAGGATATAGGATATACCGCACCCGCATAGACCTCTTTGGCATGAGTGATTCTGAGGTGTATCTCATGCCATCCTGGAATTAACCACAACCTTGCAGGAGGACATCACCAGCCCAACACACCGCTCACATGCAGTGCAGCCACTGGTGAAGGTCATGGCAACACTCCATTTCCTTGCCAGTGGCTCTTTTCAGCGTACAAGTGGAGTGGTGGCTGGGATGTCTCAATCCTCCATGAGCAGATGTGTGCACCAGGTTGTCCCTGCAATCCTCAGACGCATGGCCAACCAAATCATCAAACCCACCACTGAGGACCTTCGGCTGAAGGCAATGACAGATTTCTACAGAATTGCCAGATTCCCACGCACCGTGGGGGCCATTGATTGCACACATGTGGCACTCCAGCCCCCCCATGAGACAGAGCACATATACCGCAATCGGAAGCATTGGCATTCCATCAACCTACAGGTGATAGTCGATGCCCAAGGCCTCATATGGCACGTCCGTGCCAAACACCCCGGATCCAGCCATGACAGCTACATCTACAATCAGAGCCCCATCCGAATGGAATTCGAACAGAACGTGTATGGGGACACCTGGCTCGTTGGTGAGTGACATGGGTGGCAGGCATGACTGCCCCCCCCCCCCATGATGCACACATCACAAGGGGCACATGCATGACTAACATCCTCCTGTCTTTTCCCTTACAGGTGAGTCTGAATATGCACTGGGACCCCATCTCATGACTCCTATCTGGAACCCCCAAACCCCAGGAGAGGAAAGATACAATGAAGCCCACGCCCAAACACATGCAGTGGTGGAGCGCACCTTTGGCCTCCTGAAGTCAGACAATCCCCCCCCCCCCCTAACCGAGGCTACCCCGTCTTCTGAGGGAAGAGCAGCCAGGAGACAGCTCACATTAGGCATCTTTGCACGTTAAACACACACATTAATCATGGCACAATGAGAATGCATGCATGCACACCACTGTGGTCCCTAGCACAGACACATCACATCCTCATCACATTGGATTGGATTGGCACCAGCCCACCATGCTTGTGAGCAGCAACGCCACGCCACGGCTCCAATTAGGTCACTGTACATTCATACACCATTCACACGGACCTGGGGATCACTTCTCCCTGGTACTGGGGAACCCTTCTCCACCAAAACTGAGGGTGACACCCCTTTTCCGGCAGGAATATCACCCCCACATTCCAAAAACATTCACAACACAAAAAAACAAAAACAAAAAATAAAATAAAAAGGGGGAAAACAAATGAATGCCGCTGGCGTGAGCCACGCCTGGGGCGCCCACGGCCACGGCTCCTCAGGGGAGACTCGTGGGGAGGGGGGGTAATCCGGGGAAGGAGGAGCAGCCCCTGGTCTCTGCCCACCTGGCGGCCTGCCCTCCAAGGCCACGGCAATTCTGGTCAGGCCAGCACCTAGTGTTGCCGTGTTGGCCTGGATAGCCTGGGTGAGGGCCCTCACATCCTGCCCAACGTCTGCTGTTGTAGTCTGCAGTACGTTTAGGCAGTTTGTAAGAGCCTGGGAGTGGCAGTCCAGGTCCCCAAGCATATCCTTTATGGAGGACAGGCTCTCCTCCATCCGCACCAAAGTCTGGCTGACCTGCCCCAGATGGCGGGTCTGAAGGGCCTGGTCCCTTCTCAGATTGGTGGGCAGAACCTCGGCCACCCCCCTGGTCTTCTGGGACGACTTCCTGCCTCCAGCTGAGGCTTGTGGCCGGGGAGAAGGGGAGCCCCTTGGGGGGGGGGAGCCCTGTTGGGGGAGGAGTGGGAGGGGCTAGCCCTTATGGAGGGCTGGCTGCTGCCAGCCAGAGAGGAAGACTCCTCCAAAAACAACAATCCACTGGCTGACATGACATCCTCCTTCTCCTCAAACTCCTCCTCCTCAACCTCCTCCTCTTCAACCTCCTCCGAGGACTCCGGCCTTGTCGGGGGGTCCTCATCAGGCTGCTGTCCTGGGGATGGTGCGGTCAGGCCAGATGGCCCAGCACCCTCCTGCACATCTGTGGATGACACAAAACATTCACAGGTTGGAGGATCCACACACTTGCCACATATTCCCTTTCTCCCCCCCCCCCACATGCTACACACCTGATAGGGCAAAAAAACTTTACCTGGCATCACGCCTTCATGACTGGAGTCATAGCCAGGCAGGCCCTTCACCTGTTGTCTATGAAAGGTCTGGGCCAACGCACGCTCCTCCGCTGTCAGTCTAACAGGGCATGGTGGGCCCCCTCCTGTACCCCTGGCATGGGCTGCCATTTTGGTCAGCTTCTTTCGGACTAAACACCGGAGGTCATTGAATTTCTTTTCAATCCCCGGGCGTATCCCCCCCTGAATTCACCTGGTCAGTAATGTGCTGCAAAATCTCACGCCTCCTGGCCGGGGTGGTGTTGGCACTCTCCGGGCCGTGGAGGAAACGCCCATATTGGGTAATGGCCGGGCAATTATTTGTTTCTCCCCCAAGGTAAAATTCAACTTCCTCTCAGTCATACTCATATAACAACTCTCTCCCAAACAATCAACAAAAATCACTCACAAAAACAAGCAGGAAAAATCAAGCAACAAAACAAACAAACCAAAAAGTCTCACAAGCAGTCACCAAAAAACACTTTCAAATATATTCTACCAAACACTAGATCAAACAGTCAACAAATATCACAAAGACAAGTCACAACGCAACAAACAACAGAACAAAAGCACCTTGCTGTATAGGGAGGGATACAAAGGGATGTACTTTTGCAAAGGAAGTGCGTTTGTGTCTGTCTATTTATGCTGTTTGCGTAGTTCACAAAGTTGCCCGGGTCCACTTCCAATTTCACTGATTGCGCCGTTCCCGAGTTGTGAGCATGCGCACAGAGGTGCTGACCATGGTCTGCTTCATGCATGTATGCGCGAGCCGGCCGGCCCTTCATTTGCATGGGGTCACGGCTCATTTCAATGTAACACGCCCACGTCCTTCCCAATTTGAATTACTCCGCCTTACGCCTTTGAAATAACGCCGCTACATTGCGGCAGTCTAACGTAAAGTACGCCAGTCAAAAAATGCGCCGATGTACGTGAATCTGGCCCTAGGAATTACATTTTTTACTTTTTATATGGCTAGACACAAATCACTACACACTTGGGCCCAGATTCAGAGAGAATTGGATTCTCGTAGCGTATCAGAAATAGGTAGATTTTGTCCAGTAAACGACGGCGGCGTAGTGTATTTCTCCCGTCGCAATCCATCTAGACGAGTAGGGGGCGTGAAGGATTTAAAATAGGCGCGTTCCCGCGGCGATCGAACTGCGCATGCTCCGTTCGCAAATTTCCCGCCGTGCATTGCGCGAAATCACGTTGTTACATCATTCGTTGTTTGAGTAGCGTCGTTTACGGACATTTCTATTCCCGAACGAGTTACGCAAAAAAAAAAAAAATTTAATTCGACGCGGGAACGACGGCCATACTTAACATGGGCTACGCACCGTTAGACCAGCAAAAAGCTGGTCTAACAGTATGTAAAAAAAAAACAGACGTAAGCGATTGCAAAGACCGCTCGTATCTTCGTGGATCGCCGTAAAAACACATTTGCATATCCCGACGCATGAAAACGACGCGAACTCCTCCCAGCGGCCGCAAAAATATCGCAGCGTAGATCCGAAGGCTTACGAAGACGTAAGCCTCTCGGATCGAAGCCCGAAGCCGCCGTAACATGGTTTGAGGATTCAAACTAGTGATACGGCGCGCTAAATTTGAAATTACTCCTGTCTAACACCAGTTAGACAGGCGTAATTGCTTTATGAATCTGGGCCTTGGTGTTGGGTTTTTAGAACCTTAGATCTTGAAACACATAAAGTATGGATCTCTTATTTTTTTTTTAACAACAGACTGATAAATTAGCATAACAATTTTAAGGGAATTAATTCCCCTTCCACTTTTTCCTTTTTTGTGCACGTTCATTTTCTGCACTATGCACTTACACTTTAGAGAATAACGAATCGAGGAAATTTAAATAACAAAACACATAATGATATAGACATTTCCTCTCCCTTACCCCAAAATTATTTTGTAATTTTTTTCTTCTCCTTTCCTTCTCCTCTTTCTCGCCCCTGGAGGCTCTCCCTGTCCCCCTTATCTCTCTGATGTATACTCTGGGGACTATAGGTCTGGGACATACTGGCCCGGATTCAGAAAGAATGGCGTATCTTTAGGCGGGCGTAGCGTATCTTATTTACGCTACGCCGCCGCAACTTAAAGAGGCAAGTGCTGTATTCACAAAGCACTTGCGTCCTAAGTTAGGGCAGCGTAGCGTAAATGTGCGGGCGTAAGTGCGCGTAAATATAAATAAGTAGCCTTTCAGTGGGCGTGTTGTATTAAAATTAGCCGTGACCCCATGCAAATGAGGGTCCGAACAAACGTAAGTTACGTTCACGTCGAAAGCATTGACTATTTGCGACGTGATTTTGGAGCATGCGCACTTTCTGAATCGGCGTAAAGATGCAATGGCGCACATTTGAATTTACGGCGGCGTATCAGGAGATACGCCGGCATACTTTGTTTCTGAATCCGAGCCACTGTGTATAGGATTAGTAGATTACCTAGTAAAATTCTTTACCAATGCTTTTAGAACATCTTAATAAGGGAGTATACTGAGACCATTTATGCTGTATGTATGTATGTATGTATGTTTAATGTATTTATGTATTTATTGTAATGTTGAAAAAACTTAATACATTTTATTAACATAAAAAAAAAAGGCCTGGTCTGTTTTCTAGGCCACGTCCGGAACCGGAAGACGTGGCCTCGGGTATTGTGTCTGCCCCCAACCGGAACTGACGTCGCCCGTCATCCTGCCAGGCCTCCAGAGCTCCACGCTGGCTGCTAATGCAGGGGGGACCTGGAACACTACCCACAGCGCCCCCCTGGGCGGAAGAAATGCGGACCTCCTAGCTTACATGTTTTCCCCAAAGAGATGCTGAGATGCACAGCAAAAGACGATACAGGTAACCGGCTCCCTACCCGACCCGGCCGCAATAAACACAAAGAGGGAGAGAGATTCCCGGTCCCTACTGGCCACCCTCTCCAGCAACACTGCCTCAGCCTCCCCAGCCATTTGGCCCTGGTTCCACAGCGGTGTCTCCCCACCAGAGGAAACACCATAACTGAGGGGCGGGTGGGAGGATGAGGCTTAAATCTTGTGATGGAAGGCCGTGTTTCCTGAGAGGGGAGGAGCCGGGATCTTCTCCAAGATGGCTGTCCTGAAAGACGGACTAGAGAAAACTTTGCTTCCGCCCTCTAATGCTATGGAGCTGAGCGGGGGCCATCTTTATCTTTACTACAGAAGTGAGGGGACAGACGCGATTGTCTCTGTCGCTACCGACGGCTCCAGCGGAGACGACTGGACCGAAGCCCCTCTCCCGCTACCGATAAAAGTGATCTCACGGTGAATTTGCCGCAGAGACCACTTTTATTTTAAAGAGAAAATGCACGCCGTTCCTGAAAATATGTTATGGCAGCTAGCGTCAAAGTACAGACGTACGGGTACAGCAATTTACGGGAAGTGGTTAACAATTAAGCTGTTAACAGGGGAACCCCACTGACAGTTGAATAAGTCATGGGTTGTTAAAGGGGTTGTAAAAGGTACAATTTTTTTTTCTTTTTTTTCCCTAAATAGCTTCCTTTACCTTAGTGCAGTCCTCCTTCACTTACCTCATCCTTTGATTTTGCTATTAAATGTCCTTATTTCTTCTAAGAAATCCTCACTTCCTGTTCTTCTGTCTGTAACTCCACACCGTAATGCAAGGCTTTCTCCCTGTTGTGGTCGCCCCCTCCCTTGGACTACAGGAGAGTCAGGGCGCTTTTTAGATTGCAGATAGAGAAAGAGCTGGGTGTTAGTGGGCGTCCTGATTCTCCTGTAGTTCATGGGAGGGGGCGAGCACGACACTCCACACCAGGGAGAAAGCCTTGCATTACTGTGTGGAGTTACAGACAGAAGAACAGGAAGTGAGGATTTCTCAGAAGAAATAATGACATTTAACCACTTAAGCCCCGGACCAATATGCTGCTAAATGCCCAAATGTGTTTTACAATTCGGCACTGCGTCGTTTTAACAGACAATTGCGCGGTCGTGCGACGTGGCTCCCGAACAAAATTTGCATCCTTTTCTTCCCACAAATAGAGCTTGATGGTATTTGATCGCCTCTGCGATTTTTATTGTTTGCGCTATAAACAAAAATAGAGCGGCATTTTTGATTTTGCGATATAAACGGAAAAAGACCGAAAATTTTGAAAAAAAAAAGATATTTTCTACTTTTTGTTATAAGAAAAATCGAATAAACTAAATTTTAGTCAAACATTTAGGCCAAAATGTATTCAGCCACATGCCTTTAGTAAAAAAAAAACGTAATATATAAAAAAAAAAAACTAGCTACCTAGCGGCAACAGTGACACTAATACAGTGATCAGAAAACCGATCGCTTAGTGACACTGGCAATAGGGGGTGAAAGGGTTAACTACGGTGGTACACTAACTGTCACACTGACACTAAATGCAGTGATCAGTAAATATATGATCACTGCTATTAGTGACACTGTGATAGGGGGCTGGGGGGGGTGATCTGAAGGGGTTAAGTGTGCCTATGTGTACTGGTGTCAGTGTAGTGTTGTTCAACTCACTTGTGATGTCTTCTCTCCTCTCGCCGGATTGAAAATACCGCCTAGAGGAGAGGTGACATCACTTCCTCTGCCTGTGTTTACATTACACAGGCAGAGGGCGAGCAGAGGGGGGTGAAAGCGGATTCGCTGGGAGCGATCGCGAGGGGGCGGACAGAAACGAACAGCCGCCCCCTCATCCCGGATCGCTCCCAGAGGCTTTCCGACCACCGCATGTAGCAGGGGGGTCCCGATCGGACCCCCGACTCGCGGGAAGGCAGGGATGTGCCAGCACGTCCATCTGCCTGTACGTGCCTCTCTGTGGATGTATATTTACATGTGGCGGTCATTAAGCGGTTAAAAGCAAAATCGAAGGATGAGGTAAGTGAAGTAGGAATGCAATAAGGTAAAGGAAGCTATTTAGGGAAACATTTTTTTACCTTTTACAACCCTTTTAAGGATGCGGCGACCCCTGCTCCTGAAAGAACTGAATCTGAAAGTATCAGTTTCAGGTATCGGTGCATTTGCACGAGTACCGATACTCGTGCAAATGCTTAGTATCGGCACAGATACCGATATCACTGCAGCCCTAGGTAGGAGGCTGAAGAGGCCCCCAGATCCCGGCATCACCATTTGAATGAGTAGGGGTACATTTTACGACGTACAGGTACGTTAATCTGCCTGTACGTGCCATTCTGCCGGCGTATATCGGCGTAAGGTTAATAAACGTTTTGTTTCGCGAGACCTGGCAAAAACCTGGAACCACTTTACATACACTGATGCTTATCTACAGGAGGTGGCTCAATCGAGCTGAGCTTCCCGGATCCAGCCTCATCTGCTCCCTCTTTTCTTCTGAGATTCTGGGGTGGGAAATACCTTACAGATACGGTGTGTATCTTTAGGCACTTTTTGTTTTCATATTGTCCCATCTCCAAGCGCACTAGGCCCAAGGAAGGTTTCACTTCCCTCTAAGTTTTACTGGAAAATCCCAAACCAAGTTACTCCCTGCTACCATTTGTTTTATAATCGGTATGTCTCACTTTTCTTTGTCTTTTAAGTGAAACTGCCTCGACCACGTATACGAATTTTTGATAGTTGTCCCAGCGTGATGCACTGAGCAATATCCCTATGTTTGTCGTTACTAAGTCCACGTATTCTGTGCAGCGCTGGGTCTGTTGCTTTATGACTTCTGCGAGCCTAAATGTTCCTTAATAGACATACTGTGAATTTTGGTTTCTTTGACTGTTATATGTAACTTTCTTTGGTCAATAAAGGAATTATAAAAAAAATAAAGGTTTTGTCAAAAACTGTGTGCAAAACAGACAACACATGTACCAGGAATTAAGCTACAAGCTATAGTGTATACTGGGAGACAGCTTATGATCTATATACCTGAAAGTAAGATGTATTGTCCACAACTGCAACAGGTTTAACAGCAGATACATGACTACTATTTAGTCTTGCCAATGGGAAGATCTTAAATGGAATTTCTTGATCCATCATTATCTGTAAATATGAAATACATGCATTATAAGTGGTTATACAATCATTCATGTACCTTTAGCTATTGTAAGGTATCCCTAAAAGAAACTTGTAGATGCATCCTACATTTATCATACAATGATGCATATAACATTGGTCATCCAAGTACTAGCTACTGCAACTTCCATTTTGAATAATAAATCAATCATGTTAAAGCGGAGTTCCACCCTACAGTGGAACTTCCGTTCATCGGATTCCCCCCCAGTTCCACAATTGGCACCCTTTTTTTGGGGGGGGGGGGGGGACAGGACACCTGTCTTTGACAGGTATCCTTTCCCACTTCTGGTAGTCCGGGCCACGGCCCATGACGTCGCCACAAGCTTCCTCCGCCGGGCCAATAGGAGAGAGAAGCGGGGCCTCGCACATGTGCAGTAGGGTTCCCGGCGTGAACCTGAAAGGCTTAACTGCCGGGTTCCCTTACCCGCAATGGCGGCGCCAGCACCCAACAGCTGATGGACTCCAGGACAGGTAAGTGTCCTATTAAAAGCCAGCAGCAGCAATATGCGAAGCTGATGGTTTTAATATTTTTTTATATTTTTTTGCCCGGAACACCGCTTTAAGCACTTCCCCCCTTCCAGCCCAAACAAATTTTAAGCTTTTAGCACTGTCGCACTTCGACTGAATTGCGCGATCATGCTACACTGTACCCCAACAATTTTTTTTTATCATTTTGTTCCCACAAATAGAGCTTTATTTTGGTGGTGGTTGATCACTGCTGGGATCTTCTTTTTTTTTTTGCGCAACAAATAAAAAAAAAGGCTGAAAATTTGAGGGGGGGGGGGGTTTCCTTGTTTGTTATAAAATTTGTGTAAATAAGTACATTTTATCCTTCACTGATGGGCACTGATGAGGGCATCAATAAAGGTGGCAATGATGATGGGCACTAATATGCAGCACTGATGGGCACTGATAGGTGGGACTGCTATGCAGTACTGATGGGCACTCATAAGCAGCACTGATGGGTACTATCGGGTGGCACTGATGGACATCACTGATAAGGAGGCACTGGCAGGCATCATTTCTGAGCACTGATTGGCACCATTTGTGGGCAAATATTGTTATCCCTGGTGACCATGGGTGGCATACCTGGAGGTCATTATTGATGGCAATCCCTGGTGGTCCTGGTGGCATCCCTGGTGGTCTGAGGTGGGCATCCTCATGGGTCTGCACTTATAATCAGTTAGTACAGACCTCCCCCTGTCAGGAAAGCAGCCGATGGGCTTGTGTCTGCGTGATGTGAGTCAGTAAAACTGCGTTATTTTTAGTGGCGCTTTACTGCCGATTTAGCTGCGCTTTTCGGCCACTAGCAGCCAAAAAAGGGTTAAAACCACCTGCAAAAAGCTGCTACAGTGGCACCTTGTCGGCGCTGCCTATTGATTTCAATGGACAGGGGCGCTTAATGGGCTCCAAAGAAGCTGCTGGCAGGACTTTTTCTGACGCCCTGCCAGCGCTCTGCTCCAGTGTGAAAGCCCCCGTGGAGTGCTCCGAGCGAAAGCCAGACTGTAAGGAATCGAGAAGGATATTTTCACTGAGGTAGGAGCTAAGACGGCTGTAGACTAAGCATTCTAGAAGTTTAGAGGTGAATGGGAGCAATGAGATGGGTCTTAAGTCGTTGAGGTTGGTGGGGTCCAGTGAAAGTTTTTTAAGCATGGGAGTGATCTGCGTATGTTTTAGAGGGGAGGGGAAGGTGCCAATAGAGAGGGAGAGATTGAAGATGTGAGTGAGCATAGGATAGAAAAAGAGGGTGACCGTAGTGCTGGGCGATTTTCTCCCCCCAAAAAATCTGCAATTTAACCCAGGGGTCCCTTGATCTGGCCACGAACCTCAAAACCTTCCGATTAAAACGAAACTCCATGAGATCCACGTCCGGCGTGCCCCATCTTTGGCAGATGAGGTGAAACACATCCAGGTGCAGGGACCATTCTCTCTGGTCCAGCATCTGACGACTCAGGTAGTCCGCCTACCAGTTTTCCACGCCCGGAATGTATACGAAAAACAACACAGCAAACCAAGCTTCACCCCAAACAAAAAAACAGAGTTTCTCAACGGAGGAACTCCAACCTTAAACTGCCGCCTGTAAAACCTTGCGGCCGAAGGAGGCATCCAAAGATGCACTCACATCCACCTTGTAAAATTTAAAAAAAGGTGTGGATTGACGACCAGGTTGCTTACACACCTGTAAAACAGACGCTTGATGACGGAAAGCCCAAGAGGCACCAATCGCCCTGGTCGAATGTGCCGTAACCTGAAAGGGAGGCGCCCGCCCCCTTAGGGCATAGGCCTGAAGCACGACATGTCTGATCCACCTAGAAATGGTGGCCGACAAGACCGCCAGACCCTTTTTAGGACCAGTCACCGACACGAACAGTGAGTCCGACTTCCGAAACAGAGCCATAGCAGACAAGTCCACCCGTAGGGCCCGAACCACGTCCAAGGAATGCAAAGTGGCCTCCTTCAGGTTTTTTGGCCGAGGATATAAGGATGGTAACACAATGTCCTCAATTAAAAAAGCCGAAACAACCTTATCCTTGTGGATGACCAAGTAGGGAGCCTTGCAGGACAAGGCCGCCAGTTCAGATACCCGTCTGCCCGAGGTAATCGCCACCAGAAAAAACACCTTTTGGGACAGAGTCAACAAAGGGATCTTTCGAATGTCCTAAAAAGGAGCGTCTTGAAGCACCGAGAGGACTAAATTTAAGTCCCATGGAGGCAGTGGAGGACGCACAGGAGGGGCCACATGCCGGACCCCCTGCACAAACGTACGCACCAGGGAGTGCGCCGCCAAGGGTCGCTGAAAGTAAAAAGCTAGAGCCGAAATCTGACTCTTAACCGTGCTTAAGGCAAGAGCCTGATCCACTCCACGCTGTAAGAACAGCAGAATCCAGGACATCAGGTATGTACGGGGGTGCCATTTCATCTCTTCACACAGAGATGTAGGCCTTCCACGTACGATGGTAAATCTTTCATGAAGTAGACTTCCGTGCTCGTAGCATGGTAGAGATCACCGAGCCTGACAGGCCACGGTCCTTCAGCACCTGGCTCTCAACAGCCACGCCGTTAAAGCCAGCGACTGTAAAGCAGGGTGAAAGATTGGACCCTGCGACAGAAGATCTTCTCTCAGGGGTAGACGCTAAGGGACGCCAGACAAACCAGGTGCGCGTACCAGAGATGGCGCGGCCAATCTGGTCGTTGGAATCCCCTTGACTTCCACTCTGCGCAGCAGCCGAGAAAGAAGCTTCAGAGGAGGGAAGGCGTAGATTAGACGATAGTGACCCCATGGCGCCACCAACACGCCTGACACGTTCACCCACGGGTCTCTTGACCTGGCCACGAACCGTGACACCTTCCGATTGAGACGAGACGCCAGAAGGTCCACGTCTGGAGTGCCCCATTTTCGGCACAGACTCTGAAACACCTCCGGGTGTAGTGACCACTCTCCTTGGTCTAGTGTTTGGCGACTTAGGTAGTCAGCTTGCCAATTCTGCACCCCCGGAATGTACACGGCCGACAGAGCCAGAACGGACCTTTCGGCCCACCGAAGGATGTGCGCGACTTCCGTCGCTGCAGCCGAGCTTCGTGTGCCTACCTGATGATTGACGTACACCACAGCCGTGGCGTTGTCAGACTGGATCCTGACCGGTCGGTCTTGCAGATCCAGGGACCACTTGGCGAGGCACAACTTGATCGCTCGGAGCTCCAATACATTGATTGGAAGGCGGGACTCCTCCTGAGTCCAGCGCCCCTGGGCTGACTGGGCACCCCAGACACCCCCCCAGCCGGAGAGGCTGGCATTCGTCGTGAGCACTGTCCAATGGCATGGCAGAAACGACTTCCCGGTCCGAAACACCGGAGACGTCAGCCACCACACTAGGGAGGACTTGACCAGTCGACTCACCCAAATCTGGTAATTCAGAGACGAAGGGAGCTTGTCCCAACATGACAGAATCTCTTTCTGTAACACATGGGTGTGGAATTGGGCATACGGGACTGCCTCAAAGAGGCCACCATCAGACCCAGAACCCTCATGCAGAAGCAAAGCGACAACCACTTCTGGGCCGCCAACTGCTGCATCGCAGACTGTAGTGTCTGAAGTTTTTCCGTAGGGAGAAAAACTCTCGCCTCCGAGGAATCCAGGACTAACCCCAGGTATTCCAGCCGCTGAGATGGCACCAATACTGACTTCTGGAAATTCAGAAGCCAGCCGAATTCTCGGAGGGTCTAGCAGGTGATGGACACATCCTCTTCTAACTCTGAGCTTGAGGAAGCTCTCAGGAGAAGGTCGTCCAGGTATCCTACGATAGCGATCCCGCGCTGCCTTAGCAGGGCTAGGATTGGAGCGAGCACCTTGGTGAAGACCCGTGGTGCAGAGGCCAGGCGGAACGGGAGGGCCACAAATTAAAAGTGGTCCTCTCCGATCGCAAAGCACAGAAATCTCTGGTGCTTTGTGCATATGGGAACATGCAGGTATGTGTCCATGATGTCCAATGACGCCATAAAGTCCCCCTGATGGAGCGCTGCCACTACCGAACGAATGGACTCCATTCTGAATTTTTGGATGGAGGTTGGCAGGAAAAAATCTGTTTAGTGAACAAGAGAGAAAATCTATCTTGTACCCCGAGGAAACTACCTCGCAAACCCAACGGTTGGAAAGAAGAGACCTCCACCGAGCCGTAAATTTGCAAAGCCGGCCCCCACCCGAGACACGGGCGGGGGCACACCTTTATGCGGAAGCCGGCTTGTCCGGAGGCTTGTTAGGCTTACGGTACCAGGTGCGCTTTTGCCCTGCAGCGGGCACCTTGAAAACTTTTTCCTGCCGCAGTTGGCAGGCGAAAAAAACGCTTGGGGGTAGTAAAGGAGGGACCTTGCTTACGGTGAGGTGGCGTAGTACCACCGCGTAGGCGGAGGCCCTAAAAAGCAAGGGGAGCGTATCCAGGGCCGACTCGCATACAAACTTAAGACCTTGTACCAACTGGTCAGCCAGGTCCACACAGGTCTCAGAAGCATTCTGCGCCTCCAGCTCCTGCAGCAAGACCTTTGCCCGTTCGGTAAGTGTCTGCGACACCAGAGCCCCGGCCAAGATCGGTCTCACTGCCGAACCCACTACTGTAAACAGAGAGCGGGCCACAGCTTTAGCTCCCCTATCTGCGGGGTCCTTAAAGGCGGGAGCCGCTTCCACAGGCAACGTGGTGGCTTTGCTCAGTCTGGACACAGGGGGGTCCACTGATGGAGGGGAAACCCAATTTTTTAAAAAGTTCTCCTCAAAAGGGGTAACGGACCGCAGAGTATTTTGGAACAGCAAAAACTTTCTGCGGCTTATCCCATTCCTTGTACAACAGTTTGTCCAGATATGGAACACAAGGAAACACTTTTGCGGTGCGGGGTGGTTTGCGGAACCCAAAAGGGACCGGCATATCTGATGCCTCGTCAAATCCTCACGTTTTTGAGTATCCCGCACTGCAGTGATAAGAGCTCCAACAAGCAGAGACATCCTCACTGTCCGTGTGGGCTAAGCCTGCATCATCCGACATGACAGAACCAGAGCCAGACACAGTAGCAGGGTCTGTTCCGTGTCAGAGCCATCGCCAGAAGCTGGTGCAGGGAGGGGGCGCATTTTACCCCCCTTCTGGCCACTTGTCGATTCAATCCTGGAGATAAACGCCTCAAGGACTGCCGTCATAGCCTCTGCAGAGGCCACAGGGGCAGGGGCACTAAGGGTTAACTCAGGCATGGTTGGGGTGGAAGCCTCTGGTTCAGACTCCATGTTGACTAGAGGTCGACCGATATATCGGCCAGCTGATATTTCGGGACGATATTTGGTCATTTTGGAGAAATCGGCATCGGCCGTTTATTATCTAAATGTGCCCGACATTAAGGAGATAGAGAATGGAGCTGTCACTAGCACGGACTGATGTCGGGGTGGGCGGGACTCAGCTGTCCAACACCAGCCAATGGGATGAGATCATTGGCTGGATAGCTGCCCACCCCAGGTCCCGGCCACCTCCAACATCACGATGATTCTGAGCTCCTCTCTCTCACTGTTCTCACAGTTTCACAGCACATAATGTAGCTGATAATGTGTGAAACAATCTCTCCATACAGTTTCACATGGTGCTGCAGAGAGCAGAGAGAGAGGAGCTCAGATTCATTGTGATGTTGGAGGTGGGCGGGGCCCAGGGTGGGCAGGCCCCAGCAGCTATCCAGCCAATTATCTCATCCCATTGGCTGGTGTTGGACAGCCGAGTCCTGCCCACCTCCAACATCATGATGAATCTGAGCTTCTCTCTCCTCTCTGTAGCACCATGTGAAACTGTATGGAGAGTTTCACACATTATCAGGTACATTATGTGCTGTGAAACCTGCCAGTGCCATCTGCTAATGCCAACCAGCCAGTGCCACCTGTCTACTAGTGCCACCTGACAGTGCCAACTAGTGCCATCTGTTAAAGCCATCCAGTGCCACCTGCCAGTGCCATCCAGTGTCACCTGCCAGTGCCATCCAGTGCCACCTGCCAGTGCCATCCAGTGCCACCTGCCAATGCCACCCAGTGCCAACTAGTGCCACCTGCCAATGCCAACTAGTGCCATCCAGTGCCATCTGCCAGTGCCAACTAGTGCTACCTGCCAAGGCCATCCAGTGCCACCTGCCAGTGCTAAATATTGCCATCCAGTGCCACCTGCCAATTAGTGCCACCTGCCAGTGCCAATCAGTGCCATCTGCCAGTGCTAACTATTGCCAATTAGTGCCACCTGCCAGTACCAACCAGTTCCACCTGCCAATGCCATCCAGTGCCACCTGCCAATGCCAATTAGTGCCACCTGCCAGTGTCACCTTAGTGCTACGTGCCATCCAGTGCCATCTGCCAATCAGTGACATCTGCTTTTGCCTATTAGTTCCATCCAGTGCAACCTGCCAGTGCCAATTAGCGCCACCTGCCAAAAAAATAAAAATCGGCCTAAAATATCGGCCCCATAAATCGGCATCATATATCGGCCGCCCCGATTTCTAAATATCGGCATCGGTATCGGCCAGAGAAAAACCCATATCGGTCGACCTCTAATCTGCACGTACATTTATTTTAACCACCACAAGATTTACCCACCTTTTTAAACAGGCCATTTTTTGCGATATGGCACTGCGTTACTTTACCTGGCAATTGCGTTGTGCGACACAGTACCCAAATAAAATGTGGATGAGCTTTCTTTTGGTGGCATTGATCACCTCTGTTTTTTTTTTCTTTTTTTGTGCTATAAACAAAGAAAAAATGACAATTGGTATTGGTCCCCCCAGCGCCTCTACACTGAGAACCGAGTGATCGAACATCGCCGATCACTCAGTTTTCAGAGCTCCGTGAGCAGAGAGCTGCAGACTGTCAGTCACAGCTCTCTGCTATTCTCTCTCCTTGCTCACTGGAGCACTGGGCTGTGGAGGGGGTGGAGCAGCCGTCTAAGGCTTTCAGAGGCTTGCTGAGATGGGTGTCAGTCCAGGCACCTGAGATATGTCCTGCCCAGAGTTCTCTGTGTATTGCAGACGATCGGCGAGTGGGGAGGACATTGAGGGCTAGACACCCGCAGATCAGCTTCTGCTGTGAATCATCAGAGCAGAAGCAGACACCGGTAAGGCACCCACCCCCTGCAGGGGGAAGTCCAGGATCATGTATCAATATGTGATCTGGCACACAGCTGCTGCCCTGTAGCAGTAAAATTGCTATAGGTAGGTCAGCAAGTGTTAATGACTTGAATAAAATAATATTCTGGTCAGTATAATTGAGTTTACACTGATACACATATAAACACAGTCAGGGGCGCCATCAGGGGGTACAGCCAGTACACAAGTAAGGGGCCCCCAGTGGTGGGTTGGATCCAGCAGGGGGTGGTACAAATGGCCATTTGCCTGTGTGCACCGTCCCTGAGCCTGGACCATGTCAGCAGCTCGTAATCTCCTGCAAGAGACTGACTGCCCTCTTGTTCCTCTCTAATCTCTGAACAGACGACCCCTGCAGGATAACGGCTGAGTTCCAAATGAGAAAGTAAGTGCACACAACAGGAGTGTGCGGGCTCTGCAATATTGGGGGAAGGAGCCAGTACTGGTCACTCCAGGACGCCTGCTGCATGCATGCTCACCCAGCAAAGTGCTCCCAACCTCCCAGAGGCGACTCTAAGGGGGGGGCCAGAGGGGGCCCTGACCCCCCCCAACATTATGCTGTGCCCCACCATGTGGGGCACAGCATAATGTTTTTGTAATTTTGTTTTTCTATTTTTCTAGGGCCGCCCCTGGAGTAACAGTCTCTCCTGAGAGGAAGAGCATCCCCAGTCAGCTCTGCGGGGCATTCCTCCCCCTCCCTCTGCTCGCTGACACTGCATAATGCAAGCGTTCACACAACCACAGCCGCCCGATCTGCTCTTTCCCCTGCATCCTCATTGGCACGGAGAAGAGTGAGTTGCAGAAAGGACTCCATGAGCACTGTGGGGGAGGGAGGGCCCAAGTCTTCATCTCAGTTACTGAAAAAACAGACTGATTTCTCCCGTCCTTAGGACAGGAGAACCAGCCTGTAAATTCCGAGAGTGGTGACTGCAAGCTGAGCTGAGTGTCAGTCTATGACACTCTTTTACAGCCCAGCGAGTCCAGCCACCCCCCCCCCCCACCACTCTCCTCACATACGAGCAGGGAGGAATACAGCTCCTCCTCCTCCTTTCAGTCCCGCCCACACTATCTCGGTGTGCTGTATCTGAAGAGAGGGGATGTGTGTTCAGGAAATATGAAAATCAGCAGCATGTGTGTGAATGATGCCTGAGATTCTAGCCTGGACCATGGGTAAGTGTGTGCACTGCAGACTGCAGTACACTGTAATCACTGAACTGCATTATCTCCATCCCTTCTCTCCCCCATCTGTCTCCCTCCCCTCTCCTGTTCTTTCAAGACATTCACAATTTACTTTCTGTAACGGTCACCACCGTTTACGATATTCCATTCCATCGCCCCACGACAGCTTATCCGACAGTCCGACAGACATCAGACACGACCCATTTCATTTCCCAGAATAACACAAGCTCTGGTACTGGTTCCAAAATGAATGAATGAATCCTTTAATGGTAACTTAGCTTTTTTATTTACAGTACAAGCATGTTACAGTTAATCACAGGGACAAAGACACACTCCACCCACACATCACACAATGGGGGGCTTCATACACATTCTTTGTGATAATGACATTCCGCTGAGTTAATTACTACTCATTACCCAGACGTTCTGGCTCTGCATTTAGAGGGGTTAATTACTACAGCTTGACAAGTCACATTCCACATCTTAACAGTGTCATTAGCATACACACTAAACAGGTCCTAGGAGCAGACCTAATTAGCACAATGGACACAAAACAGTATTAGCATCACACAATGGAATGTCTAGGAGCAGACTCAATTAAGACCTCAAAAGCATGTGTCCCCCACATTGAATGAAAACACTCTATTGACCTGTCGGAGTCAGACTTTAACAACTTGTAATATTTAAAGATATCCTGCAAAACATGAATTATCAGTAATGTCCCATCCCATGTAATTAATCATTTTAATTTCTCCGTCACCCTATGCCCAAAAGGGGCACAGGATGACCCAAGAGTCATTAGTGATGCTGGCACTCGAGTACCCTCCATCCTTCAAAAGTCTCTGGGTGTCACGGGCCATTCTGTTACACTTTCACTTTTCACTTTCCTACATCCACAGATTGCAGGAAAGAAACTTGCATGATTCCCCCATCAACACAGACAGTGCTGACGGGAATATCCCTCCTGCCCAGGAATTGTATTCTCCCGACAAACAGTGATTCTCACTAGTGGCTATACAGCAACCACTAGTGATAATCATAAGAGAATCTGCTCATTAATGGTTCAAATCTCAGCCAGTTCCTGCTGAACCAGCTGAGATTTAAACTGTCTATGGCTGGTCTTAGCTCTTAGGCAGCCCATACATTGATCACTTTTTTTTCATTCAACTATTAGGTTGAATGAAAAAAAAAAGAAATGATCCAATTCCCCCATCTACACATTATAGGTGGATGGGGGAATCCTCCCAGTGTGGACCAGTGCTGGAATAACCAGAGTTGCTGTCCTGTCCCGGCTATTCACAGCGCTGGTCTCTGTCTCCTTGGCAGCGGCAGCAGCACATTTGGAACCCAGTGCTGGTTACTTTATGGGGCTGATGTACAGGAGGGCCAGCACAATTTGTTGTTAGAGATGGGCTGGGCATGTTCAAAAATACACATGCCAGAGCCTGCCAGGAAGCCCACACTGCACAGCGCTAATCACAGGCAGTGAGAGATTTCCCGGTCCGCAGCTCTGCACAGATCAGGAAATGTCTCACTGCCTGTGATTAGCACTGTTGGGTGTTGGCTTCCTGGTGGGATTGGGCATGTGGGATTTCAAACACACCCGAGCCCATCTCTATTGGTTGTAGACAGTTGTGCTCCCTGCAGGTTGCTTAGCAGCACTGGAGCCTTCTCTGACATGCTGATCGGGATGCAATCCAGGTGATGCTCCCAGTCAAATCCTAGTGTTAAATATCAGAGATTTTATTGATCAAAGCCCACACTTTACAGGCATAGAGCCCACACGGCTGCGGAACATACGTTTGAATATATATATATATATATATATATATATATATATATATATATATAGTTGTACTCTTGATGCTAATAAATACTGTATTTATTAGATCTGACTGGGAGCATTACCTGGATCACATCCCGATCAGCATGTCAACAGAGAAGGTTATACAGCATTACTGCTGCTAGGTGACCAGCTGGGGGCTCAGCTCTCTATAACCAATAGTGCCAGCCTTCCCCTGCATGCACCTATAATGTCACCACCACTAGGTCCTAATTGACTGCCGCCGCTGCCAAGGAGACAGATGCCAGACCAGCGGTCAATAGCAGGGACAGGACAGCTGGGGAACCCCACAGTGGCAGAACAGCAGGGCTCGGTGGCATGACAACCTTTGCAACCCTGAAAGTTCTCCCACTGCTTTGGACCCTTATATTTTCTTGGTGTGCTGGTGACATATATCTCTTGTTTTCTGCCACCCTGGGGGGCCCCAGTATAGTAGGAAGGGAGCTCACTGCAGAACATGTAAAAGGGCTCGTTGTGGGATCGTAGTAAAGGGCCCCAGGAGATATATATATATATATATATATATATATATATAAAATTGCATTTTATAGTTGGCCCCCCTACTTTTGTCCCTGTCCCCCCATGTGCCCCCCCTAAATATGAAAGCTGGAGACGCCACTGCAACCTCCCCTCAGCCCCTGTCAGCAAAGTGCAGAGCCGGGGTCCCCCAGGAGGATAACGAGCATGTGGGGGAGAAGCAGCTGGCTAAGTAGAGGATGTCTTATAGAAAAAGACCCCATGCTTCCCGATGATTCTGGTCAGTGCTGGCATGCAGGGCAGGCTGAAATCTTTCATCTATGGCACCCTGCTGGCTGGTTTTAGCTGGATATGTGCTGGGCACAAGCAGGGAGCATTGTTGCCTTAGAATGTCAAAATGATGTCCTTATTATACATTATATGTAATATACTGGATAGACTTGAAGTGAGGGGAAATCTCGCTATATTATGTCCCTCACTTCCTGTCTTGGTGTCACCAAGGATGGGGACATTGGATAAGGGCCATGATAAGGGACTGGAGGAAGAGGACATTGGATGGAGGAGGACATGGGATGGGACTGGAGGAGGAGAACATGGGATGGGACTGGAGGAGGAGAACAGGGAATGGGACTGGAGGAGGAGGACATGTAATCGAGGATGAGGAGAACATGGGATGGAACTGGATGAGGAGGACGACAACATGTGATGGAGGAGGAGGACATAGGATGGGACTGGAGGAGGAAGACATGGGATGGCGTAAGAGGACATGGGATGGGACTGGAGGAGGAGGAGAACATGAGATGGCGTAAGAGGACATGGGATGGGACTGGAGGAGGAGAACATTGGATGGGACTGGAGAAGGAGGAGGCCATGCGATGAGACTGGAGAAGGAGGACATGTGATGGAGGATGAGGAGTACATGGGATGGGACTGGATGAGGAGGAGGACATTGGATGGGACTGGATGAGGAGGAAGAGGACATGGGATGGAGGAGAAAAAGCACAAGGGATGGAGGGTATGGTACAGGAGGAGTAGAAGGACATGGGATGGATGAGGAGGACATGGGATGGAGGAGAAGGACAATGATGACATGGGATGGGGGATGGGACTGAAAAAGGTGGAGGACATGGAATGAGAATTGGTGGGACAGCCGGTAGGTGGATTTGGTGGGGCGTTCGTTTTTTTGTGATCCGATGATGCCACAGTTGATTTTTTAAATTCGGCTGACCAAGCCTTCATGTTGCTACAGAAAAGCATTTTCATGGCCAGGAATATTCTTTTCTCTCTGGGAATTTTCTTTTCTTGCACATGCGCATTTTTTTTTCTATTACATTTCTCGCACGATTCTCCCATCATTGATTGAAAATAGTTTGTTTTTCAAATAATTTCCATATCCGATTCCTTAAATTTGATTGCTGCACGAAAATCGGCTGTTGCTGCAGCACACTAACGGTGCGAAATTTGAACGAAAATTCTTTGATACGATTTTATAAAGAAAATTATTTCGAAATTTGAACCGTGTATGGCCAGCTTAACCACTTAAGGACCGCCTCCTGCACATATACGTCGGCAGAATGGCACGGCTGGGCAGATACATGTACAGGTACGTCCTGTACTACTACCCAGTCGTGGGTCACGGGCGCACGCGGCGCACTCCCGTGACCTGGTCCGAAGCTCCGGGACCGTGGGACTCGCAGGCCCGATCGCCTGCCGGAGTGCGCCGATCGGACACCGGAGCTGAAGAACGGGGAGAGATGTGTGTAAACACGGCTTCCCTGTGCTTCTCTGTGGCGGCTGCATCGATTGTGTCATCCCTGTTATAGAGGGACACAATCGATGTCAGACCTACAGCCACACCCCCCTACAGTTGTAAACACACATTAGGGAACACATAACCCCATCAGCGCCCCCATGTGGTTAACTCCCAAACTGTAACTGTCATTTCCACAATAAACAATGCAATTTAAATGCCTTTTTTGCTGTGAAAATGATAATTGTCCCAAAAATGTGTCAAAATTGTCCGAAGTTTAAGCCATAATAAATAAATCGCTGATTGCAGCCATTAGTAGTAAAAAAAAATTAAAATTAATAAAATGCAATAAAACTATGCTCTATTTTGTAAACGCTATAAATTATTGCGCAAACCAACCGATAAACGCTTATTGCGATTTTTTTAACCAAAAATATGTTGAATACGTATCGGCCTAAAATGTTTTTATATATTTTTGGGGGATATTTATTATAGCAAAAAGTAAAAAACATTTTTAAAATTGTCGCTCTATTTTTGTTTATAGCACAAAAAATAAAAACCACAGAGGTGATCAAATACCACCAAAAGAAATCTCTATTTGTGGGGGAAAAAAAGGACGCCAATTTTGTTTGGGAGCCACGTTGCACGACCGCGCAATTGTCAGTTAAAGCGACGCAGTGCCAATTTGCAAAAAGGGGCCTGGTCCTTTTTCTGCATTTTAGTCCGGGGCTTAAGTGGTCCCAAAATTTCTGATGGCTGCCCTGAACGCAGTACGTGTACACATACGCTCATAAGGATTCAAGAGTAGAGGAATTTTTTTTTTTCAGCCAAGAGCACTATATTTTGATACACCCGTGTACATGAGGCCTTACATAAGCCTTAGTTTTCACTTTTTCAAACAATATAATCTGAGGGTGGCTGTAAAATTCATGGAGCCTGAATAAGGCAAATTGTTATTTTTTAATGAGGTATTGTCCTGTATTCACATGGCACCCGTTTTGTACATTCCTAAACAGCTAATAAAGCAATTCATTGCATTCTAATAAAATACAGATTCTTTCTTCTGTTCAAAATCTAACACTTCTCTGACTGGCCAGAGAGAACATTGGCTATTTCTTCAATTAAATATTTCTACTCGCCTTGCTCTAAAATGTCTCGTTCTGGTTTATAATGGAAGACAACTCTAAAGCCGGTGACCTGTCAGAGAACAAAACCAGCGTTGCACAAGAACTGCGTCACACTCTGCGCCCGACACCTCACTACTACATCGCTCAGGCGGGAAAATAAGCCGCGCGCTGCGCTCACACCAGCAGCCAATCACAAAGCCAGAAATCACAGAGCCCTCCCTTCAGCAACCAAATTCGAGCTGGATAGCACCGCGCGGCGCTTATGCTACAAATAACTAATCAGCATCGTCACGTGCCTCGTACATACATGACCCACTCCAAAGACGCGCAGCTGATTGTGACATTCAGGAAACCAATCTTATGACTTCATCATGCACACGGCAGTACGGCAGGTGAAACCTGCCTATTGATGTTCCTGGGACTTGCTGCCACCGCATACAGCCACTGCCAGTCTCCCTTTGAGGTACCAAAGAAGTGGCTGTAGTGGGCCTGGGAGTTTCATAAAGCACCTGAATGCGCAGTCTCTGCTTAACCACTTGCCTACTGTCAGGGCCGGCGCAACCACCAGGCGGACCAAGCGGCTGCTTGGGGGCGGGCAGGTCCGCAGCCTGGGATGGGGCGAAAAAATTACCTTAGAATCGCGGCTGTAGGATTTTTCAAAAGCCGCGCCTCCGACGTCTTCTGTTCCGTGATAGGCGGAACATTCAGCTTCCCATGAGGCACTGTGTTCAGTGTCCGCCTATCACGGAGGCCATCTCGTCCTCGGACGAGATGGCCTCCGTGATAGGCGGACACTGAACACAGTGCCTCATGGGAAGCTGAATGTTCCGCCTATCACGGAACAGAAGACGTCGGAGGCGCGGCTTTTGAAAAATCCTACAGCCGCGATTCTGGTAAGGTAAGGGCACAGTCTGGAGGTAATGGGGCACAGTCTGGATGTAATGGGGCAGGTCTGGAGGTAATGGGGCACAGTCTGGATGTAATGGGGCACAGTCTGGAGGTAATGGGGCACAGTCTGGATGTAATGGGGCACAGTCTGGAGGTAATGGGGCACAGTCTGGATGTAATGGGGCACAGTCTGGAGGTAATGGGGCACAGTCTGGATGTAATGGGGCACAGTCTGGATGTAATGGGGCACAGTTTGGAGGTAATGGGGCACAGTCTGGAGGTAATGGGGCACAGTCTGGAGGTAATGGGGCACAGTCTGGATGTAATGGGGCACAGTCTGGAGGTAATGGGGCACAGTCTGGATGTAATGGGGGAGGTAATGGGGCACAGTCTGGAGGTAATGGGGCACAGTCTGGATGTAATGGGGCACAGTCTGGATGTAATGGGGCACCGTCTGGAGGTAATGGGGCACAGTCTGGATGTAATGGGGCACAGTCTGGATGTAATGGGGCACAGTCTGGATGTAATGGGGCACAGTTTGGAGGTAATGGGGCACAGTTTGGAGGTAATGGGGCACAGTCTGGAGGTAATGGGGCACAGTCTGGATGTAATGGGGCAGGTCTGGAGGTAATGGGGCACAGTCTGGAGGTAATGGGGCACAGTCTGGAGGTAATGGGGCACAGTCTGGATGTAATGGGGCACAGTTTGGAGGTAATGGGGCACAGTCTGGAGGTAATGGGGCACAGTCTGGATGTAATGGGGCAGGTCTGGAGGTAATGGGGCACAGTCTGGAGGTAATGGGGCACAGTCTGGAGGTAATGGGGCACAGTCTGGAGGTAATGGGGCACAGTCTGGAGGTAATGGGGCACAGTCTGGAGGTAATGGGGCACAGTCTGGATGTAATAGGGCACAGTCTGGATGTAATGGGGCACAGTCTGGATGTAATGGGGCAGGTCTGGAGGTAATGGGGCACAGTTTGGAGGTAATGGGGCACAGTCTGGATGTAATGGGGCACAGTCTGGATGTAATGGGGCAGGTCTGGAGGTAATGGGGCACAGTCTGGAGGTAATGGGGCACAGTCTGGATGTAATGGGGCACAGTCTGGAGGTAATGGGGCACAGTCTGGAGGTAATGGGGCACAGTCTGGAGGTAATGGGGCACAGTCTGGAGGTAATGGGGCACAGTCTGGAGGTAATGGGGCACAGTCTGGAGGTAATGGGGCACAGTCTGGAGGTAATGGGGCACAGTCTGGAGGTAATGGGGCACAGTCTGGAGGTAATGGGGCACAGTCTGGAGGTAATGGGGCACAGTCTGGAGGTAATGGGGCACAGTCTGGATGTAATGGGGCACAGTCTGGATGTAATGGGGCACAGTCTGGCATGTAATGGGGCAGGTCTGGCATGTAATGGGGCAGGTCTGGCATGTAATGGGGCAGGTCTGGCATGTAATGGGGCAGGTCTGGCATGTAATTGGGCAGGTCTGGCATGTAATGGGGCAGGTCTGGCATGTAATGGGGCATAGTCTGGCATGTAATGGGGCAGGTCTGGCATGTAATGGGGCAGGTCTGGCATGTAATGGGGCACAGTCTGGTCATGTAACGGGGCAGGTCTGGCATGTAATGGGACACAGTCTGGTCATGTAACGGGGCACAGTCTGGTCATGTAACGGGGCACAGTCTGGTCATGTAACGGGGCACAGTCTGGTCATGTAACGGGGCACAGTCTGGTCATGTAACGGGGCAGGTCTGGTCATGTAACGGGGCACAGTCTGGTCATGTAACGGGGCACAGTCTGGCATGTAATGGGACAGGTCTGGCATGTAATGGGACAGGTCTGGCATGTAATGGGACAGGTCTGGCATGTAATGGGACAGGTCTGGCATGTAATGGGGCACAGTCTGGTCATGTAATGGGGCACAGTCTGGTCATGTAATGGGGCACAGTCTGGTCATGTAATGGGGCACAGTCTGGTCATGTAACGGGGCACAGTCTGGCATGTAACGGGGCACAGTCTGGCATGTAATGGGACAGGTCTGGCATGTAATGGGACAGGTCTGGCATGTAATGGGACAGGTCTGGTCATGTAATGGGGCACAGTCTGGTCATGTAATGGGGCACAGTCTGGTCATGTAATGGGGCAGGTCTGGCATGTTAGTGTGTTTTTTTTTATATAAAAAATTTATTGAAAGAAACATTTTTACAAGGGAGGTGGGTGGCCGTTTGGGGGGGGGGGGGGGCGCCAAAATGGAGCTTCGCTTGTGTAGGCATAAATCCTTGCACCGGCCCTGCCTACTGTGCACCTACACCCCCTTCCTGCCCAGACAAAATTTAAGCTTCCGGCACTGCGTCGCTTTAACTGACAATTGCGCGGTCGTGCGACGTGGCTCCCAAACAAAATTGGCGTCCTTTTTTCCCCACAAATAGAGCTTTCTTTTGGTGGTATTTGATCACCTCTGCGGTTTTTATTTTTTGCGCTATAAACAAAAATAGAGCGTAAATTTTTAAAAAAATGCAATATTTTTTACTTTTTGCTGTAATAAATATCCCCAAAAAATATATAAAAAAAATATATTTTTCCTCAGTTTAGGCCGATACGTATTCTTCTACATATTTTTGGTAAAAAAAAAATGCAATAAGCGTTTATCGATTGGTTTGCGCAAAATGTATAGTGTTTACAAAATAGGGGATAGTTTATGGCATTTTTTTTTTTTACTATTAATGGCGGCGATCTGCGATTTTTTTTTTATTGGGACTGCGACGTTATGGCGGACACTTCGGACACTTTTCTGACATTTTTGGGACCATTTACATTTATACAGTGAACAATGCTATAAATATGCATTGATTACTGTATAAATGTGACTGGCAGTGAAGGGGTTAACCACTAGAGGGCGGGGAAGGGGTTAAATGTGTGTCCTATGAGTGTTCTAACTGTAAGGGGAGGGGGGGGTGACTGGGGGAGGTGACCGATTGTGTCCCTATGTACAAGGAACACAATCTGTCTCCTCTCTCCCTGACAGGACGTGGAGCTCTGTGTTTACACACAGAGCTCCACGTCCCCGCTCAGTTACTGAGCAATCGCGTGTGACCGGCGGCGATCGTTGCCGCCGGACACTCGCACGGGATCCCAGCAGAGCGGCGGGTGCGCGCGTCCGCCCGCGGCTTTAAAAGGACATCACGTCATATGACGTGATGTCAGGATAATGGAGTCCTCCGCCCGCCGTCATTTGACGGTGGGCAGAGGACAAGTGGTTAAAGAACATATGTAAATGCGGGTGCTTTCTGCAACTTTTGGCGCAATGTTTGCCAAGTGTCTGTATTTTCACGGACAGTTTGTTTAACCACTTCAATACAGGGCATTTTCACCCCCTTCCTGCCCAGACCATTTTTTAGTTTTCAGCGCTGTTGCACTTTGAATGACAATTGCGCGGTCATGCAACACTGTACCCAAATGAAATCTTTGTTCCCCCCCCCCCCCCAACAAATAGAGCTTTCTTTTGGTGGTATTTGATCATCGCTGTGGTTTTTATTTTTTGCGCTATAAACGAAAGAGTGACAATTTTAGAAAAAACACAATATTTTTTACTTTTTTATTTAACCCCTTCCATACAGGGCATTTTCACCCCCTTCCTGCCCAGACCAATTTTTAGTTTTCAGCGCTGTTGCAATTTGAATGACAATTGCGCGGTCAGGCAACACTGTACCCAAATTAAATCATTATGTTTTTTTCCCCACACAAATAGAGCTTTCGTTTGGTGGTATTTGATCATCTCTGCGGTTTTTATTTTTTGCGCTATAAACAAAAGAAGAGCGACAATTTAAAAAAAAACACAATATTTTTTCCTTTTTATTTATTACATCTCACAATATTTTTTTAAAAAAAAACGTTTTTTCCCCTCAGTTTAGACCGATACGTATTCTACGTATTTTTGGTAAAAAAAAAAAAACGCAATAATCGTATATTGATTGGTTTGCGCAAAAGTTATAGCGTCTACAAAATAGGTGATAGATTTATGGCATTTTTATTTTATTTTTTTTACTAGTAATGGCGGGGATCTGCGTTTTTTTTTTTTTTTGTGACCGTGACATTGCGGCGGACATATCGGACACTTTTGACACGTTTTTGGGACCGTTCACATTTACACAACGATTAGTGCTATAAAACTGCACTGATTACTGTGTAAATGTGACTGGCAGGGAAGGGGTTAACACTAGGGGGCGCTGAAGGGGTTAAAATGTGTCCTAAAGTATGTTCTAACTGTAGGGGGAGGGCTACTCACAGGGGGAGGAGATCGATGTGTGTTCCTCTGTACTGGGAACACACATCAGTCTCCTCACCGCTGACAGGAGGTGGATCTGTGTGTTTACACACACAGATCCACACTCCTGACGTGATTGCCGGAAATCGTGGGTGCCCGGCGGCAATCACGGCCGTCGGGCAGGCGCGCGGGATCGCGAGTGGTGCCGCGGGCGCGCGCGCCCTAGAACGCCGTGAAGACTGGACGTTGTGCAACGTCCAGTCTCATCGGCGAGGGGATCACCATGACGTGATTCCCCTATGGGCTGGAAAGGAAGGGGTTAATAAATATCACAATAAATAAAAAAAAAAAAACATATCTTTGGTAAAAAAAAATCACAATGAGCGTATATTGATTGGTTTGCTCAAAAGCTATAGCATCTACAAAATAGGAGATAGATTTATGTCTTTTTTTTTTTTTCTAGTAATGGCGGTGATCTGCGATTATATATATTTTTTTTATTGTGACCGTGACATTGCGGCGGACATATCGGACACTTTTGACACATTTTTGGGACCATTCACGTTTATACAGCGATTAGTGCTATAAAACTGCACTGATTACTGTGTAAATGTGACTGGCAGGGAAGGGGTTAACACTAGGGGGCGCTGAAGGGGTTAATATGTTCCCTATTGAGTGATTCTAACTGTAGGGGAAGGGGAGGAGACCGATCTGTGTTCCTCTGTATTGGGAACACACATCCTTCTCCTTACCTCTGACTGACTGAATGCAGGTGGATCTGTGTGTTTACACACACAGATCCACACTCCTGCCATAATGGCGGGTGCTCGGCGGACATCGTGGCCGCTGGGCACGCACACCGGGTCACGAACAATGGCACGCGCCCCTCTAGACAGCCTGGAATAAAGGACGTCGTATGACATCCACCCGGAGGGAGGGTTCCTGCCAGCGTCATATTACTATGGCCTGGTAAAGAAGTGGTTAAAAACAACCTGATTTCTTACATCTGTGAGCCCAGGTTCATGTATGTGTGGGCTTGGAAGGCACGTTTCAGGCCCACGGAGCTGGGTCGGAACTCTTAGGCCTGGTTCACACCTATGCATTTTTAGTTTTGAAGAAACACACTACAGTCCATTTAACATGGTTTCCTATGGATGTTGTTCACATCTGTGCATTTTATGGAAAGGGCCAGGGATTTTTTTCTGGTTTTTGGTTCCACAGACTTTAAAGTTGAGTTCCACCCTGAAAAAAAAAAATTACAGCAAAATGCTGCGAAAAAAAAAAAAATTGAAGATTTTTTTTTTTGTTTTACTCACCCGAAATACCTGTTGCTATGTAGATGTTCCTAATCTTCCTTATCCGCGGTCGGTCTTCTTCTGCATCCTCCTTCTGGTGAATGGGGGGGGGGGGGTGCGCTGCCTTCTGGGAACTGTGTGTATCCCAGAAAGCAGCCGCCCATTCACAAATCGGCACTAGCCTCGCGTATGCGCAGTAGGAAATGGCCAGTGAAGCCGCTAGCTTCACTGCCTGTTTCACTTACTGAGGATGGCGGTGCCGGGACCTGCAATGATCCGGATCAGAATCAGGGGGGGGGGGGGGGGGGGGCAATCATCGCGAGCGCCTAGGGCAGGTAAGTGTCCTTATTAAAAGTCAACAGCTACAGTGCAGTGTAGCTGCTGACTTTAAAAAAAAGTGGATATGGTTCTTTGCCACAGAATATGTCAGTACTATAGGTAGGGTTGTCCCGATACCACTTTTTTTTAGACCGAGTTCAAGTACCGATACTTTTTTCAAGTACTCGCCGATACCGATTACCCATACTTTTTTTAATGTCATGTGATGCACTGATAGATGGCACTTGCTGGTGGGCACTAAAAGGTGGAACTTAAACTCCGCCCAAGGGACTTCCTGTTGCACGCTGCCATCGGGAGCATTTGTGCAAGAACTTGCTCGCTACTAGTATCGGTATCGGGACAACTCTAGTCTTGTGTGTGTGTGTGTGTCTGTGCATATATATATATATATATATATATATATATTAGAGCTGCACGATTAATCGTTAAAGGGACACTAAAGTCAGGTTGTTTTTTTTTTTTTAAATAACAAACGTGATACTTACCTTCACTGTGCAGTTCGTTTTGCACAGAGTGGCCCGGAAAGCTGTCTTCTGGGGTCCCTCGGCGGCTGTCTGGGCTCCTCCTCGCAAAAGCTTTCCATCTTCATGCGAGGGCGCTCGCACGGTGGAAAGCTTTTGCGAGCGCGCTCCCGTGATACAGCGGCCATAGCCGCCGACTGTATCACTCGGCCCCGGCGCGCCGCGTCATCCGCTGTGATTGACAGCAGCGCCAGCCAATCCGCCCAGCCTAGCCAATCAACGGCCAGGCTGGGAACCGAAGAGGATGACGTGGACGCGCCCGGGAGTTTCGAATGGTAAAGTAAGTAAAACAGGAACTTGGCGGTGCTGTGAGATGTTTTTTTACCTTAATGCATAGGATGAATTAAGGTAAAAAAACTTTTACCTTTACAACCCCTTTAAGAATCCAATTTGCTATCTTTTTCTCTTCCCAATCTTTAAAACATCACGTCACATTCTTTCTTAGACCCCATACACACTATTAGATTTTATGAAGATTTTTTTTCTTCAGATGTACCAAAACCATATAATATGAGGTCAAACCTTCAGAGCTTCAATTTGTATGCAATCCTCAGGACCCACTAACAGGCCAGGTTTGCAAGATAACTGAAATACATCACAGGTGATATAATTTGCTGCTCAGTGATTCCAGTATTCCAGTCTGCATCTCCCCAAGGTAATACATAAAACCTGGCCTGTTAGTGGGTCCTGAAGACAAAAGTTGGGAACCACTGCAATACATGGTTTTGGTAAATCTGAAGACAAAAATCTGCAGAAAATCTAATAGTGTGTATGGGGCTTTAGGCTCGATTCACACCTATGCAGTTTTAGTGCTTTTTGCATTTTGCAGATTTGCACTACCGTACATTTT
Source organism: Rana kukunoris (assembly GCA_029574335.1). Lineage (NCBI taxonomy): Eukaryota > Metazoa > Chordata > Amphibia > Anura > Ranidae > Rana > Rana kukunoris. The sequence continues at coordinate 367,178,787 of CM056050.1, forward strand.
ACATGGTTTCCTATGGAACACGTTCTGTAATGCAAATCTGCAAAAAGGACCAAAAATGGTGAATCCAGCTAACAAGTGCAGAAAATGTTCACAGCTGGGGGAAAAAAATAAAAATATTTCAGGCAACCTGCCAAGTTTTATTACAACACCCAAATAAGTAGAAACAAAGTATCTTTTCATTATTTCATCAAAGGAAAGAACTCAGCTTAAGGCCCCTTTCACATTGAGGCGTTTTTCATGCGGTACAGTGCTAAAAATAGCGCTGCTATACCGCATGAAAAATCATGCCCTGTAGTGTTCAATGTGAAAGCCCGAAGGCTTTCACACTGAAGCGGTGCGCTAGCAGGAACGCTCCAAAAGTCCTGCTAGCCGCATCTTTACCGCGGTATAGGAGCGGTGTGTTCACCGCTCCTATAGCGCGCCTTCCCATTGGAATCAATGGGAAACCGCGGTAATACCGCCCGTAACGCGGGCGGTATTAACCCTTTTTCGGCCGCTAGCGGGGGTTAAAACATCACCGCTAGCGCCCGAATATCGCGGTAAACACGACGGTATAGCGGCGCTACAAATAGCGCGGCTAAACCGTCACCGCGGCTCCACGCCTCAATGTGAAAGGGGCCTTAGGGAAGTTTAACTATTTAAGGCTCCATTCAGACCTAGGCATCGGCGGCAGCAGCGTATTCGGGCGACAAGCAATAGGCGTTTTGTCCCCGCGTTTTGCGGCGACAAAACGCCTATTGTTTTTTTGCTGGAGGGCAGAATTTTACACTGTCGGCTATGGCCGAACGCCGAAGACGCCTGAAAAAAAGGGTCCGGGACTTGTTTCATGCTTCAGGCGTACGGCGTTCGGCGTAGAGATGTGAACCATCTCCATAGCCGACAATGTAAATTCGCCCCTCCAGCGTATCACAGGCTGCTGCAGCGTAGGGCGACAAAACGCCTAGGTCTGAATGGAGCCTTAAGACCAAACCTTTTCTGACATTTGTTGCTTACAAGTAAAATCTATTTTCTGCTAGAAAATTACTTGAAATGCCCAAACTTGAGATATATATATATATATATATATATATATATATATATATATATATATATATATATATGTATGTATGTGTATATATATATATATATATATATATATATATGTGTGTGTGTGTGTGTGTGTGTGTGTGTGTATGTATGTATATATATATATATATATATATATATATATATATATATATATATATATAATCATCAGAGACCATAGAGAGTAAAATGGTGGTTGTTGCAATATATTTTATGTCACACAGTATTTGTGCAGCAGTTTTTCAAACGCAATCTTTTTAGAAAAGATACACGTTAATGAATTTGAAAAAAACGGCAATCCTTTTGGAAGCCTAGCAGCAGGGAAGAAAAGACGCACGGGAAGCATGGAGGACACAGGAGCCATCGCCTGTTCCACAGCTCGCCACTGTCACAGATTCCTGACCTGCCACCAAGATGGGGTAAGTGCCGGTCAGACAGCGGGCGGGAGTGTCACAGTGAGGCTGCATTCGCTGGGACATAGTGGCTGCATTTGACGGGCACAATAGCTGCATATGATGGGCACAGTGGCTGCATTTGATGGGGCACAGTGGCTGCATTTGATGGCACAGTGGCTGCATTTATTGGGGCACAGTGAGGCTGCAATTGATGTTTTTTTTCAGTGGTTTTTTTAATTTTGCAATTTTTTTGTGCCACCCAAAAATGTTGAGCACCAGCTGCCACTCCCAGTCTTTTTATTCCAGAGGAACCCTTGGAATTCGTTTCAGGTCTCAGGGAACCCCTACTAAATTGATTATATATTTAGCTTACTATGCACTAGTATACCCATCATGCTGTAGATATATTTATTAAAGAATAAAAAACGCTGAGTATTTAGCAAATGTGACACCCAGAGGGGATATTTTTTTAACTCCTCCTTGCGCTCTACCACAATATTATTTTCAGGGAGAAGCCTTAAATAAAATTAATATTAATGGCCAAAAGACAGAGGCAGAGAGCAAAAATTGTGGTGACCCTTTACATTGTCAGGGCCGCCATCAGGGGGGTACAGGCAGTACACCTGTAAGGGGCCCAGAGGTCCTCAGGGGCCCGGGTGGCAACCCCCTTTAAAAAAAAAGAACATTTTATTTTTATTTTTGTATTTTTATTAAAGGGCCCCGGATAGCAACCCCCCTTTTTTTTATAAAACAAACAATTTTATTTTATTTTTTGTTTTTATTCAAGGGCTCAGAGGTCCCCAGGGCCCGAAATGGCAACCCCCCCGGCTCTCAATTTGAGGCGGCAGTACCCCCCCCCCCCCCCCCTGGTTCTCTGCTCCAGGGGGCCCATGCCTGAAGCTGTGTAAGGGGCCCCATAATTCCTGATGACATTGTGGTTAATGTAGTGCACCTTACATTAGTGGTCAGACAGGAGATCTATCCACCATTGTCCAAAGAACCTATAGCAATGTCTGGGGGAACCCTAGTGTTACATAAAACCCTGGTTGAGACAGGCTGGTGTTGACTCCTATAGACAGAAGTACCGATGACCTATGGAGGAAGTCGGGAACAAAACAGGAGCATGGAGAGAGTACGTGAATTATGACACATTTTTTGCTGGTATTGCTAGTATGACTACCTATTGTGAGTCTTTATTTAATCCTCCCATAATCCCAGAATTAAAATGGTGTGGGAACCGAGAAAAACAAAAAACAAACATACATAGCTACTCATCTTAATGCTGCAGCATTTGTGTGATGCTGCAGCTGTCCCCCGATGGCTCTAAGCCCAAGAACTGTGCAATCACATGACCGCTGATGGTTCAGTTCTCGGTCTGCTTGGACCTGAGAGAGGAAAACAGTGGCGGCAAGTCCAATAGGAGGCATAGGCGCCATCCCCTTATACATGTGTCCGGCTCCCTGATCTACATGCAGGGGCGTCGTATCCTGGCCGGCCGACTGACTGCTGGGGGGGATTGAAGGCTGCCACCCGTGAACTCTTGGTCAGCCCCCCCTCCATCAGCCCCCTCCTCTCTGTCAGCCCCCTCTCTTTCACCTACCTCTTTCTCTCTCTCTCTCATGCCCCTCTCTCTCCTGCCTCCCCCCCCCTTTATCTCACCTCACCACCGCCTCTCTCACCTCCCCATTTCTCACCTCCCTCCCCCCACCTCTTTCCCTCAGGGGGTGGGGGCACCATGAAGTAGGCTATACAGGGCCCTAATAATTGCTAACAGCAGCCCTGTGAGTGAGTGCACCAGTTTAAATGTGTCTTGCCGACACACTTTTCCCCAAGGCCCCCACACAATGGATGGAATGAAAATAGCACTACAGTAGAGGAGCTCCACACCCAAACTTTGGCTCCCACACTTCCTGTCTTGAAGCAGCTCTTGGTAAGGCAGTCTAATGGGAGTCTTTTGGGGCAAGGGACACTGATAGGTGGGTTCCCTGATCTAATCAAAGGGTTGACCGATGTTAGGAGTGGGGTGCTGACTGCTGATGACCATTTAGATCAGCAGTCAGCACCCCCTTAGAAAAATAAAATAATAATATTAAAAATGCAGTCCAACCCCCCCCCCCCGTAACTATATTAATTCAAATGTGAAAAATAATTGTGAATGATGATGGGAAAAAAAAGAATAATCCAAGTATTAATACACTCCAATCTTTTAAAAAAAAATACAGTATATACGGTGCAATCTCCATATAGTGTATGACTAGTGGTGTAAATCCATTCCAAACTGTGCTGTGCTAATATCCAACATATCTAACTCAAAAGGAGTTTATAAATTGAATATTAGCACAACACATATTGGAATGGATTTACACCACTATTCATACAGTATTTTATGTGTGTGGAGATTGCACAGTATATACTGCAATTATTTCAATTTGTATTTTCTGGGGTCTCTAAGGGGGGCACTGATATAAGGGGATTCTGATATAATGGGGGTCCTCTTTTGGGCCCCCTGTATTATGGAGGGCGTAACACTGACCCCTATATTATGAAGGGGGTGATACTGACCCCTGTGTTATGGGGGGGGTAACACTGACCCCGACCCTGTATTACAAATGAGGGGGACACTGACCCCTGTATTATGACACCTAGGATTGCCACCTGTCCGGAAATTCACCTAAACAGCTCAGGTATTGAATCATGTGTCTGGGTTTCAGTCTGCCTAAAACACAATCAAATTATTCAGACCGGACTGTGGCTCCCCAAGTAACCAAGATAGTCACACACCAATCTGTTGCCACCTGTCAAAGCAAATTGGCCACACCCACTGTTTGCCACCGTGTGCTAAGCGTGATGCATTATTGCTCTCATTCAGGTCTTTAAAATCCTATAGTGTATAGCACAAAAAAAATGTGCCATTAGCCATGTTCGGGTTTGGCTTGAAGAAAAGGTGGCAACCCTACTCCAGTTGAATGTTTTAGCAAAGTCCCATTGCAGGGGCCCCTGAGGATGATCTGCATTTATCTTTGTATTTGGAGACCCTACGGCAAGATCTGTGACGATGAGGAAACCCTCCAGATGATACCCAACTATTCTGGAACACAGTTCTAGTTACAGCATCTGGAACTGTGCATTTGAGATAGTAATAGGACAGGTCTACTCTGTTTGTCACAAGGATTCAGCAATACACTCAAGAAGCTATAGGCAACTGCAGTTAAACTATTATCTGTGGTTCCTTCTGCTGGCTACTGCATCACTACTGTATTCTGTAGTGATGTAGAGGCCAGATTTTGCAACCAAGGGACTCACCAGGGGACAGGCTTCCAGATCTCTCAGAATCATTGGATGCAGAAAACTTTCAGCAAGTTTTTTTCTTCAAGACAGTGAAGTTGGGCTGGGTGGGCAGCAGGGCAGATGGATAATAATTCCTTTTTTTTGTAGGGAGTGCACGTCTTTAATTTTTAAAACTAGTGACAGAGTCATTTTAATGGTGTTTATCTTTGGTAATGTCTATAAGTGAAAATAGCATATAAGAAATATTCATGGCTTTTAACCCACATATTCTTTGGCAAAAAAAAAAAAATTGCAATGATTTCAATTTCATTTAAATGATTTTAGTAATAATTTGCTTTATTCATAGACAACAATTAAAATTACTGACATTGTTAAACAAGACCTAGAGTCATCATACAAATAAACTAGTACATTTACATAATCCTAGGTTATATATACACTTACAAAAGGTTTTTGCTTGACTGTGATCTGCAGCGTACCTGAGACAAGGAATATTTTTGTTGACAGCTTATTTGAAATTGCAGCAATACATTTATGAGAAATGGATGAATATTTCAGTGGTGGCCAAGCTGTGTATTGTGTAAAGTCTACTTGGTGTCACAATCACACAAAAGTAGCATAATGCACAGACAGGTTTTGTTTCCTATGACTAGCCCGATACTTTTTTTTCTCCACAAAGATATTATTTGATTCTGTGGATCCATGATTTTGGGAAATCTAACGTACAATGACAACATGAATAAAGATGGCCGTGGGACACAAAAGAGAGAAATACCATGGGGCTAAATAATTCCAACTTAGTGATTTCTGTCCATAGTTGGCTGACAGTATGTGAAAATCTGAGATTTCCTTATGATCGATCAGCCCTGCCAACAATTGATATAAATATAATGCAGCCTTCCCCAACCTTTACAACACAGAGGAAACAATGTAAATACAATTTATGATATCAGGGAACCACTGCTTAAAAGTACTATATTTAAAACTCATGATACATTAGTGTAGTGATCAGTGGAAGGATGCTCCTTACACTTGTGGTCATTGAGAAGAATTACCGCCGAAGATATTGCTAATTTCTCAAGGAACCTCTGGAGGAAGCCTATTCCAAGGAACCCTGGTTGAGAAACCCTGACCTAATGTGTAAAGACCTATGCATGTCAAGGCAACAGGTTCACTTCAATGATCAACACCCCCCCCCCCCCCTCCATCCCCAAACTTCTCACTCTTTCCTCACACACACAAACAAGTATATATTTACCATACCTTAACTCCCCCACTGCTCTATTTGCCTGCCTGGATAAAAGAAGTATGTCTGGTACTTCAGGTTGTAAGGAACCATGAGTACCTCTCCTCTTCCTCGTATGATGCAGCGTTTGGTTTCACAGAGCACGGGCCTCCAAAGTATGGCCTGTGGGTCACATATGGTCTACTGTCTACTGCAAGATTTTAGCCTACCCACAGTCAATGGCATATCCTTTTAGTGCAAAGACTGAGGATTCAGACCAGTTGGTCTCTGATTCTGATGGAGGCCCTGATGTAGGGGGGAGGGGGTCGGCTCTTATAAGAAACCTGATGTAATGTGAGCCCTGATATGAAAGGGTGACTCTGATGGAAACCCCAATGCATGAAGGAACTCTCATAGGGACCTTGATGTTAGGCGGGCTGTTGTGATGGGGGCTTCTGATGTTAATTTTTTTTCTTGCCAAACCTTTATTTGTTTATTTAAATTGTATTAATTAATAAAACTGATTTGGAAACGGGTCCTGTGCTAATTTGGTGCGATCTTATCACAATTCTGTCGCCATAGAATATGCAAACCACATCCAAATGGCATCCAAGTTGCGTCAAATAAACATACTGAAAGTCAGAGTCCTTAGCTCTATGCAAGTTTTGACTAAAACAAACTTCCATAGGCTTCTTGTGGTTTTTTTTGTGGGATTATGGAATAGCAGAGAAGTGAAGTGGTAGTAAACCGCAGTTAAAGGAAAAAAAAAACAATTCCCCTGGGGGCGCAATAATATCAGTCATTGGCATTGCAGGATGTTTACAGCATGGGCTCTGAAGGTCCGGCATTCAGAGCGCATGTGCCGGTGATGTCACCGGCTGCATGCACTCTGAACATCTTTTAACCACTTAACCCCCGGACCATATTGCTGGTCAAACACCAGAGCACTTTTTGTGATTCGCCACTGCGTTGTTTTAACTGACAATTGCGCGGTCGTGCGACGTGGCTCCCAAACAAAATTGGCGTCCTTTTTTCCCCACAAATAGAGCTTTCTTTTGTTGGTATTTGATCATCTCTGCGGTTTTTATTTTTTGCGCTATAAACAAAAATAGAGTGACAATTTTGAAAATTCAATATTTTTTACATTTTGCTATAATAAATATCCCCAAAAAATATATAAAAAAACATTTTTTTTCCTCAGTTTAGGCCGATACGTATTCTTCTACCTATTTTTCGTTAAAAAAAATCGCAATTAGCATTTATTGATTAGTTTGCGCAAAAGTTATAGCGTTTACAAAAAAGGGGGTAGTTTTATGGCATTTTTATTAATATTTTTTTTTTACTAGTAATGGCGGCGATCAGCGTTTTTTTTTCTTCGGTACTGCGATATTATGGCGGACACTTCGGACACTTTTGACACATTTTTGGGATTATTGGCATTTTTATAGCGATCAGTGCTATAAAAATGCCATTGGCAGTGAAGGGGTTAACACTAGGGGGCGGGGAAGGGGTTAAGTGTGTTCCTGGGTGTGTTCTAACTGTATGGGGGTTGGACTCACTAGGGGAAATCACGGATCTTTTGTTCATACATTGTATGAACAGAAGATCAGCGTTTCCCCGCTGACAGGAACGGGAGCTTTGTGTTTACACACATAGCTCCCGTTCCTTGCTCTGTACCGAGCGATTGCGCGCGCCCGGCACTCTCGCCCAGGCGTGCCGACCTGCCGCAGTAATATGACGGCGGCTGGTCGGCAGGCAGTTAAACAGTGCACGTTTAGGAGATATTCAGAGTGCCTACCTGTAAGCCTTTTTTTAGGCTTGCCTTTAGGTATAAGGCCTTGTACACACGATCGGACATATCCGATGAAAACGGTCCGCGGACCATTTCCATCGGATATGTCCGATCGGGAGTTTGATCCGATGGCGTGTACACACCATCGGATCAAATTCCCCGCCGCCGGACGGCGCGGTGACGCGGCGGTGACGTTGACGCCGCCACGTCACCGCCACGTTACCACACCAGGAAGTTAAACACTCCCGCGCATGCGCCGAATCCATTCGGCGGCGGCGCGGCGGTGGTGGGGGACGACATGTCTGCTGGTAAGTGTACTAACCAGCAGACATGTCGGGCGGACAGATTCCACCGGATGGATTTCAAAGCATGCTTTGAAATCTGTCGGGTGGAGAAATCTGTCCGCTAGCCCATACACACGAGCGGAGATGTCTGCTGAAACGGTCCATCGGACCGTTTTCAGCGGACATATCCCCTCGTGTGTACGAGGCCTAAGTGGTAAAACTGAGTATACTACCACTTTAAGTATAACCTAGGGGAGCAGATTTTGGGTAAACCTGTTGCTTAGCCAGGCATTGGCAAAATATAGATTCAATTTCAAAGGGTTATTTCAAGCAATTAATACTTCAGTTATGGATAGAAAATTGTAAACTAGAATATATACTGGCTTTGTAACTCTAGGGGAATACAGATTAAAATTTGTTTAACTGTAAGCCACTATGACTGAAATATGCTCCTATACAAGAAGCACTGCAGGCATAAGTAATAAGCAAAAAAATCTGCTATGATTTTGAGATATAAGTAAACATTATAAATAGAAACAGCAGTATTAGGCATTAACTCGAAGTGATAAGATACATTATTTTTACAATAATCTGAACACATTCACATACTGTATGCAAGTAAAGAATGAAAATAAAAATACAAACAATGGATCCCTATAAGGGTTTTTTCCCACTGAGTTTTGACAAAAACTGAATTTTTTATCACTGCTATGATACTATGGGCCAGATTCAGGTAGATGAGAGTATCTTTCCTCTGGAGTAACGCTTCTCATTTACGTTACTCTGAAGACCCTTTCAGCGCAAGTCCTGTAATTCACATAGCAGTTGCGCGTAAACTTGCGCCAGAGTAACGATAATGCGCTGGCGTAACCCGACGCAAGTGGAACTGGGTGTGATCATATGTAAATGATGGGCGGAGCCCAGCGCAGAGGCTTACGTTCAGCGCATCATCCACGGAGCATGCGCAGTGAGTGCGGCTCCACTCGCCCCCTTGTGCGCATGCTCACAACTTCCGTCGGCACCACTTCCTGGGAAACGTCAGCGCAATGCGTTCCGCTGGTCGCTTAAAAGCGCTGGCGGAAACGCCATTCCGGCGCAAAAGTAGTTCCATTTCCCCCCACCCCAGGGAAGATACTTTTGCCCTGTAATGGCTGCTCCCGCTGCCCCCAGAGAGAGGAGGAACCTAAATTATAATGCCCAGGAGGTCACAGTGATAATATCGGCTATGGAGGCATTTAATGATTTTCTCCATGGTAAAAAAAGCAGGAAGACCAGCCGGGAGAGAAAGCAGGCCATCCTGGACACCATAGCTGCCAGGGTCAATGTGCTGGGGTACTCCACCCGGAGTGCTTCAGACATTGGTAAAAAAATCAATGACCTGCGGCGCAAGGTGAGGGGCAAGGTGTCCACCATTAGGAGCCATGAGAGGGGCACAGGTGGTGGTCCCCCATGTCCTGTCACCCTGACCGCGGAGGAGGAGGTGGTCGCCCGCTGCCTGGACAGGGAGCAGTTGGAGGGGGTCCCAGGCTATGATTCCGTAGAGGAAGGCTCCAGGACAGGTAAGTGATTTTTACCCCCTTTTTGGTGTGTTGCATGTGGGGCGGGGGTGGGTACATGTGCCAAGTGTGTGGGACCACCAACATGTGTCTGCTTTGTGTCATCCACAGATGACGGTGCTGGGCCATCTCGTGCCGGCCAGTCCACCCCAACCCCCCAACGGGATGCTGAAGACGAGGCCCTGGGTGCTGGAGACACCGAGGTGGAGGAGGAGAGTGCCCACACCACTTCAGCAGAGGTGGTTGTGGAGGAGCCTGTCCCTGAACAGGAGTTCATTTTAATGTTGGAGGAGTCCTCCTCCTCTGCAGGGCCCTCTGTGATCCCCTCCCCCATCCTAGGTAGCCCCTCAAGGGCGACTCCATCCCCACGGGGACAACCTTCCTCTGCCCCCAGGAAGGCCACCCGGAAGACCAGGGGGGTGTGTGATTTGGTCGAAGACCAGGTGCTTTTGGACCACGCGAAACAGACCCAGCAAATGGGGGAGATGGCTGGCCACCTAGACAGGGTCGCAGACAGCCTGGGCTCTATGTCACAGCTGCCCAGTCGCGTGCAGGGCGTTGTGACCAGCCTGGGGGAGGTGCAGGCTGATATCCGGCACTTGACAGCAGCTGTTCGAGACAACACTGCTGCCATTCGGGAAGAGGGGAGGCAGCGGCAACGTGACCAGCGGCATCAGATCACCCGCCAGCTGAGGATGCAGGCCCAAACAAACCTGTATCTGAGCCGTATCGCTGTGGCATTGGAGGGCATGCAGCCAACAGCTCCCAGGAGTGGCCCACCCGGGGATCAGCCTCCTCCTGATGCCCCCCCACCACCACCACCACCCACTCCCTCCAGGCAGATGAGGAGCCCGAGAGTGCCCCCAAGGAGGAGCCCCCGTCATCCCAGATGAGGGTTTTTTGTTTTTTTGGTTGTTATATATTTTTGTTTATACTCAGGACATGAGTTTATTTATTTTATTTATTATTATTGTTTATACTCAGGACATGAGTTTTTGTTAATTTTTTTGGTTCTCAGGTTATGAGATTTTATTTTTATTTTTTGATACTGCACACGTTGCAGTGTGAATGGTGTGTGAATGTGAGAGGGTGGCACTCCTGAAAGTAAGGGGTGTCACCCTCGGCCGTGGTGGTGAAGTTAACCCCACGGCTGAATGAATGACGTGTGAAAGGTGTGTGAATGGACAGTGACATCATTGGGGCCTTGACGCGGCGTTACTGCTCCCAACTCCTACATGCTGGACTTGGGCTAATCCAATGCGATGTGCATGTGATGTGTGTGATCTAGGGACATCAGTGGTGTACACGCGTGCATTGTCTGTGTGATTAATGTTTTGGGTTAGTGTCCAAAGATGCCTACGGCGAGGACCCTCCTGACTGCTCTTCCATCAGCAGACTGGGTGTCCTCTGCCAGGTGGGGACTGTGTGGGTCGGGGGTCAGGTCATCACGTATGTCAATCTCTAGGCCTTTTTTCATAGCAAAGTTATGTAGTATGCAACATGCACCGATGATCTGACACACGAAGGTAGGGGAATACAATAGGGTCCCCCCGGACTTATCCAGGCAGCGGAAACGGGACTTCAGGAGCCCAAATGTTTGCTCCACCACTGCACGGGTTTTGATGTGTGCTTCATTGTATTTTCTCTCTCCTCTGGTTTGGGGGTTCCGGAAAGGAGTCATTAGATGGGGTCCCAGTGCATATGCAGAGTCACCTGTAAGGTAAAAGACAGGAGAATGTTAGTCATGCATGTGCGATTTCTGTTGTGCATGACGGGAGGGGATAGTCATGCCTGACTCCCATGTCACTCACCAACCAGCCAGCTGTCCCCATACATGTTCTGTTCGAATTCTGCTGGGATGGGACTCTGACGGTATATGAAGCTGTCATGGCTGGACCCGGGGTGTTTGGCACGGACGTGCCATATGAGGCGTTGGGCATCGGCTATCACCTGTACGTTGATGGAATGCCAATGCTTCCGATTGCGGTATATGTGCTCTGTGGCACTGGGGGGCTGGAGGGCCACATGTGTGCAATCAATGGCCCCGATGGTGCGTGGGAATCTGGCAATGTTGTAGAAATCTGTCATTGCCTTCAGCCGCAGCTCCTCAGTGGTGGGTCTGATGAACTGGTTGGACATGCGTCTGAGGATTGCAGGGACAACCTGGTGCACACATCTGCTTATGGAGGACTGTGACATCCCAGCCACCACTCCACTTGTACGCTGGAATGATCCACTGGCAAGGAAATGAAGTGTTGCCAGGACCTTCACCAGTGGCTGCACTGCTTGTGATCGGTGTGTCTTGCTGGTGATGTCACCCTGCAGGGTTGTGGTTAGTTCAAGTATTGCATCTGGGCTGAATCTGAAGAGGCGATACACCTCCTCATCCCCCATGCCAAAGAGGTTCATACGAGTGCGGTATATCCTCTCACGTGCCCGCCTCCTCCGTAGCGAGGGACCCAGTACTAGTCTTAGGACCACGAGTGCCCCTGGCATGTTGGCACACAGAGGTGTTGTCCTTGCTAGTGTTGTTGTTCAGCTTGCTAGTTTCGTTGGTAACGCTGCTGTAGCTGCTCTCCTGCTGACCTGTGACCGTCTGGAGTAAAGATAAAGCAGCCTTTTGTAGAAATAACTTTGCGCCGGACGGACCAGATACGCGCGGCGCATGTAGCCAGCGTATGGTGCTAATCCGATTGTGAATTGGGAAAAATACCTCATTTGCATATTTGCATGGGAAATCAATAGGCGCGACTGATGCGCCCAGCGAAAATAAGCGCTGACGATACTCTGGCGTCGGAACGTTCCGCCGGTCGCAAATGACCCGTTATTGGGCGCATCTAGTTTGGTGGGTACGGGCACATAGAAAAGACGGCGCATCATCACAGTTACGCGGCGCATATCCAAATACTCCAGCGCAAGTGTTCGTGAATCTGGCCCTATGTTTTCTTCACAGGGAGCATAACAGTCTATTTTAATAGTCATATACTGCATAGATGGGTTTTATATCTACTTTAATTCCATTATTTATTTTTTTGCTTCTTTTTCAAATCTCTTAACATCATATTTTGCAGTCAAGAAACATTAACAATGATGTTAGTGAGATGTAATGGCTATATTTGTATGCCCTTTCTTTTAGGAATACTGCCTTCCTAAATACTTAGGGCTCATGCACACAGGAAATTTGTATAGCTGCTGTTAGGGGCATTTGATGTTTTTTTGTTTTTTTTTTAACTGCATCTAAAAGCCCCTCCATGTTAGCCTGTCAGAGGCGTTTGGAGGCATAAGCGTTTAGTGGCAGTAAAAAAATTGCGAGCCTGTGCTTCCAGGAGCAGTACAATTGAGCTGTAAAAACAAAAATGCCAAAAGGCATGTTTTCAATAAAAAACACCCAAAAACGCTAACGCGGTAAACGCTAATGTAAAAATGTGGCTAAACGCAAAAAAAAATATTTTTTAACGATGCTGTAGCGCTGGGTTTTTTAAAACGTCCCGTGTGCATGAGCCCATATTGATATGCACTGTAACTATATGCAAATGGTTGTTTACCAATTTACCATAACCCATTTATCTTAAAAAATGTCACATCACTTTTCAAAAACATTTTGCATTAAAATGCCCAACAGTTTAACAAATAGATTTACATAAATTAACAACAATATATACTAAGTCTAAAAGTAAATTTTGAGTTTGGAGTTCATTGTAGGTCCCAGCCTCCATTAATTAGTGAGGTAAGTTTAGTGTCTCTCATTTTCCATGATATCAGCACTTCTGAGTGGTTGTGATTCAGGGTCCTTAGTTCAGTTAGACGACCAGTCAAGCGTGCAAAATGCTGAGGATCTTCAGGATGATAAATTTTGGAATACTTGTGTAAAATTGCTAGTAGGGGCTCTTGCAGTTTATCAACACAAATTTTGTTTTTTAGGAATGGACGATCTATAAAAAAAGTAATAGTGATGACAAGAAATTGTGATTGTAAGATATTGATGACAGGAAAAATACAGCCATTTAAAATAAATGCTTTTTCTTAGAGTAAGCAAATAGTTGAATCTTTGTCAGGTTGCTGTTGCTGTCTGGGGAAAAAATACCCTCACTTCCTGTACCCCGTCACTATTATATGCAGGAATAGACAAAAACCTTCCCATTCCACACACAAGCAGCAAGAAAGACATCTTAAAGAGGAAGTAAACCGTTGTTTTTCCTGCAAAAAAAAAAAACCTGCAAGAGAAAGGCATAATGAGCGCTCCTCGTTCCCCTCCATCGCCGCCGACATGTTGCCTACGAGTCTCTTGCGTGTATCATCGCTCCGGCACTGTGACTGGCCGGTGCGGCGATGACGTCACGCATGTACACCGTACAGGTTAAGGAGATATTTCTTGCACCTACAGGTATTCCTGTAGGTGCAAGTTGTCAAAGTGGGTTTACAACCACTTTAATTTTTAGGGGAGTCCTAACATCTGTCAGGTATTTTAGGACTGGCATAATTTTAATCAGGTTGGTAAAGCAGTAAGTGTCCATTTTAGGAGTTAATCCTAAAGTCTAAGGCAGACCATAGATGATGCGATTTTTGAAAGAAAATAAAATTGCTCGATTCACCCATAAGTGATGTCAGTGTTGATAAGGGAATCTGCAGAGCTATTTTATTCTCCTCTTGGGGGAGCGCAGGGAGCCATCACTGCCGGGGAAACACAGTGATAATTTCTAGCAGCTATAGCCATTGGCAATAATCACAAGTTAAAATCTGACATGCTGGTTGTACCCAAGTCGATCGATCCCTTCTGAACCATCTATGGCCAGCTTAAAGTGATACTAAAGTCTTGTTTTTTTTTTTTTTAAATAACTGGTTTTGCACAGAGCAGCTCAGATCATCCTCTTCTAGGGTCCCTTGCCGGCACTCCTGGCCCCTCCCTACTGCCAAGTGCCCCCACACAAGCTGCTGCTGCTCTGTGTTTCTATTCAGACATGGAGCCGCTCAGCCCCACCCCTTCTCTCTTCTCATTGGCTCACTGAATTTGATTGGTAACCAATGGCGCTCGCTGTGTGTCTCAGCAAGAAGCGAGAGTGCAACATCGCTGGATTGAGATGGGGGCTCAGGTAAGTATTAGTAGGGCTGAGGGGGGCTGCTGCACACACATACAATGCATTAAGATAAAAAATACCTTCTTCCTTTAAAACCACTTTAAGTTTAACAGTCAATAAAAAAATGAAAGAAAAAAAAACAGCACAAAGGGTTTGTGCCAATTACAATCAATGTAATTGGGTGCAGTTTTAGTTTAACTCCTGTCCTCTGACCCCTGGACAGCCATCATCTTCTTGTGCACTTGTCAAGGGTGCTGATTATTGTTGCCCATTCTGCCCCCCCTCCATTCAAAGACTGTGTACTGTAGCTTCCACGAATAAAAAGCACTCAATGAATTAAGGACAAGCAGATGAATGAAAGGTCCTCCTCCTCCGTTCATAGATTGTTTTTCATTCATGTTGGCTACAGGACAGCATCTATAAATGGTGGAAAAGGTGGACAAAGTCAGAACTTTTGGTGAGTGCAATTGAGGGGGTGGCCAGAGGACTGAAGATTTCAAGTCAAACCACAGTGAGCAGCATAAGAGATATTTTACACCGATAATTAAAAACACTTGCACTGTGCTAATTAAAGAAAAATAAAGAGGGAATTTACTAAAACTGGAGCTGAACAAACCTGGAACAGCTGGACATAGTAACCTTTTCACACCAGTCTGTTCCATTGGTATTAAACCCAAAAGCAAACATTTTATTATATTGCACCTTACCAATTCTTAGATGTGATAGCTGTATTTGTTTTTTGTTTTTTTATTGAATGTATCACTTTTTAATTCAGACATCTAAAAAAATTAAATACATTTTGGAGGCTTACCTTACAAACAAATGGTCTACATGTGTTTGACTTGCATGTATTTTTTTTTTCCAAATAGTTTTATTGGGAAAGTGATACAGTACAAGATATACTTTACATCATCAATAACAGTCGAAATAGTAAAGTCGCGGTCGCAGCCCCTATGCTACAAACAAACAATATGGTGCATGGTAAACAGTGTCAAAAGCAATAATCAGTTCGCCAACAGGTATGTCGAAAGGCAAGCTACACAGTGTCCAGGGGCTCTCCCCTTGACCTGTATGAACAGCGTAGAAGGGAGTAGCATGGAGGCATTCCGAAAGCAATAAGAGGAAGCCGTTGTTAATAGTGTATGGAAGCGAACCATCCCTCCATTTTGCAGGACGGCAAGACCTGCCAGTATAGGGTTTGTGCTTGCGGTTTGTGGGATAGAAGGGAGGGAAGGGGAGGGGAGGATAATGTTCCAGGTTGGAGAGCGGGGGGGGGGGGGTGAGGGGTACAGATATTCCGCCATAGCTCGGCAAGGTGTAGGGAGATGAGGAAGTCCGGGCACAGTCGTCAGGGTCTAATTTTTTTGTAATCGTCGGTCGTGGTGAAATGGATTCAGCAGGCCCAAGTCTCGGTGAATTTTGCAGGGCTGTCGTTAGAGTTGTGGATGAGTTACTCCATCTCCATCGTTTTGTGGAGACGGGCGAACCAGTCAGTCAGGGAGGGGGGGTGCGGAGAGAGCCATTTGATCGGGATGTACATCCGTGCCGCATTTACCATGTGCATGGCCAGGGAGCGGCAGTAGCCCCTCGGGAGAACCTGGGCATGGTGGAGTAGAAACTGGGCCGGCGTGAATTCTAAGTGGTCAGTCGAGATTTGTGCTATGAGCCTGTGTACCTCTTCCCAGTAGGGCAGGACCACCAAATGTGGAGGAAAGAGCCAGTCTCCAGATGACACCTGGAGGAATTTACTGTATACAAAGATGTGGTCCTCTTCCTGAGAAAGGTCTTCTTTCGATCCTTGTATCAACAAGATGATAGGGGAGCTGAAATAAATCCACAACTTGACCTGGATGACCAACAGGCATTAGCAATTTTGAATTCCCTGTTAGATGAAAATGAGGATGTCCAGGCCAGTAATCCATCAATACGACGAGCCAACTTAAATATTAGGTCAACTAAAATGCCCCCACTTAATAAAAATCGCTGGATCAATATCTTCCTTGAAGTGGTTAAAAAAGATCTGGAAGGTCTGTCCTGGCAAATGAACGACCATGACAACCTTTCCAAAATGGAACGTAAGGCCCTCATGGAACTTAAAAAAGCAAAAAATATTATTTTAAAAAAAAGCGATAAGGGGGGGAATGTTGTCTTGATGAACAGTGGTGACTACGAGACTGAAGTAAAACGTCTGCTGGGTGATCATAACACCTACCGCAAACTTGAACAAGACCCCTTTCCCGGGGTGGTAAAGGAACTTAATAGCAAGTTGGACGACGCAGTAGAAGCAGGACTTCTGCTCAAATGTGAATATGAATATCTCTCGGTAGATGACTATAACATCCCGACTTTTTACTGTATTCCAAAACTGCACAAGTCCCTAAAAAACCCCCCTGGGAGACCTATCGTCTCTGCAATTCGAGGTCCCTTGGACAGAGTAGGTGGGTATCTGGACTCCCTGTTGAAAGAAATGGTTTTCAGTCTAAAATCATACGTCCAGGACACTCGGGACGTCTTGTCCAAGCTAATGGAAATAAAAGTAGAGGAGGAGGTATGGTTGATAGGAATAGACGTGGAATCGCTCTATACATCAATCCCTCACAACTCTGGCATAGGAGCAGTCAGCTTCTTTTTGGAAAAACATTTTCCATCTCTGGGCCATCAGAATGAGTTCCTTCTAGATCTCCTTGATTTTGCATTATCTCACAATTTTTTTCAGTTCGCATCATGTTTTTACCAACAGATTAAAGGTACCTCCATGGGCGCAGCATGGGCTCCGGCCTATGCATGCCTTCATCTGGGCCTATGGGAGGAGGAGGACGTATTTATGTCGCCGTTGTATCGCGGCCACGTACATACGTGGCTGCGATACATCGATGATGTATTTGTGATCTGGAAGGGGAATATCGACAACTTACATGTTTTTGTTGATCAGTTGAACTCAAACGATCGTAATATCAGGCTCACATACACTTTTGACAGGTCCCAAATTCCCTTTTTAGATCTTAAAATCGGCCTCAGAGATGGTATGATCACAACATGCACCTATAGGAAGGACACTGCCGCAAATACCCTTTTACAGGCTGATAGCCACCATCCCCAGTGGCAAAAAAATGGTATTCCCACAGGGGAATATGTGAGGATTAAGCGCAATTGCTCCGACCCCGCCATGTTTCACATTGAGGGGAAAGATCTATACGCAAGGTTTCGCGAAAGGGGTTATTCCCATACGCAAATTAAAACGGCGAAACGTAAGGTAGCCTTACGCGATAGAAAAAGCCTGCTTCTTCCAAATACATATAACAACAAAAGGAAAGAAAAAAGTAAGTATGGTCCAGTGAGATTGATAACCACCTATGGTTCCCAATGGGACAAGGTGAGGAAAATATTGGAAAAACACTGGGGTATACTTACTAGCAATAAAAACCTGTCAGGAATTGTAGGAGTAGGCCCAAAGATGGTAGCTCGCAGAGCAAAAAACCTGGGTGACATGCTGGTGCAATCGGAATATGTTGGACAGACCAATAAGACCTGGCTGTCTGATTATCCCCGTAGCAAGGGCATGTTCCCATGTTCAAAATGTCAAGTCTGTCCGTTTGTAGACCGAACCTGCACCTTCATGGACTCTATGAGTACCAAAGAATATGAGATCAAAGATCTCATCAATTGTTCTTCGGAGCGGGTCATCTATATGATCACCTGCCCTTGTCCGAAGATTTATATTGGTAAAACCAAGAGACAACTCAGGATTCGAATAGGTGAACACCTTAGAGAAATCAAGAAAGAAAAGGAAAAAAAGAGTGATGCAGAAAAGAAACAGGAAAGTCCGGTTGCGCAACATTTTCTACAATGCCATCAGGGCAAACCAGATGGCATGAAAGTCAAAGGTATTTACATGCTAAACTTGCCCCATAGGAGAGGAGATTTCGACAGAATACTGCTCCAGAAAGAAAAATGGTGGATTTTTACCCTCAAATCATTGGTGCCTTTTGGCATGAACACTGAATTAAGCATGCAACCATTTCTGGAGCCGTAAAAAACCTCGAGGTCACCTTTCAGTATTTAACCATTTAGCATCTTTCTCTGTCTCTTGGCGTATGTCTGGGGGGACGGGGAGGGAGGGAGGGGAGGAGAGAAAAAACATATCCTTACCTTTTTTGGTTAGCTTTATATTGAGCTGCTTTTTTGCTTTGCTCCGCCCCTTTCTTATTATCGCTTTATACCTACACATTATACTTCTTAGTGCAGGTGGTTTTAAGGCACGGTACCTTAAACTTAATGCTAATTACTGATTTTTGTTTTGTTTGTTTACTTTAAGACGGTTTTCAACCCTCATCGGTGTATGCTTATTGGCAACAGAGCATTATTTTTGAGCCGCACAGTAATTTTTGGTGTGCCTATACGGCAACCACGGGCTGTGGTGGGTTTTTTTTTTGGGGGGGGGAGGGGGGTGGGGGGGATAATTCCCCCCCCCCCCCCCTCTTTCCCCTTTTATTTTGACCCGGTGCCCCCACCCGCATCCTGCCGCGGCGCGGCATCCCCCCCCCCCCTCCCCTCCCCTTACCCTGTCCTCTCCGTTGCATGACATGTGACGTATGATCGGGGGATGTGGTGTAATAGATGCTATGTATACTAGGTATCTCCTATTTGTTATATGTCTCGGTAGTATTTATGCTGGTAAAGAATGAAATCTGTCAACATGCAGCAAGCACCAATAGTCTATTTATCAGAACTCCTGTATTTTTTGTTTCTCACTTACCAATGTGGGAGGAACGTGCACCGATAGCATATAAAGGAGCGATGCACGTCTCTCCCTCAACGTCCAGATGAAGCTACGTGACTCACGTTGCGAAACGCGTTGACGTCATTCGGTGTCGGACGCCGCTCAGACAAACCCCTGCTGGCGCGGTTTTTGAAGGAAAAAGTTTGACGGAGGACAAATTTTTCAGCACAATAATATGAGAAGACCTGAGGACCGTATCCCCACATAGTGGGACCAGTGAATTGGCCGAACGAAATAGATGTACACCATACCATAGACGGACTTTTGGATCACACAAACGGCTTGATTATCCCCTGCACGTGTTGCCTAAAACAGCTGCGTTAAAGAAACAACAATTGCTGTCAGCAAAACATTTACTTCGCAGAACACGGGGAATTAACTTCAGCCACCTACCTATAGATCTCCCTACTTGGAGCCTGGTAAGATCGTTCCAATTACCTTATCAACAGTCTATGCAATTGCTCACATCAAGAAGTTCGGGGGCCAATTAAAATGAATTATTTCTTTTCATTTGGTGATATGAGTTTTCATATATGCTAATATGGTCTTCAGTGAAATTTAACACTCAACAGCTAAAAGCCCTATATATATTGGACAATTACAGAATATTATTAAGGAATCTTGCTGTTGCTGAGGTTATACAAAGATACCTATCAATTTGGACTCAATGATAATCTAATAAGATATCTTATATATCCATCTTCGGAATTTAATAAGACTTGAGTTCATTCAAACTTGATGGACACTTTTTTTCATCTCACATACTGATTGGTGCTGCAACTCCCCTCCCCCCCTTGTTTTTTCCTTCTTCCTCCCCCCTTTTTCCTGCAGGGGTACCGCTATTGGTTATTCCCTATACTACAATCACATCTCTTTAGATAGCAACTTATACGGCATTTTCCGTCAGGAATTCCCAGCAGCGGTAACCCACTCGGTGTCCGGATCACCTTAGTTATATGTTTTTTATGTTTGTCATTTGTCGGTGTCTTATGTATGTTGTTTTGTTGCACGAGATATGAACTTGGTTCATTAGTGCAGTATTGGCCGGCCACGACAAGCAGGGTCACATCTGGGTTTTTAACATACAACTTGTATTTAATATTTATCTGACTACAATATTCTGAAAACTTGTATATTTACATTTACATGAAATTAAAATTTTTTAATTTATTGTCCATCCCTGCCTTGGTAGCTCCTTTGTTGCCCATTGGGGATAACATTTCTTGGTCTCCCTATGGGTTAACATCCCCCTCTTTATATGCTTAGTTTTTAGCTACGGCGGTGACCCCTCAAATAGGGGAGCGACAATTTAGAATTAAAATAAATTTTCGGAATAATTTAAATCATTAGAGGAGGTGTGTTCTTTCTTTTTTCGTTAATATCCAGGTGACACCTCCAGCAGGTCTTTGGGAGGGCGGGGTTAATTTTGTGCAACTTGAGCGGGGTTTTGTACCATCTGGAGAGAAGCTTGTAAGCATTCTCCTGTACCTGAACATTGATTGAACCCTTGTGGGCCAGCCGGTAGATGACTTCCCACTCACTGTCCGTGAGGCTTATCGCTAGGTCCCGTTCCCACTGTTGGTTAGCCCAGTGGAGTTTGGAGGAGTGTGCAGTAAACAGCAAACCGTAGACTATCGAAACGATATGTCTTTGTGGTTCCCCCTTTGAGCAGAGGTTTTCGAAAGGGGAGCAAGGTCTGGACCAGTGGGCTCTTGGGGCCGTCTTGTCAATGAAGTGTCGCAGTTGTATGTATGTCCAGAATGGGAATTCATTCCTATTAACGTAGTTGGCTAGTTCGGACTGAAGCATGAGTCTACCCTGTGAGAAGAGGTGTCCCGCCCTAATGGTCGCGTGGGGCCAACAGTCAGAGAGGAAAGCGGGGTGCATGCCCGGTGGAAAGTCGGGGTTCAGCCTAAGGGGGGTCATGGGACCAATTCGGTCCGACAATTTATGCTTAGTGCAGGCCACCCGAAAGGCTTGCAAGGAGGGGAGAATTAGAGGGTGTAATTTGCAGCTCTGTGGTATGTTGTTTTGTGATACCCATGGTAGATGGGATAAAGGTAGGGGAGAGAATGTTTGTTCTAACTTCACCCAGTGTTTCTGTCCCTCACTAGCTGTCCACTCCACTATCCTGGAAAGGCCACAAGCCATGTTGTATCTGCGGATGTCTGGCAAGCCCATGCCACCTTTCAGTTTGGGGACTGTGAGCCTGGCGTAGCTCAAGCGTGGGCGGGCGTCGTGCCATACAAATTTCGCGCAGGCCGCCCTGTAGGACGAGAAGAAAGCAGGGGGGAGCCTGATGGGGACAGTTTGCATAGCGTAGAGCAGTCGGGGCAAGACGTTCATTTTGACTACCGCGACCCTCCCGAACCATGATAGACGTTTGGGGGACCATCCCTGTAAATCCCTAATCACCGTTTGTAGTAGTGTCATGATAAGAGATACAGGAATCTTACCAACACTGACAGCGCCAGGAGAAGTCTGTTTCAGCGCATGCGCGGGGACGCGCGGGTGCGCGCGCGTGATGTGCGCGGCGGGAGCGCGCGCGCGCTGACGTCATTTCGGCGCCAAGAACTGCTATTTAAACCATCTGATCCCACTGTATCTTGCTGACCAGTCTGCAGCAATTCCTGACTGAATCTGAACCTGTTACCTGTCTGCCTGATTACCGAATACCTGACCCGGCTTCCGTTGACCCTTCTCTGCCTGCAGCCTGCCTCTGACCCCGGCCTGATCCGACTACCGACTCTGCTTAAACCCACCTTGCTGTCTGCTTACCTGATTCACTGACCCGGTCTGAACCTGATCCAACCCTCGGACCTGTCTCCGTCTCCTGATTGGTGCCTGATCCAGTGTCTGACAATCCCTTGGTTCCTATTCACAAGCGCTACAACACCGTTCCTGCGGTTGCTGGATTTCTGCTAGGACCTCGTCAACACCTGTTCACTTCCTCTTCCGGTCCATCTCCAGCTTCCCACCAGGCGCTTGTGTCCCTCCAGACTCAGTACCCCCTGTCTGCTCTACCAGGGGTTCCTGAGTCAGAGGTTTACGAGAGGCCGCTCCCTGCACATTGGGCTCCATAACCAGGTACGTGACAGTACTGGTCAGCCATGTCCGAGCCCACGCAGGGGGCGTCTCCCATGGAGGACTTATGCCGCCATCTAGATGGCCTCACCGCGGCCGTACGGACTTTACAAGAAGGATATACCCGCCTGGAAGGACGTGTCCAAACTCTGGCCACAACAGCACCTGCAGCGTCTGGAACCGCAGCTGCCCCTTCTGTAGTGATGTTACCACCGGAGCCCAGAGTTCCCACCCCGGAGAGATTTTCTGGAGATCGCAGCAAATATAGAGCTTTTCGCAACGCCTGTGAACTTTTTTTTGCTTTACAACCCAGGACCTTTTCACTCGAGGCCACAAAAGTAGGTTTCGTTATCTCGTTATTGTCTGGCGAACCTCAGACCTGGGCGCATCGTCTTCTAGAACGCAAGGAAGAAAGTCTTAACCTACTCAGCACTTTCTTCCAAGCCATGGACCTTATCTATGAGGACTCCCAACTAGCAGCTACCGCTGAAGCAGCATTATGTGCCTTACAGCAGGGACGCAGAGCAGTA
Source organism: Rana kukunoris (assembly GCA_029574335.1). Taxonomy (NCBI): domain Eukaryota; kingdom Metazoa; phylum Chordata; class Amphibia; order Anura; family Ranidae; genus Rana; species Rana kukunoris. The sequence goes on from CM056050.1 coordinate 367,201,861, forward strand.
GAGGAATATGTAGCTGAATTCAGGCAGTGGAGTTCCGATACCAACTGGAATGATGCTGCCCTGCGTCACCAATTTCGTATGGGACTTTCAGAATCTCTAAAAGATGAATTAGCCCGAGTGGGCATCCCCGCAACACTTGAAGCCCTCATCCTCCTCTCTGTTCAGATCGACAGACGGTTGAGGGAGCGGCGTGCTGAACGCACTTCCGGCCCCACACGTCCCATATGGATGATGCCGCGTGTACCTGGCCCACCGCATCTGCCTCCTTCAGGTCCCAGACCAAACCCCATCGATCATCCGGAACCCATGCAAATAGGCCTACTTCGACCATCCCTGACTCCGGAGGAGCGTCAAAGGCGTCGATCCAATAACCTTTGCATGTACTGTGGAGGATCCGGGCACTATGTAAACACCTGCCCCGTCAAGTTCCGTAAGTGTTCAGTCCCCTCACCGGCTCTCTTCTCTGTCTTACGTAACAATAATACTCACCTGGCTGTTTCAATCTCTCTACAGCTTCCAGGAAGGAACCTCCAAGTTCCCGCAATTATTGACTCTGGTGCTTGCAGCGGTTTTATGGACGCCTCCTTTGCCTTTCGACATGGAGTCCCTCTACGACCACGACACCAGAAACTTACCGTCCATTTAGCCGACGGATCGGCTATCAAATCCGGCCCTGTTACCCAAGAGACAATTCCCTTATACGCACTCACCCCCAAGGACCACTGGGAACTACTCTGTCTGGACATTATTGAATCCCCAATGTTTCCGGTCATTCTGGGTATGCCTTGGTTGAAAGCCCATAATCCCCAGATTGACTGGGAATCTGGAACAATCCACTTTTCTTCCTCCTACTGTCGACAACACTGCCTTCGGAAGCCTGCCAGTTCCCCTCCTTCTTTGATGTGTTTAGAATCCGAAGAGGAGAACCGTCAATTAATCCCAGAAGCCTATCATAGTTTCTTAGATGTGTTCAGCAAAAGAGGAGCAGAGACGTTACCTCCACACCGGTCCTACGACTGTCCTATTGAACTTTTACCTGGAGCAGAAATTCCGTTTGGAAGAATATTTCCTTTGACTGGGTTAGAGTTGGTCACTCTCAAGTCTTATATTGATGAGAATCTCGAGAAGGGGTTCATCCGCCCTTCCACATCCCCTGCGGGGGCCGGCATATTCTTTGTGGAAAAGAAGGATCACTCTCTGCGCCCCTGCGTAGACTACAGGGACTTAAATAAAATCACGATTAAGAACAGGTATCCTCTCCCTCTTGTTCCTGAACTATTTCAGAGACTCGGAGCAGCCACCATCTTTACTAAACTCGACCTCCGTGGGGCTTACAACCTCGTCCGCATAAGGGATGGCGACGAGTGGAAAACCGCATTTCGTACTCGTTTTGGGCATTTTGAATACCTGGTGATGCCCTTCGGCCTTTGCAATGCCCCAGCCACATTCCAGCATTTTGTAAATGACATTTTCAGAGACTATCTTGATTTATTCGTTATTGTTTACCTAGATGACATCCTGATCTTCTCTTCCTCCCTGTCAGATCATCAAAGACATGTCCAAAAGGTCCTAGCCCGGCTCCGTCAACACAGTCTGTATGCTAAAGCGGATAAATGCGAGTTTGAAAGAGAGAGCATCCAATTCCTAGGTCTCATCATTTCAATAGACGGTATCAAGATGGACCCTCAGAAGGTCACCGCCATTACAGATTGGCCCGCTCCCACCGATAAGAAATCGGTCCAGCGCTTCGTGGGATTTGCAAATTTTTATCGAAAATTTATCAAAAACGTCTCTTCCATAATTGCTCCCATCACAGGTCTGACCAAACAGGGTATCCGGTTCCAGTGGTCCCCAGAGGCTCAAGCGGCTTTTTCTACCCTGAAAAACCTTTTCATTTCAGCATCCATCCTAAAACATCCTGATCCAGTTCTACCTTTCATCCTGGAAGTGGACGCCTCCGAGGTGGCGGTCGGAGCAGTGCTTTCCCAGAGACAAGGACCCAAATCCCTTCTGCATCCGGTTGCGTTCTTCTCCCGCAAACTCTCCGAAGCTGAAAGAAACTATGATGTTGGAGACAGGGAACTTTTAGCAATCAAGGCAGCTCTCGAGGAATGGCGTTGTCTCCTGGAGGGTGCAGCTCACCCCATCTTGATCTATACAGATCACAAGAACTTGGAATACTTAAAAGCTGCTAAAAGACTGAGGCCACGGCAGGCCAGGTGGGCATTGTTTTTTACTCGGTTTTCCTTCCATATAACCTACAGACCCGGATCAAAAAACACTAAACCCGACGCGCTATCCCGGATGTTCAATGGGCCTGAAGCTCCTTCCTCCCCGGACACCATCCTCGCCCCTAGCAATTTTCTTATGTTACAGGGGGATCTTCTGTCTCAAATTAAGCAGGCCTCTTCATCAATTCCCTCATCTCCAGACCTTACTCTGCAGTTAAGAGACGGCATGCTATGGAACAAAAATAAGATTTTTGTGCCTCAACAACTACGATTGACAATTCTCAAGTCCTGCCATGACCACGAGCTAGCCGGACATTTCGGAATCCACAAGACAGCTGAACTCATCCAGCGTACCTTCTGGTGGCCTCAATTATTACAAGATTGCAAAAGCTATGTGGAATCCTGTGCCACCTGTATCCAACACAAGGGTAGCAGAACCAAAGCATGGGGGTTACTTAAACCACTGCCTGTTCCAGAGAAGCCTTGGAGAATGATTTCAATTGATTTTATTGTTGAGTTACCTCCTTCTGAAAACTATACTACCATCTTTGTAGTGGTGGACAGGCTTTCAAAAATGGCGCACTTCCTACCGATGGTAGGGACACCTTCTGCTGCCGAAACAGCAAAAAATTTTATTAAAGAAGTAGTGAGACTCCATGGTATACCTGCTAATATTGTATCTGACCGTGGGGTGCAATTCACCTCGAGGTTCTGGAAAGCGTTATGTGGGGCGCTGAAGATTGAACTTTCCTTTTCATCTGCGTACCACCCACAGACCAACGGCCAGACCGAGCGCACCAACCAGACACTCGAGCAATACCTACGCTGTTTCTCCAATTTTTCACAGGATGATTGGGCTTCTCTGTTGCCCCTTGCAGAGTTTGCCTACAACAACTCAATCCATTCAGCTACCCAACAGTCCCCATTCTTTGCCAACTACGGCTTTCATCCTCTGTTCTTATCCAACCATATTCCGGAATGCTCAGTACCAGCTGTTCAGGAAACCTTGGATTTTTTTTCCACCAATAACAAAATACTCCAGGAAACAATGGCAAGAACCCAGGAGTATAATAAGGAGGTCTTTGACAGAAAGAGGAGAGGACAACTTAATCTGGTACCAGGAGACCAAGTTTATTTATCCACTTTGAACTTAAAACTAGCTTGCCCAACCAAGAAACTTGGTCCTAAGTTTGTTGGTCCCTTCCAGGTACTCAGAAGGGTTAATGAAGTGGCCTTCGAATTGAAATTACCTGCTTCTTTTAGGATCCATCCAGTCTTTCATGTGGCATTGCTCAAACCCACAATCCCGGATCCTTTTCCCAATCGGAATGCTGGTCCACCCACACCGGTACTTATCGACGGCGAGGAGGAGTTTGAGGTGGAATCCATCCTGGATTGTCGGAAGAGACGTAACCAGGTTCAATACCTGGTGAAATGGAAAGGCTACGGCCCAGAAGAAAACTCCTGGGAACCAGAGGCCAACATTCACGCTCAGAGACTGGTCCGGGCCTATAAAAGGGCACACCCAAGTAGGTTGGCCCAGTTGGGCATCCGGAGGCTGCCCGTAGAGGGGGGGCAATGTCATGATAAGAGATACAGGAATCTTACCAACACTGACAGCGCCAGGAGAAGTCTGTTTCAGCGCATGCGCGGGTGCGCGCGCGTGATGTGCGCGGCGCGAGCGTGCACGCGGCGGGAGCGCGCGCGCGCGCTGACGTCATTTCGGCGCCAAGAACTGCTATTTAAACCATCTGATCCCACTGTATCTTGCTGACCAGTCTGCAGCAATTCCTGACTGAATCTGAACCTGTTACCTGTCTGCCTGATTACCGAATACCTGACCCGGCTTCCGTTGACCCTTCTCTGCCTGCAGCCTGCCTCTGACCCCGGCCTGATCCGACTACCGACTCTGCTTAAACCCACCTTGCTGTCTGCTTACCTGATTCACCGACCCGGTCTGAACCTGATCCAACCCTCGGACCTGTCTCCGTCTCCTGATTGGTGCCTGATCCAGTGTCTGACAATCCCTTGGTTCCTATTCACAAGCGCTACAACACCGTTCCTGCGGTTGCTGGATTTCTGCTAGGACCTCGTCAACACCTGTTCACTTCCTCTTCCGGTCCATCTCCAGCTTCCCACCAGGCGCTTGTGTCCCTCCAGACTCAGTACCCCCTGTCTGCTCTACCAGGGGTTCCTGAGTCAGAGGTTTACGAGAGGCCGCTCCCTGCACATTGGGCTCCATAACCAGGTACGTGACAAGTAGTGACATGTAGTTAAGGGAGTACAGGTCGGAGAGGGAAGCGGGGAGCTGGATCCCTAGGTATGTGATGGCTTTATCGTTCCATGTGAAGGGGAAGTTAGTTTGACATAGGTCGCGCAAGGTCTGTGGCAGCGAGACGTTCAGGGCATACGATTTGGAAAAATTAATTTGGAAGTTAGACAGTGTTTTGAAATCTGCAAAGTCTTTGAGCAGGTTGGGGACGGTCGTGAGGGGGTCCTTGAGGAAAAGCAGAATATCGTCCGCGAACGCGGCAATTTTGTACGTGTGGCTCCCGATGTCTACACCCTTGATTGTTGGGTTAGATCTGAGACGCCTCAGGAAAGGCTCTAGGGTGAGGACAAATAACAGGGGGGAGAGGGGGCACCCCTGGCGGGTCCCGTTCGCGATGGAGAAGGCGTCCGACAGGTGATTGTTCACTCTAACCCTCGCCGTCGGGCCCGCGTAAAGTGCGGAGATAAAGCTCAACATGAGCGGGGGTATGTGTGTGGCCTTGAGAGTAGCTTGCATGAAGTCCCGTGCCACTCTGTCGAACGCCTTCTCTGCGTCGATTGAGAGGAAAAACCCAAGAGAGCCACGAGAGGTGAGCCAATGGTGGATGTTGATAGCCGTGAGGGTATTGTCACGCGTTTCTCTACCGGGGATAAATCCTGCTTGGTCAGGGTCTATCAGGGAGGGCATGTGCGGTAGTAGTCTATTCGCGATCGTCTTGGCGAACCACTTAAGGTCTACATTGAGTAGTGAGATGGGTCTGTAGTTAGTCACAAGGTTCGGGTCTTTGTCGGGTTTGGGGAGAACCACGATGTGCGCAGTTAGAAGGTCCCGAAGTGGGGCGGTGGTGTCGGGGAGGGAATTGAAGGCTGAGAGGAAGAAAGGTGTGAGAATTTTGGCGTACGCCTTGTAGTATCCGGAAGTTAGACCATCGGGACCCGGACTCTTGCCGGGTTTTAGTTGTTTCAGGGCCAGACCCACTTCAGCGCTGTCGAGGGGCTTGTCAAGTTCCGACCTAGCCGTTTCCGACAGGCTGGCGGGGCCGTACTGGCTCAAAAAGTCGTCGATCATGCCTTGTCTGGTGAGTTGTGCGGCCGGCGTGGTCGGAGACGACAGGTTGTACAGGTCAGTGTAATATTTAACAAAGAGCTTAGCTATGTCTGGTGTGGAGCGTATTTTTGCGCCTTTGTCATCCGTAAGCGAATGGACGGTCGTTCTAGACTTTTTGGCTTGCAGGGCCGCAGCTAGCAATTTGCTCGCTTTGTCGCCGTTCGCTTTGTTCGTAAAACAACTTTTTGGTCAGGGTGTAGGAACGTCTGATCTTCCTGCCGATAACCTCTAGGAGCTCGGCTCTCGCCTAAGTCAAGTCTTGAAGCGTCGCGAGGGCTTGTGAACGTTTGTGCACGGATTCTAGTCGTTTGATTCTCCCCACGAGATCGTCGTATTGTTTGCGTCGTTCCTTATTGCGTCGGGCGGCGGCGGCTATTAGGAGGCCTCTCACTACACATTTGTGGGCTTCCCAGTTGACCATAGGGGCCGTGTCCTCCGGTTTGTTTTCCCGAAAGAATGATTCCAGGTGTGATTCAAGGTCGGTAGCAAGCGTTGGATCAGTCAGTAGGGACGGGTCCAACCTCCACACACGTGTTCCAGAGCGGCGAAGGGGAATCGATAGTGTGGCCGAGATCGGGTCATGATCCGACAGCCACATGGGTTCCACAGTCGCGGATGTTAGCAGGGGGAGGTCTTCCTGGGTCACAAACAGGTAGTCAAGTCGGGAGTAGCGGGCATGGGGAGCCGAGTAGAATGTGAAGTCCTTTCCCGTCGGGTGCAGGGTACGCCAGGTGTCATGTAGAAGGAGTTCTTGGAGGAGTAGTTTGATCCTCCTGAGAGCTGAGAATGGGGTGGACGAGGTGCCGGAGGACGTGTCTTGTGCGGGGCATAGAGGCACATTAAAATCGCCCCCCAGTACCAGTGTCCCCGCCTTAAAGGGTGTCAGTAGGGCTGATATGGTTTTAAAGAATGCTACTTGACGCAAATTAGGTGCGTAGACGGCGGCAAGCGTGAGGGTGCGGTCTAGATAGGAGCCCTTGAGAAATAAATACCTACCCTCAGGGTCCACGATTTCCTCTACCACTTTGAGGGGGCAATGTCTAGCGATCAGTATGGAGACCCCTTTCGTTTTAGTGCGTGGATTAGTGGCGTGGTGGGCAGTTGGGTAATGAAAGTTGTGCAGTTTGGGCACCGCCCCGGACTTGAAGTGCGTTTCCTGCACAAACGCTATATCCGCTTTAGCTCTGTGTAGGGCCAAGAGGAGCTGAGATCACTTTTCGGGGAGATTTAGTCCCCGTGCATTAAGGGAGACCACCTTCAGCATGGTATTGCCTGCACCCGTCAGTGTGTCCGGCATTGTGGGGGCCCGTTCAGTCGTACGTCTGGACATGGGGCGAGCACGGTACCTGAGCTGTGGCGGTACGGGGATGAGGGGATTGGTACTGTAGTGGTGAGGGAGGGATCGGGGCTTGGGAGAGCTTCAATCTGGGTTACGGCACCACAGGTGACCGAGGTGGGAGGGGCCTGCTCCTGGAAAAATAGGGAGTATCAGGGGGGGGGGGGGGGTTCCCTGTTTTCCCCTTCTGTAGGGGAGTAGAGGGAGTAAGACCGATTTAGGCGGGTGGGACGCAGTCCCTCCCCCTATTCTAACAAGGACAATCGGTAGGGTGCGGCCGTGAGGGGCCTCCGCGCCGGGGCGCGGAAACCGGCGCACGGTACCGCTTGTGGGTTGACCGGAGCCTTGCCCGGAAGCGCAAGAGAGTGGGTGAGGTAGCCGGGGTAGGTATGCCACCTCAGAGCGTGTAAAGGTTTGGTTAAGGCATGGGTGAGGCCTCTATGGGGCAAATTTTGGCAAGGACTCAGTGGACGCAACCAGGGCAGGGACACAAAAAATGGCAACTAGATCCCTCTGTACCCCTGGCCGTAGGGGGAAGCCCCTTGGCGCAGTTCCCCCGTATGCAGGCACGGCCCAAGAGCTGGGAAGCGCAGCAGGGGCCGGGATGCAACATCTCATCAGCCACACCCCCACATCCCGTGGGGCCCCCCCGGGGGCGCCCAAAGACACCCCAGGGAGAGGGGGGAAGCGCGAGGGGGGCGGAGGAGGGGGTGGCGGAGTAGAGGGGGGGCGGCGGGAGGGGAGGAGGGCATGCCCATCCACCCCAACCGCCGCCCCCCGCCACCCGAACTCATGTCAGCAAGCAAAATAGGTTAAACAACTAGATAAAAGAACATAAAAGTTAAGCAAACATTATAACAGTAAACCCTTGCTGAAACAGTAATCTCGCCACGCCTGCTCCGCTTGGCCTACGGGCACGGCCGGCAAAGGATAGTCAGATATGGGCGTGCACATCTAGGGGTGCAGTGGTAACCAACAGCCCGCACCTCCGACACCCGTGCTGTGGAGGTAACTCGTACACCCGGGGTCGGGGCCCCCCCGGGGGGAGCCGGGAGGCAGCAACTAGAAGCAGTCCGGCGGGTGTTGTGATGGAGGACACCGGATGAAGACGGGCATGGAGCGAAGAGGTGGGACAGTCCAGGGCGACCCAGAAGGAGGAGGCCGGATATCGCGAGTGGGTCGGTGAGTTCAAGGGCGGCAGGGGTGCGGGGGGTCGGGTCATTACCTTGGATAGCGTTTCCGCAGGAGGGAGTCAGGCGGCTATCCGATCAGCGAGGAAAGAGCCGACCTCACCTAGCAGCAGGATCATCCGGTGATTGCCCCGCGGCGGACGCTTCAGGCCATCCGGCGACTCGCGATGGTTTCGGTGTCAGCGAGCAGGAGTTGTCCTCCATCTACGGTGGCGTCGACCCGGATATGACACAGGCGGTGCGCGCCGGAAAGGAGGAGAGGCGTTGGGATCCGGTTCCCGGAGCGGTGTCCACCGCGAGGGAGCCTGGGTATTGTAGTGCAAAGCGATGTAGGAGTTCTTGAGTCCCAGCCAGCCCCCGGGGAGGGGTCAGGCGACGTCAGCACGTGACGGGAGTGAGCCTCGGCCGGAAGGTGTAAGGCGCGGTCACAATCCGAGCGTGGATACAGGCGGGGCGGTGGCTAGAAGGGGGAGCGGGGAGTCAGTACGCTTCCTGAGATCCGAGGATAACGTTAAGTGCACATAACATGGCAGCATGGGAGTAAACTTGGCCAACAGTCAAACGTGAAACAGTTCCAACAGAACACCGGCCATCCAGCTAATAGTCCCTCCGAGCTCTCCGCGCTCCTGGAGAGGAGAGCGAGTCGCGATCTCTCCTGGGTCCCGCCGTGGCATGCGGGGTGCGGGAGCCCGACGGGGAGCGTCTCCTGCGGGATCTTGAGGGTTGAGTCTCCATTTCCTCTGCCTGGGGTCCACGCCAGCGACCCACCGAGCGGCGGTAAAGGGCATACCACTCCGGGACAGCAACGGGCGGTATGTCCAAAGTCTCGAAGAAGTGCGGGAGGTCCTCGGGCACCTTCAAGTGAGCGGTGCGGCCCTGGCGTGAGGCTGCCAGGCAAAAGGGGAACTTCCATTTGTACTGTATGTTTTCGGCCCGCAGGACATCCAGTATAGGCTTGAGGTCTCGGCGGTGCTTCAGCGTGATCCCCGAGAGGTCCTGGAATAGTTGGATCGGGGAGCCCGCGTGTTGGAGGGCCCGGGCCCTCCTCAGGATCTCCTCCTTCAGGCCAAAGTCGGGGAGGCAGCAGATTACGTCTCTAGGGGGGTCCGCATCCCTTCCCCTGGGCCTGAGCGCCCTGTGGATCCGATCCATGGTAATCACGGTGTCCGGTGGTCGCTGGAGGATCGAGTTGAAAATCTTTGTCACCTCCTGCGTGACCTGGCCTCCTTCGACTGCTTCTGGTAGGCCCCGCACACATAGGTTATGGCGTCTTCCCCGGTTCTCGAGGTCCTCCAGATGACGGTTTATTTCCTTCATCTGCAGGGTCTGGTCGTCAATCTTCCTCGTGGATCGTTGGAGCACGGAGTCATGGTCCTTCAGCGTGTATTTGTTTTCTTTATTTTATTTTCACCTGGTGATCCTGCCAGTAAGTCTGCTGTTCTTCACAAGTTCTCTTGCAAATGTAGCAGTTTTGAGTGTTGAAACAATTAAGTTACCACTGACAGGGGTGTTTTATTCATGTATCCCAAAAGAAAAAAAAAATAGCTGTAACTGCAGTGTAAGCTGGAGTTTGGCTTCAGATTGTTAGTCTCTAAATCTAAATCTACTGGTACATTTAAGACTCCCCTCCACCAGACTGACAATGCTGCTATCCAAATGTGACCCTGTGCCCCTTCATCCAGGGTGGGGGCACTCTAATACAGGAGGTTTGTTATTGGTCAGATCACCAGGTCAAAACAGAAGGGGAAAAGCCTAAAATGCAAATCTAGCCACCAAACCTAAGGATTGGTAAGCTGGAATATATTACATTTTAGGTTTAATACCACGTTAAGCTTTGAAAATTAATGTTATAAGTAGAGTTGTCCCGATACCAGTATCGGTATCGGGACCGATACCGAGTATACCCCCGATAACTAAATAGAATACCCCTGATAACTAAATAGAATACTTCCCACCGCCGCCGCATACCGCAAAGCCGCTGCCGCATACCGCCGTGTTAATCCCCCTGCATTACAGCGCGCATTACAAGCTTTAGTTTGAATACTTGTAATGCCCTCCGTCCAATCCCGAGAAGGGGAGTGTCTATACATGGCGCGTGGGGGACATGGCTGCAATATGTGGGGGACATACATGGCTGCATCTGTGGGGGACATGGCTGCATATGTGGGGGACATACATGGCTGCATCTGTGGGGGACATGGCTGCAATATGTGGGGGACATATATGGCTGCATCTGTGGAGGACATGGCTGCATATGTGGGGGACATGCATGGCTGCATCTGTGGGGGACATGGCTGCATATGTGGGGGACCTGCATGGCTGCAATATATGTGGGGGACATGGCTGCAATATATGTGGGGGGACATGGCTGCAATATATGTAGGGGGACATGGCTGCAATATATGTAGGGGGACATGGCTGCAATATATGTGGGGGGACATGGCTGCATCTGTGGGGGGACATGGCTGCATTTGGGGACACATTTAAAAAAAGTATCGGTATTCGGTATCGGCGACTACTTGAAAAAAAGTATCGGTACTTGTACTCAGTCCTAAAAAAGTGGTATCGGGACAACCCTAGTTATAAGTGAAATTGTTGCCAAGCACAACTTCTCCAGATTCTGGCTGCTCTAGTCTTAATAAATCGATCTGCTAGGCTTTAATATTTAGGCGTGATAGTATACAGTGCCTTGAAAAAGTATTTATACCCCTTGAAATTTTTCCATGTTTTGTCATGTTACAACAAAAAATTTAAATGTATTTTATTATGATTTTATGTGATAGACCAACACAAAGTGGCACATAGTTGTGAAATGAAATGATAAATGGTTTTCAATTTTTTTTACAATAAATATGTGAAAAGTGTGGCACACATTTGTATTCAGCCCCCTTTACTCTGATACCCCTAACTAAAACTAAAAACCTAACTAAAAACGAATCACCTAATTAGTAAATAAAGTCCACCTGTGTGTAATTGAATCTCAGTATTAATACAGCTGTTCTGTGAAGCCCTCAGAGGTTTGTTAGAGAACCTGATTGAACAAACAGCATTATGAAGGCCAAGGAACACAGGAACACATCAGACAGGTCAGGGATACATTTGTGGAGATGTTTAAAGCAGGGATAGGTTGTAAAAAAATATCCAAAGCTTTCAACATCTCACAGAGCACTGATCAATCCATCATCCGAAAACGGAAAGAGTATGCAAAAACTGCAAACCTACCAAGACATGGCTGTTTTCCCTTAAACTGATAGGTGGGGCAAGGAGAGCATTAATGAGAGAAGCAGCCAAAAGGCCCATAGTAACTCTGGAGGAGCTGCAGAGAACCACAGCTCAGGTGGGAGAATCTGTCCACAGATCTGGCCTTTATGGAAGAATGGAAAGAAAAAAGCCATTGTTAAAAGAAAGCCATGAGAAGTGCCGTTTGCAGTGTGTGAGAAGCCATGTGGAAAAAGGTGCTCTGGTCAGATGAGACCAAAATTTAACTTTTTGGCCTAAAAGCAAAACGCTATGTGTGGCAGAAAATTAACACTGCACATCACCCCGAACACACCATCCCCAGCGTGAAACATGGTGGTGGCAGCATCATGTTGGGGGGATGCTTTTCTTTAGCAGGGACAGGGAAGCTGGTCAGAATTGATGGGAAGATGGATGGATCCAAATACAGGGCAATCTTAGAACCATAAGTCTGCAAACTTGAGACTGGGGCAGAGGTTCACCTTCCAGCAGGATAACGACCCTAAACATAGTCAGGACTGCAATGGAATGGTTTAGATCAAAGCATATTCATGTGTTAGAATGGCCCAGTCAAAGTCCAGACCTAAATCCAATTGAGAATCTGTGGCAAGACTTGAAAATTGCTGTTCAAATACACTGTTCATCCAATCTGACAGAACTTGAGCTATTTTGCAAAGAAGAATGGACAAAAATATCACTCTCTAGATGTGCAAAGCTGGTAGAGACATCCCCAAAAAGAACTGCAGCTGTAATTGCAGTGAAAGGGGGTTCTACAAAGTATTGACTCTGAGGGGCTGAATACAAATGCATCCCACACTTTTCACATATTTATTTGTAAAAAAAAAATGAAAAACATTTGAAAAACATTCCTTCCACTTCACAATTATATGCCACTTTGTGTTGGTCTTAACCCCCTTAGCGGTAAACCCGAGTGTGACTCAGGGTGGATTTTCTATGCAAAAATCGGTAACCCCGAGTCACGCTCAGGGTGGATGTGCAGAGTGTGCAGCGCGTGCTGGCTTACCTTTTCCAGGCAGGTTACTGTACTTACCTTGTCCCTGGATCCAGCGATGCATCCGTGCCGCCGATCTCCATTCCCTGCGACTTTACGACGCACGTGGGCGGAGACCGGCAGCAAATTCAAAAATGTAAACAAACACATTACATACAGTATATTGTAATCTTATAGATTATAGTACTGTATGTAAAAAATACACACCCCCCTTGTCCCTAGTGGTCTGCCCAGTGCACTACATGTACTTTTATATAATAAAAACATTTTTTTTGTGCCTGCAAACTGTAGATTGTCCATAGCAACCAAAAGTGTCCCTTTATGTCAAAAGTGATTTTAGACCAGCTAGAAAACAGCGATAATAAATTATAATCACTTGCAGAATTTAGCGATAGCGATTTGTGGGGAAATCCGTCATAAAAAAATTAAAGTAATGACAGCGACAATTCTGCAACTGAGCAAATTTCAGTGATTTTGATTCGATTACATTAGTGAATAATTTTTATTATAATTACATTATCATTTGTTATAATTATTTAGAGTTATTTATTATATTATAATTTTATGATTTTGTGTTTCAAACTTTATCATACCCGGGATGTCTACTAGACTCTGGTTTGGACAGCTTTAAGTGAGTTATTCCTAAGAATTACAAGCCTACAGTATAAAATGCCAACTTTTCATGCAAAATAATTGTACCGCTTTTGGTACGTAATTCCAGACAGAATCATACAGCCAGGGAGGTTAATATCCCAATAAAATAAATGTATGGTTTTGGCTGTAACATGACAAAATGTGGACAATTTTAAGGGGTATGAACACTTTTTCTAGGCACTGTACACACACACATACACAACTACCGTATTTATCGGCGTATACCGCGCACTTTTTTGCCCTGAAAATCAGGGCAAAATCGTGGGTGCGCGGTATACGCCGATAGCCGCTTTCCCGCACCGAGTTTCAAATACTGCGCTGGCATATACCGAGCGCAGTACACTCGGGTATAGTCGGGCAGACTCGGCTCCTCTCGCGCTGACGTCCTGGACGTATAGTACGTGACCACGAGAGTAGCCGAGCCTGCCCGACTATTCACGAGTGTACTGCGCCTGCATATACCGAGTGCAGTACACTCGTGTATAGTCGGGCAGGCTCGGCTCCTTTCGCGCTCACGTCCTGTACGTCCAGGATGTCAGCGCGAGAGGAGCCGAGTCTGCCCGACTATACCCGAGTGTACTGCGCTCGGTATATGCTGGCGGAGTATTTGAAACTCGGCGCGGGAAAGCGAGGAGGACGCCGCGAGGACGCTGGACCCGCCGAAGAGGACACCGGACCCGACGAAGAGGACACCCGAAGCCGCAGACGGACGCCGGACCGGACGAAGAGGACACCCGAAGCCGCCGATGGACGCCGCGGAAGACACCAAAACTGTAAGCACAAAAAACTTTTTTTCCACAGGAATGGCGGCAACTTTAGGGGTGCGCGCTATACACGGGAGCGCGCTATACCCTGATAAATACGGTATTTATTTGGTAGTAGGTACACATTTATTTAATATGTGCTCATTATAAAATAAGGATTTTTTTTGTGTACCTGAAAAGAACACTGTTATTGCAAAAAGTAAAGCATATTCCGTTTCAGTCACGTTAAGAGAGCCCATGCTTCTGAAAAAATTAAACAATGGGGTAATAAATTCATCTGTAATATCTGAAAAAAAAAAAAAAACATTATGACACATAGATTAACACATTTTAGATTTTAGCTAAGAATAAATTCTTTACATACAGTATAAATGTATTACAATTTTAATTTTACTTTTATTACCTATCTTCATTATTTTCCTCTGGATGCAGTTTTTTTTTTTTTGCTAATGTGAAATTCCCTCTCCATTTGGTTAGTGCAGTACTGATACACAGTGATTGAACATGAAACGAAAACTTCTAACAATTAAATGAATTTTCAGATAGGAAGAGTCATAAATGTAGCCACACAGAGAGGCTCCTTGCACACTGGGCTAAAAAAAAAAAGCCAGTTCTGTTGGCAGAATACAAAACGCTCATATAGAGGGTTTTTTTGTACACAGTTTAGACACGTTTAGGAGAGTTTTTTTTTCTGTCAAAGTGCCAAACAGAAATGAAAACCGGACATTTTTTTTTCCTGCTTCTAAGTAGGGATGAGCTTCGAGTTCGAGTAGAACTCATGTTCGACTCGAACATTGCCTGTTCGCTGAACAGCGAACTATTTGGGGTGTTCGCGGCAAGTTCGTGTGAACCCTGTTAAAGTCTATGGGACTCGAATGTTTGAAATTCAAAGTGCTAATTTTAAAGGCTTAATATGCAAGTTATTGTAATAAAAAGTGTTTGGGGACCTGGATCCTGCCCCAGGGGACATGTATCAATGCAAAAAAAAGTTTTAAAAACTGCAGTTTTTTGGCAGCAGTAATTTTTATAATTCTTTTACGTGAAACAATAAAAGTGAAATATTCCTTTAAATTTCGTACCTAGGGGGGATGTATAGTATGCCTGTAAAGTAGCGCTTGTTTCCCATGCTTAGAACTGTCCCTGCACAAAGTGTCATTTCTGAAGGAAAAAAAGGAATTTAAAATCACTCGCGGCTATAATGAATTGTCGGCTCCCGGCAATACAGAGAAAAGTCATTCATAATGGGGGTTTACGGCATTTTTTTTTTTTAAATTTGGGATGGAGTTCCCCTTAAAATCCATACCAGACCTGAAGGGTCTGGAATGGATATTTGGGGAGAACCCCACATCATTTTTTTTTATTTGACGCAGGGTTCCCCTTAATATCCATACCAGACCCGAAGGGCCTAGTAATTGAATTTAGGGGGACCCCCACGCATTCTTTTTTTATGAATGACTTTTCTCTGTATTGCTGGTATCCGACAATTCATTATAGCCACGAGTGATTTTAAATGACTTTTTTCCTTCAGAAATTAAATTTTGTACAGGGACAGTTCTAAGCACAGGAAACAGGCGCTACTTTAAAGGCATACTATACACCCCCCTAGGTACGAAATTTAAAGGAATATTTCAATTTTATTGTTTCACTTTAAGCATTATTAAAATCACTGCTCCTGAAAAAACGTCAGTTTTTTAAAACTTTTTTTGCATTGATACATGTCCCCTGGGGCAGGACCCAGGACCCCAAACACTCCACACTCCCCTGGGGCAGGACCCAGGTCCCCAAACACTTTTTAGGACATTAACTTGCATATTAGCCTTTAAAATTAGTACTTTAGATTTCAAATGTTCGAGTCCCATAGACTTTAACAGGGTTCTAAAGTTCACACGAACTTTTGGTCTGTTCGCAGGTTCTGATGCGAACCGAACCCAGGGGTGTTCGGCTCATCCCTACTTCTAAGCATTAAAGTGGTTGTAAACCCCACTTTTTTTACTTTTACCTACAGGTAAGCCTATAATAAGGCCTATAATAAGGCTTACCTGTAGGTATAAAGAATATCTCCTAAACCTGTACGGTTTAGGAGATATTCCCCTCGCAATGCGCAGCTAAATGCAGCGGCGCATGCGCAGGGGAAATCCAGGGTGAAAGGATCGTCATCCGCCGGACCTTGCCGATTTGAAATCTCCCGCGCGCACGTGCGGGAATGATGTCATCGCCACTCCAGCCAATCACAGTGCTGGATCGGCGATACCCGGAAGACATGCCGAGTCAAGATGACATCTCGCTCGGCGTGGACCAAGTAAGTTCTACTTTCCTCGTTCGGAGGTAAGTATTTCATAATAAGCTAGTATACGGTGCATACTAGCTCATTATGGCTTTTGCCTTGCAGGTTTAGAAAAAAAAATATCTATATGCAGGTTTACAACCGCTTTAAGATTTAAACGTCCTAATATGCATGGGCACAAAGGATAAATCAGAGTTGCTTCTACTGTAAAGGCAAGGTACAAAACTGTAGAAGCAGCGATTTTTAAGTCAGTGTACATGGACCCAGAATGGGGGGTGGCGCCCCTGTGTCCCATATGGATGGGCCGCAGCTGAATGTTAGTATGCATATCTTATACCTGAGGGGCCGCTGGGAAAGCTGACAATCATTGTAGTAGTTGGCGCTACCACAGTGATAGGGCCAGATTCAGGTAGATGAGAGTATCTTTCCTCTGGAGTAACGCTTCTCATTTACGTTACTCTGACGACCCTTTCAGCGCAAGTACTGTTATTCACATAGCAGTTGCGCGTAAACTTGCGCCAGAGTAACGATAATGCGCTGGCGTAACCCGACGCAAGGGGAAGTCGGTGTGATCATATGTAAATGATGGGCGGAGCCCAGCGCAGAGGCTTACGTTCAGCGCATCAACCACGGAGCATGCGCAGTGAGTGAGGCTCCACTCGCCCCCTTTGTGCGCATGCTCACAACTTCAGTCGGCACCACTTCACGGGAAACGTCAGCGCAATGCCTTCCATTGGGCGTTTAAATGCGCCCGTAGAAGCGCCATTCCGGCACTAAAGTATATCCTGCTCCCCCTCCCCGCAGTGATGTTACTTTTGTTCTGAGATGGCTGCTCCCGTTCCCCGCAAACACACAAGAGAAAGCTGAACTTTAATGGCCAGGAGCTGTCAGCCGTCATCTCGGCTATGGAGACCTATGATGTCGTCCTCCATGGCTGTAAAATTTGACAGACAAGCATGGACAGAGGTGTTGTCCTGCAAGTGGGGGTGCTCAGCTAGCTCTTATCGTCGGTAACGCTGCTGTAGCTGCTCTCCTGCTGACCTGTGGCCATCTGGAGTAAAGATAAAGCAGCCTTTTGTAGAAATAACTTTGCGCCGGACGGACGAGATACGCGCGGCGCATGTAGCCAGCGTATGGTGCTAATCCGTTCGTGAATTGGGAAAAATCCCTCATTTGCATATTTGCAGGGGAAATCAATAGGCGCGACTGATGCGCCAAGCGAAATTAAGCGCTGACGATACTCTGGCGTCGGAACGTTCCGCCGGTCGCAAATGGCCCGTTATTGGGCGCATCTAGTTTGGTGGGTACGGGCACATAGAAACGACGGCGCATCTTCACAGTTACGCGGCGCATATCGAATTACTCCAGCGCAACTCTACTTGAATCTGGCCCATAGTTGCTATCTTCTGGGACCTGTGATGGTTAGATTCTCCTCTGCACACTGACCACATGGGTTTGCTTGCTCAGCACTGCAGCCATTCACAGAATGCCTTTCATTTATTTATAAACATCCAAAGCATTCTTAGAGTGGATGAGAACACCTTGTAATCATTAAAAAATACAAGATGTTCTATGAATAATGGCAGTATGGGGCAAGTGACCACTTGTATTCTAAGCCACTAAGCACAAGACCCAGAAGGTTGCAACGATCACTGCAGTTGAACCGACTACTACAGTAATTGTCAGCTTACCCAAAGGACACTCGGGTATGAGATATGCATACTTACGCATAGCTAGCAACTGTCCCTGATTTGGAGCAATGTCCCTCTTTCCCCCTCATTTGTCCCGCACTTTGATCTGATCCATATAGTTGTATATAAAATGCACTTTTTATTTTTCAAAAAGTGTTTCTCAGTGCTAAACCTTTCTTGCAAATTCTAAATTGCTGCATTTGTACATTTTAAAAGCCAATATAAAGGAAAAGTAGTGGTGAAAAAAGCCCCCCTTAATTCTCCTTTAAGGGGGGGTGGCAGGGGGGCATGTCATATGCCTAAATACGTTTTGGTAGGTGTCCCTCATTCCCATCTCAAAATGTTGGGAGGTATGCTTACGTTGGTACACATTAGACCTATATAAATATGCAATAATACCCTGAGTTCAGTCTTAAAGAGCGGGAGAGGGGAACCCACATAGAGTTTTATGTCTTAAGGTAGACCTGCAGGAACACACACATTAAATTAAATAGCAAAATAACAAATATCAAACCTGGGTTATACTGTGGAATATTTTGGTGAGGAGGTGTTTCTATAGAATACAGGGGACATCTGTCAAAGTCCTGAATATGGTAATATTCGGTTGAATGGCTTTGGTATCTGAGAAGGCCTGGAAGAAAAGTTGTACTTATAATTAGTCTCTCATATGGGTCTAATGTGTTAAGGCGGAGGTTCACCCAAATAACATGTATATAAGATCATATTCTTTAGACTTCCAACAGTATGTGCTTTTTTTTTGGCTCTACATACCGTATTATGGCTATTTTCCACCCGGCTTCCAGATACTCACTCCCACGGGAGTAGGTGTTCCTATGCTGCGGCGCAGTGTTATCTGGGACTTCACCAAGATGATTGACATCCTTGAGAGAAACTTCTTCCCGGCAGATAAGGCCCCCCTATTGCGTCACGAGTTTCCGAAAGTAGTCGAACTGCGAGACAGCTATATACGGCGCCTGCGCAGTCAGCTCTACACGGCCCCTAGTCGGTCCGCAGGCGCCGTATAGAGCTGACTCGCAGTTCGGCTACTTTCGGAAACTCGTGACGTGCCTACGCAATAGGGGGGTTCCTTTTCCGCCGGGGGGGGGGCGTTTTTCTCAAGGACATCAATCAACTGGGCGAAGTCCCAGATGACACTGCTCCGCAGCATAAGAACGCCTACTCCCGTGGGAGTGAGTAGCCGAAAGCAGGGTGGAAAATAGCCATAATACGCTATGTATAGCCAAAAAAAGCACATACTGTACATGTTGGAAGTCTAAAGAATATGATCTTATATACATGTTATTTGGGTGAACCTTCGCTTTAAATTCTTTAGAACTTTTTTTTTTGTGAAAGATAAAATGTATTATACTGTATTCATATTTTATTAATAAACATGGTTTGGTATGCTATTGAATTAAATGGTTTTGATTAAGCCGTTGACACAGAAAAAGTTAGGTCAGGCCCTTTAAAGAAATACTCCTAGCACAAGTATTCGTTCCAGGGTAGGCTACTGTTCAGTAGTGGGAACAGCTGCAGTCATTGAACTCTCTTCATGATGAAAATTTTAAATGCATTATAATAAACTATAATTTTCATATTTAAAACACCCATGCATATAACCACATTTCTTGACAATGGGCCAGATTCAGGTAGTCCAGAGCATCTTTGCTCTGGAGTAACGCTTCTCATTTGCGTTGCGCTGCAGAAATTTTACGAGCAAGTGCTGTCATTCACGAAGCACTTGCTCCTAAAGTTGCGGCAGCGCATCGCAAATGAGCCGGCGGAATTCAAATTGGGCGGGTACGGGGCGTGTAGTATGCTAACTACGCGCGATCCCGCCACCAACGTACTGCGCATGCGTCGAGTGTCAAAACATCCCCGTGCGCATGCTCCAAAATCTGTGAATGAACGTCAATGACGTCACATTCCCATTCATGACCGTTTTACGCAAGCGACGTTTTTTTTTTTTTTTCCCGACGCGATGACGACGCCTATACCTAACATAGGATACTCCAACCCCATGTAGGTATATCTATGCGCCGCGTATCCCGTCCGGAAACGTCGTATCGTCATTGCGTCGCGCCGGAATTCGATCGTGAATTGCCGATTTCCGCTCATTAACATATTTTTTGAGCGTAAATCGGCGGGAACGCCCCCGGCGCCATTTTTAAGTTGAAGTAACAATGCGATGGCGAAACTCAGTTACGCTGCTCGCATCGGAACTTCAACCCGGCGTTTCTTGTTTTCTGGTTACAGAAAACAGAAACGCCGGCTCAAAGTCACAGTTAGGCTGGCGGATCACTCGATCCGCCAGCCTAACTGTTCGTGAATCTGGCCCATAGTAGCTAATCTAGCCCGTGGGCCTACTTTGGCCATGGTTAATAAACTAGACGTATGTATTTAGCACAGCACTTTGATGCTAAAGCCACAAGAGATTAGCCACTTGCCAACCACTGCACGCCCATATACGTCGGCAGAATGACACGGGCAGGCAAATGAGCGTACCTGTACGTCCCTTTAAATTTGCTGCTCAGCGGGAGCGTGCCCGCCACGAGCCTCGTGTGTGCGCCTGCGGATCCCGGGAACTCGATGTTCCCGGGTGGCCCCGCGATTGTAGTCGGCAAAGGAAGAACAGGGAGATGCCTTTGTAAACAAGGCATTTCCCTGTTCTGCTTAGTGAACTTTCAGGGACTTACTGTTCCCTGTGATCAGGAACATTGATCGCTAATGTGTCACTGATCCTCCCCCTAACAGCTAGAATCACTCCCTAGGACACCCTTAACCCCTTCAGCGCTACCTAGTGGTTAAACCCCTTCACTGCCAGTGTCATTTTTACAGTAATCGGTGCATTTTTGCAGCACTGTTTTCTGTATGAATGACAATGGTCCCAAAAATGTGTCTGATGTGTCCGCTATAAAGTCGCAGTCACGGTAAAAACCGCAGATCGCTGCCATTACTAGTAAAAAAATAATAATAATAAAAATGCCATAAAACTATCCCCTATTTTGTAGACGCTGTAACTTTTGCGCATACCAATCAATATATGCTTGTTGTGTTTTTTTTTTTTGTTTTTTTTGTGTGTAGAAGAATACATATCGGCCTAAACTAAGAAAAAAAAATGTTTTAAAAAAAAAAAAAAAAAACTGGGAATATTTATTATACCAAAAAGTACAAAATATATATATTTTTTTAAAATTGTAGCTCTATTTTTGTTTATAGCGCAAAAAAAAAAACCTGCAAGGGTTGATCTAATTCCATTAAAAGAAAAAAATATTTGTGACAAGTGATAAATGCCAAAAATTTCCATTGACTAAATAAGTCCTTCAAATTAGGGTTGTCCCGATACCAATACTGGTATCGGTATCGGTGCCGATACTAAGCATTTGCAAGAGTATCGGTACTCGTGCAAATGCCCCGATACCAAAAACGGATACCTTCGGGCGCTGTACTTTCAGCTCTCAGCAGGAATTCCCTGCTAACAGCTAAGAAGTAAAGAAAGAATGCTGGCAATCATTGGTTGTTAAGGAACGGAGCCGCCGCTTCGTTGACAACCAATCACGTGTCCTTTCCTCCCCACCCCCTCTTCCCCTCTAGTCAGTTGCTCTGTGGGAGAATTGTGTGGGGAGCACGGGCGTAACGTGGGCAGCTGCGGGAGTCGGGACACTACTGACAGCGCTGGCTCTTGCACAGAACAGTGAGGGGAACCATGCCCTGTATCTGTGTCCGTCCAGCAGCTAAAAGCTCTAAGACCTGCCTCCCCTTTCCCACTGGACGCTGGTCTGACACAGATACAGGGTGCCACCTTGGTTCCTAAATTGCTCCCGCTGTCCCTGGCAGCCTCATCTTGGTAAAGTTTTGTGTCCGGCGGAGTTTTCTTCTCTCCCGAGCGCTGACACATAACATCAAGTGCAGAGAACAGGAGGACCTGCGGACGGAGGTAGCGGGACTCGGGAGCCCTGAAAAAAGTACACGCACGGTGAGTAGATGGCTGTGTGTGATAGAGGCGGAGGCTGGGCGGGACTATGGGACTACAATCTCCAGCATGTCTATGGAGGAGGAGCACTTATTGTGCGGCTGCAGGTGAAACCATGGTAGTGTATCAGTTTCACTTGCAGTGTAGGTGAGACCACGTGTCTGGATGGCAGGGGGAGGAGCTCAGAACACCCTGATATTTTTTGAGGGAGCAAACAGGTGGCAATTGATAGGCACAGTGGTGACAATTAATGGCATGGCACATAGGTAACAATTGATGGCACAGTGGCTGTGTTTGATGACATGGCACAGTGGCGACAATTGATGGCATGGCACAGTGGGGATAATTGATGGCAGGGCACAGTGGCGACAATTAATGGGAACAGTGGCGACAATTGATGGGCACCGTGGCTGCGTTTTGATGGCATGGACCAGTGGTGACAATTGATGGGCACAGTGGCGACAATTGATGGGCACAGTGGCTGCGTTTGATGGCATGGCACCGTGGCGACAATTGATGGGCACAGTGAGGCTGCAATTGATGATTTATTTTTTTCGTTTGTTTGTGCCCCCCCAAAAATTGATCACCAGCCGCCACTGCCTCTAACCCTGCTATCCTCCCTTCCCCACCATTATTTCCATTACACGTCCCTTTCTCATCTCTCCTCCCTCCCCCTCCTCTCTCATTCCCCCCCCCATGTTCTCTCTCCCTCCCTCTTTCTATCCTCTCCCCCTCCTCCCTCTCTCTCTTCTCTCCCCCTCTCTCTTTCTATCTATCCCCTTGCCCTCCTCTATCCTCTCTCCCTTCCCTCCCTCTCTCTGTTGCCCCCATTCTCTCTCTATGTCCTTCCCCTTTGTCATTTGTCCCCCACTTCCTCTGTCTGTTTTTGTTTTATTTGAATAGAGAGCAGTAGCCAGGATTGTGACTCCCCTCCCCACTTTATCAGCCCTCCTTTTTTCTTTTTTTTCCCCTCAGTTACCAGTTTGCCCTGCTACAGTTTTTCCAGTCATTCAGTCAGCACATCTTCACCCCAGCCTCATCCAACTCCCCCAAACCACCCCTTTTACCTACTTTTGCTAGGTGATAGGTATCGGTATTCGGTATCGGCAAGTACTTAAAAAAAAAGTATCGGTACTTGTACTCGGTGTCAAAAAAGTGGTATCGGGACAACCCTACTTCAAATGTAATGCCGCGTACACACAATCAAAATTTCCAACAACAAATGTTCGTTGTGAGTGGAAAACCCGACCGTGTGTATGCTCCATCGGACATTTGCTGTCGGAATTTCCAACAACAAATGTTTCAGAGCTGGTTCTCAAATTTTTCCGACAACAAAGTTGTTGTCGGAAATTCCTATCGTTTTGTAGCCAATTCCGACGCACAAAATTCCACGCATGCTCTGAATGAAGTACGAGACAGAAGCGCTCAGTCTGGTAAAACTAGCATTTGTAATGTAGCGTTCGTAAAACTAGCATTCGTCACGCTGTTACAGACTGAAAAGCACAAGGCTGAAAAGCATTAATCGTCTCTCACCAAACTTCTACTAACACGACTGGTATTGAACTTCCCTTTAAGGCCGCGTACAGACGATCAGATCGGTCCAATAAGAATGGTCCGACGGACCGTTTTCATCAGTTCACCGCTGAAGTGGCCTGATGGTCTGATGTGCGTACACACTATCAGTCCAAAATCCGATCGGGTCAGAACGCGGTGACTTAGAACACAACGACGTGCTGAAAAAACAAAGTTCAATGCTTCCAAGCATTCGTCGACTTGATTCTGAGCATGCGCGGGTTTTTGGTCCGATGTTTTTGCGTACTAACCATCGGTTTGGTCCGATGGTCAGGCGTCCATCGGTCCGATTTTAAAGCAAGTTTTAAAACTTTGGTCCGACGGTCCGATGGGCCGTACACACGTTCGGTTTGAACCGATGAAACTGGCCTTAAGGCCAATTTTATCGGACAAAACCGATCGTGTGTATGCGGCCTAATAGTACTGCTGTACATCACCGCGTCCTTGCCGTTTGGAAATTCCGACAACATTTGTGCGATTGTGTGTATGCAAGACAATGTTGAGACAACATCTGTCAAAAAAAAACATGGTTTTGTTGTCGGAATTTACGATCGTCTGTATGTGGCATAACAGTGAGGAATCAATGAAGATTCAAAACAAGTTGAGAGCAGGTCTACCCGTATATACTGGAATATAAGCCGACCCGAATGTAAGCCGAGGCACCTAATTTTACCACAAAAAAATGGAAAAACGTATTGTCTTGAGTATAAGCCTAGGGTATCCATCTGCATGCCTCACTGTGCCTTACTGTGTCCATGCCTCACTGTGCCCATGACTAGACTGACGTTTAACATGGGAGTCTATGTAAGGGGTGCCTGGCTTTAAAAAATCTGCGTTCCCCAGCCGTAAGTCCTCCAGACAACAAACTTTGCACACTTTTAGAGGAAGAGTGGGGCTACATGTGTGCCAAGTTTGGGGTCCAGGAGACTTCACTCCCCTCTGGCTATCCACTCAACAAATTAAGTTGCCTTGCACTTTCATGATCCGCAAATGAGCATCAACCCACACAGGGTTAAATCATCCATTGAGCTCCCATTTATAATGTTGATCCCATGTAAAGATACACATATAAAGAAACAAATGCTCCGATATACACAAATACCTCAAATCTGAGTTAAATCAGCAGGATAATAGAGATAACTGGCGTGGTGCTAATATTTAAAGGGGTTGTAAACCCTCATGTTTTTTCACCTTAATGCATCCTATGCGTTAAGATGAAAAACCTTCTGTCATGCAGCAGCCCCCCAGAGCCCATTTTACTTAGCTGGACCTGTTCTTTCAACTAGCATGCTATTTAATCCAACTTGGTTGATTTCTTTGTCCACTACTCTGTTAGAATAAAAGGAAGAATTCAGTGGTTCCTACTTACCATCATTATTTTGTAGTAAACCTCCTGCAATTTGCAGGTTATATATTTGTGCTGAGCGTAAAAAAGTTGCTTCAACTGTGGAGCCTTTTAGAAGAGCAATCTGATCATCATGATCCAGTAACTCAAAACCTGCAAGAAACAAATATCCAGATATATCAGACTGGCAGGCTTACTTAAAGGATCACTAAAGTTAAAAACATTTTTTTTAAAACAACAAACATGTTATACTTACTTCCACTGTGCAGCTCGTTTTGCACAGAGTGGCCCCGAACCTGGTCTTCTGGGGTCCCTCGGTGGCTGTCTTGGCTCCCCCCCCCCCCCAGCTCGCATGGTGTTGAGTTCTTGCGGGCACGCTCCCATTAAACAGCCGGCGGCCATAGCCGCCGACTGTATCACTTGGCCCCGCCACCCGGCGCACTGCATCATTGGATGTGATTGGCAGCATTGCGAGCCAATAGCTGCGCTGCTTTTAATCGGTCGAGAAGCCTGCACGTTCACGGTGCGGGACTTTTGAGGGGTCAGGTAAGTAAAGAGGGGGTTCGGGGGGCCTCTAATCCGCAGATGTTTTTTCAGCTTAACCACTTGACCACTGGGCACTTAAACCCCCTTAATAACCAGACCAATTTTCAGCTTTCATTGCTCTCATAATATAAATGACAATAATTCAGTCATACAACACTGTAACCAAATTACATTTTTGTCCTTTTGTTTCCCACAAATAGAGCTTTCTTTTGGTGGTATTTGATCACCTCTGCGGTTTTTATTTTTTTTGCTATAAATGAAAAAAGAACGAAAATTTTGTAAAAAAATTAATTTTTCTTCATTTCTATTATAACATTTTGCAAAAAATATTTTTTTCTTCATAAATTTGGCCTAAAATGTATACTGCTACATATCTTTGGTAAAAAAAAAAAATGTTGGATATTATTTAGTCTGGGTGAAAGTTATAGGGTCTACAAATGGTACCAAATGGTTGTCAATTTCATCACACCTGATGTACTGACAGCCTCTCTCATTTCTTGAGACCCTAACATGCCAGAAAAGTACAAATACCCCCCAAATGACCCCTTTTTGGAAATAATATATTCCAAGGTATTTAGAAAGAGGCATTGTGAGTTTTTTGAAGTTGTAATTTTTTCCCACAATTCTTTGCAAAATCAAGATTTTTTTTTATTTTGATTTTTTTTCACAACATTTTCATATTAACAGGTTATTTCTCACACACAGCATATGCATACCACAAATTACACCCCAAAACATATTCTGCTATTCCTCCCGAGTATGGCGATATCACATGTGTGAGACTTTTACACAGCGTGGCCACATACAGAGGCCCAACATGCAGGGAGCACCATCAGGCGTTCTGGAGCACCCAGGCCAATTCTGACAATTCTCTCCTACATGTAAAAATCATCATTTATTTGCTAGAAAATTACATAGAACCCCAAAACATTATATATGCTTTTTTAGCAAAGACCCTAGAGAATACAATGGCGGTCGTTGCAACTTTTTATCGTGCATGGTATTTGCACAGCAATTTTTCTAACGCGTTTTTTTTTGGAAATAAAACTTGCGTCGCTCCTATTAGAACGGTTCTGGTGAATAGAATGGGACGCGACTCGTCAGGCGGCTGAGTCGCCTGAAGAGTCGCCCCAGTGTGAACCGGCTCTTAGAGGTACATTGCAAGTCTCTAGTGGCAATGCATAATACCGATTAAAAGAATATGTAAAACCAAGGCATCCATTGAATGGGCCATGTTATATGGAACACTGAGCTTTTTTTTACCAACGGTACAGAAAACACTATGGGCCAGATTCAGCAAGACTTGCGCTGAAGTAATTCGATATGCGCCGCGTAACTGTGAATATGCGCCGTCGTTTCTATGTGGCCGTACCCACCAAACTAGATGCGACAGAAAACGGGCCATTTCCGATCGGCTTAACTTTCCGACGCCAGAGTCTCGTCAGCGCATAATTTCGTTTGGCGCATCAGTCGCGCCTATTGATTTCCCCTGCAAATATGCAAATGAGGGAGATTTCCCGATTCGCGAACGGATTAGCACCATACGCCGGCTACATGCGCCGCGTGTATCTCGTCCGTCTGGCGCAAAGTTATTTCTACAAATAGCTGCTTTATCTTTACTCCAGACGGCCTCAGGTCAGCAGGAGAGCAGCTCCAGCAGCAGCGTTACCGACGAAACTAGCAAGCTGAACAACCACACGTGCAAGGACAACACCTCTGTGTGCCAACATGCCAGGGGCAATCGTGGTCCTAGCACTAGTACTGGGTCCCCCAGAACGAAGGAGGCGGGCACGTGAGAGGATATACCGCACGCGCATGAGCCTCTTTGGCATGGGTGATGAGGAGGTGTATCGCCTCTTCAGATTCAGCCCAGATGCAATACTTGAACTAACCACAACCCTGCAGGGTGACATCACCAGCAAGACACACCGCTCACAAGCAGTGCAGCCACTGGTGAAGGTACTGGCAACACTTCATTTCCTTGCAAGTGGATCATTCCAGCGTACAAGTGGAGTGGTGGCTGGGATGTTACAATCCTCCGTGAGCAGATGTGTGCACCAGGTTGTCCCTGCAATCCTCAGACGCATGTCCAACCAGTTCATCTGACCCACCACTGAGGAGCTGCGGATGAAGGCAATGACAGATTTCTACAGCATTGCCAGATTCCCACGCACTGTGGGGGCCATTGATTGCACACATGTGGCACTACAGCCCCCCAGTGCCACAGAGCACATATACCGCAATCGGAAGCATTGGCATTCCATCAACGTACAGGTGATAGCCGATGCCCAACGCCTCATATGGCACGTCCGTGCCAAACATCCAGGGTCCAGCCATGACAGCTTCATATACAATCAGAGCCCCATCCCAGCAGAATTCGAGCAGAACATGTATGGGGACAGCTGGCTGGTTGGTGAGTGGCAGGCATGACTATCCCCTCCCATGATGCACACCTCACAAGTGGCACATGCATGACTAACATCCTCCTGTCTTTTCCCTTCCTGGTGACTCTGCATATGCACTGGGACCCCATCTAATGACTCCTTTCCGGAACCCCCAAACCAGAGGAGAGAGAAGATACAATGAAGCACACATCAAAACCCGTGCAGTGGTGGAGCAAACATTCGGGCTCCTGAAGTCCCGTTTCCGCTGCCTGGATAAGTCCGGGGGGACCCTATTGTATTCCCCTACCTTCGTGTGTCAAATCATCGGTGCATGTTGCATTCTGCACAACTTTGCTATGAGAAAAGGCCTGCAGATTGACATACGTGATGACCTGACCCCCGACCCACACAGTCCCCACCTGCCAGAGGAGACCCAGTCTGCTGATGGAAGAGCAGTCAGGAGGGGCCTCGCCGTAGGCATCTTTGGACACTAAACCAAAACATTAATCACACAGACAATGCACGCATGTACACCACTGATGTCCCTAGATCACACACACCACATCCACATCGCATTGGATTAGCCCAAGTCCAGCATGTAGGACTTGGGAGCAGCAACGCCAGCGTCAAGGCCCCAATGATGTCGCTGTCCATTCATACACCTTTCACACGTCATTCATACAGCCGTGGGGTTAACTTCACCACCACGGCCGAGGGTGACACCCCTTACTGGCAGGAGTGCCACCCCCTCACATTCACACACCATTCACACTGTCCCCTGCACTCCTGACCGTGTGCAGTAAAAAATTAAATACATATCTCATAACATGAGAAAAAAAATAAACAAAAACTCATAACCTGAGTATAAAAAAAATATAAAAAAATAAACAAAAACTCATAACCTGAGTATAAAAAAAATAAAAAATATAAACAAAAAAAAAATAAAACCCCTCATCTGGGATGACGGGGGCTCCTCCTTGGGGGCACTCTCGGGCTCCTCAGCTGCCTGGAGGGAGTGGGTGGTGGTGGGGGGGCATCTGGAGGAGGCTGATCCCCGGGTGGGCCACTCCTGGGAGCTGTTGGCTGCATGCCCTCCAAGGCCACGGCAATACGGCTGAGATACAGGTTGGTCTGGGCCTGCATTCTCAGCTGGCGGGTGATATGATGCCGCTGGTCACGCTGCCGCTGCCTCCCCTCTTCCCGGATGGCAGCTGTGTTGGCGTTGACGGCTGCTGTCAGGTGCCGTACATCAGCCTGCACCTCCCCCAGGCTGGTCACAACGTCCTGCACACCACTGGGCAGCTGTGACATGGAGCCCAGGCTGTCAGCGACCCGGTCCAAGTGGCCAGCAATCTCCCCCATCTGCTGGGTCTGCCTGGCGTGGTCCAACAGCACCTGGTCCTCGACCAGATCAGACACCCCCCTGGTCTTACGGGTCGCCTTCCTGGGCCCAGGAGAAGGTTGTCCCCGTGGGGATGGAGTCGCCCTTGAGGGGCTACCTAGGATGGGGGAGGGGATGACAGAGGGCCCTGCAGAGGAGGAGGACTCCTCCAACAATAACATAAAGTCCTGCTCAGGGACAGGCTCCTCTACAACCACCTCTGCAGAAGTGATGTGGGCACTCTCCTCCACCTCGGTGTCTCCAGCACCCAGGGCCTCGTCATCAGGATCCCGTTGGGAGGTTGGGGTGGACTGGCCGGTAAGAGATGATGGCCCAGCTCCGTCATCTGTGGATGACACAAAGCAGACACATGTTGGTGGTCCCACACACTTGGCACATGTACCCCCCCCCCCCACATGCAACACAACAAATAGGGGATAAAAAACACTTACCTGTCCTGGAGCCTTCCTCCATGGAGTCATAGCCAGGGACCCCCTCCAACTGCTCCCTGTCCAGGCAGCGGGCGACCACCTCCCCCTCCGTGGTCAGGCTGACCGGACATGGTGGACCACCACCTGTGCCCCTCTCATGCCTCCTCATGGTGGCCACCTTGCCATGGACCTTGCGCCGCAGGTCGTTAATTTTTTTTTGTATGTCGCTAGCAGTCCGGGTGGAGTACCCTAACACATTGACCCTGCCAGCAATGGTCTCCAGGATGCCCTGCTTCCTCTCCCGGCTGGTCTTCCTACTTTTTTTCCCGTGGAGGAACTGATTAAAAGTCTCCATAGCCGAGATGATCACAGACACCTCCTGGGAGTTGAAATTGAGGTTCCTCCTCTCTTTGGGGGTAGCGGGAGCAGCCATCACAGTGCAAAAGTATCTTCCCTGGGGTGGGGGGAAACGGAAATACTTTTGCGCCGGAATGGCGTTTCCGCTAGCGCTTTTATACGTGCAACGGAACACATTGCGCTGGCGTTTCCCGTGAAGTGGTGCCGACGGAAGTTGTGAGCATGCGCACAAGGGGGCGAGTGGAGCCTCAATCACCGCGCATGCTCCGTGGATGATGCGCTGAACGTAAGCCTCTGCGCTGGGCTCCGCCCATCATTTACATATGATCACACCCATTTCCACTTGCGTCGGGTTATGCCAGCGCATTATCGTTACTCTGGCGCAAGTTTACGCGCAAGTGCTATGTGAATAACAGTACTTGCGCCGAAAGTGTCGGCGGAGTAACGTAAATGACAAACGTTACTCCAAAGTAAAGAAGCGCCCATCTACCTGAATCTGGCCCTATATATAGCAGGGATCCTCAAACCATGAGGCATTGTAACACACTGACATTCACAGACATGACTAGGCATTATGGGAATTGTAGTTCCTAAACAACTGGAGGGCCATAGTTTGAAGACCCCTGATATATAGTAACTAAAAAGCATATTACAATTTAAGACGGTGACAAACAGTGTGTTCCTCCCTCAATCAGTTGCCTCAATGCAACAATTAGTTTAGGTTTTTCATAACCAATGTTGTAACAAACGGCGTTTAAATAAACGCTGTTAGGTAACGATACCCCTTTTGAGGGTAACGAGTAATCTACCAGATTACTCTTCCCCTCACGGCAATTACTATAACATAATAATGTAATTACTTACCTGTGTCAGCAGCAGCCTTTGCCGCCGTCCATTATCAAAAGTCGCGACTCCTCCTCAGGCTGTTCCGAGATAGGCGGAACAGTAATTTTCCCAGCAGTGCCTCTGTTTAGTGTTCAGCCTATCACGGATGCCTTCTCATCGTCTGAGGCCGAGGCT
The DNA here is from genome assembly GCA_029574335.1 of Rana kukunoris. Classification (NCBI taxonomy): domain Eukaryota; kingdom Metazoa; phylum Chordata; class Amphibia; order Anura; family Ranidae; genus Rana; species Rana kukunoris. The sequence continues at coordinate 367,232,648 of CM056050.1, forward strand.
GAGGATGAGAAGGCCTCTGTGATAGGCTGAACACTAAACAGAGGCTCTGCTGGGAAAATTACTGTTCCGCCTATCACAGAACAGCCTGAGGAGGAGGCAGGGATTTTGAATAATGGAGCATCCTCGCCAACGTCTGACATCCTCGCCGCCGCCGCTGCTGACATTTGGAGAACAGGAGAAGGTAGGGAGATCGTCATCGAGGCATTTTACAGGCACAGTGAGGCATGTATGATGGCACAGTGACTCACTGTGCCATCATACATGCCTCACTCACTGTGCCTGTAACATGCCTCACTGTGCCTGTAACATGCCTCATGCCTCACTGTGCCTGTAACATGCCTCATGCCTCACTGTGCCTGTAACATGCCTTACTTGCCTGTAACATGCCTCATGGTCATGCCTCACTGTGCCTGTAACATGCCTCACTGTGCCTGTAACATGCCTCACTGTGCCTGTAACATGCCTCACTGTGCCGCTAACATGCCTCATGCCACACTGTGCCGCTAACATGCCTCACTGTGCCTGTAACATGCCCCATGCCTCACTGTGCCTGTAACATGCCTCGCTGTGCCTGTAACATGCCTAATGCCTCACTGTGCCTCTAACATGCCTCATGGTGATGACTCACTGTGCCTCTAACATGCCTCATGGTGATGACTCACTGTGCCTGTAACATGCCTCATGGTCATGCCTCACTGTGCCTGTAACATGCCTCATGCCTCGCTGTGCCTGTAACATGCCCCATGCCTCACTGTGCCTGTAACATGCCTCACTGTGCCTGTAACACGCCTCACTGTGCCTGTTACATGCCTCACATCCCTCACTGTGCCTGTAACATGCCTCACTGTGCCTGTAACATGCCTCACTGTGCCTGTAACGTGCCTCACTGTGCCTGTAACGTGCCTCACTGTGCCTGTAACATGCCTCACTGTGCCTGTAACGTGCCTCACTGTGCCTGTAACATGCCTCACTGTGCCTGTAACGTGCCTCACTGTGCCTGTAACGTGCCTCACTGTGCCTCACTGTGCCTGTAACATGTCTCACTGTGCCTGTAACATGCCTCACTGTGCCTGTAACATGCCTCACATGCCTCACTGTGCCTGTAACATGCCTCACATGCCTCACTGTGCCTGTAACATGCCTCATGCCTCAAAAAAAGAAATTTACTCTGCTGAGTAACTAATTACTTTGCCAATGTAGTAAATGAGTCACTAACTCAATTACTTTTGCGGGCAAGTAATTTGTAACTGTAACTAATTACTTTTTTAAAGGACGATGAGCAACACTGTTCATAACATAGAGAACAACTGAAAAAATTGCCAAAAATCTTGCTTTTGGCTTTAGATAAAATGCAATAGATAATGAAATTGACAAAATAAATTTAAAGAGCAATCTTTAGATAACAGATGAATTCAGAGCATAGTGGTATTAGTGACCAATGCCATATACATTACAAAAAATGTGTCAACCAATTGCAACTGTGTCCCATAAATTAACACAACACACCTGGTAATTTTTTCGTAAATTCCACAAGCATTTGTACATGCATCACTGCTGCTTCTGAGATGTGGTAAAATATCTCTTCTGGGTTTGCTGATTCTTCTAGCTGAGCCAAAACCAACAAAACGACAAACAAAAGTAGATGTCAGAATTGTTTAAGTACATTTAAAATGAACAAACAAAATAATAATTCCAACTACTACCAATAAGAAAAGGCTAATTGTGTTTGATGCCTGCTTCCCCCATTATTCTATGTGGCTCCTCCACCAACCCCATCACTACAGCATATAGTGCGTGTAGGTACTAGTTGTATGAGGACAGCAGTCAGTCACTAGATTATGAATGTTTATCTGACTTAAGACAATCCCTGGTGGTGGAGACCCAAAATGGTGTGGCTAGGGCTCCATGTACATTGGAAATGATTAAACTTGATAGTGAGTAAGTACAGATAGTAACCCACGTTTAAAAAGTCAGTTTTACCGTGTTTACATGCCGCGTTTGCGTTTAGAAGCGTTTCAATACAATTTTTTTTTTTTTTTAAATAGCCAAAAATGAAAAATGCCTATAAACGAAATGCTGCTAAACGCAGTTTACCCTGTTTAGCTGCATTTAGTCGCATTTGGCATCTGAAACCTATGCATTAAGGTGAAAAAACATCCGATTTTCTTTTCATTTACATTTTTGCATACATTTTTCAACAGTTTTCTGTCTGTTTTTACCATAATACACACATATACAGTATATATGTGTGTGTAGATGTACAGTATGTGTGTGTATACACTGTCTTGCAATCCTTTGGGACAATGAACCACATAAGCTAGCTTTAAATCTCCTGTCTTTGGGCAGGTGCACTACTGGGGCAGGTCTACTTTCTCCACTGCAAATGGTGCTCTTCTGCAGTGACACTGCAATTGAAGAGGACGTGAAGGCAAACACAGTTCCTCTAAGGTTTCCTGGGTCGCTGGGGAAGCACCGATTGGATGCTGATGCCCATGTGACTCAAGCAGCCATCTTGGGTCAGGCAGAGCCTACTTAGTGCCCTGGTGCTTTTTGTGCACTGTACACAAAAAGGTCCTTAAAGGCGACTTTAAGGACCTTTTTGTGTACAGTGGTTAATCCATATATTTGTACCTCTTTTTTGTAACTGTATTGTAATTTATGTTTTATTTTTTACCTGATGATATTAAAATTTTGAATTTTTAAAAAAACTACTTCCTTGGCCTCAAAGTCCGACCATCAATATCTTTTCATAGTTATTGGTTTTCCCCTTTTTTTCTACTTTATATACATACTGTTCTGCTCTCAGCTTTTTCTAATCTCGTTACATGGTGTATTTGACATCTTCTGTGCGACAGGCTTGTTTAATACTGCATTTGTCGTTAGAATATGTGTTTCAAAATCTGTCTTAGGTTTTATTCTCCTGTGACATACTGTGCTCCAGTAATGATCTGTTCTGTTGCATTACTACAAAATCCTTGTGCAATACAGTGCCTTGAAAAAGTATTCATACCCCTTGAAATTTGGCTTAAACAGTGCTCTGTGAGATGTTCAAAGCTTGGGATATTTTTTCTATAACCTAACCCTGCTTTAAACTTCTCCACAACCTTATCCCTGGCGTTTTCTTTGGACTTCATGAAGCTGTTTGTTCACTAAGATTCTCTAACAAACCTCTGAGGGCTTTACAGAACAGCTGTATTTATACTGAGATTAAATTACACACAGGTGGACTATATTTACTAATTAGGTGACTTCTAAAGAAAATTGATTCCACTAGATTTTAGTTAGGGGTATCAGAGGGGGTTGAATACAAATGCACGCCACGCTTTTCAGATATTTATTTGTAAAAAATAAATAAAACCACTTATCATTTTCCTTTCAATTCACAATTATGTGCCACTTTGTGTTAGTCTATCTAAAATCCAAATAAAATACATTTACGTTTTTGGTTGTAACAGGACGAAAAATTTCAAGGGGGATGAATAATTTTCAAGGCGCTGTATTGTTTCTGTACCATAACTTACTGATTTTTATGTGATGTGGAATGCTATTTAATTATTGTGATTTATAATGTGGAACAGAGGATTGATATTTGGATGCTGATTGATATTTTTTCATGCTAATGTAAAAATGTAAAACCAATAAAAAAAAAGGTCTGATTTAAAATAAATAACTAGAAGTGACAATAGGCAGTCGCTGATGTGATTGTCGGATTTTGAATTAAAATATGACAAGGGCTGTGCATTTATTCTGACTTGTGAAGATGAGGAAGTATTAGAGCAGATCATACAGCCTCAATACACATACATTTAATAACCATTAGTGCGGAAAGCCTCACATTGTAAAAATGGCAAAAAAAATTGTTTGCTTATGTATGTAGCAGGGTCCCCTTGTCAAAGTCTAATGACAAGCCATCCCCGCTGAGACTGTATTTACACCTGTAAATATGTACATTACCCTTTAAGGAGCTATGCATTATGGGATAGAAAGTAGCCGGAGATATGGACTCCATTGACTCCTATGAGGAACAGACTACATTTCCCACAACACCCTGTCCTGTTGGAGCATGTGACACCTCCACACAGACTTGTGGGGGAGGTTATTTAAGAAGAGGGAGGAGCACTTTTCGGCCTCTCGGGACCAGCCCTTCTCCTCTGCGGAGCTGCTGACAGAGACAGCCGTGCTGTTAGGCCCAGAAGCCTGGGCCTAAATTATCCTTAGAGGTCGCGCATAGAGAAGGAAGCTAGATTTCGGCACCCAGCCTGTACATCCAGAGGTCGGAGAGGAAGCTTAACTGACAACTGTATCGTAGAGCACCCTCATCCGGGACCTTTGTGCTGTGGAGCGGTGATTCCTCAACGCGCTTTCCGAGAGGTGACCAGGCGGATCGGCCTGCCGGGTGAGAGCGCACACGCTCAGCCTTCAGTTCTCTCTTCAGACAGATACCTTAGTGTCACCTCACAGGCCTCCCGTTGCCCTGTTGGTTTTCGCCCTGAACTTATACCCCTTTCTAATTTGCCTATAGTGGCCGTCCAGAAGTGACTGACGCTGACTTGCGATCAGCTCACCGCCATTGGTACTGACCATACTTTGATTGATTAACTTCCCCTTACTTTTCCTCGTTTGTGGATTACAATTTCAACATGCACCATTCGGCCGCAACGTGACTGATGCTGTTTGCAGGGTCACCCTATAGGGGAAAGCTCGCGAGCACAGACTGTCCGCCAGTTAGCTGAATGGTACCATTCTTTAGTGTAGATTTTATAGTAATTATAAATGCTCTTTGTGTGACTCCCACAAGGGCCCCCTTGCGTAATCACACTGTGTTATTGCATAACACCTGTTTGTTTGATGATGTGAATTACTGTGTGTGTTTCTTTGAGTACTAATTGAGTAAACTCAAACTCAAATATATCATTGTGTGAAGTGTATTCTTAAGGTCTGAGGGCCCATCCACTATTCAGGTAATATTCTCAACACACTGTCATTGAATATTTTATGCCTGTCATTGTGCCTTCGCTCAGCAGGGGTCACAATACATTCCTCATACTTCTGGTGTGTCAAGGGAGGGTTCGAGCAAGTTAATAGGGGTGTGTTCAATCTTGAAGTAAGAAAAGAGAAAGAGAGTAGATCCCATCATCAAACCAGCGGCCCTTTCGGGGGGTGACGCTACATGTACAAAAACACCTGCCTAAAAAAAACTGTCTTTATGATCCTCATGTATCAATTTTCTAATCTCTAGGAACATGCCAATTTATTATTCTGAACAGTAAAGAGAAAAACAATGGGATTATCTGGATATGGCACATGTTTTTATAAATAATAAACAGATATAATTAGTAAAGGATTTTATTTCATCCAATTAAAATACCAGACATTACTAAAAACAGTAAGGCATCCTGATTTTGCCTGTAACCCTCTGCTAGGTTGCCCTGGACATCTTTCAAGGGCTCAGGTTTCCCTTACTGGTGTGGTTTGCATGATGGGATTCAGATGCAGCATATCACTTGCCACTCAGATGCAGCATGTCACTTGCCACACATATGCAGCATGTCACTTTCCACTGTCACCTGCCACCCAGATGCAGCTTGTCACTTGCCACTGTCACCTGCCATGCAGATGCAGCATGTCACCTATCACCCATATGCAGTATGTCACTTTCCACTGTCATCTGCCACCCAGATGCAGCGTGTCACCTGCCACCCATATACAGCTTGTCGCTACTTACACTACTTCTGGCAGTCTCTCGGTTAAACTTCCACATGCGAGTGGGCGGTGAGATATGATGTAACTATCTCTCTGCTCGCCCATGGCTGTAGCTCTGTCAAGCGCAGCCTTCGCGGCCCTGCTGTAGAGGCGGAACAGCGGTGATGCAAGGCGGGCAGTGAAAGATGTAATTTCTCTGCTGTCCGCCACAACACTGACAGAGGTTGGCAGAGACTGCAGTGAGTACCGGGGGTGGGATAGTGGGAGGAGGTCCGACCAATATCTGCAATATCGGAATATCAGCCCTCGATAATCGGTTGACCCCTATATACTACTATATACTATACTACAATTGAGTAAAACTTCCTGGCCTTGGATTTGCCCTAGCTTTTTATTGGACAGTGAAGGAACAGCAGTACACTAATGATTTAATCGTTCTCCGTTTTGAATAGTATTGCTCTCCCCCCTTCTATTCTGAGCTCCTAATTGTAGGCAATTACAGAAGGCTGATATCAAGGGAGGATAAGGCCTCCTTTCCCACTGGGGCGGGAGCCGCAGTGGCGGTGTAGCGCCGCTAAAAATAGCGGCACTATACCATCGGAATTGTCGCAGGATTCGGCCGCTAGCAGTGAATGAATGAAAAAACTTATATAGCGCGGCACATGCAAACTAAATCGCCTCTGGGCGCTCGTTGTTTCCTGTCTCTCTTGAAATCAAAAGAGAAGAGTTTTGATCTTTCTTCTGAAGGTCAGGTGGTTTTCCTCCAATCAAATGCTGGTCGGTAAAGCGTTCCATAGTCTGGGACCTTGGAATGCAAACCTTCTTTCTTCTTTGGACTTGTATCTGGCTTTGGGTATCTGGACCAGATTTTGGTCGGTGGATCGCAGAACGCGATTGGAGTTGTGAGCTTTTATCTTTTCGCATAGATATTGCAGAGCCTTCCCATGGGTGCACTTATGTGTCAGACAGAGTGCTTTAAAGGCAATTCTGTCCTTTACTGGCAACCAGTGAAGGGTTCTTAACGAAGGTGAGATTGATTCCCATGTTTTTTTCCCAGTCACAAGTCTGGCGGCCGTGTTCTGAACGACTTGTAGATGAGCGATTTGGAACTTTGGGGGTCCGAGGTAAAGGGCATTTGCATAGTCCAGTCTGGAGTTCACAATTTTTCCCACCACGACTGCTACGTCTTCTTTAGGAATAAATGGAATAAGTCTGCGTAGTAGGTGCAGCAGATGGTGAGATCCGCTGACTACTGACCCTATTTGTGCGTCCATTGTCATGTAGGTGTCGAAATTGACCCCGAGACTTTTGACTTTGGAGCTAGGGGTGATGGTTTGGCCCAGAATGGGCGGAGGTGTCCATGTTGTTGCCAGTTGATTCTTACGACTTGCGTGAAACAGAAAAAGTTCTGTTTTGGAACTGTTGAGTTTAAGATAACTCTTTGTCATCCAGTTTTCTATCAAAGAGAGACATTTCTCTAAACTGAGATGAAGATTCTTTTTGTTGCAGATACGAAAATACAGTTGCGTGTCGTCTGCATACGAGTGATAGAGTAGTTTTTGGCTACTGATGATTTCAAAGAGAGGGCGAAGATAGATGTTGAAGAGCACCGGTGACAAGGGGGATCCTTGAGGGACTCCGCATGATACCGTGCGTTTTTCAGAAGTGAAAGGTCCCAATTTCACTGTTTGTGATCGGTTTTTCAGAAAGGAGGAGAACCATGGTAAATCACCTTCTGCGACTCTGGCTACCTCAGCCAGCCGAGTATTAACCCCCCACTAGCGGCCGATAAAGGGTTAATACCGCCCACAATGTGCCTCTGCAGAGGCGCATTGCAGGCGGTATTGCTGCGGTTTCCCATTGTTTTAAATGGGAAGAAGCAGTGAAGACGTGATATACACGCCGCACCTCTCACTGCTCCAAAGATGCTGCTGGCAGGAGATTTTTTTCTGTCCCGCCAGCGCATCGCCTCAGTGTGAAAGCCCTTGGGCTTTTACATTGAGTATGCAGTGCAGGAGTTTTTCAGGCGGTATAGCCAGGGCCAGCGCTAGCAATAAGCAAGTCAGGCAGTTGCCTAGAGCGCCAGGGTGGGGGGAGCGGCAAAATCACTCGCTGGGGATTCGGAGTATAAGTATTGAAATACCTCCGGGATCAGCATTTTTTAAAAACATGCCTTATGGCGCCTGCCGCCAGGCTAGGGGGCGGTTGCCTGCAGTGCACTTTATCCCCAGCCTGCAGTGCCACCGTAGCGAGTAAGAAGATGACGGGATTGAGCCGGGACATGGAGCAGCTGGCCGGAAGTGCTGCATGATTGATGGAAGCCCTGCAAGTGAGTCCGGGCTTACCGCGATGTCCGATCCCCCCCCCCTTCTCCTCCTGGTCGCTGGGGGATCTGTTATGAGAGGAGTGGACAGACAGGCAGCAGCGCCGTTCTGCTCGAGTAAAGCCTTCACTGCCGCTGGCTCAGGTACATAGTGGAAGCAGAAGGCAGCACGCTCAGTGCTGCATCCTGCACCCATGAACTTTGCTGTCAAGTTTATAGTGCCTTGCATTGTGTACAGAGGGGGAAAAGATATATGTGTGTGTGGGGGGGTTACAGAGGGGGAACTAGTGTGTGGGGGGGGGCAGATCATGTGCAGGGGGGTTACAGAGGGGGAACTACTGTGTGGGGGGGCAGATCATGTGCAGGGGGGCTTACAGAGAGGGAACTGGTATGGGTGTGTGGGGGGGGGCAGATGTGCGGGGATTACAGAGGGGGGACTGGTGTGTGTGGGGGGGGGGTCAGATGTGCGGGGGTTACAGAGGGGGAACTGGTGTGTGTGTGTGTGAGGGGGGCAGGTGTGCGGGGGCTACAGAGGAGGAACTGGTGTGTGTGGGGGGGCAGATGTGTGGGGGTTACAGAGGGGGAACTGGTGTGTGTGGGGGGGGGGCAGATGTGCGGGGTTACAGAGGGGGAACTGGTGTGTGTTGGGGGGGGCAGATGTGCGGGGGTTACAGAGGGGGAACTGGCGTGTGTGTGGGGGGGGGAGCAGATATGGGGGAGGGGGGCAGAGGAGGAACTGGTGTGTGTGTGGGGGCAGATGTGCAGGGGGTACATATAGGAACTGATATGTGTGGGGGGGGGATTTAAAGGGAACAAAGGTGGGGGTTGCAGAGGGGAACGTTCAGGATAATACAGTGATGGGGTGATCTGAGGTGTGAAGATGGAAGAATTGTGATAATCTGAGACATGAAAATACAGGAATTGGGGTGATCTGAGGTGTGGAGGTTCAAATCCACTTTTGTAAAATAGATAAAAAAATGCAGATCTTTTTGCAGGTTTTTACTAGGAGCTTGTAAAGCATTGTCAGGCCCCGTACACACGGCCAAGGTTCTCGCCAGAAACCAGCGAGAACCTCGCTGGGAGCTGCATTCCAGCAAGAACCTCGGCCGTGTGTACGCTCTCTGCTCACCCCGCCCGTCGGGAAACCCGTCGAGCAAATAGAGAACAGGTTCTCTATTTGCTCGACGGCCCGTCGGGATGAATGGCTGGTTGCCATTCCCGACGGGCGGGTCACAGATTCTGACGGTCGGCAGAGAACCTCGACGGGCGAACGATGTGTTCCGCTCGTCGAGGTTCCCTGTCGTGTGTACGGGGGTTCAGTGTATGTTTCTGGTCGTACAGACAGGCAGTTACACAGTTAGCCTCTCTGTATACTGCTCTAGCCTGTGGACCACAGCTGGCACGAGGAAGTGAGCCAAATCCATCCTCTAGTTGTCTTTGGGCCAGGTCTAGGGGCACAGGTGCAGGCATGTAGACCACGGCTGAAGTATAGGTGAAGAGGCACCGCAAAAATGTCAGTGGGTGGAGGAGCGAATAAGGGGGGGGGGCGGCAAAATGAGGCTTCGCTTAGGGTGTCAAAAATCCTTGCACCAGCCCTGGGTATAGCAGCTCCTCAGTGTGAAAGGGGTCTAAGTATGTTTTCTGAGTGGTTTAAGTGATAGCTTTCCATATCTACCCAAATGTCAGGGGCAATGTTAAAGCAGTTATAAACCCTTACATATACCCAGTGAAGTGACTGTCCCAAGGTAATACCCAAAGAGGAAACAAATTCTCCTACATAAGTCCCTCTTTATCTGCAGTTTTCTCTTCTCTATCGCCATACAGTACAAAGTCCAGAATGTTACAGCATGTCTGAGCTTTCAAAAAGCAGGGGGCATGAGGCTGAAGTTACATTCTGCAGATTTCAGTGAAGAGAGCTGATTGGAGGGAAGGAACATACCTCCCCTTAATACAGCACACAGAAACAAAGCTCAGGCTGTTAATCACAGGCCGTGTGTTGGAGCTCCCTCCTCATCACCTTTTTTACCTCTTTGTTTCAGGAAAACTTGTCAGTCATATAGATAGAAGAGGAACAAGGCAGCATACAGAAATGACACTTATGCCCTGTACACACAAGCAGAATTTCCGTCAGTAAAAGTTGGATGCTCTCAAACTTTTGGTGGCGGAATATCCACTTGTGTGTATATGGGCATTAGTGCTCTGAACTGAGAATAGTACACACTATAGAAGGATATGCTTTGTTTATAGTATATTTTAAAGGTTTACAACCACTTTAGGAAATTAAGCCAGCATTAAATCTGAACCCCTTAATTGAAATAACTAAGTAATATTATAGGTAAAAGGTATAGATTGGCAATTGTATAGATGACCTTTGAGGTTGCATGTACTTTTTGACTTTGTAATATCACAACAAATACTTACAAATAACTTGTGATCATCCAGCGGGATTCCACATTTTTGGTATGCAGCTACTATATGATCAATCAGCTTACAGTCCTCAGCAGTCAGTTCCAAACGAGGTATAACCTGTTGAATGTACAATATTTGTAAATATCTGTGCATGCCCAGTGAAAATTAACCTATATAGACAGTATACGTCCTCATTCACACAAGGCAGACTCTGTCGCTACGGAGTCCGCCAGCTCAGCGGGAGATCTCTCCGCTGAGCCAGCGGATGACAGGTCCCTCTCTGCCCACTGAGTAGGGAGGGGCTTGCCAGGACTGCCATCTTCTATGGAGAGATCAGCATGTCCATTTTCATCAGATCTCACCCGATCCGATCTGCCATGGATAGATGGCAATGTATTGCCATAAGTCTGATTTTGGCAGATCGGGTCGGATATCAGCGGACATGTCACCGCTGACATCCGTTGCTCCATAGGCTTGCATGGAGCGGCCATTCAGGTTGGCCGACAAAACTAACAAGCGGACCTGAGCGGTCCGACCGTGTGAAAGGGGTTCAGCACTTCTAACATTAATCTCATTTTCCTTACACAGTATTCTGTAGATGCTATCTGTATTGTATCTTGACCCTGTAAAATTAATTCTTAATCTGCATACTTTACTTTCATACAAATACATTTTTCTTTGTTAAAGGAAAGAATTGCAGTGGAACCCCTTGCACTACAAGGGTTAAATGCTTGTTATTTCTATGGGTATAGGCATAAGCAGCTAAACTGACCTTATCCCTTGCTCCTGCAATTTTCTGTTGTGCTGTACGATCAGTCCCCCAAAACCACTTCTCTCCACTACACGCCAGTCACAGGCATTTTGTAGTAATTAATTTCAATGCAGGATTAGCAGTCCTACATTGTACATGAGGACATTGAGGGCCCACCCACACCAAGGAGCAGAGTGCTAGTTGATGGGGAGAGAAATATGGTAAACTGTCTACAGGGCCGGTCCACCCTATAGGCTCACTATGCAAGCCGCTTAGGGCCGTGCAAAGCTGCAGGGGGCCCCCCAAATTACTAGAGGCCCCGCCTGGTGAAAAGTCATTTTTGGCACCTCACCCCGCTTCTCAACTTGCTGGCTGCATGGGAGAAGAGGTAAGAAGTCAGCACCCCCGCCTTCTCACTTTAATGTAAGATGTCAGTTCCGATAGCAGAACACCCCCTCCCCCTGCTTCTCAACTTTAATATTTAATGTGACATGTCTCTTTTGTCAGCGCCCCCCCCCCACACACACACACACTTCTCAACTTTTATGTGACATGTCATTTTGCTTAGGGCCCGAGGGAGGTCAGGATCAGCACTGACTGTCTATCCCTCTACCCCTAGACAAAATGAGCATGTAACCATTGCAGAGCAGGAGAGCCCCACTGCTTAAAGTTTAGTTTTAGGAGAATACTGTACATTAACACATGTTCTTTTGTAGTGTAAAGCCTCTCTCCATCCTTTAGAGATCATTAGAATGGATAACCTGTGTCTTATTCTAAACTTGGCTTTCTGTATGCATACTTTATTTTGACCATAACTATTTATTAATTACAGTTGCTTATATAGCGCTGCCAATTTATGCAGCGTTTTACATATATATATATTGTACATTCACATTAGTCCCTACCCTACAATCTAAGGTCCCTTACTCATATTCATGCATACAGAAATTAGGGCCAATTTAGACAAGAGACAATTAAGTACCCAGAGGAAACCCGCACAGGCACAAGGAGAACATGCAAACTCCAGGCAGGTAGTGCCATGGATGGGATTTGAAACGACTAACGACTAAAATAATGTTTTGTATTTGTTTTAGTCATGTTGATAGGAAAATTGGAAATTTCATTTTGCGCACTGAAGAAACTGCTCACTCTTGACATTTCTTTAGTAGCTGTACTGTGACCAGCGGCCGGACCAGTGTAAGGGGACCACTGCAACAGCTTTGATTTAAGGTAAGTATTTCATAATGAATGTATGCAATGCATACTAGCTCATTATGCCTTTTGTCTGGTAGGTTTTTTTTTTTTTTGAGAGTTAACAACCACTTTTAAGTTGATAAAAGGCCTATAGTGCAGTGGTGCATATCCTCTGGATCTGTCAACATGGAACTGGCTCTTACTTTTGCTGGTTTTGTAGTTGATGTTACTTGTCTGTTATCACATCCATCATCTTCCACTTTCACATTACGAAAAACTGAATTGTTTTGTTTACAGTTTTTTCGTAGCCTTTTTGATTTGCATTGCACTTCGGTCAACAAACCTATCACAAAACACAAAGACATATCAGGTATAATTAATTATATTTATTAAGTTAAAAATACAGAGTGTCAAATATAATTCCATTATTTTCTTGTAAATGACATACAGTTCTGTGGTGCAGAATTGTTTTGCGATGGTATGCATTATAGACAGTTTTTTGGGGGGTTTGGGGAATGTAAGGTACATCAAATGAGCAAACAAACTACAAATGTTTTATTATATTGAAAAAAAAAAACAGGAGCCAGACATCATATATTTATGGAGTGAAATTTATAAACGTTACTCCAAAAATAGCCGCTGGATGGCTGTTTCATCTGTTAATGAAGGTGTATCAAGCGGTCTGGTTGGCTCAGTTCAAAAGCACAGTATGCATGGCTGCTCCAAATAGCTCTGCACCCTGTGATAGCTGTGATACCGCGTACACACGGCAGAGAAACTCGACGGGCGGAACACATCGTTCCGCCCATCGAGGTTCTCTGCCGGCCGTCAGATTCGACCCGCCCGTCGGGAAAGGCAACCAGCCATTCATCCCGACGGGCCGTCGAGCAAATAGAGAACCTGTTCTCTATTTGCTCGACGGGTTTCCCGACGGGCGGGGCTCGCCGAGAGCGTACACACGGCCGAAGTTCTCGGCAGAATGCGGCTCCCAGCGAGGTTCTCGCTGGTTTCTGCCGAGAACCTCGGCCGTGTGTACGGGGCTTCAGAATTCATTTTCACCCCCCTTCTCTCCTGCCTTTGTAAACTTCAGCTTGCCTTTCTATGTGACAAAAACATATATATATATAATTAATTTGGGCACATACTTGCATGAACAAGCTTTCTGATCTATACTGCACCACTTGATTTTTGATAAATAAATTCTGTGGATTATGTATGGACTCCAGCTTTGACCTTTTTCAAGTACAAAGTTGCTTGAACGAGTTTTTGTCAGATAAAGTATCACAGAATTGGAACTAAAAAATGGCCTGACAATGATGGGGTGAACTCAAGTGGTTTAAGGTGATTCAAAAAAATTGTCTAACAAATTCAGAGAACCCATTTCCCTACTAACATTTACCCCCTTCTTGACCAGGCCATTTTTGTGATACGGCACTGCGTTGCTTTAACTGACAATTGTGTGGTCGTGCGACACTGTACCAAATAAAATGTAAAAATTTTCACAAAAATAGAGCTTTCTATTGGTGACATTTGATCACCTCTGCGGTTTTAATTTTTTGCACCTCAAACAAAAAAAGACCGACAATATATATATTTTTTACTTTCAACTAAAATATGCCCAATACATTTTTTTTTAACCCCCCCTGCCGGTATCCCCGAGCGCGACTCGGGATGGATTTTTCATGTAAATATCGATATCCCCGAGTCGCGCTCGGGGTGAATGCAGAGCCTGCAGCGCGCGCTGGCTTACCTGTTTATCCAGACGGGGTACTGTACTTACCTTGTCCCTGGATCCAGCGATGCATCCCCGCTGTGTGAGCGAGTGGCGTCCTCCATTCGACTCACACAGTGCCCGCGCGCCGCCGATCTCCGTTCCCTGCGACGTAACGGCGCACGGGGGCGGAGACCGGCGGCAAATTCAAAAAAGTAAACAAACACATTACATACAGAATACTGTAATCTTATAGATTACAGTACTGTATGTAAAAAGTACACACCCCCCCTGTCCCTAGTGGTCTGCCCAGTGCCCTGCATGTTCTTTTACATAATAAAAACATTTTTTTTGTGCCTGCAAACTGTAGATTGTCCATAGCAACCAAAAGTGTCCCTTTATGTCAAAAGTGATTTAGAGCAGCTAGAAAACAGCGATAATAAATGATAATCACTTGCAGAATTGAGCGATAGCGATTTGTGGGGAAATTCGTCATAAAAAAATAAAAGTAATGACAGCGACAATTCTGCAACTGAGCAAATTTCAGTGATTTTGATTCGATTACATTAGTGAATAATTTTTATTATAATTACATTATTATTTGTTATAATTATTTATAGTTATTTATTATATTATAATTTTATGATTTTGTGTTTCAAACTTTATCATACCCGGGATGTCTACTAGACTCTGGTTTGGACAAATTTAACCTCCCTGGCGGTATGATTCTGTCTGGAATTATGTACCAAAAGCGGTACAATTATTTTGCATGGAAATTCTGCGTTTTATACTGTAGGCCTAAAATTTTTAGGAATAACTCACTTAAATTTGTCCAAACCATAGTCTAGTAGACATCCCGGGTATGATAAAGTTTGAAACACAAAATCATAAAATTATAATATAATAAATAACTATAAATAATTATAACAAATAATAATGTAATTATAATAAAAATTATTCACTAATGTAATCAATCAAAATCACTGAAATTTGCTCAGTTGCAGAATTGTCGCTGTCATTACTTTTATTTTTTTATGACGAATTTCCCACAAATCGCTATCGCTCAATTCTGCAAGTGATTATAATTTATTATCGCTGTTTTCTAGCTGCTCTAAAATCACTTTTGACATAAAGGGACACTTTTAGTTGCTATGGACAATCTACAGTTTGCAGGCACAAAAAAAATGTTTTTATTATATAAAACAACATGCAGGACACTGGGCAGACCACTAGGGACAGGGGGGGTGTGTACTTTTTACATACAGTACTGTAATCTATAAGATTACAGTATTCTGTATGTAATGTGTTTGTTTACTTTTTTGAATTTGCCGCCGGTCTCCGCCCCCGTGCGCCGTTACGTCGCAGGGAACGGAGATCGGCGGCGTGCGGGCACTGTGTGAGTCGAATGGAGGACGCCACTCGCTCACACAGCGGGGATGCATCGCTGGATCCAGGGACAAGGTAAGTACAGTACCCCGCCTGGATCCAAGGTAAGCCAGCGCGCGCTGCAGGCTCTGCATATTGACCCCGAGCGCGACTCGGGGATATCGATATTTACATGAGAAATCCAACCCGAGTCGCGCTCGGGGATACCGGCAGGGGGGTTAAGTGAGTTATTCCTAAAAATTGCAGGCCTACAGTATAAAACGCAGAATTTCCATGCAAAATAATTGTACCGCTTTTGGTACGTAATTCCAGACAGAATCATACCGCCAGGGAGGTTAAAAAATCGAATTTCTTAGGCCAATATGTATTCTGCTACATAATTTTGGTAAAAAAAATCCCAATAAGCATATATTCACTGGTTTGCGCAAAAGTTATAGTGTCTACAATCTATGGGATTTTTTTATGGAATGTTTATTTTTTTTTATTTTTTAACTAGTTATGGCGGTGATCAGTGATTTTTAGCGGGACTGTGACATTGCGGCAGACAAATCAGACACCTAACTGACACTTTTGACACTTTGGGGACAAGTGACATTATTACAGTAATCAGTGCTAAACAAATTCACTTTTACTGTACTAATGACACAAAAACAGAGATCCGTGCTTAGCAGGAACACAAGATCTCAATTTTTATTTAATGTGCCAAAAGTTGTAGAGGAGGAGGGGATGAGGCAGAAAAACAGATGTAGCGCCTGGTTACTTTTCAGAACCGGTGCTATTGAAATTTAGAGGGAGGTCAGAGAGTTAAGTGACTCTGATCATTGTTAATTAGTTCAAATTTGGAGCTGGATACTTTTCTCCAGCAGCCTATCAGGAGGGGTATTTATGGGGCAGACGCCATCTTCCTGGGTCTTCTCCTCGTGTGGAGCCCACCTTCAGGGTAGCCATTCCACTTTGCCCTGGCAAATGGCCTTTCGGGCCAGAATGCACATGCTCCGCAGAGATCCTGGCTTCGGGACCATGTTGGTCCCTAGCATTTTATCTGCCGCTTGGGACTCAGTAATCGACTGGGTCCCCACCTAAAGAGGTCCTGGGCTGTCCGTCCTTTTTGGAGGAAGCTGTTCGGTGGAGAGTCTGCCTGCGGAGTACCAAGAGAGGCTGGTTTTCCAATAGGGGCCTGACTATCCATCGGGGACCAGGGGAACTGGACACTGAGAGGCTGGATGTTGGTCACCTATCAGTTGGTACCCTAATTTAAACTACCTGAAGGAGATCCAGGTGTTGAGTCCAGTCAAGAGGACTTCAGACCACCATTTTCTGCAACCATTGGGAGGGTCTGTGGCAGAGACTTAACCCCTAGTTCGAGTGTTATTCTGGCTGCCAGGCTTGTGAGAGAGGCCTGTCCAGGTGCGCTATACCCATTCCAGCTGGAGTGGCGAAGTGAAAGTTTGTCATTGGAAGCAGGACTGTTTCCCTTTTACCTACACCTGAATCTGCTATTCTTCTATTCTTAAATGAGTGAGTGAGTGAGTGAGTAACTTGTATAGTGCAACAAATGCAAACCTAATCACCTCAAGTTCAACTGTTTTACCTTGTTGAGTAAATAAAAGCACAAGAAAAAGACACCTGCTGTGTGGACATTCCATTACTACAGCTCTCATCAACTACCCTAGACGACGGAGTCACAGAGGTAACATGCCACCCAAAACAAACCAGCAGCTCCTCCGGGGGTAGTGCTACACAGATAATCCCATTTTAGGTGAAGTTGTGCTTTAACCCCCTTAGCGGTATCCCCGAGCGTGACTCGGGGTTGTTTTTTTCTGCTAAGATCTGTATGCCCGAGTCATGCTCGGGGTGGATGTGCAGAGCGTGCAGTGGCGTACCTTACCTTCTCCAGGCGATCCAGCGATGATCTCCCATTGCTGTGATCGCCGCCGGGATCCCCGCCGCGCCGTCCACCGGTCATCTGACTTCCTGGTTCCGTTCCCTGCACCGCAATGGTGCATGGGAGCGGAACTGGGAGGGAAATTCAAAATTCAAATGTTGCACAAACATATAAAAAGGAGGTGATACAATGTAATCTGAGAGGATTACTCTGTATCACCTTGGAATCTGACACAGTGCCCTTTCAGTGCCCCTTGCCATTGTCATTTGTGACAAATAAAACCTTTGAAAACCCTGAAAATGGCATCTAAAAAGCGCTGTCCTACGAATGCGCTTTTTGATCAGCTGAGCGACAGCGGCAGCGACACGGAGTTGATCACAGAACAGAGCGACAGTGAGTTATGCGGCAATTTGTCATCTGACTCTGACAGCGACACTGATCCAGAAAGTGACAACGCCGATGATCCCGCACCTGACCTAAATGATGTGCGCACTTGGTGCGCTATAGACAGCGATGCAGACCAGGCAGCGCCCCCGAGGTTCCGATTCACTTGATCTCCTGGGATGAAGGTTGATGTGGAGAGGGACAACCCTCTGGCGTACCTGAAACTTTTTCTTTCTGAGGAGGTAATTTTAAAAATTGTGACAGAGACCAATCGATACCACGATCAGCAATCTGCTACTCTGCGTGCCAGATTTTCCAGATCCAGAAAATGGGAACCTGTCACTAAAGAGGACATCTGGAAGTTTCTAGGACTCATCATCCTTCAGGGGGTGGTGGGCAAATCGCTCCAGAAATGGTACTGGACCACCAACAAGATGCTGGCCACGCCATTTTTTGGGACTGTGATGTCTGAATATCGCTTTTCACTCATTATGAAAAACTTACACTTCGCCAACAACGAAGAGTTTGATGAGGCCACGCATCCTGCACCCAAGCTAAAAAAATCTGGGAGGTGTGCCAGATGATTGTCGCCAACTTCCAGCGGACCTACATGCCAGAAAGGGATGTCAGTGTGGACGAAAGTCTGATGGCCTACAAGGGACGCCTGAGCTGGATCCAATTTATTGCGTCCAAAAGAGCGCGCTTTGGCATAAAATTTTTATATGCTATGTGAATCTTCCACCGGATATATCTGGAATGCGGTAATTTACACCGGGAAAGGTACAAAGTTCAATCCCAGGTACAACCGCTAAGGGATGGCCACATCATCAGTCCTTTCACTGCTGGACCCATTACTGGACCAGGGATATTGCGTGACAACAGACAATTTTTATACGTCACCGGAACTTTATGAGGTTCTGCTCCTCAACAAAACGGATGGGTATGGTACCGTGAGGCCAAACCGGCGTGACATGCCATCTACATTTGGCAATAAAAAAATAAAAAAAGGAGAGATGGTTGCCTTCCAAAAGGGTAAAATGATGGCAATGAGATGGAGAGACAAAAAGGACGTGTGTCTTATGAGCACCGTGCACAGCACCTCCACTACCATGGTCCTCACAAAACACGGAAAAGATGTGCTGAAGCCACAAGTCGTGATCGACTACAATCACACGATGGGAGGTGTCGACCGAGCCGATCAGGCAATGACATTTTACCCGGCAATGCGCAAACAACAGAAAAAATACTACAAAAAGATTTTCAGGCATCTCCTTGAACAATGTCTTTGGAACGCCTATATTCTTTATAAGGCAAACACGAACATGCCTCTAGTTCATTGTGACTTCATATGGAAGGTGGCTGAGCACCCGACGCCATCAGTGTCTGCTAACAGACCCGGACGACGCTCTGTTGACGTTGGCAATCCAGAGCGCCTGACAGGTCGTCATTTTGTAGACTTTGTACCGCCAACCGCACGAAAGTTAGCGCCTACCAGGATTTGCTGTTCCAAGAAGGATGGAAATGGAAAAAAAGTCCGAAAAGAAACCAGGTACTATTGCCCAGATTGCAACGTCGGACGTTGTCTAGTTCCATGTTTCAAACTTTTTCACACCCAGGATGTGTATTGAATTTCTTTGTTTGACTAATTTCTTTCTTTATTTCTTTGCATTATTAAATAAAATTTTATTATTTATTAGATTATAATTCATGTGTTTGTGTTTCAAATTTATCACATCTGGAATGTCTACTTGAGTCTAGTTTTGGTCAGGTTTATGTAAGTAATTACTAAGAATTGCAGGCCTATAATACATATCACCAAATTTCCATGCAAAAAATTGTACCGCTTTTGGTACGTAATTCCAGACAGAATCATACCGCCAGGGAGGTTAAATTGGCTGCTGCTTTTCTGCCTACCTTTGTATTAGCAGAATTAATATTAGCATAGATACATTTAATGCTTTAATGTTATGTTAACTCACATTCTGCGAGCATACCAACTGCCTTGCACTTCTTCAAACGACACTCTTGACATTTTCTCCTCATGTACATATCCATTTCACAATGTCCACCATTCTTACATCGGTATACAGCATTTTTGGTAATGCTACGACGGAAAAAACCTAAAATAGTTAAATATTTTTTTAGTGTTTAAAAAATACCAAAATTGTGTTTTCACAATGCAAAAGGTAAGAGTATATATAAAGCAAACATAGACAAAAAAAACCCCTATGATGTACAGAAAGGAAGATGTGTATTTAAAGGGGAGTTCCATCCACAATTTCACTTTTTAAATATAAATACCCCTGTAATACACAAGCTTAATGTATTCTAGTAAAGTTAGTCTGTAAACTAAGGTCCGTTTTGTTAGGTTGTTACAGCATTTAGATTATTATTATAGTTTATAATCTAGAAATAGACCGTGGCCATCTTAAGTGTGGGCATCATGAAGCCAGACTGTATGACTCCCTGGATTTCAGCTTTGCATATCTCGCACATGCTCAGTGCTGCACAAGCAATGTAATAGGTTTCAGTCAGGTTTGCAAGGACTACTGGGAAACATGATGCCTACCCCAGAAACCCTTGCAAATAGCCTTGTGACTTAGTAGCCTAGGCTAATAAGGAGGAGGAACTAATGAAGGACTACAAAATAAAGGTATTTACAAGCAACAAAATAAATAAAAATTGTCCATTCTGAACACTATGAGATTAGGGCATGCAGCACAGACAAACATAAAAAAATGGGTGGAACTCCACTTTAAGTTCAACTTGGTTTCCTCTGGGCCTTTACAGCCTTCTTTTATCACTGCAACCAGTAAGAACTATATTGATGAATACACTTCATAATTTGTTGGTTCTATGTAGTTCAGTCTGAAATAAATATTAATTATTTTGGTCAACATACTAAAACAAACTGCAAGTGCAATAGCAAAGTCACTGCCGTTCAGTTTGAACATCTATTCTTCATTTTTGGTTTAATGGATTTATTTTATCAAAATTTTACATTTCATTATTATTTTAAAAGTATTTTTCCTAACTTAGGGGGCACCTTTAAAAAGACATTCACTGCACATTCAAGAGAGACATTGGGGTTGATTAACTAAAACTGGAGAGTGCAAAACCTGGTGCAGCTGTGCATGACAGCCAATCAGCTTCTATATTCAACTGTTTAAATTAAAGCGGTGCTCTGGTCATAATTTTTTATTTATTTTTGGTAATCTGAACATCATTACACAGGCTATTCTTACAAACACATACATTTTTGAATATCGTTTCATAAATGTGTGGAAAAACGTAGGCCCGGATTCACGAAGGACTTACGCCGACGTATCTACAGATACCGCGTCATAAGTACAAATGTGCGCCGTCGCATCTCTGCGCCGATTCACGAAGCTAGATACGTCGAAAAGCAAGGCTTCAGCCGCCCAATGTAACTGGCCTACGCCGGCGTATCATGGGCGCATAGTTACGCTGGACGCATTCGGCGTACTCATGTTAAATCTGCAAATGAGTAAGATACGCCGATTCACGAACGTAGATGCGCCAGGCGGAAAAGATACGCGGTTTGCGTAAGGCTTACGTCTGGCGTAAAGTTATTCCACATATAGGTGGCGCAACCCATTCAAAGGTATGGACCAGGGAACAGCCCTCGTATGTTACGTCGTTTACGTAGTACTATGTTAGAAGGGCTGTGCGTAGGTTACGTTCACGTCGTAGGCAGTGTATTGACGTATCTTAGGCAGCTATTTCGACGTGACTGTGAGCATGCGCACTAGGATGCGTCCAAGAGACGACGCATGTGCAGTTCGTTTTTTGAAGCTCAGCCCATCATTTGAATGGGGTCACGCTTCATTTTAATATAGCACGCCCACTCCCAACTACTTTGACTTACGTCGGCTTACACTGACAACTATACACTACGCCGGCGCAACGTTGAGCGCATATTCTTTGTGAATAGCATGCTTGCCTCTCAACGTTGCGCCGGAGTAGCGTAAAGACGATTCGCTACATTGGCATAAAGATACGCCGATCTACGTGAATCCAGGCCTTACTGTATATCTCCTCTGTGCTCTTGTGGCCATTTTCATGTTCACTGTGGGCAGCAATATTACAGGAAACCCCAGGAAGACACCTCTCTTGAGTTCCCTGTTCCATTTTTTTCCCGCTAGATCCCCCTTCTCCAGTTCTAGCTGAATTGTTTAGAAGGTGAAGATCTTGCCTATACATTAAGGATTCTGATCATGAGAGCACTGAAGAAGAGAATTACCAAGCCCACGTGCCTGGTTGGTCTTGTTCATGCTTAACCTGTGTAACACCACAGATTTGGCACTCAAGAGACCAATAGCCAGAACCTAAAAGTAAACATTTCCACTGCCAGTAAAAACTATGCAAATCTATTCATATAATTAAACATTTAGCAGTCATAAAAGTAACATCTGACTAGTGGGCCCTTATTGTTTGTCTAGTCTATGCTCCTTCATAGGTTACCAAAGAGGCAAAGGAGCTCAAGGACTGAAGGGAAGTCACATGAGGTCCATTATATTAATGGCATAGGTCAGGATTGGCAAACTCAAATTCATCGGGGGCCGCATTAGCAGTATGGTTGCCCTCAAAGGGCCGGTTGTATCTATAAGACTATGTGTCCACTATTTATTATGAGATGGGATGGGGTATGGTATGGTGGGGTGGGATAGGATAGGATGGGATGGGCTACCTGACATGCATGGACCTACCTGACATACACAATGACTTCACCTACCTGACATACATGGACCTACCTGACATACATAGACTTCACCTACCTGACATACACTGACCTCACCTACCTGACATACATGGACCTACCTGACATACACTGACCTCACCTACCTAAAATACATGGACCTACCTGACATACACTGACTTCACCTTCCTGACATACATGGACCTACCTGACATACATGGACCTACCTGGCATACACTGACTTCACCTACCTGACATACACTGACCTCACCTACCTGACATACACTGACCTCACCTACCTGACATACACTGACCTCACCTACCTGACATACATAGACCTACCTGACATACACTGACTTCACCTACCTGACATACATGGACCTACCTGACATTCATAGACCTACCTGACATACACTGACTTCACCTACCTGACATACACTGACCTCACCGACCTGAAATACACTGACCTGAAATACACTGATCTCACCTACCTGACATACACTGACCTCACCTACCTGACATACACAATGACTTCACCTACCTGACATGCAGCCAGCCAGCCAGAAAGGAGGGGGAGAGGAAAGCCGCCCGCCCGAGCTGGGATCTTTTTAAGTACATGGTGTGGACTTGTAATTGCCGCCTTGTGGAGTCTGCGGTGCCTATGATGGACTCCACACGTCCCGGGATTGGATCTCCGGGACGTCCATCATAGGAGCTGCAGGCTCCGCCGCCAGGTGTATCAAGATGGCCGACCGCTCCAGGGCTAGGCCGAAGCCGCGGTGCGCTCCGCGGATCGACCTGTTCTGGTCACGGATGCGCGGGCCACATGGCAAGGTCTGGCGGGCCGGTGTCGGCCCGTGGGCCTTGTGTTTGCCACCCCTGGCATAGGTAATGGCACTTGGTTCAACTAGAGCGAACAGTGTAGTGAATGGTGAACTGTGGTAGCTGAAGCACATTGACCGCACTTACTTTAAGAGCTTTTTGAATTCCCTGGCTTATGCAGGAGGTCATGTATAATCAATGTTGAAAAACACATTCTACTCTATGGGCCAGATTCAGGTAGATGAGAGCATCTTTGCTCCAGAGTAACGCTTCTCATTTACATTACTCTGACGACCCTTTCAGCGCAAGTACTGTTATTCACATAGCAGTTGCGCGTAAACTTGCGCCAGAGTAACGATAATGCGCTGGCGTAACCCGACGCAAGGGGAAGTGGGTGTGATCATATGTAAATGATGGGCGGAGCCCAGCGCAGAGGCTTACGTTCAGCGCATCAACCACGGAGCATGCGCAGTGAGTGAGGCTCCACTCGCCCCTTTGTGCGCATGCTCACAACTTCCGTCGGCACCACTTCACGGGAAACGTCAGCGCAATGCCTTCCGTTGGGCGTTTAAATGCGCCCGTAGAAGCGCCATTCCGGCACTAAAGTATATCCTGCTCCCCCTCCCCGCAGTGATGTTACTTTTGTTCTGAGATGGATGCTCCCGTTCCCCGCAAACACACAGGAGAAAGCTGAACTTTAATGGCCAGGAGCTGTCAGCCGTCATCTCGGCTATGGAGACCTATGATGTCTTCCTCCATGGCTGTAAAATTTGACAGACAAGCATGGACAGAGGTGTTGTCCTGCAAGTGGGGGTGCTCAGCTAGCTCTTATCGTCGGTAACGCTGCTGTAGCTGCTCTCCTGCTGACCTGTGACCGTCTGGAGTAAAGATAAAGCAGCCTTTTGTAGAAATAACTTTGCGCCGGACGGACGAGATACGCGCGGCGCATGTAGCCAGCGTATGGTGCTAATCCGTTCGTGAATTGGGAAAAATCCCTCATTTGCATATTTGCATGGGAAATCAATAGGCGCTGACGATACTCTGGCGTCGGAACGTTCCGCCGGTCGCAAATGGCCCGTTATTGGCCGCATCTAGTTTGGTGGGTACGGGCACATAGAAACGACGGCGCATCTTCACAGTTACGCGGCGCATATCGAAATACTCCAGCGCAACTCTACCTGAATCTGGCCCTATGTCTGCCATTGTTGGACCAGCTCATTACATTCAATCTGGGTGGGACAAATTTCCGTTTTTCACCTGTGAGGCCACGTACACACGATCAAATCTGTCTGCTGGAAACTGTCTGCCAGACCATTTCAGCAGACAGATTCGATTGTGTGTATGGGCGGACAGACAGATTTGGCCAGCCGACAGATTGTAAAGCATGCTTTAAAATCTGTCTGCTGGGAATCCGTCCGTCCGACATGTCTGCTGGTTAGTACGCTAACCAGCAGACATATCTGTCCGCACATGCGTCGAATGGATTTGACGCATGCGCGGAAGTGTTTTACTTTCTGGTGCGGTGACGTGGCGGCGTCACTGCGCTGTCTGCCGGCGGGGATTTTGGTTTGATCGTGTGTACACGATCAAACCAATACATCCCAGCAGACAAATCTGTTCAAATCGGTCTGCCAGACCGATTTGAACAGATGTATTTGGTCGTGTGTACGCGGCCTAACAGTAAAACAAAAATTGCAAATGTTGTTTAAAAGTCTATCTTCTCAAAACCGTTTAGTTCCCATGGGTTTTTAATGTTCTCTCATGCTCTACAAATGTTTGTCATATTGAAATATTTTAATAAAAACTACATTCAAACAGAATTTTGTGTCCAAAACATTTTAACAGCATAATCTACATCATTGCTTCAGTTAATTGTAAAGCTACGAGTGGCACAGGCCCTATTTTGTTAATGCAGAAGGACTCAGGAGGTAAGGACAATGCTCATGCAGAATTTGTTATATAAAAAAAATATTTCAAATTGTACTAACAGAGCAGAGTCCCTCCAGTATCATAGTTTTATTACAAGTTGGTTCTGCTTGTAGGTTTGTTATATTTTTCCTCTTTGCATTATAGATTGACATTGCTGTTTCCTCCAAAGTGATATTGACTTTTGAAATGAAATCACCTTATGGACAAAGTAGTCTTAAATTGGCATATCATTTTAAATTGACTTTAAAGTGGTTGTAAACTGCTAGACATTTTTTTTATTTTTACCCTGCAAGGTAAAGCTGTAATGTGCCCGTATGCATTGCATAAGAGCACATTATGTTAAACTTACCTTAAAATGAAGCCCTCCCACGCCGAGATATCAGAGCTGGAGGTCACTTACATTTTCATCCGTCTTACTTTTGGGTTCAAGGATTCCAACTCTGTGACTGGCCGGATCCCCCAATGACGTCACTACCCTGCATGCATGCATGAGCCACTGTTTACAGCACAGGGCTCTGTTGGAATGGTACTGGTGGCCGTTCCTTCAGAGCGTATGTGCCAGTGATGTCACTGGCTGCATGTACAGTAAATATCTACTAAATATCTCCTAAACAGCACATGTTTAGGAGATATTTACACTACCTATAAGTAATCCTTATTATAGGCTTACCTATAGGTAAGAGTTAGTGATGGAAGTTAACTTTCACTTTAAGTAAAATACAAAATAAAGTCCAAATTTAGCTAATATTTTTAAGCAATTAAAGCATTTTTCTTTTCATTTGGATAAAAGGAATAAATACATGCTTATCTTTGTAATAACATCAACAGTGTAATATGGTTTGGCCTGTTATAGAAAGAGGTAAAATAACAGAACTACTGCCAGGCTCAATGGGTAATAAAACTCTGATATAGGTTGATCTCATAAAAAAAAACTGTTGTGTTATTGCTGGTGATAGACTACATCATATACTGTACAGGTGATACTCGAAAAATTAGAATATCGCGCAAAAGTTCATTTATTTCACTAATGCAACTTAAAAGATGAAACTAATATATGAGATATATATATATATACTATATATATATATACTAATTTATAGACTAATTACATGCAAAGCAAGATAGTTCAAGCCATTATTTGTCATAATTGTGATGATTATGGCTTACAGCTCATGAAAACCCCAAATCCACAATCTCAAAAAAAAGTAATATTACATGCAATCAATAAAACAAGGATTGTACATAGAACAATATCGAACCTCTGAAAAATATAAGCATGCATATGTACTCAGTACTTGGTTTGGGCCCCTTTTGCAGCAATTACTGTGTCAATGCGACATGGCATGAAAGCTATCAGGTGTTATGAAAGACCAGGATGCTTAAATAGCGGCCTTCAGCTCTTCTGCATTGTTCGGTCTCATCTCTCTCATCTTTCTCTAGGCAATGCCCCATAGATTCTCTATGGGGTTCAGGTCAGGCGAGTTTGCTGGCCAATCAAGCACAGTAATCCCATGGTTATTGGACCATGTTTTGGTGCTTTTGGCAGTGTGGGCAGGTGCCAAGTCCTGCTGGAAAATGAAGTCAGCATCCCCATAGAGCTTGTCTGCGGAAGGAACCATGAAGTGCTCCAAAATCTCCTGGTAGACGGCTGCGTTGACCCTGGACTTAATGAAGCACAGTGGACCAACACCAGCAGATGACATGGACCACTGAGCAACAGACCAGGTGTGTTTTCTTTAGCCCAGGTAAGACGCTTCTGACGTTGTTTGTTGTTCAGGAGTGGCTTGACAAAAGCAATACGACATTTGAAGCCCATGTCCAGGATCCATCTGTGTGTGGTGGCTCTTAATGCACTGACTCCAGCCTCAGTCCAATCCTTGTGAAAGTCCCCAACACTTTTGGGAACATCCAACTTCTTTTGCAATTTCTTTTGAGACTTTCCCTTCTTATGAAGGGTGTCAATAATGGTTTTCTGCACAACTACCAGCTCAGCAGTCTTTCCCATGATTGTGATTCCTACTGAACCAGACAGACCATTTAAAGGCTCAGGAACCCTTTGCAGGTGTTATGGCTTAATTAGCTGATTAGAGTGGGACACGTTGAGCCTAGAATATTGCACCTTTTCACAATATTCAAATTTTCTGAGATTGTGGATTTTTCTTTTTTTTATGAGCTGTAAGCCATAATCATCACAATTATGACAAATTACGGCTTGAACTATCTTGCTTTGCATGTAATGAGTCTATCTCATATATTAGTTTCACCTTTTGCACGATATTCAAATTTTTTTGGAGTATCACCTGTATGTAATTTTTATTCCCAATTGATTTCTTACATTTTTACTTCCTAAAAATCAACCATTTGCTTACCTTTACATCCTTCACAGGTAAGTGCGTTGTAGTGATAACCCGATGCCTTATCTCCACATACCACGCAAAGTTCTTCATGCCCTTTCATCCGGATAGTAGAATGGCTAATCCTGGGCCTCTTCATTGTAGAGTACATATCTTCTACGCTATGAGTCATGTTGGATGGAGGTTTACTATAATCACAGGTGCTCAGGACATACTGGCCTTCCCCATATGTATTTTCCAGGCTGTATGTACTGTAATGGCACTGGGAAGATGGGGATTGCAACACAGGTGAATAAGGCATATTTGTATACTGACAATATGGAGTCGCCTGGTAGTCTGAATCCGGGAGTTGATAATTAATGTGCTCTGGCAGAACATCTGTGAAAAAATAAACATAGAGAAGCTTGACAATGCAATACTTTTGTTGCTGATCAGCCTCGGCATAGCTTAAATGAAATTCCAGTGTACAACTTTCTATCATTCACTTCAAGGGAAATGGATGTTTGTCTTCAAGCTTTCACTTTTAGCCAGTATTGGTTCAATCTATCCATTATGGTTAATTAGCACTAAAAGTAACTTAGGGCAGAGCGATACCCTGCACACAACCAAATACTGAACCTTTGTTGAGAAAATAGGTGTGAATGGTGTGAACTTATCATGTTGATGATATTATAATGAGGGTGTGCAACAACATTGTAGGTATTTTTTTACACTGTCAGTCTAGGACTAAAATTATCCCCAATCTCTAGCAACTTCATAAGTAACAAGTATGAACTAACAGTCTTAAAATTAATGAGAATAAAATCTATGATGGTCTTGACCAGTTTCTCAACTCCAGTCCTCAAGGCACCCCAACAGGCCATGTTTTCAGGATTTCCATTATTTTGCATATTTTTGGTAAAAAAAAATCGCAATAAGCGTATATTGATTGGTTTGCTTGCGCAAAAGTTATATTGTCTACAAAATAGGGAAAAGATTTATGGCATTTTTATTATTTTATTTTTCATTTTATTTTAATAGTAATGGCGGCGATCTGTGATTTTTATCGTGACTGTGGCGGAAAGATCGGACGCTTTTGACACTATTTTGGGACCATTCACATTTATACAGCAATCCGTGCTATAAAAATGCACTGACTACTGTATAAATGTGACTTGCAGGGAAGGGGTTAACACTAGGGGACGATCAAGGGGTTAAATGTGTTACCTAGGGAGTGATTCTAACTGTGGGAGGAGGGGACTCACAAGGGGAGGAGACCGATCGGTGTTCCTCTGTAGTGGGAACACACCATCAGTCTCCTCTCACCTGACAGGATGTGGATTGGTGTGTTTACACACACCGATCCATGTACCAGGCTCTGTTAATGGTAATCGCGTGTGCCCGGTAGACATCACGGCCACCGGGCTCCCGAGCAACATGGCGACATCCCCTAGGTGGCCTGGAAGCCAAGGATGTCATATGACACCCGCCCAGGATGGGAGATCCCTCCTACGGACGTCATATGACTATTCATGGGTAGAGAAGTGGTTAAGGTAAAACTTCTTTCCGTCCTAGCCCCCCTGTACCTAAACAATTGCCTGGCTCCTGTCGAACACCAGCCATGTCCCCAGCTCCAGCACCACTCCCTTCACTTTAGGAGAAACTGAATGGTTTAACAGCACTGTGTGTGCACAGAAATCACCCTATCCTGTCAGATACATAAGAGGTTGCTTTCTGTGCAGTATCATTTAAAAAACATTAGACTGTAGTATCACTGTGCATTATTTGGCTTCAAGTGGTTGTACCGGAGTGAGGCCCGATACTGTTTTTTATAGCAGACAGTCGGCTCTCTTGTAATAACAACCGATGTGGGCTAAGCAGCCACTCAGTTGTTGTTACAAGCAGCGGTAGGGGATGCCCCCCTCTTGCTGCCTTCCGCCACTCTCCCTGGCTCTCACTTCTGGTTTACTCTGGAACCAATGGTGCTAGTATTTAAAAATGTTGATCTTGGTGTTTTGAGTGCTTTCAAGTGCAGAGGGGGGATTTGAGGTCTTATAGACCCCAGTTCTCTTCCTAAAGAGTAACCTGTCCTGTTGTCACAGGGATGTTTACCTTCATTGTGAGAGCAATAAAAGTGATCAAAAATAAATATATTAAAAGGACAGTGTAAAAATAAAAAAAATGTCTAAATAAGAAAAATAATATGTAATGAGCCCTATCCCTCCGTGCTTGCGTGCAGAAGCGCAGTCGTGCACTTTTTTGTAAACAGTGTTCAAACAACACGTGAGGTATCGCCACGATCATTAGAGAGAAAGAGCAATAATTATATTGCATGACCTCCCCTGTAACCCCTACAGGTAATCTTTAAAAAAAATTAAAACATTGCCTATGGAGATTTTTAAGTACCATAGTTGGTTGCCATTTCACAAGCAAGCACAATTTTAAAGCATGAGATGTTAGGTATCTAGTTACTCTGCATAACATCATGTTTTACATTGTACAAATCACTGTGCTAACTTTACTGCTTTTTTTTCCCTGATTTGCCGGGAGGAGAAACAGGAGGACATTAGCGAAAATGTATTTTCTAATGTCACAAAACTGGGCTGGCTCGGAGCACAGTGCACTGCGCCCGGAGCCCATCCTTTTTAAAGCCTCCTGCTCTAATTGCGTGCTTCTAATAAAAAAAAAGAGGAATAGTTCCCTATCATTAGTGTCAGTGGGAGGAATAGTTCCCCATCATTAGTCTAAATGGGAGGAATAGTGCCCTATTGTTGGTGTCAGTGGGAGGAATAGTGCCCTATTGTTGGTGTCAGTGGAAGGGGAATAGTGTCCTATTGGTGTCGTGGGAGGAATAGTACCCCATCGTTGGTGTCGTAGGAGGAATAGTACCCCATCATTGGTGTCGTGGGAGGAATAGTACCCCATCATTGGTGTCGTGGGAGGAATAGTACCCCATCATTGGTATCAGTGGGAGGAATAGTGCCCCATCATTGGTATCAGTGGGAGGAATAGTGCCCCATCATTGGTATCAGTGGGAGGAATAGTACCCCATCATTGGTGTCAGTGGGAGGAATAGTAGCCCATCGTTGTCATCAGTGGAAGGAATAGTGCCCTATTGTTGGTGTCAGTGAGAGGAATAATACCCCATCATTGGTGTCAGTGGGAGGAATAGTGTCTTGTATCAGTGAGAGGAATACTGCCCTGAGGGCCAGATAAAAGCAAGCAAAGGGCCGCATCTGGCCCCCAGCCGCAGTTTGGAGGCCCCTGGTTTAAGTTATTGGCCCAAAACAAAGATGGAAGTCAGAGGATCTAACCCCACTCTGACTGATCGTGCTCTGGGTCAGTCAGTGAGAAAGTAATAAATCCATAGGTGGGAGGCACCTAACTTTTTGGGTCAGTAAGGGTAACTCCCATGTTAATACAGGTTTCCTTAACTGCATAGCTCAAATATGCAGTCTCATATGTGTATATATTTGTTACCAAAGATCCCAAATGTTAACTACAAAGTTGAACAGGATGTGTGCAGGCTGCATCTCAGCAGATTTTGGCTATGTGTGCAATAGATTATGACATGTATAACTATGTTATCTATTTCAGTCTAAAAATGTATTTGAGCTCATCAAATATAAACAGCTATATTGCAACTTGAGATAATAAATGTCATTATTTGGTATACAAAAAAAAGTATAAGTATTTTTATATTACTGTATGTGATTAATTTTAATTATGGCAACTTTTTTGTTATTTTGAGTCACATGCAGCCATGTTGCCATATAATTTCAAGGAAATATTTCTCATGAAACCGTAATGCTTTTTTACTTCAACATGAACTTTATACATGGAACATGATTTCTTCCAGACCGCAGAAGCATGTTTTTTTTTTTAATCTGTCTTAAAAATGCATTTTCAGTTTGACATGGATAATGCATGAATACTCACATTCCAAAGCAAGAAGCAAATGCTCCAAAATGTAAGCAGTTTGAAATGAAGCTTGTTACATTAAACACACTTAGGCTTTCCTTCATTCATTCTCCTTTTTGGATAAAGGTTTTTTTATAAAATGAATACAATCTGCCCATAGTAAGCACCCCTGTCTGTGTTAAACGGTTTATCTCAACCAGTTCTTTAAAGCAGAACAAAACCCACCAATGTATTTGTTTCCATTATTATTATTATTATACACGATTTATATAGCGCCAACAGTTTACGCAGCGCTTTACAATGTATAGGGGGAAAGCACAATTACAGTATAGTTTAATACAGAAGGTACAGGAGGGCCCTGCTCATAGAGCTTACATTCTAAACGGAAGGGGTGGTGGTGCAGAAGGTAATAGCTGCAGATAATGATTTGATGGGGGTGGCTCGGGAACAGTTGTTAGGTGGGTGTGGGATAGGCTTCCCTGAATAAATGAGTTTTTAGGGATCTCTTAAATGTGGACAGGGTAGGGGCTGATCGGACATAGCGGGGCAGGGAGTTCCAGAGTATGGGAGAGTCTCTGGAGAAGTCCTGAAGGCGAGCGTGGGAGGAGGTATATTTAAGACATGTCTAGAATGATAACTGTCACACCATCAAATGACTGGTGTCATAGCTGATCACATGTGCAGCATCATGGCATCTATAGATCAAACAGAGGCTATGATGGTAGCTTCCTTGTGGCCGCGGCTTGTGTTCATGAACTGAAGCGGAGTTCGCGTACCAAAGCAAATGTTTGTGAACTCTTCTGTTCGTTAACCACTTAAGGACCCCCGCACACACATATACGGCCACAGAATGGCACGTACAGGCACAAGGGCGTAAATTTACGTCCCCGCCTGAGTGCGGTTCGGGGGTCCCATCGGGACCCCCTCCGCGGCGTGCGGGGGTCCCCCTACCTCTGGGAGCGATCCGGGATCTGCGGGCGGATGTCCGTGATATCCGCCCCCCCCCCGCGATCGCTCCCAGCCAATGGGAGCGCGCTCCCAGCCTGTCACTTCCTCCCCCTGTGTTTACACAGGAAGGAGGAAATGATGTATTCTCTCATCGCAGCGCTGTTTCCCAGCGCTGCTGATGAGAGAAGACATCACAAGTAAGTGTGCAACAACACAACACTGACACACACTCACATAGGCATATTAACCCCTTGTGATCGCCCACCCCCCTGTCACAGTGTCACTGAATGCAGTGATTTAATCACTGCATTTAGTGTCAGTGTGACAGGCAGTGTAAAAAACAGTTAGTGTTAGGTTCAGGATAGCCCCCCCACCCCCCCTAATAAAGTTTTAACCCCCTGATCACCGCCCTAGTTAACCCTTTCACTCCCTATTGCCAGCGTCACTAAGCGATCATTTTTCTGATCGCTGTATTAGTGCCGCTGTTCCCGCTAGGTAGCTATTTTTTTTTATTGCGATTTTTTTTTTTACTAAAGACATGTGGCTAAATAAATTTTGGCCTAAATGTTTGACTAAAATTTAGTTTATTTGATTTTTTTTTAACAAAAAGTAAAAAATAGTGTTTTTTTTTCAAAAATGTCGCTCTATTTTTGTATATAGCGCAAAAAATAAAAATCGCAGAGGTGATCAAATACCACCAAAAGAAAGCTCTATTTGTGGGAAGAAAAGGACGCAAATTTTGTTTGGGAGCCACGTCGCACGACCGCGCAATTGTCTGTTAAAGCGACGCAGTGCCGAATCGCAAAAACACCTTGGGTCATTTACCAGCGTATTGGTCCGGGTCTTAAGTGGTTAAATGAGTTGTTCGTGAACTGAAGCGTTCGTGAACCGAGATAGTACTGTCATTTGTCCATTAAGCCACCTGCTTAAGTACAGTTTTTGAAAATATAGTAAATTACCTTAAAGGGGTGTTCCAGCCCTAAGTTGTGTTTATTAAAAGTCAGCAGCTACAAAAAGTGTAGCTGCTGGCTTTTAATAAACACTCACTTACCTGCTCCTGCGTTCCAGCGACGCGCCGACCGGGGCTCCGCTCCTCTGCCCCCCTCCCCGGCCGGCGTCTCCATCCTGACTGTGGGCACCCAGCCGTGACAGCCTTCGGCTTCACGGCCGGGCACCCACTGCGCATGCGCGAGCCGTACTGCGCATGCGTGCGCGGCGCGGCTCGCCGCTGATTGGAGAGGCGATCGCATGGGACCTGTCAGTGTCCCATGTGATCGCCTACAGGGAGGGGGCTGGTGTAGGCGATTAAGCTTAATCGCCTAACCAGCCCCTCGGCGGAAGCAGGAAGTGGGACAGGAAGTCCCACTCCTACTGAAGCCCCCACTCCCCCCCCAAAAAAATTACATGCCAAATGTGGCATGTATGGGGGTGAGGAGTGGATTAAGAAAAGGTCATTTTTTTGGGTGGAACACCCCTTTAAAAACAATATATAATAACTATTTGTATATTACTTGTGCAGTCTGTCCAAAGCTACATACAGCGTGGTCAGTTTAAATAAAAGCTGACACACTCAGAAAATTACTCAGAACCCCCAAACGTTTTATATATATATATATATATATATATATATATATATATATTGACAGATATGCAACTTTTTATTGACAGGTTGTTGCAACTTTTTATGTCACACGTTATTTGCGCAGCAATTTTTCAAACGGGAAAGAAACTGTTTCATGAAGAATAAAAAAAGAAAACACTAAAGTTAGCCAGATCTATTTGTATACCATGAAAGATGATGTTATGCCGAATAAATAGATACCTAACATGTCACGCTTTAAAATTATGCACACTAGTGGAATGGCGCCAAACTTCAGTACTTAAAAATCTCCAAATTTTTTACAGGTTACATGTTTAGAGTTACAGAGGAGGTCTAGTGCTCAAATTATTGCTCTTGCAGCGTATGTAACCTGTCAGTATCTGGCTCTGATACCATCCAGTGCCTTACCAGCCACTGACCTCACCGCATGTTCCTGCTATATAATCTAATTTTTGTTAAGCAGTATTATTATTGTTTAACATAGTACAATATCCAAATCGTGCCCATAATATTTTGGAAGTTCCGATGGTTCTTTATTTTGAAAGTTACATTGCCTGGGAATATGCCGTCTGCTGTATGCTGAATTTTTCTTATTGTATTAGGTTGCCTTGATCGTTGGTAGACTAAAGAATATATAGACAGAAAATGTCTGTCTCATTATTGCAAGCAATGGGCTTGATTTACTAAAACTGGAAAGTGCAAAATCTGGTGCAGTTGTGCATAGTAGCAGTAAAAAATGGAAAGTAAGAAATTCAGACAAAGAAAAAGAAATAGAAGGGAAGTCGAATGAAAAGGTAAGTAAAGCAACAATGCACTAGCTTAAGGGAACCTATTTAGAAAATAAAAAACAAATCTTTACAACCCCTTTAAAGAGGAACTTCACTGCCCTCTGCTTTTTCCTCTTTTACCTGTGATGCTGGGCTATAATTGGCAAACACCCCAAGGTCTCATGCCAACTTTGCCCACCTGTCACCTATCACTCTGTGAATGGGCTTCTGCAGCCTCCTGGGCTATGTGAAGGGCATATTCCAGGAGGCTAAATAAGTCAGATATGTCATTCTGGCCTAGGCCTAGGCGAGAATGGCGACTGGTTGGGTTTGGAGAATATATATATATATTTCACAGGTCAGGACTCTGTACAGGCCCATCAAGTTCCTCCACCCCACACTCGCTTATCCATGTCTTTATGGACCTTGCTTAGTGAACTGATGCACAGTCATGTTGGAACAGGAAGGGGCCATCCCCAAACTGTTCCCACAAAGTTAGGAGCATGAATATGTCCTAAATGTCATGGTATGCTGATGTCATAAGAGTTCTCTTCACTGGAACTAAGGGGCCAACCCCAAGCCCTGAAAAACAACCCCACACCATAATCCCCCCTCCACCAAATGATTGGACCTCACAAATGCGCTTCTGGAAGAATGGTCTTTATAGCTGCAAAGAGTGGGCCAAATCAATATTGAACCCTACAAACTAAGACTGGGATGCCATTAAAGTTCATGTGCATGTAAAGGCAGGTGTCCCAATACATTTGCCAATATAAAACAAGCCAGAAAATAAAATAATAAACTTGTTTAGACAGCAGAGCCAACAAGCTTAACACTTCCAATGAGCATTAGGGAGCAGAGTCAGCACACGTTGAAATTGTGTACCTAAATCTTTGTTTTAGGCACTTAAAAAAATAAACAAAAGAGCTAATTTGGTCAAAGTATTAAATTATAATAAATAATTAAAAAATAATTGGGATCATATTTGTCAGCCTGGCAATTGCCTCTGGTTTTGACTCACCATAGTAAGGCAGCGGCTCAGCAAGACAGTATGCATCAGAAACTGTTACATAACTGTTTGCCATGGTCTGGTCCGATCCTTCCCACTGTCTCATTAACTCGTGTTAGTTAAGCTGCGCTGAGGAGAAATCCTGAAAATAAAAAAGACAAAAGTCTAGTTTAACTATCAAATTCAGAATTATGCACAAACGTATCATTATGGTGTTGTTCTATTTAAAATGTTTATCACTCTCATTATTTTGTTGTGCATTTCTAACTTTAACAATCTTGGTGCAATTAACTTTACATTTACCAAAATTATGTATTATAAGCCCCCCAATTTTTAACTAATGTATCCATTTCAAACTGCTTATCTATTTCAAATTGACCATGCTAGGAATGAGAGAAAATCCAGCCTAATGTGGTCAGTTTTTTGGCTGTGTTGTGAGCAGTGCTTACCTGTCGTCCAATGGTCAGACTTGTGCTGGCAAGTCTCAACCCTGGGGTGCCATCTGAGTTCTGGGGTGCTGTTGCAAATGCCCAAAAATTGCCCCAAATTTGTCATTTTTGTGGGTGAACCAAGCATGCATTTTTTGTAACACAAAGCCACAGGTTTTTATTGTGCAGCATTTCATCCTTGGACTCTTTGAAGGCTAGCTGTCGGTGACATATAAACCAATTAGGTCAATGGTTGCTAAGGAGCATGTTGGGCACTTGCATAGTATGCACTCCAAAGACCCACATTTCCTCTCCCCAGGGATGTCTCAGCGTAATTTAATGGAAATGTTATTTCATCTTTTGTGAGCATCAGTCTGAAAAACCACTAGTGGCAGTAAAATGTATTGAATATGGAAATATAGAATTTAAAAAGTGTGCTTAGTAGTGATGTAAAAATGTGTATTGCCTTAACGCAGCATTATAAATTAGGCAACCTTTCCTTGGCTTCATACTTAAGGAAAGTAAAGTAAATGTTAAAGCTGAATTGCAGGCAGATATAAAAGACATAAATTAATGCAGTTAATAAATTATTAAATGTATTTTCAGAGAGTGTCTACGATGCCCCCACACCTCTGGCAACATGCGGTACTGCATACACCAGCGCCCCCGCATACAGTACTGCATAGACCAGCAGTGACTGTGGAACGGATTATTTGAGTTTCCATTAATTCCTATTGGGAAACTCGCTTTGATATACAAGTGTATTGGAGAGTGGCAGGACAGCTGCATCAGCTCTGTCCTTGCCTCCAGACTGAAAAGAAGCACTGAAAAGTAATAAGGTTTTACCTATCATCATCCTAACAGGATATTAGGACATACACTTGAGTGTGTATGTGTGTATATATAGAGAAACAAAAAAGTCCAATCTGAAGCACCTTGTAGACCTATTATAGGAGTTAAAATCGCATAAGATAAGTCATAAGATTTAAACTCTCTTAATAAATCTACAAGGTGCTGCAGATTGGACTTTTTTGTTTTTCTATACATTGGAGTTTGGGTTATCTCCGTTGTCTGCTTTGCCCCTGAAGGCTGGGTGTGACAGCCTTCAGGGGCACACCCCTGAGCTGGGTGTGTGCGGCCCTGACCAGCTTATATACTTTATATATATATATATACACACACACACAGAGTATATATAAATATATTTTACAATATTTTTGCTCTTGCATATGAGTTTTAGGGTCACTTTTTTGTTTTTACAAGCATTTGTGTATCAGCCTAATGAAGGGGAATACATTTTAACCCCTGAAAGGTGTTGGCTATTTTGCATTGTTCTGCTGAACAACACTGACATTTTGGATTCTCAGCTCATCTTTTTGGCGTTTATATAAGTAGCTTTGAAACTTGAGGCCCTATTTTTATAGGGG
The DNA here is from genome assembly GCA_029574335.1 of Rana kukunoris. Lineage (NCBI taxonomy): Eukaryota > Metazoa > Chordata > Amphibia > Anura > Ranidae > Rana > Rana kukunoris. Next base: position 367,270,298 of record CM056050.1, read on the forward strand.
CACCCTGTTTGTGTAACCTCACTGGGTGGTTATTATAGTATGTGGTCTTCCTTTATAAGAATACATTATTCCAATAATTTCTATTACAACATTACCACAAATATTTCATAGTAACACACATCAGCTCAAGCAGAGGCTGTAAATCATGTCCAGCTTTAGGTAAGTTGCTACACCAAGAACCCAGTGAGGTTACAATCTGAGGTCTACATTGCTATTTGACTTTTGCCTAGGAAAACAGGGGGTGTCATTTTCAAGCCAAAGTTTTAATTGTATCCTTTAAGACTATTTAGGAGTCTTCAGAAGCTAATGACTGCGGATTGTTGTTGCTGCCTTCTGTGGGGGCTGTTGATGTTCATTAAAAATACAGTTTTGCAATTATATTAGGAGCCTGTAAATATCTTCCAGATCTTAAGCCAAAGACACATTTTTGTATGCATGCCAAGAAGATTTGGAATTCTGGCTTGAGAAATAGAAGAATGGAGGAAGTGGTAATGTGTTTAAAAAGAAAACACAATGTCATGTTTCAGATTTTTGTAAAACCCCCTTTCTCCCTGCATTAACCTTTTGTTACTGTTAAAGAAGTCAAATACAGTATAAAAATAAAAAGATCATATGTAATATGTTGATTGGTTGAGTGATTCTTCATTAAGGATGTGGCTTGCAGATTTGCAAAGAATGATTTCTCAACCCTGGGGTGCCATTTGAGGTCTTCTGGGGTGCTGTTGCAAATGCACAAAAATGTCCCCAAATTTGACACTTTGGTAAGTGAACCAAGCATGCATTTTTTGTAACAAGAAGCCACAGGTTTTTATTGTGCAGCATTACAACCTTGGACTCCTTGAAGGCTAGCTGTCGGTGACATATAAACCAATTAGGTCAATGGTTGCTAAGGAGCATGTTGGGCACTTGCATAGTATGCACTCCAAACAGGGGCGGACAGACAATTGAGGCACCCGGGCACTGCCCGAGGGCCCTGTGCCACTAGGGGGCCCCATCAGGGTTGCCAGGCTCAGTTAAACCAGGGACAGTATGTAAAAATGTGTGTTTTTTTTACATCTGTCCCTAATATGTCCGAAACCGACATGCTTTTGATGTGAAAATCCCGAGATTTTAGCTGCCCCGCCTCTGCACTGCCTCCTGGCATGGTGGCCATCTGTAAGCCCGGGGGCCCGATAATCTCCTATTGCCCGGGGGCCCCATGAGTTGTCAGTCCGCCCCCAAATCCAAAGACCCACATTTCCTCTCCCCAGGGATGTCTCTGCTCCCTCAGTGTGATCCAATGAAAATGTTATTTCATCTTTCGTGAGCATCAGTCTGAAAAAACACTAGTGGCAGTAAAATGTGTTGAATATGATAATATAGAATTTAAAACGTGTACTTAGTAGTGATGTAAAAATGAGTATTGCCTTAATGCAGCATTATAAATTAGGCAACCTTTCCTTGGCTTTATACTTAAGGAAAGTAAAGCAAATGTTAAAGCTGAAGGCACACATAAAAGACATACATGAATGCAGTTAATAAATCATTAAATGTATTTTCACATGTCCTAAATGTATATATGTATATTTAAGCGCAGCAAGTGTTCTTAAATGAGTTACTAAACTTGACTTTTTATCAACCTCATATATATATATATATATAGATATATATAGATATATATATATATATATATATATATAGATATAGATATACAGTGCGGAAAATAAGTATTTGAACACCCTGCTATTTTGCAAGTTCTCCCACTTGGAAATCATGGAGGGGTCTGAAATTGTCATCGTAGGTGCATGTCCACTGTGAGAGACATAATCAAAAAAAAAAATTCCAGAAATCACAATGTATGAATTTTTAACTATTTATTTGTATGATACAGCTGCAAAGAATTATTTGAACACCTGTCTATCAGCTAGAATTCTGACCCTCAAAGACCTGTTAGTCTGCCTTTAAAATGTCCACCTCCACTCCATTTATTATCCTAAATTAGATGCACCTGTTTGAGGTCATTAGCTGTATAAAGACACCTGTCCACCCCATACAATCAGTAAGAATCCAACTACTAACATGGCCAAGACCAAAGAGCTGTCCAAAGACAAAATTGTACACCTCCACAAGGCTGGAAAGGGCTACGGGGAAATTGCCAAGCAGCTTGGTGAAAAAAGGTCCACTGTTGGAGCAATCATTAGAAAATGGAAGAAGCTAAACATGACTGTCAATCTCCCTCGGACTGGGGCTCCATGCAAAATCTCACCTCGTGGGGTCTCAATGATCCTAGGAAAGGTGAGAAATCAGCCCAGGACTACACGGGAGGAGCTGGTCAATGACCTGAAAAGAGCTGGGACCACCGTTTCCAAGGTTACTGTTGGTAATACACTAAGACGTCATGGTTTGAATGCATGGCACGGAAGGTTCCCCTGCTTAAACCAGCACAGGCCCGTCTTAAGTTTGCCAATGACCATTTGGATGATCCAGAGGAGTCATGGGAGAAAGTCATGTGGTCAAATGAGACCAAAATAGAACTTTTTGGTCATAATTCCACTAACCGTGTTTGGAGGCAGAATAATGATGAGTACCATCCCAAGAACACCATCCCTACTGTGAAGCATGGGGGTGGTAGCATCATGCTTTGGGGGGGTTTTTCTGCACATGGGACAGGGCGACTGCACTGTATTAAGGAGAGGATGACCGGGCCATGTATTGCGAGATTTTGGGCAACAACCTCCTTCCCTCAGTTAGAGCTTTGAAGATGGGTCGAGGCGGGGTCTTCAAACATGACAATGACCCGAAGCACACAGCCAGGATAACCAAGGAGTGGCTCTGTAAGAAGCATATCAAGGTTCTGGCGTGGCCTAGCCAGTCTCCAGACCTAAACCCAATAGAGAATCTTTGGAGGGAGCTCAAACTCCGTGTTTCTCAGCGACAGCCCAGAAACCTGACTGATCTATAGAAGATCTGTGTGGAGGAGTGGGCCAAAATCCCTCCTCCAGTGTGTGCAAACCTGGTGAAAAACTACAAGAAACGTTTGACCTCTGTAATTGCAAACAAAGGCTACTGTACCAAATATTAACATTGATTTTCTCAGGTGTTCAAATACTTATTTGCAGCTGTACCATACAAATAGTTAAAAAAATCATACATTGTGATTTCTGGATTTTTTTTTTTTTGATTATGTCTCTCACAGTGGACATGCACCTACGGTGACAATTTCAGACCCCTCCATGATTTCCAAGTGGGAGAACTTGCAAAATAGCAGGGTGTTCAAATACTTATTTTCCGCACTATATATATAGATATATATATATATTAGCACACTGAAGCTCAGAGGTAGAGTCAAAACTTGGAAGCTCATCAGATGGGCTACATGCAAATGTGTTAAAAAGAAACATGTTGGTAGAAGGAGAGGCGAGAAGTCAGCAGACATTGATTAACCACTTAAGGACCGCCTCCTGCACATATACATCGGCAGAATGGCACGGCTGGGCACATCAACGTATATATACGTTGGTTTTAGTACCCAGCCGTGGGTCGCGGGCGCGCGCCCGCGACCCGGTCCGAAGCTCCAGGACCGGGACCGCGGGATTCGCGGACCCGATCGCCGCTGCAGTGCGGCGATCCGTCCCTGGAGCGGAAGAACGGGGAGAGCCGTGTGTACACACGGCTTCCCCGTGCTTCTCTGTGGCCGGAGCATCGATCGCGTCATCCCTGTAATAGGGGGACGCGATCGATGACATCACACCTACAGCCACACCCCCCTACAGTTGTAAACACACACATTAGGGCACACATTCCCTACAGCGCCACCTGTGGTTAACTCCCAAACTGCAACTGTCATTTCCACAGTAAACAATGCAATTTAAATGCATTTTTTGCTGTGAAAATGACAATTGTCCCAAAAATGTGTCAAAATTGTCCGAAGTGTCCGCCATATTGTCGCAGTCACGAAAAAAATCGCTGATCGCCGCTATTAGTAGTAAAAAAAAAAATAATTAATAAAAATGCAATAAAACTATCCCTTATTTTGTAAACGCTATAAATTTTGCGAAAACCAACCGATAAACGCTTATTGCGATTTTTTTTACCAAAAATATGTAGAAGAATACGTATCGGCCTAAACTGAGGAAAAAAAAAATTTTTTATATATTTTTGGGGGATATTTATTATAGCAAAAAGTAAAAAATATTGCATTTTTTTTTAAATTGTCGCTCTATTTTTGTTTATAGCGCAAAAAATAAAAACCGCAGAGGTGATCAAATACCACCAAAAGAAAGCTCTATTTGTGGGAAAAAAAGGACGCAAATTTTGTTTGGGAGCCACGTCGCACGACCGCGCAATTGTCTGTTAAAGCGACGCAGTGCCGAATCGCAAAAACCCCTTGGGTCATTTGCCAGCGTATTGGTCCGGGTCTTAAGTGGTTAAAGAATATGACTATTAATTTTAACTGTAAGAATTTTTTTTTTAATGTTATACCATATACCTTAAAAAAAAATATTTAACATAATAAAATAAACTGTTAATGACTGATATATATTTTAAAATACACCTTAGAGAAATGTTATGAGATTCCCCAGTCCCTTTCTCTGCAGCCTGCAGTAAACACAGTTTACTACGCTTTAGTTAAGAATGAAGACAGGAGCAATCAGTACAGATTACTGAGTGAGAAACTTGTATAGCGCAACACATGCGAACTGAAGCACTTGGTATCCGTTTTCTACAAATTTTTGCCTTCAGAATAGGTGGGTTTTGGGTCTTTTTCTGAAGGCTTGGTGATTCACTTCCATTTAGATGTTGGTTGGTAAAGCGTTCCACAGTCTAGGTCCTTGAATTGCAAATATTCGTTCTCCTTTGGACTTGTATTTTGCCTTGGGTATCTTAAGTAGATTCTGCCAGTAGTTTTGGTTGGCAGAACGGAGAACACGATTGGGGTTGTAAGATTTTAATTTTTCACATAGATATTGGGGGGCACTTCCATGAACACTCAGTGTGTTCATTCAGAAAAGGAAGCCGGTTAAAGAAATATTTGCCAGGAGGGAAGCTGGCACCACTGCAGGGAGAAGAGAAGAAGCAGAGGGAATCGGCACAATGTAGGATGATTAGGGTGTGCCAAGGCACATCCGGCACACCCTGTGCACACGCCTATGCTTATAGCCAATCTGTGTTCTGCCCATTGTGTTCTGAGATGCTCAAACCTGCCATAATTCTTGCCCAAACAGCAGTGTGTGTGCATTACTCCTTTCCTCTATTTAGAGTAGAAAGTATCAGCTTAGGGATCAGAGGGATGGTGACAAATATCTCTGATGAAAATGACTCTCTCCTGCACTAGGGGGTGCTCACTATCCCACAGGAAGATCTTTTAACTAGCTGGAAAATCTTAACATGAAAGTATTTGATTTAGTAGATCATTGTAGGCCAGAGATGGCAAACCTTAGCACCCCATATGTTTTGGAACTACATTTCCCATGATGCTCAACTACACTGCAGAGTGTATGAGGATCGTTGGAAATGTTGGAAATGTAGTTTCAAAACATCTGGGATGCCAAGGTTTGCCATCACAGTAGTAGGCCATAAAGATGAAAGCAATTCACAAAAACAAGAGCATTACTTTTAATTAAAAGCCCACCTGTGCCCATCCTTGATTGCGTTTACCTCTTCTGAAAGTCAGCGTATCTGCATACTAGAACAATCAGGTGTGAATATCTATAAATGGCAAAGAACAGTGGATACTTTTGCTACACATTGGGGCTGATTTACTAATGAATCTGCGCTGCGCCGGTACATGCCTTAATTAGTGCGCTGGATGAATCCCTAATTAGGCGCATGAACCGGCGGCAGCAGCAGCGCGATGTGATTGATAAGTAAAGCCGCCGCCGAACTCCCTGTATAAGTCTATGGGGGGAAATCTTAATAGTGAATTTTAAAGGCTAATCTGCAAGTTTTGTCCTAAAAAGTGTTTGGGGACCTCAGTCCTGCCCCAGGGGACATGTACCAATGTTTTTTTTATTTTTTAAAACGGCCGTTTTTTCGGGAGCAGTGATTTTAATAATGCTAAAAGTGCAATAATAAAAGTGTAATTTTCCTTTAAATTTCGTACTATGGGGGGCTCTAATGTCAGCATGTGAAAAAGCGCATGTTTCCCGTGGTTAGAACTGTCTCTGCACAAAATGTCATTTTTCAAAGGAAAAAAGCCATTTAAAACTGACTCGCGGCAATAATGAATTGTCGGCTCCCGGCAATTGCAGGAGAATTCATTCATTAAAAAAAGGAAAAAAAAAGCGTGGGGGTCCCCCCAAATTCAATAACCAGACCCTTTAGGTCTGGTATGGATATTAAGGGGAACCCCGCCGTCAATTTTAAAAAAAAAATGACGTGGGGTTCCCCCCAACTATCCATAACCAGACCCTTCGGGTCTGGTGTGGAATTTAAGGGGAACTCCACTCCAAATTTTTAAAAAAATGGCGTGGAGTCCCCCCTAAAATCCACACCAGACCCCTTATCCGAGCACGTTGACCTGGCCGGCCGCAGAAAAGAGGGGGGGACAGAGCGCGGCCCCCCCCCTCTCCTGAACCGCACCAGGCCACATGCCCTCAACATTGGGAGGGTGTTTTGGGGTGCCCCCCAAAACACCTTGTCCCCATGTTGATGAGGACAAGGGTCTCTTCCCCACAACCCTTGCCCGGTGGTTGTGGGGGTCTGCGGGCAGGAGGCTTATCGAAATCTGGAAGACCCCTTTAACAAACGGGCCCCCCAGATCCCGGCCCCCCCCTGTGTGAAATGGTAATGGGGTACCTTGTACCTCTACCATTTCACGAGTAAAAAAAATGTAAAGGGTTAAAAAAGACAAGAGCCGGTTTTGGACAAGTCCTTTATTATCTTCTTTCTTCTTTCCTTCGGGTTTCTTCTTCCTCCTCCTTCTTCCTCTGCTTCTGTCTTGGGTCTTCTATTCCCGCATCTTGCCCGGCGTGTTCTTCCATCTTCTGTTCCTCCCGCTGTCCTTCTCGTCCGCATCTTCTCCTTCTTGTTCTTCTTTGCCGGAGCGGCCGCTTCCAATTGAAATCCCCGCTGTCTGCCGGACCACGCCCCCCCTCTGACGCCTCGGGCAAGCTCTTAGGAGTGTGCTGCCAGTGCGTCAGAGGGGGGCGTGGTCACATGTCAGAGGGCGGCCAATTCAATTTGAAGCTCGTGCGCGGCTTTTTCTTTGCCAGAGTCGCCGCTTCCAATTGAATTGCCCGCTTTCTGGAACATGTGACCACGCCCCCCTCTGACGCACAGGCACCACACGGGGACTTTCCTAAGAGCTTGCCCGTGGCGTCAGAGGGGGGGCGTGGTCCGGCAGACAGCGGGGATTTCAATTGGAAGCGGCCGCTCCGGCGAAGAAGAAGAAGGAGAAGATGCGGACGAGAAGGACAGCGGAAGAAGATGGAAGAACACGCCGGGCAAGATGCGGGAATAGAAGACCCAAGACAGAAGCAGAGGAAGAAGAAGATGGAGGAGGAAGAAACCCGAAGGAAAGAAGAAAGAAGATAATAAAGGACTTGTCAAAAACCGGCTCTTGTCTTTTTTTACACTTGACACTTTTTTTTTACTCGTGAAATGGTAGAGGTACAAGGTACCCCATTACCATTTCACACAGGGGGGGGGGGCCGGGATCTGGGGGGCCCGTTTGTTAAAGGGGTCTTCCAGATTTCGATAAGCCTCCTGCCCGCAGACCCCCACAACCACCGGGCAAGGGTTGTGGGGAAGAGACCCTTGTCCTCATCAACATGGGGACAAGGTGTTTTGGGGGGCACCCCAAAACACCCTCCCAATGTTGAGGGCATGTGGCCTGGTGCGGTTCAGGAGAGGGGGGGGGCCGCGCTCTGTCCCCCCCTCTTTTCTGCGGCCGGCCAGGTCAACGTGTTTGGATAAGGGGTCTGGTGTGGATTTTAGGGGGGACTCCACGCCATTTTTTTTTTAATTAGGAGTGGAGTTCCCCTTAAATTCCACACCAGACCCGAAGGGTCTGGTTATGGATATTTGGGGGGAACCCCACGTCATTTTTTTTTTAAATTAATGGCGGGGTTCCCCTTAATATCCATACCAGACCTAAAGGGTCTGGTTATTGAATTTGGGGGGACCCCCACGCTTTTTTTTTGGTGTTTTTAATGAATGAATTCTCCTGAAATTTCCAGGAGCTGACAATTCATTATTGCCGCGAGTCAGTTTTAAATGGCTTTTTTCCTTCAGAATGTCATTTTTCACATGCTGACATTACACCCAGGGCCGCCATCAGGGGGGTACAGGCAGTACACCTGCAGGGCCGCCATTAGGGGGGTACAGGCATTACACCGCCCGGGGGTCCCCAGGGGCCCCCAGGGGCCCGGATGGGAACCACCCTAAAACAAAAAAAAATATTTTTTATTTTTTTTAAGGGCTCCGAAGGTCCCCAGGGGCCCGGAGGCCACTAAGGGCCCCAGATGGCAAGCCCTTTTTTTTAAATAAAAGATATATATTTAAAAATATATATATAATTTTTTAATATATTTGTTTTATTTTTTTTAAGGAAAGGGCCCAGAGGTCCCCAGGGCCCTGGAAGGCTACCCCCTTGTTTTTTTACTTTTTTTCGATAAATGTTATATTTAAAAAATATATATATATATGTATTTTCTCTCTTTTTTATTTTTATTTTATAAAGAGCACAGAGGTCCCCAGGGCCCCGGATGGCTACCCCCCTTTTTTATATATATTTTTCTTTATTTCTTATTTCTGTCAAAATTTTTGTAAAGGGCCCCCCCGCTCCTCAATTTGTGGCACCACCCCCCCCCCGCTTCTCAATTTCATGCGGCAGCACCCCCCCCCCCGGTTCTCTGCTCCAGGGGGCCCATGCCTGAAGCTGTGTAAGGGGCCCCAAAATTCATGATGGCGGCCCTGTACACCTGTAAGGCGCCCGGGGGTCCGGAGGTGCCCAGATGCCTGGAGGCCCCCCAGCGCCCCAGATGGTAACCCCCCTCTTTTTTTTTTTGTATATATATTTGTTAGTTGGTTTTTGTAGGATTTTTTATTAAAGGGCCAATTTTTGGAATTTAATATTTTTTAGCAGTCTGGAGGTCCCCAGGGCCCCGGGTGGCAACCCCCCAAATTTTTTGTTATTAAAGGGCCAATGTTTTGTTTTAGGGGTCTGGAGGTCCCCAGTGGCCCGGAGATCCCCAGGGCTCCAGATGACAACCCCCCACCTTTAAAAAAAAAACAAATAAAAATAAAAAATATATTAGTTGGTTATTTTTTTAACATATATATATATATATAATATAATTATGAAAGCTCCCAGAGGGCCCCAGATGACAACCCCCCACCTTTACAAAAAAATCCAAAAAAAAAAAAATTATATATTTTTTGGTTATTTTTTAAACATATATATATATAATATAATTTTGAAAGCTCCCAGAGGGCCCCAGATGACAACCTTTTTGCTTCTAAAAATGTTATAAACATTTTCCCCAGGTTTGTTACTTTTTACTTTAATTTCTTTTTTAAAGTGTATTTTGTGCGTGAAGTCGAGAGAGAGGAGCTGGACTTGCAATCGCCATCCTTCTCCATGCCCCCGGTGGCAATGGTGGGTGTGAGGGGGGCCTGTCCCCGATGGGACAGAGGGACTCCCCCTATGAAGGAGTGTAGCCCACCCAGCCAGCCCTGTAGGTCCTTCGCCTCCCTTTATTTTAGGAGACCTCATGGCCAAAGTGTGTGCAAGTGTGGTGTTTTTTTTTGGGGGGGGGGTGGGCGTACTAAGCACAGGCGTACCTTGCATAGCACACCCATCGGGAGCCGGGCTGACACCACCAAACTCAATTCACATGTAGCCGAGACCGGGATCCGAACCCTTGGCTGCAGAGGTGAACGGCTTGTCAGCGCAGTGCCATTCACGTTGAGCCACCACAGCTCCCACCCAATGTTATTTTTTTTTTTGATTTTTGGAAGTTATTTTTTATTAAAGGGCCCAGAGCTCCCAAGGCAACCCCCTTTTTTATTATTTTATATATGTAGATATTGTAATTTATTTTTCATTAAAGAGCCCAGAAGTTTCTTTTTATTAAAGGGCCCAGTGGTCCCCAGGGCCCCCGGATGGCTACCACCCTTTTTAATATATATTTTTCTATATGTATTTTTTGGTAAAGGAACCCCCCGCTTATCAAATTGCCGCAGCCCCCCCCCTTCTTAATATCAGGCGGCACCCCCCCCCCCTATTCTCTGCTCCAGGGGGCCCATGCCTGAAGCTGTGTAAGGGGCCCCATAATTCCTGATGGCGCCCCTAATTGCCTCCCCCCCCCCATGGTACGAAATTTCAAGGAATGTTTCACTTTTATTGTTGCACTTTAACCACTTCCATACCGCGCCTATTCTGGCACTTCTCTCCTTCATGTAACAATTATATTTTCTTCCTTGAAACTTACTCAGGACCCCCAAACATTATATATATTTTATTAACAAACACCCTAGGGAATAAAGTGGCGGCCATTTTTTCGGACACATTTCCAACAGTATTTGTGCCAAAAATTTTCAAACGTTTTTTTTTTGTTTTTGGCTTTCAAAAAAAAAACCTGTTTCATGAATGACAAAATAAGAAAGCAGTAAAGCTAGCCCAATTTTTAGGGATAAGGTGAAAGATGATGTTCCCCGAGTAAATAGATACCTAACTTGTCACGCATTCATATTGCGCACACTCATGGAATGGCGCTAAACTTCGTTATTAAAAATCTCCATAGGCAACGCTTGACTTTTTTTCTCAGGTTACCACTTTTGAGTTACAGAGGAGGTCTAGTGCTAAAATTATTGCTCTCGCTCTAACGCACGCTATGATACCTCACATGTGGGGTTTGAAGGATGTTTACATATGTGGGTGGGACTTGCATGCGTGTTCGCTTCTGAGTGCGAGCTACTAGGGACAGGAGCATTTAAATTCCTTTGTTATTTTATTTTTTTACTTAATATTTTAATTTTTGCACTTGTTTGTCCCTTTGTTTGTATTATTTTTCACTTTTCTTCCTATTACAAGGAATGTAAACATCCCTTGTAATAGGACTAGTGTGTGACAGGTCCTCTTTATAGAGAAAGGCGGGGTCAATTAGACCCCACATCTGTCCTCCAGGCTGGAAAGCATGTAATTGGTTTAAAAAAAAACATCTCATGCTTTCAGCTGCAATCATGTTCGTTCAGCACAGTAGCGTAGTGTGTAGCAGGTTCACCTGGCAGCAAAAGGGTTGCTGGTTCGAATCCCGCCCGTGACACTATCTGCCTGGAGTTTGCATGTTCTCCCTGTGCGGGTTTCCTCCCACAATCTAAAAACATGCTGTAAATTGGATCCTGTCTAAATAAGCCCTAATATGCAGTAGGATATTTAGGTTTTGTGCTTCCCTAGGCCTGACCAAATTTTGGCACCCCCCTAATAGAAAAATGACCCACCCTTCCTGTCAAGGCCACACCCTGTTTTTTTATGACCCACCCAGGAATTTTCAGGGGACACACACAAGTTCTGTGGGGGGGGGGGCACAGGAGACCCTTAATTTGCCTAGTTTTTCGATCACTTCCTGTTTGGCTATGGGGCAGGAAGTGAAGGCCAATCTCCCCAAACGGACAGGGATAATACAAAATAAACTGACAGAGCTTCTAACCCCCCCCCCCCCCAACTCTATCCAAAATGAAAGAAATCCAAAAAATAAAAGTGATGATTATTGTTCCAGTTTAACCCCAAATTTCATATCATTTTATTGAGAGGCTTAAGAAAATATAACCATGCCAATAGGCCAGGATCCAGCGTTGCTAATATGTATGAATGTGTGTTAGAGACCCCCACAAACACCACCCAATGTTAAATCAACTATTTTCTTGTTTGTTTTGGGGATGCCTGCACCCCTGATAGGGTAAAGACACCTCACAAATGTTGTCACTTTCTACTTAATTCATTCACTTCCTGCCACACAGCCAAACAGGAAGTGAGGGAAACACCTGAGTAATGTTTTGTTGGGGACACACAGATCAATATAAATAGTTTCCCATTTTGGAAATGGCATTTTGCTGTGTACACCCCAAATTAGTAGGAATCTTGGACTTTGGGGTCCATTTACTAAAGGCAAATCCACTTTGCACTACAAGTGGACAAGCAAGGAAGAAAACTCTAAACTTGGCGGGATTGGAAGTAAAAACCATCAGTGCTTCCCTTCTGATTTTCATTGCCTACGCTTCTACTGCAGAGCGGCTTTGCCTTTACTAAACCCCAAAATAACTAATCATTTGGGGTGTACACTGCAGTGCAATTTGCTTAATGGTGACAGTAGTTAGATTGACCTGTGTCCCAAAGAAAAGACCATTGGTAGGGTTTTAACCTCACTTCCTGTTCAGCTGTGTGACAGGAAGTGAAGCCAATTTTAGGAAAAGGGACACAAAGCCCAGCCTAAAAACACTAGCAGGGGTTCTAACACTCAATTGGCTTCCCTCAAACAACCCACAATTAGAATAGGATTGTCTTGTGCTAGTTTCAAGCACAGCGCTGTAAATCAGCACTTCAAGCCTGTCCACCAATACACCACCCCCCCCCCCCCCACCCCCCCTCCAACAGGCCCTGTTTGCAGCTTTTCCTACATCTTGCACATGTGCTTTAAAAAGTCAGTCTGGACATCAGTTCTAGGAAACAATACTTACCGCTTTGTCCTTCCTTTTCTGGTGACTAAACATTTCATGCATACACACCAGGAAAGAGCTTAGAGACAAATCACACTTGATGGTTTAGGCCCAAACTAGTTCAGCTGCAGCGGTTGAAATCCATAGCAGGAAAAAAATATCACAAAACAAACTTCAAAATTTGAAAGTAATTTTATTGGTCCACAAAACAAGGAAAGCAAAACAAAAAATTACAAATAAACACACCAAAAATATATAAAAACACCTAAAAACAAAAAAGACCAACGTTTATTTCACAGTCATTGGAAAAAAAATCATGCTTTTGAAATAACAGGATAGACCCACAGGATTAAAACATTAGTCATTAACATCTTGAGAAACATTTAGCAAAATTATGTAGCAGAGAAAACATCAAAAAATACAAAACCTTGCTCCAAAACATCTCTGTTTCACTCCGCCATTACTTCCAGCCAGCAAATCTGCCCCCTCTGAGGGGCAGCTGACACGTGCAGTATCCACGCTTTTTATAACATGTGTGCTAATGAACCAATTGGAAACACATGAAGAAATGTCAGCCTCTAGTTTGTGTGCACTTGTAACTGCTTACACCTGTTAAGGATGTCCTTAAATTACTAAGCCAAAAAAAGAGCTTTCTGAGCATGCTCAGAAAGATGCAAGTCATTTTCAGGATGAAACTTCCAACTTCTTTTTCTAACTGTTCGAGCATGCCCAGTTCACTCGAAATGCAGTACCAGAATCAAATCTGCAATGGCGGATGAAAGCATTAGAGGTGTTAAATTTTATTTTGGTCCCCATGAAGTGATGCTTTACAAGCTGAACGGGAGGTCTTATCGAATTTTTACGTAACAAACCTAAATAGTAATAATTTAAAAGCCCCTGTCCCTAGTAGCTCGCAGTCAGAAGCGAACAAGCAGCATTTTTATTGTTTCCGGTTACCAGTTTAGATTTACAGATGAGGTCTAGTGCTATAAATATTCCTCTTGCTGTTACGCACGCTATGATACCTCACATGTGTGGTTTGAAGAATGTTTCCATATATGGGGGCGGGCCTTAAATGTGTAAGCCCCGCCCACATATTGAACCCCCGTTCAAACCCCACATGTGAGGTATCATAGCGTACGTTAGAGCGAGAGCAATACTTTTAGCACTAGACCTCCTCTGTAAATCTAAACTGGTAACCTGAAACACCTAAAAAAGCGTTGCCTATGGGTATTTTCAAGTACTGAAGTTTGGCCCCATTCCATGAGTGTGTGCAATATTAAAGTGTAACATGTTGGGTATCTATTTACTCGGTGTAACATCATCTTTCACATTATGGCCATAAATTGGGCTAACTTTAGTGTATTCTTAATTTGTAACCACTTGAGCCCCAGAGCATATTACTGGTCACTGACGGGGCCATTTTTTGCATTTCAACACTGCGTCATTTTGACTGACAATTGCGTGGTTGTGCGACGTGGCCCCCAAAAAAATTGGGCGTCCTCATCCCCCCCCCCCCCCTAAAAATTTTTATTTTTTTTTTTGTTGGTGGTATTTGATCACCTCTGCGTTTTTTCTTATTTTTGCTTGACCCAAAAATATAGCGACAATTTGGTAACTAAAAAAACATCTTTTTTACGGTTTGCTATAATAAATCTCCCCCAAAATATATTCAAAAAATGTTTGCCCTCAGTTTAGGCCGATAAGTATTCTTGGACATCTTTTTGGTTGCAAAAAATCACAATAAGCGTTTGATTGGTTTGGGCAAAAGTTCTAAGTAGGGGTTGGTCTTATGGGTTTTTTTGGAATAATTTTTTGTTTTACTAGTAATGGTGGCTATCATTGTTTTTTCTGGCTAATGCGACATTGTGGCGGACACATTTTTGTTTAGATTTGGCATTTTTGTAGCGAGCAATGGTATATAAATGCATTGCTTACTATAAAAATGACACTGGCAGGGAAGGGGTTAACACTAGGGGCGCGGAAGGGGTTGAATATGTTACCTGGGTGTGTTCTAACTGTAAAGGGGGTGGGACTGTGTAGGGGAAATGACAGATCGCTGTTCATACATTGTAGGGACAGACGAGCAGGCATTCCCCCCCCCCCCCTGACAGGACCGGGATAAAGGGGAACTCCACCCCAAATTAGAAAAAAAAACGGCGTGGGGGTCCCCCTTCAGGTGCACAACAGGCTCTTAGATTTGATCTGGAACATAAGGGGTTAAACCCACGCCAAAAAACGGCGTGGGGTTCCCCCTCAGATCCAGACCAAACCCTTCTCCCAGGCACGCAGTCTGGCCGGACAGGAATGGGGGTGGGGACGAGCGAGCGCCCCCCCCCCCCTCCTGAGCCGTACCAGACCACATGCCCTCGACATGGGGGAGTGTGTGCTGTGGGGGAGGGGGGCACTGCCCCCCCACCCCAAAGCACTCTTGTCCCCATGTCGATCGGGACAAGAGCCTCTTCCCGACAACCCTGGCCGTTGGTTGTCGGGGTATGCGGGCGGGGGGCTTATCAGAATCTGAGAGCCCCCTATATTAAGGGGGCCCCCAGATTCTGGCCACCCACCCTATGTGAATGAGTATGGGGTACATCGTACCCCTACCCATTCACCGGGTGGAAAAGTGTAAACACCAAAAAAAACACACAGAAAAAAATAATTTATTAGTCAGCTCCGGGGGTCTTCTGCCGGGACCCCCCACCACCAGCCCATTGGGCCCCGGGCTTCGCCGTCTTCTGCCGGGGGGGGACACCCACCGATGATCTCCGCCATGTCCAGCCAGGCCCCCACCCCAAAATAAGCTCTTTCACATTCGGGGGGGGCCGGCCGAAAAAAGCAGAGAACAACGGGGGCGGAGCCCCTCGGTCTTCCAGACGTTTTCTGCCGGGGGGGCTCCAGCCCCGCACCGGTCTTCGCCGCCGCCTTCCGCCGGGGGGGACACCCACCGATGCTCTCGGCCATGTTCGGCCAGGCCCCCTACCCCAAATCAAGCTCTTTTACATCCGGGGGGGGCCGGCGGAAATGGCGGAGAACAACGGGGGCGAAACCCCTCCTCGGTCTTCGCCTTCCGCCGGGGGGGTACACCTACCCCCCCCCCGGTCTTCGCCGCCGCCTTCCGCCGGGGAGAGAGACACCCACCGATGCTCTCCGCCATGTTCGGCCAGGCCCCCTACCCCAAATCAAGCTCTTTTACATCCGGGGGGGGCCGGCGGAAATGGCGGAGAACAACGGGGGCGTCGCCACTCCTCGGTCTTCTAGCCGTCTTCTGCCGGGGGGGGGAAACACCCACCCATGCTCTCCGCCATGCTCGACTGTGCCCCCACCCCAAAATGAAGCTCTTTTACATCCGGGGGGGGCCGGCCGAAAACAGCGGAGAACAACGGGGGTGTCGCCCCACCTCGGGCTCCTCCGCTTCTGCCTGGCTCCTCCCAGGGCTTCTTTCGCCGTCTTCCGCCGGAGGGCGCCACTCTCCGGGCTTCTCGACGTTGTCTTCCGCCGCGGGGGCCAGGCCTTCTTCTTTGCCGCCCCCTTCGAATTTTTCGGCCTGGACGGGGGTCGCACATCCCATCCAGGACTTGGACGTGGCGGGCTTCTCGTCGCCGTCTTCTGCCGCTGCCCCCTTCACCACGAAGCTCCGTGCTTGTTTGATGAGGGCAGCGGGCTTCCGTCGTCTTCTCCGGGGCGAGGGTCGTACATCCCACCCCGGATTTCGTCGCCGTCTTCTGCCGCTGCCCCCTTCACCACGAAGCTCCGTGCTTGTTTGATGAGGGCAGCGGGCTTCCGTCGCAGTCTTCCGCCGCGGGGTGACACTCGCGGGCTTCTTCTTCCATTCGATGTTGACACGGCGAGGTCCGGCGCTGAAATGCCTTCTGAGCGGCGGGCAAGGACTTATATTGGCATTGGGCGTGGGCGTGGTTATGCCAACATGTGACCTTAACCCATGTGACAGTGATGTCACGTCACATCACTGTCACATGGGTTAAGGTCACATGTTGGGTAAGTCCTTGCCCGCCGCTCAGAAGGCATTTCAGCGCCGGACCTCGCCGTGTCAACATCGAATGGAAGAAGAAGCCCGCGAGTGTCACCCCGCGGCGGAAGACTGCGACGGAAGCCCGCTGCCCTCATCAAACAAGCACGGAGCTTCGTGGTGAAGGGGGCAGCGGCAGAAGACGGCGACGAAATCCGGGGTGGGATGTACGACCCTCGCCCCGGAGAAGACGACGGAAGCCCGCTGCCCTCATCAAACAAGCACGGAGCTTCGTGGTGAAGGGGGCAGCGGCAGAAGACGGCGACGAGAAGCCCGCCACGTCCAAGTCCTGGATGGGATGTGCGACCCCCATCCAGGCCGAAAAAATCGAGGGGGGCGGCAAAGAAGAAGGCCTGGCCCCCGCGGCGGAAGACAACGTCGAGAAGCCCGGAGAGTGGCGCCCTCCGGCGGAAGACGGCAAAAGAAGCCCTGGCCCCTAGTAGGAGCCAGGCAGAACCCGGCGACGAAATCCGGGGTGGGATGTACGACCCTCGCCCCGGAGAAGACGACGGAAGCCCGCTGCCCTCATCAAACAAGCACGGAGCTTCGTGGTGAAGGGGGCAGCGGCAGAAGACAGCGACGAGAAGCCCGCCACGTCCAAGTCCTGGATGGGATGTACGACCCCCGTCCAGGCAGAAGAATTTGAAGGGGGCGGCGGAAGACCCTCAAAAGTGAAAACGTTCACCAGGTGAATGGGTAGGGGTACGATGTACCCCATACTCATTCACATAGGGTGGGGGCCCGAAATCTGGGGGCCACCTTATTAAACGGGGCTCCCAGATTCTGATTGGCTCCCGCCCGCATACCCCGACAACCAATGGCTAGGGTTGTTGGGAAGAGGCTCTTGTCCCGATCGACATGGGAACAAGAGTGCTTTGGGGTGGGGGGGCAGCGCCCCCCTCCCCCAAAGCACACACTCCCCCATGTCGAGGGCATGTGGTCTGGTACGGCTCAGGAGGGGGGGGGCCGCTCGCTCGTCCCCACCCCCATTCCTGTCCGGCCAGACTGCATGCCTGGGATGAGGGCTTGGTACGGATCTGGGGGGGAACCCCACGCCGATTTTGGCGTGGGTTAACCCCTCACGTTCCGGACCAAGCCGGAGAGCCTATTGTACCCCTGGGGGGGAAGCCGCGCCGGTTTCACATTTGAAATTTGGCGCGGAGTTCCCCTTCAGTGTCAGCGCAGCCCGAGAACAGCTCGGAGCTTGCCGTGCGCCGCTCCAGGCAGTGCAAACACTGCTACGCCGCCTGGTATTTACCAAGGATTTCCCGGCGTACTGAAGAGGCGCGCGGTGAGCTCCGATTTTTCCCTCTGCGCATGCCCAGTATGCAAGTGAACCTTCCGAGGTTCTAGCGTACTTTGCAAGGGCACGGGGATCGGGTCCCAAAAGTCACTTTCCCTTTCAAATCGGCCCGCCACACAAGTTGAAACACATGTCACTACACTTCCCCTGCATCACCCCCCTCCCTCCCCTCATAAACTCCCGCCCGAATCCCCGATGTTTACATTACTAAATGCCGCACGCCAGCTCTGTACTGGCGTGCTGTGCGCCCTCTTCTGGGCGCATTAGGCACTTTAGTAAATGAGGAAACACGCTGCACTGGCAGCGTGTTTCTTTGGTAAATGTCAAAAACAGGTTTACTCCTGCTTGTGCACCATGAGTCTTGGCGCACAGGCTTGGTAAATCAGCCCAATTATTACATAAATGTGTAATATTCTTAATAGATTTCTGTAGATGTAGCAAGCAAGGGGTTAATATTCTAAGGAGTTGGGGACACAAGGTGGACCAAATGGCATGTATCTTCCCTTATGTTTATGTATGCAAACATTCATATCTAAGCCCATGAGAATGTTTATATACAACTCATACATTGTTTTTTAAGTATGAGAAACGCTCTTGCTATGGACAGCTCCAATTAGTTAAATGAACGGCTGGCTATTTGTATTAATTACCAGCATTTATATGCAGCACAATGCACATCATTTTTAACCCCATGTTGTTTGTCTTTCTATTTTTTAGAGCTTTAGAGTCACTTTGAACAACAAGGAATGTTTTGCTACTATGAACATCTTCACTAATCAGATGACCTGGGTAATGAATTCTCTTGCCTCCCACTAACTGGCTGTTTTATTGATCTTTATTAGATTATCCCTAAGGGTATTAAAAGAAGTTGAGGTTAGTTGTGATGTTTTTAGAGGCAACAGAATTAGTCACATTTCCATGAAGAAGAGATTTTTTTTTTAAAGAATGTGCTTCTACTGAAAGCAGATGAAGTTAAAAAACATTGTCATAGGCAGTAAATAAAACCAGGTTAAGTAAGATGAACTGATGGTAAGGATGGTTTGTGGGGGGTCTTTTTCACAAAAAATGTGAGACAGCAGCTTTTAAATATAATCATTTCCTTTTAGAGGTCATCTAAATTCATCTTAATAATTTAACAATTTGTAATCAAATTTGTAAATGTTAATTGCATTTAAAATATAAACAAATAAGCAAAACCAAAGAAGGATATTCTGAAGGCAGGTAAATGACATTACAATAGACATTAGAGTTTCCAAGCTGGACATAATCAGCTAGGTGGATCATCAATTATACAGTATGGGCCAGATTCAGGAACAGTTAGGCTGGCGGATCCAGTGATCCGCCAGCCTAACTGTGACTTTGAGCCGGCGTTTCTGTTTTCTGTAACCAGAAAACAAGAAACGCCGGGTTGAAGCTCCGATGCGAGCAGCGTAACTGAGTTTCGCCATCGCATCGTTACTTCAACTTAAAAATGGCGCCGGGGGCGTTCCCGCCGATTTCCGCTCAAAAAATATGTTAATGAGCGGAAATCGGCAATTCACGATCGCATTCCGGCGCGACGCAGTGACGTTACGACGTTTCCGGACGGGATACGCGGCGCATAGTTATACCTACATGGGGTTGGAATATCCTATGTTAGGTATAGGCGTCGTCATCGCGTCGGAAAAAAATAAAAAACCGTCGCTTGCGTAAAACGGTCATGAATGGGAATGTGACGTCATTGACGTTCATTCACAGATTTTGGAGCATGCGCACGGGGATGTTTTGACATTCGACGCATGCGCAGTACGTTGGCGGCGGGATCGCGCTTAGTTAGCATACTACACGCCCCGTACCCGCCCAATTTGAATTCCGCCGGCTCATTTGCGATGCGCTGCCGCAACTTTAGGAGCAAGTGCTTCGTGAATGACAGCACTTGCTCCTAAAATTTCTGCAGCGCAACGCAAATGAGAAGCGTTACTCCAGAGCAAAGATGCTCTGGACTACCTGAATCTGGCCCTATGTGTACCAACAAAAAAGTATTAGATGTCCATAAACGTTAATCAACTGCATGGTATATGTTCAGCTAGTTGTCAATTCCCTATACATAAAGTTGCCATGAAGAATGTCTGCTACTTTTCCTCCAACATGATTATGGCCAATTAATTGACAAATGGATGAGAGTTCATTCATATGCAAACTGTTGGCGCAATATAAATCCTATATAATAATATCTACCGATACCAAAATTGTATAACTGAACTGCCTGTACGCAGCTCAGCCTACATTAAAAACTGGCAGATCAGAATGCTTTAAAGTGATTATAAACCTCATTTCCTCACACCCAGAGAAAAAAGGTGACAGGGGAGCATGGGCGTCCGCTGAATTTTTATTAGGGGGGGGGCACTTCGGCAGCGGCGATAGTCACATTTAACCCTTTCTATAAACGCTAGCTAGCTAACGGTCGAATGGCACAGCTAAAACGATGGTAAAACGCTGCTTTTTAGCAGCGTTTTACCGATAACGTGGCCAGCTGGCAGTGTGAAATAGCTCTTGAGAATTCAGCTTCACTCCATGCCCATATAAATACAGCCTAGAGCAGGGGTGGCCAACCAGTGGCCCGGGGGCCACATGTGGCCCGCGGAGCCCTCTGATGTGGCCCGCGACCTCTTGCTCTGGAATGGCGGTTTGGCAAGCCCAGATCGCAGGTTGTCAACGTGCTATATTACAGCATCAGTGTTGTGAATGAGGCCGGTGGTAGGGGAAGAAAGTGGCTGCGGAGCAAAGCCCCATAAGCCGATGCTTCCTCTACAGCGCCGGCTTTTGCCACAGGCGGAGTCTATGGCAAAGTTCAGCTAACCCGCAGGATAAACACAGGTGCACTACAATGCACCCGCAGTGTGGGTAAACCGCAGCACATCAGTGTGAAAGCAGTCTTAGGCCCTTTTCATCAGCCCGACCAAATGGGACGTTCAATTCACCTCTATAGAGCTACAGATGTCTGTTTACGCCCACCTACCTCCAATACAAAAAACTGAAGGGAATTTGTCCCCTTCCATCTGGGTGGATCGGAGAGCCTATAGAGTAGCCGTGACCTGTCATCCGACCGCTCCGCTCATTATGGCCCGTGACTGGTTACCAAGTTGCTTAAGTGGCCCTTGCTCTTCAAAAGGTTGGGCATCCCTGGCCTAGAGAATGTACAGACCCCCTTCAGCACAGACCCCCCCATTCTGCACAGACCCCTCCATTCAGCACAGATGGACCCTCCCATCAGCACAGACCCCCCATTATGCACAGACCCCTCCATTCAGCACAGATTGACCCCCATTCCGCACAGACCCTCCAATTCTGCACAGACCCCTCCATTCAACACAGACCCCCCTTCAGCACAGATGGACCCCCTTTAAGCACAATCCCCCCTTCAGCACAGATGGACCCCCATCCCCCATCCCATTCAGTACCTCAGATCAACCATAAGCACCACAGCACAGGCAGCAGGTTCCCTCCCCCTGTGTACACATAAACACTGGAGGGGGAGGCGGCTTCACTCTGCTCGCTGTGCCTGACATCCGGCCCAGGACTGTTCAGACAGCCCGTGGCTGCGATACTCTTCAACACATTCTTGATTTTCCAGGGGGGTCAATTGCCCCCCCTTGCCCTATAGAGTGGACGCCCATGCAGGGGAGGGATCTCAGCTGATTGAAAGTCTCAGCTCTGTTCCTGTGTGATGTATGAAGGGGGGGTGTCCCTTCCCTCCAATCATCTCTCAGAGCTCTCCATACTGAGCACTGCAGAGTGTAACTACAGCTCTCTGTCCCATTTTTTCTGATGGTTCAGACAAGCTTTATAAATTCTGCACTTTTAACAGGTGTAGCGAAGAGAGGACTGCAGATAAACAGACACATCTTATGAAGAAGAATTTCTTTAATCTCTGTTTCACATGAGGATAGTCACTTTACTGGATATATGTAAGGGTTTACAACCACTTTAATACAAAAAAGACATACTGCTGGATTCATGAAAAACTTACGACTTCTGAGATACTGAAACTGACATACGCTTAACTGTTGCTAAGATACGACCGGCGTAAGTCTCCTACGCCATCATATCTTAGCTGCATATTTAGGCTGGCCACTAGGGGATTTACGCCTAGAATATTTAAATTAGCTAGATACGCCTATTCATGAACGTACGTACACCCCTCGCAGTAAGCTACGCCGTTTACGTAAGACTTTTTTCAGGCGTAAAGATAAACCACCAAAAAGATGGCGCAGCCAATGTTAAGTATGGACGTCGGAACAAGCGTATCTTTTTACATCGTTTACGTAAGTCGTACAGGAATGGGGCTGTGCATAGGTTACGTTCACGTCGCAGGCATTGAGCCAGCGTAACTTAGGTAAAAAATTTGACGTGATACTGAGCATGCGCCCACCTGCGCCGTACCAATGGCCCTTCATTTACATGGGGTCACGGCTACTTTACATGTAGCACGTCCACTACCTGCCTATTTTGAATTAGGCTGGGTTACGCCGGGCCATTTGCGCTACGCTGACCTAACTTAGGGAGCAAGTGCTTTGTGAATAAAGTACTTGCCTCACTATGTTACGTCGGCATAGTGCAAATGGGATGCGCTTACGCCCAACTAAAGATGCGCCTGTCTTACTGAATCTGGCTAATAGTATTCCTCTACTGTATTAAAAAGCCTTGCCTGCTACTTAAATTTGTATTTTTTATTCCTACCTACAGTTCAGCTTTAAGAGACAAAAGAATAGCTCAAGATACCATTGTCTCTATACTAGGCAAATTTTTTAATGATCTCATAAAAAAAATATGTCTGCATATCCCATTAGGACTACCTGAATTACCTATAGGGCCAGATTCAGGTAGATGGGAGCATCTTTAATCTGGAGTAACGTTTCTCATTTACGTTACTCTGGCGAAATTTTAGGAGCAAGTGCTGTTATTCATGAAGCACTTGCTCCTAAAGTTGCGGCAGCGTATCGAAAATGAGCCGGCATTTTTCAAATTGGGCGGGTACGGGGCGTGTATTATTTAAACTAGGCGCGATCCCGCGGCGAACGTACTGCGCATGCGTCGACTGTCAATGCATCCCAGTGCGCATGCTCCAAATTCTGTCAGTGAACGTCAATGACGTCAAATCCCCATTCATGGAAGTTTTACGCAAGCGACGCAAATTTTTTTTTTTTCGACGCGATGACATCGGCTATACTTAACATAGGATACTCCACTAGGGGGCTGCTTTATCTTTACGCCGCGTATCGCTTACGGAAACGTCGGAAAGTCACTGCGTCGCGCCCGAATACGATTGTGAATTGCTGATTCCCGCTGATTAACATATTTTCGGCGTTAATCAGCGGGAACGCCCCCAGCGCCATTTTTAAAATTGCAGTTGCGATGCGATGGCGAAATTCAATTACGCCGCTCACATCGGAACTTCAACCCGGCGTTTCTTGTTTTCTGGTTACAGAAAACAAAAACGCCGGCTTAAAGTGACAGTTAGGCTGGAGTATCACTGATACTCCAGCCTAACTCTACCTGAATCTGGCCCATAGTCTGTTTTTTTAAGTCCTAAATATACATTTTTGGAACGAGCCAAATGGCTCTTCTTTAGGTTTAGTACATAGCACTGTATCCAATGTTTCATTCAGTGAAAGAAGTGTTCATGTTGTAATGTTTAGCGTTCTTCCTGTAAATTAGTGCATTATATTTTTAACACTAATGTAAAACAAAAGTATTATTACAGAAATAGAGCAAATGTTTGTTCTTTTCCCTGATATAGGTAGCACAAATATACTTTTAAAAATAACCGTGTGTATTTAATTTCTTTTGGCTTATAATTTTTTGCTGATTGATGTAGATGTCTGTTAAGCCTTGTACACAGGACCGGTTTTCCCATCGTGAAAACTGCCAGGAGAGCTTTTGGCCCAGGAAAACCGGACGTGTGTATGCTTCCTCTCTCTATTTTCCTGTCGAGATTCCCGGGGGCTTTTTTTCCTCCAGATTTACTAATACTCTATGAGAAACACTGTGAGGAAGTGGCTATGAAGCATACACACGGCCAGGATTCCTGGCCATGAAATTATCAATTTCTGCTCACAAAAACTTAATTCCACCATGGCTAAGTTAATATAAAACAAAAAAATCATTTAGGAAAAGTTGGAATAAAGGTTAGTCTGCTAAGCAAAATATTTCCCCATAATCTTACATATTAGGTGACAATATCCCAATACATTTTTAACCGCGACAAAGGGAGGTAGGATGGGAAGATGACAGTACAGGTTGTAGGGGATGACAAGTCCCATGGTGACAATTGGTTAGCCCCTTGTTCCCAGCAGTTGGGAGCATTGAAGTGGATCTGTTGCTTAGACCTGCAAGTAAAAGTGCAAATTCACCCTAAGCTGTAATAAATGTATGGATGGAGTCCTGTTGTATAAAACAAGAACAGTTCAAACTTGCGTTTGCTTAGAAAAATATATAAGGGTTGATTTACTAATGACATATTGGCTGTTCACGATGTACAAAATTTTCCCCTTGCACAGGAATTTGTTTCTTAGCTTAGTGAATGAGGTAAAGCTTTGCTGACTAGAATCATCAAATCACATGCAAGCAAAAATAAAATACTATTTTTTTATTAAATTTCCTTGCATGTGGTTGGGTATGCTTTGCAAACTAAATTTTCACCACATTCACTAAGGTCAGGAAATTTTCCTAGCAAATTGATCAGTCTAGTTGCCCTTAGTAAATCAATCCCATATATTTAACTGAAGTATTGCCTTTAACAATATGCATATAAAATTCATGAAAACGTAATCTGAAAGGTCCAGTTGTATGGTGTTATAGCTGGATAGAGGAAGTACACAGTGTAGAATATGATTACTCAATGAGCACAAAAACACACAAAGTGCCGAATATAACTGTACAGCTATCTCAGATTTTAAATAAAATTGAATACAATAAACTGTTATTAAACAGTTTCTTTGTTAAAAACTGTATTGGAGCCAGCCTATAAAAGAAGCTTACCTTTCCAGCAGGTGGTGTGTTCAACTTTTACTTTCTTAAAGAGTTTTGGGAGCCACCTTAACCCCCATCCCGAGGTATTGCCAGCTCCATATTTATTACAGTGCCTATCGAGGAAGACGTGCAATCCAATACACCCAAAAGTGCTGGAATATATTTAACAGACTTATTTTATTGGCTAGCTCTCAAGATTTAAACACAGTGACATTGTAACTTTTGTTACAAATCCTTCTTAGAAAACACTAGCTCTATTTCAGACATTTCAGACTTTTGATCAACTATCTTGAGCAGCTGAGAACATATTCCTATTTCTGTTTAAATATTTTTTATTGGTTATAAAAAAAGAGAACAACAACAGTGATGCCTACACAAAGGCTAGAACATCTGATTCAAATTTATTTTCTGAATAATTAATCCCCAGAGTACAATAGATGCATTTTACAATCACCTGTAATCTAAAATGGACATAAACTTGAAAACCTAACATAAAGAGATGACAAACTTGACAAAGTCAGTCTATGACAAAATGCGATAGGAGGCGGAGCTAAGCACACCAACAACAGGAGCGGTAAGAGACGCAAGTGTCATACCAAGCACAGCTCTGTGGTAGCAGAGATAAGTAAACTGGCTTACATTAGACTGTATTACACTATTGGATCACCCCAGTTTTTACTCCATTTGTGGGGAATGGCAGTTATGAAGAGTGGAGAAGAAGATTTAAAAAAATGTAATCAGAAGAGCATGCCATAAAAAGAAAAAAAACTTTATTCTATGCTCCAACAAGGTCCCTCCTGTAAATTTGATCCCCCACAGCCTACTTTCTAACCTGTTCACGGTCGAAGTCGCACATTCACTCTCTCATCATGCAAGGAAGGATTAAAGAGTTGTAATAGGATATGCTTGGGAGAAGATGGCAGCACAGGAGCTGGCTAGAGCAGGAGATAGGGCAAGTAATACCTGTTCCTCTACCCCTGGACATAATGTGCATTTTTTTTCTAATTTCTGGAGTTGGGTTTTAAACAACAAAGAGGACTTTGATTTAGTTTTTCTTACACAATTATACTGTTAGAACGTTACACCTTTACATCTGTTTTCTTTTGCATCATCTTTGTTTTAAAGATTAACCATGTGTGTTCTACAGTGGGTAAAAATGCTATACTATTTATATAAAATGTATACTTATTTTTAAAGTTTGTCTTTATACACCTAGCATCGACAGGTTTAATAGAAACCCACTGACATTCGCCCTGTGTGTATGGCAACCGGTCCGACAGAAGCTGGCCTATTGAAGGGGCATGACCCAAAGAAAGGTCTGCCGATCGGCACCCGGTCAGCACTCTCAGCCAATGACAGTGGCTCCTTCCGAGCTCTTCCGTTTTTTTTTGTTCAGCCCCCTGGGTTGAATGAAAAAAAAAAAACTGATAGTGTATACCAGGCTTTAGCCTAATTATAAACAAGTAAACTTGTAAATGCAAAAAATGCGAGGCAGTGGGGCATCAGTCAAGTTTATCATTGCCTTATCTGGTATTGTAAATATAATGATTTACTGAAGATCAATACAAGTTTAACTTTATCTATGTAAGGAAAGTAGAAGTAGAACTAACCAAACCATTGCTCAAACCACAGTTAGGAAGAGGAAACATAAGGCAGATAGCTGACAGATAGTCAAAACATAGAGAGTGACAGATTTCTGGTTTCTGAGTATGTCTGTTGGCTCAATCTATGAACCTAAACATACAAGGATTGATCTACCAAAGTAAATATGGGCTGTTCTCTTTACAAGTGAAGTTGCCCTTTGCAAAGGAACTTACCCCAGAGCTTACTGATAGTGGTAACATTTGTAGTGATCCAGGTATAACTTGCAATGCTGCTCTTAGCTGACACAAAGATCTCCTCACCGGTTGCAGTGAAGGGAGCAGGTACCTATGCACCATTCAGGGGTGTAGACACATCAACAGAGAAAGGAAGGCACACAGCTCACTGACCAGTAGATGAATATGTGAATGCGTGTGACCTCAGCCAGTGCTTTTCCAGCCACGCATGTTCCTTCCCTTCTCTGTTGGTAATATTTGTACTTTGCAAAAAATGCCTAATCACATACAAAGCAAAAAAAAAAAACTTCCCTTGTAAAGTGCAACTTCCCTTGCAATGTAAACAGCCTTTTTACCTTTAAGTGCGATCTTTCCTGCTTCTGCTAACGTTCCGCAATATACAACAATGGAAATCACATTATTCTCCATGGTGCCCATTCATATCAATTCAACATGGTGCAGTGTGATTTTTGAAATATGTGCAGGTACTACTTTTAGTGCAGCATAGTGTGTTTTTTGGCTTCATAGACTTCGATAGGAACTCATGAAAAGCACATAAAAAACTTGTGTACATGTGTTTTTTATACATTTTGGTCTCCTTCTCCTGCATAAAAACTCACGAAGCATGAAAACACGATAAAAAACGCATGATTATGCAGCAGTGTGAACCTAGGTTTAGTAAATCAAGCCCTGTATCGTGTAAAGAAATTGCTTATGTACTTCCTGTTTATTATACAGTATAATGTTGTATATTTTCCATTAATTTGTAAAAAATGTCAGTATAGTTTTTAACATGTAACCATCAATTTCTTATATAATTAAAAAAAATACAATTAAATAGAGACAATCCCTACACTCAAATGAGCTTCATCTAAGGGTGATTATGTTTTTAGTGTAAAATTAGTATATACTAGACATGTGCATTCGCTTTTGTCCGAATGTATATTCGTCTGAATTTCTGGTATTTTCGTTATCGTTTTAACAAACGAAAACGAATGCACAGAATCCGATATCTGAAAGATCCGACATAAAAAAAAATGCTTTATTTTCTTTTTCGTTGCTACAACATTTCAATACAGATTGGAGATTTGACATGACACTGACAAAAGCAATATGTGTCTATCGAATCTGCGGTCGAATGTGCCTAACCTAACTCTATTAGTCCAAGATTATTCTACATAGAGAGGAAAGATTCAACATTACAGAGACAGTGATGGGGTAGACCATTCAACATGAACAACGAAGATTCGACGAAGCAGCGAAAAACATACAAACGTTGAATCTGTCATTGAAGGCTTATGGTGTCTGTTGCTAGTTCTAAGAAGATTCGACAAGCAGCTAAACTGTACGATGCCGCAATCATACATTTCCGGTCAAATTCTCTGCCCATAGGCTATAGATGAATTTGAATGTTGACTAGTAATAAAAATGAATAAATATAATTATTACTAGTGTCATGCAACATTAGAATTCTTCTATAGATTGTAGGTGGAACATTCATCCGGAACATTCATCCGGAAATGTACAATTGCGGCATCGTACAGT
Organism: Rana kukunoris; assembly: GCA_029574335.1. NCBI lineage: Eukaryota > Metazoa > Chordata > Amphibia > Anura > Ranidae > Rana > Rana kukunoris. The sequence goes on from CM056050.1 coordinate 367,298,640, forward strand.
GTAGCTGATTCTTCGAATCCTCTTAGGACATTTGACGGGCACCATAAGCCTTCAATGACAGATTCAACCTTAAAGGGTCACTAAAGGAAAAACATTTTTTTACTGAAATTACTGTTTACAGGGTATAGAGACATTCAGGTACATCTGCGCATTATTGGACCGGCGTAGCGCACCGCCTTTACGTTAGACTTGCGCAATTTTGTCGCGTAATCACCCTATTCTCGTAGCTTTTGCGCAGAAAATTGCGCATACGTAACGTTTTTTCAGAGGCGTAAGGAGGAGTAATACAAATTGGGAAGGACGTGGGCGTGTTACATTGAAATGAGCCATGACCCCATGCAAATGAAGGGCTGGCCGGCTCGCGCATGCGCGCTTGAAGGAGACCATGTCAGCTCCGCTGTGCGCATGCTCACAACTCGGGAGCGGCGCAATCAGTGAAATTGGAAATGGACTAGGGCAACGTTGTGAACTACGCAGACAGCATAAATAGACACACACAAACGCACTTGCATTGCAAAAGTACATCCCTTTGTCCCTTCCCATTTAACCAAGTGCTTTTGTCCTGTTGTTCATTGCGGTGTGTTTTGTAGTTGTCAGATTAGTGTTCTGTGTGATCAAGTGTTTGCTAGTAGATTTTTGAAAGTGGTTTTTGATAAGTGTTTGAGAGACTGTTTGTTTGATTGATATATTTGTGTTTGTTTCTTTTCCTGCTGTATTTTTGTTTTGTTTTTTGGTGACTGTTTCTTGCTCAGTAGTTTTATCTCTGTGTGTGTGTTTTTTTTTGATTGGTTGTGCTTGTTTGTGTGCGTGAATTTTGTTGACTGGGACTGTTTTTTTTTGGAAGGATGACTGAGAGAAAACGAAAGCTGAATTTTACAGTTGTGGAAAAACAGATTCTTGCCCGGGCCATTAGCGAGTATGGGCGTTACCTCCACGGCCCACAGAGTGCCAACACCACCCCGGCCAGGAGGAGGGAGATTTTGGATAGGATCACTGACCAGGTGAATTCAGCGGGGCAGGGGGAGACACGGACCCGGTCTGGGATTGACAAAAAAATCAATGACCTCCGGCGTCTGGTCAAAAAGAAGCTGGCCAGAATACACGCCCATGCCAGGGGCACAGGAGGGGGCCCACCATGCCGTATTAGCCTGACAGCGGAGGAGCGTGCGGTGGCCCTGACCTTTCATCGGCATGAAGTTGCGGGCCTGCCCGGCTTTGACTCAAGTCCGGAGCCCGTGGTGCCAGGTAAGTTTTTTTTTTTTTAATATCAGGTGTGTAGCATGTGTGGGGGAGGGGGTGAAAGGGAATATGTGGCAAGTGTGTGGATCCTCCAACCTGTGAATGTTTTGTGTCATCCACAGATGTGCAGGAGGGTGCAGGGCCACCTGGCCTGACCGCACCAACCTCAGGACAGCAGCCTAATGAGGCCCCCCCCAACAAGGCCGGAGTCCGCGGAGGAGGTTCAAGAGGAGGAGGAGAATCATGAGGAGGAGGAGAATCATGAGGAGGAGGAGAATCATGAGGAGGAGGAGTCCATGTCAGGCACTGGACGTTTGGGTTTTGAGGACTCTTCCCCTCTGGCTGGCAGCAGGCAGGCCTCCCTAAGGGGGAGCCCCCCCCCTTCTCCCCCAACATGGCTCCCCTCACAAGGGCCTCCCCTTCTCCCCGGCCACAAGCATCAGCTGGAGGCAGGATGTCATCCCAGACCACCAGGGGGGTGGCCGATCTCCTGCCCGCCACTCTGAGAAGGGACCAGTTCCTCCAGACCCACCATCTGGGACAGGTCAGCCAGACATTGGTGCGGATGGAGGAGAGCCTGTTCTCCATCAAGGATACGCTGGGGAACCTGGACTCCCACTCCCGGGCTTTCACAACCTGCCTAAATGAACTGCAGACGACATCAGCAGGCGTTGGGCAGGATGTGAGGGCCCTTACCCTGGCTATCCAGGCCAACACGGCAACACTTGGTGCTGCCCTGGACAGAATAGCCGTGGCCTTGGAGGGCTGCCGCCAGGTGGGCAGAGATCAGGGGCTGCTCCTCCTTCCCCGGTTTTACCCCTTCCCCATGAGTCTCCCCTGAGAAGCCGGGGCTGTGGCCGGGGGCGCCCCAGGTGTGGCTCAGGGCAATAATTTGTTTTTCCCCATTTTTTTTTATTTTTTTATATATTTTTTTTGCTGGAAATTTTTTGCTTTTGCAGGTCATTTTTTTTTTTTGGTTTGTGAATGCTGTGTGAATGTGGGGGTGACATTCCTGCCGGAAAAGGGGTGTCACCCTCTATTTTGGTGGAGAAGGGTTCCCCAGGACCAGGGAGAAGTGATCCCCAGGTCCGTGTGAATGGTGTATGAATGTACAGTGACATAATTGGAGCCGTGGCGTTGCTGCTCACAAGTCCTGCATGGTGGACTGGTGCCAATCCAATTTGATGTGGATGTGGGGTGTGTGTGCTAGGGACCACAGTGGTGTGCATGCATGCATTCTCATTGTGCCATGATTAATAGGTGTGTTTAACGTGCAAAGATGCCCAATGTGAGCTGTCTCCTGGCTGCTCTTCCCTCAGAAGACAGGGTAGCCTCGGTTAGGGGGGGATTGTCTGGTTCAGGGGTCAGGTCATCACGTAGGTCAATCTGCAGGCCCTTTCTTTCTGCGAAGTTGTGCAGCATGCAACATGCACCGATGATCTGGCACACAAAGTTTGGGGAATACAAGAGGGTACCCCCAGACTTATCCAGGCATCGGAAACGTGACTTTAGGAGGCCAAAGGTGCGCTCCACCACTGCTCGTGTTTGGGCATGTGCTTGATTGTATCTTTCCTCTCCTGGGGTTTGGGGGTTCCGGATAGGAGTCATGAGATGGGGTCCCAGTGGATATGCAGAGTCACCTGTAAGGGAAAAGACAGGAGGATGTTAGTCATGCATGTGCCCCTTGTGATGTGCATCATGGGAGGGGATAGTCATGCCTGCCACCCATGTCACTCACCAACCAGCCAGGTGTCCCCATACACGTTCTGATCGAATTCCATTCGGATGTGGCATTGATTGTATATGTAGCTGTCATGGCTGGACCCTGGGTGTTTGGCACGGACGTGCCATATGAGGCCTTGGGCATCGACTATCACCTGTACATTGATGGAATGCCAATGCTTCCGATTGCGGTACATGTGCTCTGTCTCCTGGGGGGGCTGGAGTGCCACATGTGTGCAATCAATGGCCCCCGCAGTGCGTGGGAATCTGGCAATTCTGTAGAAATCTGTCATTGCCTTCAGCCGCAGCTCCTCAGTGGTGGGTTTGATGATTTGGTTGGCCATGCGTCTGAGAATTGCAGGGACAACCTGGTGCACACATCTGCTCATGGAGGATTGTGACATCCCAGCCACCACTCCACTTGTACGCTGAAAAGAGCCACTGGCAAGGAAATGGAGTGTTGCCATGACCTTGACCATTGGCTGCACTGCATGTGAGCGGTGTGTTGGGCTGGTGATGTCCTCCTGCAGGGTTGTGGTTAATTCCAGGATGACATGAGGGGTGAATCTGAAGATGCGAAACACCTCAGAATCACTCATGCCAAACAGGTCTATGCGGGTGCGGTATATCCTCTCCCGTGCCATCCTCCGTGCCATCCTCCGTGCCCTCATCCTTCTTTGTTCATCTAAAGTCAGTAGTATAGCTATGTGCGACGATGCCCCTGGCATGTTGGCATACAGATTGTTGTGCAACACGTGTGACTGCTGAGCTGCTCACTAACAGTTTTGCTTTATCTAACAAGTAGACTTTTTTTCTCTTTTTAGACCAGCTTTTATATGCTCTAATTTTAGACAGGACATTTTGCTGTTGCGCACACTGCGTCGCCTGCGCTGCCCCAACGTTGTTTTGTGGATCCCCGTAAGTCCCTCATTAGCATATTTGACTAGCAAATCAATGGTGTGTCTAGCGCACTTTTGCGCGGAAGGATGCGGCAGTCTAACGAAATTATGCGGGACAAAAAAAGTCGCTTTTTTGCGTATCTCGTTCTGTGGATGCCGCGCAACGAAACGCACGCGCACATTTCGACTTACGCACGCGCATCTCCTGTTGCGCAGGCGTAATCGCTCTGTGAATCTGGGCCATAATATCTAACTGATTCCTTTTAAAAATGATTAAAAATAGATCAAAATCAATCATATAATGTGCCTGCAGTTTAGTTTCACTTTTAAACTGGTTTCATGTTTCTGTGATGTAAAGAGACACACAGAACAAAAACAAACAAATACAGGGCAGTATTTTGTTTTTAAAATGAATCTGATCCACAGTGAAAAGCTGCCATGAGATTTTTCATAAGGAGCCAGACAAGCAGGAAGTGTGGAGTTCAGAGCAGAATTACAGCAACTTCAAAGCAAAAACGAACAATGAGGACATAAAACCAGGACTGCAGTAAGGTAAATGAAGGTATTTAGCTAAAAAAAAAATCCTTTAGTGATCCTTTAATTAATTTGGATTTTTGGACGAATGCATTTTTTAAACGAAACAAAATAAATAAAAACGAATTTCGAGAGTAACTAAATAAATTAATTTTTCAGACGAAAACTAAATTCTGAAACAAAATATTTCATTGTGCACATGTCTAGTATATACATTAAAGTTTCACAGGGATAACTATGTAAGCATGTTAAATGTCTTAAAATATATGTAATTAACCTTTTTTTTTATAATACTGTAAATACAGTTGGGAAGCAGGATTTTCCCCGGCACTCTGTTAGATAGTGCTGGAGGGGGTGGGAGAGAATAGGAATTTCTCTAAGGATCATTAGAGCAATATGGGTCAAACTAAGCATGACTATTCACTAATATCTATATTGACAGGGCCAGCATTTAAACAACTACAGCAGCAGCTAGGTAACAATGCTGCATTGATTTCACTATGGAAGATAGAGCGTTGTAATCATATCAAAGGAAATGCCTAAATAATAGTTCTACTGGCAGGTTCATCAAAGGTATTTACAAAAGGTTCCAGAGGCTACCCCAAAAAGTTGAGAACTTAGTGTTATTCGTACAGGCAGCCTACATCACATATGTGACTTTATAGTCATAGTTATGCTTTTAAAGCAATTCAATTATGTACTGGTATTGGGTTACGCCAGGGGTGCCCAACCTTTTGAAGAGTGAGGGCCACTTAAGCGACTTAAGCGACTTGGTAACCAGTCGCGGGCCACAATAAGCCACAATAGAGCCCACTCCACTCTTTTTTTTGTTAGCGGATCAGATTGGAGGTAGGCGAGGTAGTCCATTTACATCTGCCACTCCTTAGAGGTGAATGGAGGGTCCGATTGGGTCAGACTGACTGTGTGAAAGGGGCCTAAGGCTAATTTCACACTAATGCATGGTTGTTTAACTGGCCCCCAGAAAGTGCAGCACAGTTCACCTGTGGCTTTCCTGCAGGTTAGCTGCACTTTGCCATAGACTTCTATTATATCCTGTAGGTGTGGTGCACTTTCAGAAAGCACACCGAACTCGCAGGTAATAGAAGTCTATGACTCAGTGCAGGTAATCTGCAGGTGCACTACTCTGCACCTGTGGATCAGTTTAAAAGCAGCCCAGTAACCACTGCAGAACAGATATGCCCATATATACACTGTGATTTTAGTGATAAACTTACCTTAATAACAGTATTCTATTATATTGTATTCCATCCCAGAGCAGGAGGTCGCGGGCCACATCAGAGGGCTCCGCGAGCCACATGTGGCCCCTGGGCCACTGATTGGGCACCCCTGGGTTACGCAGTCAAAAAAGTTAAACAGCAGTAAACATGACAGCCCTAGTTCATAGATTTTGGGAAAACAGCTTAGCAATGATATTGTCATATTTCTACTAACAGTTTCCCTATAATAACAATTATTTTTACCATAACTTGCTATAGACTGTTTTGTATGTTTATGTGAAAGCATTGTTTAATACTTATGTTGGTATAAGCTTGTTCTATAATTGTGCATAGGTATCCATTTTCAGTCTGATCTTTACAAAAGCGAGCAATTGCTAATATGATTGGAATGAATATATTTATATAATAAGAAAACTTACATTTACAATTACATCTTTGTATAAGTTTCTATTTTACTGGGTTGTTTTTATTTTTGTATTTAAATACACATGTAATTACTGTAATTTACCTCCTGTTTAATTAATTAATGGATTTTGTTAATATGAACAGAGTTGGCTGTAAACTATTCTGACAAATATCCAAAGACATTCTAATATCTAAATGTTAATACATTTTGAAATTCTTAAATAAACAAACTGATTGAACATAATATAATGTCAAATACAGTTTTACCAGAAGCACATTCTGTACTGTGGGTGGGTATCAAGAAAAGATAAGACCTGAAACTTGCCAAATATTTATCCATGGAAGCTATGTGGATAGTTTGAAATAATAAAATGTAAGTTCAGAAGTACTACTGTGTGCTGCATCTGCTGATATTTAATATAAAAGATTAAAGGTCTTGTCAGATAGATAGATAGATAGATAGATAGATAGATAGATAGATAGATAGATAGATAGATACTGTGGGCCAGATTCACATACACTTAATATTGCGCTGCGTAATCGAAATACTCTACGCTGCCGTATTTCACCAGGCTCCTGGTAGATTTTTGCCCGTATGCTATGGCGGCGTAGTCTATTTCTCGCCGCGTAATCGAAATACGCGATTGGGGGGCGTGAAGCATTTAAATTAAGCACGTCCCCGCGGCGATCGAACTGCGCATGCTCCGTTCAGAAATTTCCTGCCGTGCATTGTGCGAAATCACGTCGTTACGTCATTCGTTGTTTGAGTAGCGTCGTTTACAAACATTCCTATTCCCGGACGACTTACGTAAAAAATAATAAAAGACGTCGGAAAACGTAGAAATTCGACACGGGAACGACGGCCATACTTAACATGGGCTGTCTAATATTAGACCAGCAAAAAGCTGGTATAGTGTTACGTAAAAAAAAGATGACTAAAGGTGCCGTAAGAGATTGCGATTGAAGATCGTAATTTCTGGGATCGCCGGCAAAAGCTCATTAGCATACCCCGACGCGTAGATCCGAAGGCGTACGAACACGTAATCCAGTCGAATTGAAGCCCGCAGCCGTCTATTCATGGTTTGAGGTTTTCGACTAGCTAAAAAACGTGCGTAATTTGAAATTACTCCAGTCTAACACCAGTTAGACAGATGTAATGGCTCTGTGAATCTGGCCCTGTGTTTCCCAGAAAATAAGACCGGGTCTTATATTAATTTTGGGCTTTTTTTTAGGGTATGTCTTATTTATATACAGTATGCCTGCCAACTCAGGATTCAGTATTGTGAAGTTATGTAATCCTAGAATTACACAAGGAGACACATTGCACATTATATAATCTTTTTACAGAACGGATTGCATGATTTTACAAGGAGTTTAAAAAGGGCTTATTTTCGGGGTAGGGCTTAACTTGCAGCCATCCCAGAAACTCATGCTAGGTCTTATTTTTGGGTGGGGCTTATTTTTGGAGAAACAGGGTAGACAGATAGATACAATAGTACTTCTGCGCTAAGGTATACCACCAATCCTCTTGGTAAAATTCCCCCTAGGCTCCAGCACACAATCATGGTCTTCTAGGAACCACTTAGCCTTGCCAAGGAAGAGGGGACCCCTCAAAATGCGTTAGCATCTGCAGAATTCTGGGACACCTGCTTGGCCTTTCAGGAGAAGTGGTATCAATTCTGGTCACTCTGTTGGTACACCCATCTACTGTCTGTAAAAGTCTGGCCAGAAGTGGTCTTCATGGAAGAATTGCGGGCAAAAAGCCATACTTTTGACACAGAAACAAGCCTAGTGAATCCTAGTGACCCCAGTACCCAAAGTACTGGGATGCAGCAGGTGCTCTGGACCGATGAGCCAAAATTGTATTCCCCTTAAGTGGATGGACCAGTAGAGAAATACCCCCAAATATTGTTGTACATATAGGAATCAAGCAGTTAAGGTGACCAAGTGGAAACAGACCAGAGGCATCCTGAGGAGGTGGATTAGACCCTCTAAAGCAGGGGTGGCAAACTCAAATTCATCGGGGGCCGCATCAGCAGTATGGTTACCCTCAAAGGGCCGGAGCGGCACAGAGTAAGGGGAATATGTGCCGCGTCGCTCACCAAAATCCTGGCAAAATGAGGTGGTTGCTGTGCAGGCCAGGGATGGACTGGGACAATAAAGTGGCACAGGACTTCAGCCAGACCGGCCCACTTTATTTTTCCAAACACACTTTGTGCTGCTGCCAAGACTGCCAGTACTGCCACTGGTCACTGATGAATGAATGTACTGCCACTGATGCATTAATGGCTGACCAGTGGCAGTACATTCATTCATCATCAGTGACCATGACCAGCAGTGGCAGTACATTTATTCGTCTGTGACCATGGCCAGTGAATTATTTGTCTGTGACCATGGCAAGTAAATTTATTCATCAGTAACCATCACCAGTGCAGGACATGTCACTGACAGTTACTGACAGTTACTATGACCAGTGGCAGACAGTACACCCCCCTCCTCACCATGCTGCATATTCAAAAAATCATAATGGCAGTCACTATTTATAATCTTTATACACAGTACATCCCCCCCTCACAGACTTCCATTCTGATTTTTTTAATATGCAGCATGGCGACGGGTGGGGGGGAGGGTGGTGGAATGTACTGTCTGCCATCACTGGTCATAGTAACTGATGTGATATGTGTATGAAGATTATGAACAGTTCATAATCTTCATACACATATCACATCAGTTACTATGACCAGTGGTGGCAGACAGTACATTCCCCCCCGCCATGCTGCATATTAAAAAAATCAGAATGGCAGTCGCAGTTAATAATCTGAATACATCAAAATGCAGATGTCTGAGTAGTGTTTGTGTTAACCTACTTTTTAAACTTGCTGGCACTGACTGTATCGTTCCTCCTCGGCAGCGCTGGTTTCCGCCTCCTCTTGTAAATTTAACAGCCTCTCTCTCCTCGGGCTCAGCTCCTCCTCCCATGCCCTCCTGCATACGGCCGTGACCCCCTGAGATACGTCACGCCGCTGGGAGGGGAGCAGGGCCACTCTAAACATAGGAGGAGCCGGAGGGAAGTATTGATGGCATTGGCAGCCGCAGCGTGATGGATGGCTATTGGCTGGCGGCGCAGCCGGGTACGCGCAGCCAGGTAAATACAGAATCAGAATCACCAGAGACACATTCCGATCAGCTGGTGCGGGCCACATTACAAGGTCCCGCGGGCCGGATTTGGCCCGCGGGCCTTGTGTTTGCCACCCCTGCTCTAAAGGGAAAGGTGCATGGTGACCTTGAGACGATTTAGTTCGCATTTGCAGCGCTATACAAGTTCTCACTAACCTATTTTTACACAATAGGTATACGTATTGAGGTGAGGTGTTGGTGGTGGTACTCACTGGACATTTTACACATTAAAGAGTGGAAAAATAAATTTTGCACTGAACTATATGTTTTAAAAAAAGAAATAATATATTTTGTGCAGAGAGAAGTGCAGTGTATTAATGGTGGTGGAAGTCACTTCATACTTTTATATAAGAAGGAATATAAGAAAACACAGCACATAATATACCTGTACTTACTGAGGACTTGGTTCATTGAACTGTTATGTAGCTTAATATTTAGTTGCTGTTGCTGGCCGTAAATTCATTTAGAGTATAAATAGGAACTGTAATTATTAGCACTATACTTCATTGTTGCTCGGCACTATTTTTGTTATATTGCATATCAGTGGCTGTGTGAGAGTACATTACAGTGTGATTTTGTATAATCACAAAAGGTTTTGTATATATTTTTTTCTTTTATTTAGTGTATTTAGGGTTGCAGAGAACTTAAATGCACAGGAGAGTATCTTAAAGAGCTGGTATTAATTAAAACGTAAGACCTCTGCCGATAATTTAGCCATTGAGTTTTAGCAGTTTTGCTGCCAATTGAAAACAAAATGGTTATAATATAATGCCAGGCTAGGATGCTTTGGTAGTTTGATATATTGCCTGATCATTAACCACTTAAGGACCGGACCAATACGCTGGTAAATGACCCAAGGGGTTTTTACAATTCTGCACTGCGTCGCTTTAACAGACAATTGCGCGGTCATGCGACGTGGCTCCCAAACAAAATTTGCGTCCTTTTCTTCCCACAAATAGAGCTTTCTTTTGGTGGTATTTGATCGCCTCTGCGATTTTTATTTTTTGCGCTATATACAAAAATAGAGCGACATTTTTTAAAAAAAATCAATATTTTTTACTTTTCGTTATAAGAAAAATCAAATAAACAAAATTTTAGTCAAACATTTAGGCCAAAAATTATTCAGCCACATGTCTTTAGTAAAAAAAAAATCACAATAAAAAAAATAGCTACCTAGCGGGAACAGCGACACTAATACAGCGATCAGAAAAATGATCGCTTAGTGACACTGGCAATAGGGAGTGAAAGGGTTAACTAGGGCGGTGATCAAGGGGTTAAAACTTTATTAGGGGGGGTACGGGGGCTACCCTGAACCTAACACTAACTGCCTGTCACACTGCCTGTCACACTGACACTAAATGCAGTGATCATACATATATGATCATTGCATTCAGTGACACTGTGACAGGGGGAGGGGGGTGATCGCAAGGGGTTAAGTGTGCCTGCGTGCAGTGCCGATCCTGACCTCCCTGGGGCCCTAAGCAAAATGACATGGCACATTAAAAATGAGAAGCGGGGGGCGCTGACGACAGTGACATGTCACATTAAAGAAAGTTGCGAAGTGGGGGGAGGGGGTGTTCTGCTGTCAGAAATGACTCAGCGAGTTTAGAAGAGGGGTGAGGGGGGCCTCTAGTAATTTGGGGGGCCCTTCGCAGCTTTGCGGGGCCCTAAGCAGCTTGCATAGTGAGCCTATAGGGAGGATCGGCCCTGCCTGCGTGTCCTGGTGTCAGTGTAGTGTTGTGCAGACTTACTATGTGATGTGATCTCTCCTCAGCAGCGGTTGAAAAAAACGCAGAGAGCAGAGATCACATCACTTCCCTCTTCCTGTGTTTACACAGGAGGAGGAAGTGACACTGCAGGGGAGCGCGCGCATTGGCTGGGAGCGATCCGGAGGGGGCGGACAAGAACGAACCGCCACCCCCTCAGCACGGATCGCTCCTACAGCCACGGGGAACCGTCGCTTGTACTGGGGGGGTCCCGATCAGACCCCCGACCCACATCAAGGCAGCCACGTACAGGTACGTTGATGTGCCTGTCCGTGCCATTCTGCCGACGTAAATGTACATGCGGCGGTCCTTAAGTGGTTAAAGTACTTCTGGAAAGCTGGGTAAATATCTTAATTAGGATGTTAAGAGAAACTTAACAGCATTTTATTAGTCATGCACATGAAATGTAAAAAATGTGTATTTCAAAGTCAAGGGGCACTACTGGCAGTCATGCTCACAGGCATTTGGGAAGTACACATGCCTGGTCAGCACTAACACATAGCCATAGGCGTGCCCACGGGGTGTGCCGGGTGTGCCCAGGCACACCCTAATCATCCCTGCTGTGCTCTTGTCCTGCATGGACTTCCTACACTCTGCAACATGTACATAATGTCCCTGTGTATAAATCAGTCACCCAACACTGCCTGGGGTAATGTCTGCCAGAAAATACAGCTGTGGGAGGAATGAGCAGGGAGGGAACTAGCCGCGGAGTAACCCAGCCTGAAGCCGCATAAGCCGATGCAGCTTCTATAGTTCCGGCTGCGGAGTGATCTACATCTGCACTCCGCCTCCCCCCTCCGTCCTCTCTCGCTTTGAAGAAGCAGACTAGGAGCCTGGATCGTGGCTGCAGCCTGCTGGAATCAAGGTGAGCACTAAAGTGAGAGCTGGTGCCAAGGGACTCTGTCTGACTCGAGCCATCTCACTCGGGAGTGGGGTGCAAGTGCTCAGTGTCTGGTCCTGTTCGTTCTCCCAGCCACTCCCTCACTCCACTAACCGTCCAATGCCACACTTCGCCTCCCATTTGTGTCTGCCCAACCCCGCCCACAGTCCAACCCCCTGCTTGCAATGAGCTGTGATTGGGGTTTTTGTGAGAAGCTGGGAGGGAGATCTGAAACAATGTCTGCTATAGCCACCTAAAAGGGAACCAGCCTGAGAGACGGGAGGCATAATTGGTAAGTGAAACTTTTGCACACAGAACAAAACCCCTCCCTCCCCCCCACCACCTTTTGCACTGCCCCCCCTCCTGTCTCCATCTCTGCATTCTCTCTCCCCACCTCTCTCTCTTCCCATCTCTCTCTCCCCCGCCTCTCTCCCCATCTTTCTCTCCACCTCTCTCTCTCCCCCCACCTCTCTCTCTCTCCCCACCTCGCTCTCTCTCCCACCTCTCTCTCTCTCTCCCCCTGCCTCTCTCCCCATCTCGCGCTCTCTCCCACCTCTCTCTCTCTCCCCCTGCCTCTCTCCCCATCTCGCTCTCTCCCACCTTTCTCTCCCCCCGCCTCTCTCTCTCCCCCCACCTCTCTCTCTCTCTCTCCCCACCTCTCTCTCCCCACCTCTCTCTCCCCACCTCTCTCTCTCTTCCCATCTCGCGCTCTCTCCCACCTCTCTCTCTCTCTCTCCCCCCGCCTCCCTCCCCATCTCGCTCTCTCTCTCCCCCCACCTCTCTCTCTCTCTCCCCACCTCTCTCTCCCCACCTCTCTCTCCCCACCTCTCTCTCCCCACCTCTCTCTCTCTTCCCATCTCGCGCTCTCTCCCACCTCTCTCTCTCTCTCCCCCCGCCTCCCTCCCCATCTCGCTCTCTCTCCCCCCACCTCTCTCTCTCTCCCCCCACCTCTCTCTCTCCCCCCACCTCTCTCTCTCTCCCCCTACCTCTCTCTCTCCCCCCACCTCTCTCTCTCTCCCCCACCTCTCTCTCTCCCCACCTCTCTCTCTCTCCCCCCACCTCTCTCTCTCCCCACCTCTCTCTCTCCCCACCTCTCTCTCTTCCCATCTCTCTCTCCCCCGCCTCTCTCCCCATCTTTCTCTCCACCTCTCTCTCTCTCTCCCCACCTCTCTCTCCCCCCCTCTCTCTCTCTCCCCCCACCTCTCTCTCCCCCCTCTTTCTCTCTCTCCCCCCCACCTCTCTCCCCCCCACCTCTCTCTCTCCCCACCTCTCTCTCTCCCCACCTCGCTCTCTCTCCCACCTCTCTCTCTTACCATCTCGCGCTCTCTCCCACCTCTCTCTCTCCCCCTGCCTCTCTCCCCATCTCGCTCTCTCTCCCGCCTCTCTCTCTCTCCCCCGCCTCTCTCTCTCTCTCCCCCCACCTCTCTCTCTCTCTCTCTCTCTCCCCAACTCTCTCTCCCCACCTCTCTCTCTTCCCATCTTTCTCTCTCTCCCCACCTCTCTCTCTCTCCCCACCTCTCTCTCCCCACCTCTCTCTCTCTTCCACCTCTCTCTCTCTCTTCCCATCTCGCGCTCTCTCCCCACCTCTCTCTCTCTCCCCCACCTCTCTCTCTCACCACCTCTCTCTCTCTCACCACCTCTCTCTCTCACCACCTCTCTCTCTCACCACCTCTCTCTCTCTCACCACCTCTCTCTCTCTCTCACCACCTCTCTCTCCCCCCACCTCTCTCTCTCTCTCTCTTTCTCTCTCTCTCTCCTACTCCCCCACCTCTCTCTTTCTCCCCACCTCTCTCTCCCTCTCTCTCTCCCCCACCTCTCTCTCCCCCACCTCTCTCTCTCCCCCACCTCTCTCTCTCCCCACCTCTCTCTCTCTCACCACCTCTCTCTCTCTCACCACCTCTCTCTCTCCCCCCCACCTCTCTCTCTCTCTCCCCCACCTCTCTCTCTCTCTCTCCCCCACCTCTCTCTCTCTCCCCTACCTCTCTCTCTCTCTCACCACCTCTCTCTCTCTCTCACCACCTCTCTCTCTCCACCCACCTCTCTCTCTCTCTCTCACCACCTCTCTCTCTCTCACCACCTCTCTCTCTCCCCCCACCTCTCTCTCTCTCACCACCTCTCTCTCTCCCCCCACCTCTCTCTTTCTCTCTCTCTCTCCTACTCCCCCACCTCTCTCTCTCTCTCCTACTCCCCCACCTCTCTCTCCCTCTCCTACTCCCCCACCTCTCTCTCCCCCTCTCTCTCTCCCCACCTCTTCTCTTCCCCCCTCTCTCTCTCTCTTTCCCCACCTTTCTCTCTTTCCCCACCTTTCTCTATCTCTACCTCTACCTCTCTCCACCTCTCTCTAACCCCACTTTCTCTCTCTCTCTCTCTCTCTCTACCTCTACCTTTCTCCACCTCTCTCTAACCCCACTTTCTCTATCTTTGCCTCCCTCCACCAACTCTTTTCCCCCTTTCTCTCTTTCTACTGTTTCTCTCTTCTTGTTATATACAGACCAGTGTATATAATGTACCGTATGGTGTACATATAATGTACAGACTATACCCTGGCAACATACGGTACATTATATACAGACCAGTGTGTATATATATATATATATATATAACATACAGCGTGGTGTCGAGGGGGTGACACTGTGTTTTGCCTCTTTGGGTGACACCAACCCTAGTGACACCACTGAGTGAGACAGCACTGAGCAGGGCAAGCACTGGGCAAATGATGGACCAAAAAAAGGCAACCAATTGATATGATATGCACCCTACTCTGGCTTGTCACTGTCAGCAAAAAAGTGTGTGTGTGTGTGTGTATATGTATAAGTATATATATATATATAATTTAAAAATCTGCACTTTTATGCTGACAAGCCAGGGTTCATATAGTTTGGAATTGTATATGTAATACATATATATTTTTACACTATATATATATATATATATATACATGCACGCGTGTTTGAGCTTTGGTTTGAGGTGCACACCCTAATGCAATAGGCTGCGCACGCCTATGCACATAGCACTTAAATACACGGCAGGTCTGACCCTCATAACCAGCTGCCCATATAAACCCAAAAATCAGTGCATCGGTGGCTGACTTGAACAGCTAAATTCATTATCCTGCATTGCATTTAATGTGCACTAAAGTACATTTTTTAACATGTTGCATTGATGTGCATTTTGCTTTTTTTCACTGTGGGAGCTAAAATACTATCCTTTCCGTGTATTTTAGCATGCTGCAATGCATTGTAGAGCATTGCACTGCGCTTAAGACAACATGGCCCATTTTTCACCCTGCACACTTCAATATGCTCCTCACTGTGTTGAGCCATCTAACCCAGCACACGTGGTGTCTCTGAATGGGCCCTAGATGCCAGATGCACACGTACTCATAATCAGCCACAACATAAGTTATTTTATTAGAAATATACACATTTTAATTGTGTACTATTTATTTCAGATGACCTGCTATTTAATACTTAAAATAAATTTACTGTCAGTTCTAAAGACATTTATAAGTAATTTTTTAATAAACATGTATCATCATTCAAATTAGATGATTTTATGTGTAACAAAATTCCAAGCATTTGAAACTTTGTGAAACAAAATAGGAGAGAGAAAGAGGTCACAAGCAAATGTTTTTTTGGCACAAACATGTATAGATTTCTCAGTTCTTGTTAATGACATTGTAAAGGTTGTGTGCCCTATCTAAGAGTCTTGCAGTTATTTACAATAAATATGAGGGAGCTGCATTTTTTGCATATTTCCCAATTTTGCTGCAAATTACATTTTCTTGATATAAACTTCTAACTGTTTCAAATGATAAAATATGAAACACTCAGCAACTCAATGAACTATTACTTTGCTGCTTTCTTATCACGGGAAACCAAGCCACGGGAATTAGGAAGTCATAAATCCACAGAAAGATGTTTTATTTAGACTAATGTTCCATTGCTAAACATTAATATTGTCTATATTATAGTATTACAATGTTTCTAGCATGCAAATAAATTGATTTAACAAAGTAATCAAAAGCTTAATATTTTGTATAACAGTCTTATTACATGTAGCCTAACCAGTAAATGAGCAAGTCATGGCTCGTCCATTAGGGGCACCCAGGCACCGCCCCCTCTATCCCACCACATCCTAATTAATGCCATATGATCCACATTTCTTTTAGGACACTGGGCGCATGAATTACAGCGGTGGGGGTGTTTTTTGAAGCACCTGATTAGAGGCTTCAAAATAGGGTGGGCTCGTGGGGCAGAGAATTGCACTACGAGCCCACCCAGGTGAAACAACAGGGAATTAATATTCGATGTTGCAACACTGATCCTCCCGGTCAATCGGGAAGCAGGTCTGATACCCGTCACCAGATTGACTGAAAGGAAAGAGAAGTCTGTGGTCCCCGTCGCTGCCCGATGTACCCACAATGCCCCGATCCCTGCTGCTGCCCGATGTGCCCACTGATGTCCGATGTGTTGCTGCCCGATGTGCCTGCCGATGCCCGTTCCTTGTCGATGCCTGATGTACCCGCCACCTACATGGGGTAAGTGCTGGTGGACTGGCAGACAGTGGGGGGGGGGGGATTTGTAGAGAAAAACTAGGATGGTCGCACTCCAAAAACAATTATGTTCCTTTTTAATAAAACTGGTCACAAAACAATAATGTCACAGCAAAAATTCAGATGAAAAACTGACGCGTTTCACACTATTATACAGTGCTTAATATGAATAAGCACTGTATGATAGTGTGAAACGCTTCAGCTTTTTCATCAGATTTTTTGCTGTGACATGTTTGTTTTGTGACCAGTTTTATTAAAAAGGAACAACATTGTTTTTGGAGTGCGGCCATCCTAGTTTTTCTCTACAAATCTTGCATATCATTGCAGCAGTGGCGGCCCGTCCAAACGGGTTCTTTAAGACATTTTATTTTGCTAAAATGTCATTTTTAGTATTACCTGCAGTTCTGGCGGCCGTCAATAGAGGGCGCTGCAGCGCCACCCCTATCGCAAATAACACACATTCAATGCAATGCATTGAATGGTGTTATCATTGTTGCCAGCTGCCGCTTGTCTATTCATATAACCGGACGTTTGGGCGCCGGTTACCTGAATAGCGGCAGCTGATTGGCTGAAGGGAACTGTCTATCAGAGCTGCTGGCTCTAATAGGCTTTCCAAGTACAGCCCTCCGGCTCTCAGATGTCTATACTCGGAGCGCAGGCAACCTGCGTTCCTTGCATAAGACTGACAGCCGTTTCAGCCAATCAGGTTCCCGGATTCTGGTTATCAGGAACCTGATTGGCTGAAGCTTCACCACGGCGGCAGAAGACATCGAGGGAGGACATGGAAGCTTCAGGTAAGTGCTTTTTACAGGGAAAGGGGCATCATGGGGCACAGTGGCATCATGGGGCACAGTGGTGACAAAGGGCACAGAGGCGACAATGAGCACAGTGGCGTGGGGCACAGTGGTGACAATGGGCACAGTGGCATCATAGGGCACAGTGATGACAATGGGAACAGTGGCACCATGGGGCACAGTAGTGACAATGGGCACAGTGGCATCATGGGGTACAGTATTGACAATGGGCACCGTGGCATCATGGGGCAGAGTGGTGACAATTAAAGCACAGTGACTGCATTTGATGGCATGGCACAGTGGTGAAAATTGATGGCACAGTTGCTGTGTTTAATGGCATGTCACAGTGGTGACAATTGATGGCACAGTTGCTGCACTTGATGGCATGGCGCAGTGGTGACAATTGATGGGCACAGTGGCTGCATTTGATGGGCACAGTGGCTGCATTTGATGGCACAGTGGCTGCATGTGATGGGCACAGTAAGGCTGCAATTATTTATTTTTTTCCGTTTGCGCCCCCCCAAAAAATTTGAGCACCAGCCACCACTGCACCCAAGTGTTTGGATTCAGCCATCTAGTTCTCTGGGACTTTGGAGCGGTTAAACTCTTTTTATCACCAGCGGGGGGAGGGGGGGTTAAGGTGATGCCGCCACTGAAATGAGAAAAGACAATCTTATGCAGTTTGTTGCATTTTTCTTTTAAACAAAAATTGGAACAATTGAAAGTAGAAGAACTTCTGTTTGTTTTTTGTTTTTATTAATAATAATATTCATAAAGTCTTGCACTTTTCCAAAATAAAAATATGCTCACTTTAGCCTAGGTCTACACAACTGCGGCTGCAAAATCATGCAATTTAATGCACATTCATGCTTTATTCGTTTTTTTTTTTTGTAATAGGAGGAGAAACAAATCACCAAAAGACATTCAATGCACTTTTCATCACGTCTATAGGACCATTAATGTACTATGATGCACCTGCAGCTTTTCAAAGATTGAACTGCATCATGTTCCATTGATGTGGACAGGCACCTTAGAGAATGATGTGATGTCCACTGTCATGCATTGTGAAGGCAGATGTAGCAAAAATTGCGCAAGTGTAATCAGGGACTTATCCTTGTTATTGCCTCCTTGTCATTGCCGCAATAGATTTTTCGCTTCAAAATCCAACATCCAACTTTTGACTTAAATGATCCAACTCCCTTGCTTTAAGCACAGGCATTTGGCTAGGGTTGCATCATCACATAGCCTGGGCTCACAGTACTACTGAACTGAGTGGCACTTAGCCTAGGTGAAGGGCCATCCACCACTGTCCACCACTGTCAACAAGGATAAATATAGAGAAGTGATAATATCATAGAACCAGCCCAAAGACTGCAGGAAAATATATGTATTGGGTGCAATTTAGAAAATTGATCCAAGAGGGTCTTTAGGATGAAGGGGCATGTAGGTGGTAGGGGAACTGTAATTTTTCTTTAAAACTTCACAAAAACATCACAGATTGCTTAGGTAACTATATTGTAGGATATCATGGAGAACTGTTATTGAAATGGTGATTTATATGTATAGATGTATATGTATTATTCCCTAAATGTAATGAAAATCTTATAACTGCCTAAATGGTTTATATCTGTTATATTAAATAGTCATATTTTACAAAACCTGTGTAGCTGGCGGAGAAGCTGGGATGTGAACTGGGAAATGTTGATAATGATAGCATTTCAGCTTAGACTCCAGAGATGATGTAATAAGCAATGATCCTTGGTGCACGGGTCATGATGCATGTATAAATGTACAGTAAATGTTTTTAAACTTTTTGGATTGTTATGAACTGTAGGATTGTCATATATTTTCTCTTGAGCATAATATCTGGGAAACCAGGAGACCTACATCAAAAAGTAGGTCAGAGTGTGTATTTAACCACTAAAGGAGAAAAAGCATGAACAGATCTTTTGGACATAAGAGGTCCCATGAAGAAGGTAATAGCACATTTTGGGTGCACTAAGAGATAAATGACCGACCATCTATTTTTGGAGTGGAAATAGAAGATGAAATAAAAAACACAAGATATTTGGTATTGATGAACTGTATATACTGAGAATGCAATCGTTGGGGATCTATGTTTTTACACAGGCTGTCACTATTTGCACTTTGTGAAGTGAAGGGATCCCAGGATTTACCTTTCTATATGTTATATATGTATAGGTGGAATGATGCATACAAAGTGTGAAAATTTGATGTAGATTATAGTATTTAAAGTGATTCAGGGGTTTTTAGCATCACATTAGTTTTTTTGGGGTAAGTTGGTATTAGTGCTGCTTCTGTACTAGTAGTTAATTTATATGTAAGCATATAAATATATACATTCTTTTTAAAAGCACTGTCTGCATCCATGTAAACAAATGTATATAAAATCCTAAAGTGCAGAAACAACAAGCAGAACAAAATCCTTATTGAATTTACTTTCATGTTCTATTTTGCTATTGCAAAGTGCAGTATTCTCTGATACTGATTGCCACTTTATATTAAGGTATACAACATCTACACATCAGGGCTGTCACTCACAAAGTCCATCTCCTTTCTAGCAGCAAGAAATTCATTGTTACATATTCTTTAAGCATTTTTTTGTCATTATTTATTTAATCAGTCTTTATTGTTTATTAACAGTATATCTTCCCAGCCTATATGATGTTTAGGAGTTATTTACATTAAGTTCGAAGTTTTCCATACCTTTAATAAACTGATGTCCATATAAGTTGATAAAAATCAATATTAAATATCAGAAACACTTATCTAACTGATGCCTGGATAGTTGAAGTCACCCATAGTAAGAACTATATTTCAGCTTTCTGCCTTATTAATTTGTGTATTTTAATCTAGCATGGTCATTTATGTAAGGTTGCTTATAGAAAAAACTCAATGGGGTTGATTTACTAAAACTGAAAAGTGCAAAATTTGGTGCAGCTGTGTGATTGGTAGCCAATCAGCTTCCACTGTACCTTCACCTTGTTCAATTAAGCTTTGACAAAAAATATCTGAAAGAAAGAAAATTGATATGCATAGTCCTTTTATGTATGATGATGTATGCCTTTGTGCTAGTGCACTCACCGGAATTATTGACCCCTCAAGGGGTATTTCGCATTCACAGTGTGTGCCACTGTGCAGCAGTTTGCAGGTCCATGTGTTTAGAGACCTCTCCTTGCCTTGCTCTTTTAAATAATACGTTTCATCCACATGCAGAGCAAAAATTTCCCCATAGCATAATATAATTTGCCAAAACTTTTATCGAGTGTATAGAGTTGAAAACGTACTTATATCATCTCTGTATGTTTAAAACATTTAAAAACCAGGAAGCCGGGACGATTTGCGTTCTACGGCTTAAAACCAGAAGTGACGCAAAGACACTAGAAGCTCATTCCTACACGTTTCATCATCAAAACAGATGACATCTTGATGACGAAACGAGTAAGGCTGAGCTTCTAGCGTCTTTGCGTCACTTCCGGTTTTAAGCCATGGAATGGGAGTCATCCCGGCTTCCTGGTTTTTAACCTCCCTGGCGGTATGATTCTTTCAGATTTTAGGTGCTAAAAGCGGTACCATTATTTGCAAGGAAATTTGGCGTGTTATACTGTAGGCTTGTAATTCTTAGGAATTACTCACTTAAATCTATCCAAACAAGAGTCTAATAGGCATCCCGGGTATGATTTTTTATTTTTTTTTATTAAAAATTATAATATAATAAATAATTATAAAAAATTATAACAAATAATAATATAATTATAGTAAAAATTATTCAATAATGTAATCAAATCAAAATCACTGAAATTTGCTCAGTTGCAGAATTTTTGCTGTCATTATTTTTTTTTTTTTTATGACGAATTTCCCCACAAATCGCTATCGCTAAATTCTGCAAGTGATTCTGATTTATTATTGCTGTTTTTTATCTGCTCTAAAACAATTTTTGCCATAAAAGGACACTTTTGGTTGCTATGGGCAATCTACAGTTTGCAGGGAGAAAGAACACTTTTTATTATATAAAAGGACATGTAGTGCACAGGGCAGACCACTAGGGACATGGGGGGGTGTGTATTTTTTACATTCAGTACTGTAATCTATAAGATTACAGTGTACTGTATGTATAGTGTTTGTTTACATTTTTGAATTTGGCGCCGTTCTCCGTCCCCGTGCGTCCTAACGTCGCAGGGAACGGAGATCGGCGGCGTGCGGGGACGCTGTGTGAATCGAGCGAGCACCCGCTCGCTCAAACAGCGCGGATGCATCGCTGGATCCACGGAGAAGGTAAGTAAACAGTCTCTGTGGATGCTGCGAGGCGAGCCCGAGTCTGACTCGGGGTTACCGATCGTAGCACAGAAATCTAACCCCGAGTCAGACTCGGGAACACCGCCAGGGAGGTTAAAAGTTTTAAACATACAGAGATGATGTGAATATGTTTTCAACTGTATACACTCAATGCTTCAATCTATCACAAACTGTACCTGTAAACAGGCATGTTACAAACCGACAAGCACCGCCAGCATGTGTGTTGTGCGGCCTCGAGAGCGTCGTCCCATATCTTGAGCAGTGCTGTTTCCGTCCCGTGTCCGGGCCGGAATCCCGATTGGAATGGATCAAGTAGGTTGTGGGTATCTAGATGCTGTTGCAGCTGTTGTACCACTACTTTTTCCATTACTTTTGAGAGTACATTTAGGCCTGTTATGGGACGGCGGTGGAGAGGGTCCTTGGGGTCCAGGGTGGGTTTCTTCAGAATGGGTCGAATTATGCCCTCCTTCAACCGGGAGGGCACTGTGCCCTCCCTGAAAGATTGGTTGATAAGCTGCGTGATAGGAGGCGCCAGGATGCCGGCGCATTCCTTCAGCAGTTTAGTGGGGATGATATCATTCGCAGCAGTGCTGTTACGCAGAACCCCGATGATATTTCCAATGGCATCGGTAGAGATAAATTCCAGCGTGAATTCACCAGGTTGTGGTGAGTTGCTGCAGGTGTTGTGTAAATAATTACGGGGGGGGCTACGGGGGGGATTGTCTTGCTGAATGCTTTGCCGGATTTCTTCTATATTATTAATGAAGTGATCCGATAATTCATTGCAAAATTCTTGTGTGTCCGAATTGGGGGCTTCAAGACAGGCTGGGTTCATGGTCTGAGTGACCAGCTTGAAGAGTTCGCGGGGACGGTTTAGGGCCCTGTTGATAGCCTCAGAAAAATAGTTTTTCTTGGCTTTGAAGATTTCCTTGTAATATTTTCTAGTTATTGCTTTATAGATGAGGAGGTTCTCATCTGAAGAGCTTCTTTTCCAAGAACAAGAGCTTCTACGCTCTTGCTTCAGTAACGCCAGTTGGTTGTTGAACCAGCTGGAGTTATTTTTCCGGATGTGAGTTTTTCGTTTCGGCGCTATTAAGTCAGCTGACTGTAATAGGGCTGTGTTTATGGCCTCCAGTGTTTCTTCAGCCGTTTGATTCGGCTGAATAGTTTTTATTTTTTCACTTAACATGGCTTTGAAGAGTACCGAGTGGAGCTTCTTCTGACATCTAGTCCAGTGTGTTGTCACTGGATTTGATGTTTTTGATAAGGGGGGGAGTTCGGAAATAATGAATTTAATTGCATGGTGATCTGTCCATGGCAACGGTTCATTATCCAAGATTTTAATTTCCAGATTTTGTCTGAAAATGAGATCGAGTGTGTGACCTGAAGCATGTTTGGCCCACATACTAGTTGTTGTAGCCCTAATCCTTCAAGGTGATCGATGCAGGCGTCGGCAACGGGATCTTGCGGGGAGTTGGCCCAGAGGTTGAAGTCCCCGAGCAGCAAAAGGTGTTTGCTGTTCAGGGTATAGGTGGAGATAAAGTCTGTCAATTCTGGGAGAAGCTGCGATTTTGGGCCAGGTGGCCTATAGCAGAGTAGAATCCGGACGGTCTCCTGGGAGTTTACTTGGAGTTGCAGAGTAAGGGTTTCCATGAATGGAAGAGGGTTTTGAAGGACTGGTTTGGTGATTGCAAGATGAGTCTTGCAAATCACTGCCAGGCCTCCTCCTCTTTGTCCTATTCTGTTTTCCGTTATAATACGGTAGTTTTCTGGCACCAATTCTCCTAGAATGGTGTTACAGTCGGCTGTGAGCCAGCTCTCTGTAATGAAGAGGCAATGTAGATCGTGTTGTAGAATGAAATCACAGATTTCAAGTCTGTATTTTACTGCCGATCTCGTGTTGATCAAAGCACATAAAATGTGCTTAGGCTGGGGAGAACGGCTGAAATTTTTGAGTTGATCGCCTCTCAATAGTCGCTCAGTTCTTTTTTTTTTTTGGTGCTGGCTGGTAGTATAGCCGCAAATCGCCTCAGACCCCAAATGGTTTCTGTAGAATATTGCCGATTCGCCATGGTCGCCAATCACCGGGGGGGGGGGATTCCTGGGCAATGGAGAGAGGAGTTTAGCTTAATCCTCTCTCCTGGCTTGGTCCAGAGGAAGGCAAAAAAAAACCCTGGCAATGCTGTGCCAATATGCTGCGACAGGGGCAAAAAAAATCCTTCCTGACCCCTTTGAGAGGCGATCGGGTGAATCCCGGATCAAGTTCTGTTATGTTGAGACGGTAGTTGAGTGGGGATGACCGTCAGGTGTAGCAAGATGGCTGCCGATCCGATCACAGGTTCCAGCCTAAGTGCTACTGATTGGATGGATCGGGGATGCCGAGGGGTGCTGGATCAATACCCAGGAGGAGAGAAGGTATCCACCTGGGGTAATGGGGGTTCCTTGACCTAGTAGGGGGTGTCAGAAAAAAAAGCCCCCGAGATAGCAGATTGTGGCGGGCCGGTTGTGGGGGTGATAATGGCGATGAGGGGGCAACCGAGGAGGGGGAAAAGGAGCAGGGGAGAGCCTTGGGGTGTAGATGTTTTCGGCGGCTTGTCCTAACAAGGACGGCCGCCAATGGTCCCAGTGAGGCTCTTACCTGAAAAGGAGCCAGGGGGAGCCTGGGTCAGCAGGCAGAGGTGATCAGAGGTGATCAGAGCTAGAGGATGGCGGCAGCAGATGAACAGGGAGGTGGAAGCCCTGCCTGTCTGTGAGGCCTGGAGTCGCACAGTGGGAGGATCCTGCCTAGCTGAGCTATCCCTGAGAGAGTGACTCGTTTGAGAGCATCCTGCTCTCTCAACCACTGACTAGCAACTGACTCTCAGTTAATTGAGGAGATAAACGTAACGAAACTAAATTTGCGTCCTTTTCATCCCACAAATAGAGCTTTCTTTTGATGGTATATGATTGTCTCTGCGATTTTTATTTTTTGCGATATAAACGGAAAAAGACTGAAAATTTGGAAAAAAAATGATATTTTCTACTTTTTGTTGTAAGAAAAATTGAATAAACTACATTTTAGTCAAACATTTAGGCCAAAATGTATTTTGCATAATGTATTTAGTAAAAAAAAAAAATCGCAATATAAAAAAAAAATAGCTACTTAGCGGCAACAGTGACACTAATACAGCAATCAGAAAACCGATAGCTTAGTGACACTGGCAATAGGGGGTGAAAGGGTTAACTAGGGAGGTAATCAAGGGGTTAAACCTTTATTAGGGGGGTAGGGGGCTACCCTGGACCTAACACCAACTGCCTGTCACACTAACTGTCACACTGACACTAAATGCAGTGATCTGAAGGGGTTAAGTGTGCCTATGTGTACTGGTGTCAGTGAAGTGTTGTGCAACTCACTTGTGATGTCTTCTCTCCTCTCGCCGCAACGAAAATACCTCTGAGAGGAGAGATGACATCACTTCCTCTGCCTGTGTTTACATTACACAAGCAGAGGGGTGGGAGCAAATTCTCTGTGAGCGATCGCGAGGGGGCGGACAGAAACGAACAGCCGTCCCCTCATCCCGGCTCACTCCCAGAGGCTTACCGACTGCCGCATGTAGCGGGGGGGTCCCGATCGGACCCCCGACCCGCGGGAAGGCAGGGACGTGCCGGCACGTCCATCTGCCTGTACGTGCCATTCTGTTGACGTATATACTGTATACATGCGGCAGTTGTTAAGCGGTTAAAGCAAAACTAAACTGAACAAAAATTGCTAGCAGGTAGACTTTGTAAGTCTGTGGCAAAAAAATACATGCTTTAACTGCTAGAAAACTTTCTGTTTGTGTATACTGCCTGTAGCTCATGTATTGAGTAGTGTATTCTCCCACTTCACAGAACAGGGCCAGAACAGGGCCAGTGGCCAGACAATGTAAAGCCCTATACACACGATTGGACTTCCAACAAACTTTTCGTGGATTTTTTTTTATGGGCATTGGCCGTGAACTTGGTATCAAATGGCCAAAGAGAGCAATCGCTAGAGATGATGGCTGCAAGGAGCACAGACCTGTCAGTGCTGAAGGAGGCCAAACTAATGGGTAAGTCTGACAATTATGTTTTAATCAATGCAATGCACTGCACACCCTAGTGCTCAACCTGAGGCTCTTTGACACTTATTGTGCTACTTCAGGGCCCTTGAAGACCTTTCTTATCTAGGTGCATACTCAGGAATGTGAAAGAAAAATATTATTTTTTAATGGCTTCTAGTAGGTAAATCATTTAGTTTTTTTTATTATTATTATTATTTCACCTGTTCTGTTCTATCCATTAATTTTTTCCTTTTTTTTTTTTGTTCTGATTGTTTATATCTCCAAAAGTCTTCAACAACTCCCATATCATGGTCGTATTATCTGACCATCCTCTGCAGCCTGCCATGACTCTCTATCTCTTGTGGCAGGCCTGTAGCCTTTAACATATGCTGTTACATTCCGGAAGAATTTATTACATTCATTGAATGTTATGTGCAGCCCTCTGGTAATATCAGGGACTGCACTCGAGGCCCCTCAATATCAAGAAAGTCTACCATCACCACTTCCGCTGTACCTAATTTTTCCGAATGTTTTGCTACAGGTTGCTTCAGTTTCTGTTAACACTGCAGAGATATATCTTGCACATGTGTATTGTGTCTTTTTCTGTGTTCTGTTTTTTTTTAAACATGTCCTTTTAGCTTTTTACTGCAAACGCTGTGCTAACCACTATCATGTTAATGTTCATTTAATTATTTTTTTATATGAAGAAAAGGGGTGAAGCAAAATAATTTGCCCCGCCCACCTATGGGGACAGGGCAGACTACAGTTTAAAAGACAGTTATGTTTGTAAAAAAAATTTAATAACTTTTTTTTAAATATTATTGTATTGGTTTATTATTGGATTATTATTGTAAATGTATTTGTTCTGCATATGGTCCCATATATAAATCGTTACTTTTTAAAGAAATTCTTAGTGGCTACATTTAACTCTCTTTTATGAAACTTCATTGTTGGTAGAGATATAGGGTACTTGGGTCTAAGGTCCCCGGACCAAAGAGCCAATTAGGACTATTTCGGTACTTGTATACAGATAAACAATAGAGAGAAAAATTAAAAGTGTTCAAAATTTTATTACAAAGTACAAACAAGACAAATTGACATATTAAAATTATGACAATCATCCAGTAACATCACGACAAGGTCCCCAGAGGGGGAAACAGGCACAATGGATTTGAAGACTGTCACAAGTTCTCATTGTTGGTAGAGTCAAAACACATTTATTTTTTTATTGCAATGCAGGCATCAACTCTCATGCATCCAGGCTCTGCTCCTTTATAAGAACACCATGTATGGCCACACTGTTGGCCCCAGAGTCACATGTGCTACAATAATATAATGCTCCGTGTTCAGCTTAATGTATGCTTATCAGATAAATAAAACATTTTACATTTATTATATCTGCAAAACAGAACGTCACTGCAGCAAAAAGATAACTCAATTATACATTGAGGACAATATAAATTTGAACCAGTAAAATTACCAATCAACTTGATCTTTTACTAGACTTAAACGGCAAGTACTTTGTATTGTGTAATATTTACAATTCCTACACAGCAAAGTAAGGCAGGGGAGTGTGTGGAGGCAGTGCAGAAAAGTGATGGATTTTTTGGCATCCTGTTATCTTTAACAGCAAATATTTGTTTGAAACATAAGCAAGTTAGTGAATCACAGCACTGTTATCTTGCTGATCAGCTCGACAAGTTGAGTACAAAGTCTAGATGAATTTAAAACTAAATGGAATTTTTCACTTTCCTAATCCACCTCCTTGACAAGAACTTCCCAGTTTACTGATTTATTCAAAAAGATAATAATGTATATGGGAAATACATTTAGCCAGAGTAATTTCAAATAAGTGTAAGCTTATGCCTCTATGATATTTATTGGATGGAATAAACAACAGTGGTCACCTATGTATAAATACTTTGACAGTGTGGTGTATTGAAATGTATTGAAAATTATAAATTCTTAAGATTATTTTGTACATTTCCCTAACTAGTGTCTAAAAGGAAAGGGAAAGCCCTACCTTTGAGCCTTCGTACACACGACCGAGGAACTCGTCGGAAATGACACATCGTTTTCCTCGACGAGTTCCTTGTTAGGCTTGTCGAAAGAAACTTGACAAGGTGTCTTTGCGTACACGCAGTCAAGACCAAATCTCTCCTCGTTCTCAAACGCGGTGACTTCAACACATACAACAGCAGGGGAAGTTCGATTCCACTGGCACAACCCTTGGGGCTGCTTTTGCTAATCTCATGTTACTGCGTGTTAAGTAAAAGTTTGGTAAGAGACATTTGCACTTTTCAGTCTGTTACAGCGTGACAAATGTGCTATCTCCATTACAAACGCTACTTTTACCGAAGGTGAGCGGGTTTCTAAGCATACAGACCAATGTGTTTCTCGTCGAAAACCAGTGCGATGAGGAACATGACGAGGAAATTGAGACTGCCGTTGAGGAAAAAGAGAACTTGCTCTCTTTTTTCCTCGTCGAGTTCCTCGACAGTTTTCTCGATGAAAAGCAAACACACAACCGTTTTCCTCTGCAAAAAAGCTTGATGGATTCTGTCGAGTTTCTCGGTCGTGTGTAGGAGGCCTGACATGTAACATCAAAACATATATCCCCATATGGAGATTTGCTCTTTATTCCTGTTCTGATAACTGTAGAATTTTAGACTCCACTTCTTACTTTCAGAATGGATTCTCCTCTCCTTTTCTGGGGGGGGGGTTCAGCAGCAGGTACTAAGTAAAAGTATTTTTATTAAAATGAATTACGCCAAAATTATAAAGAGTGGAAAAAGGAAAAACTATATGTGTTGCCCCTAGTAAGTAATCGCATCCTTTAAGTGGTTGTAAACCCACTTTGAAAAAAAAACACCTGCAAGACAAAGGCATAATGAGCTAGTATGCATAGCATACTCATTATGTAATACTCGCCTGAGATCGAAGCCCTTGCTGTGGTGCCCATACACAGCATTGGCCAGCGACATCACTCCAGGGGGTTACTTCTGGATATCGCGGCTCCGGCGCTGTGATTGGCCTGAGCCGCAATTAAGTCACTCCCGCGCATGCGCGTGGGAGCCGCAGGTGAGGGCACACTCATTCTGCTGCCATTACTTCAGTTTGCTTCAGTCCACATGTGCCGATGCACCACATCACACCAAAAAAGTGCAGGCAGCTTTTTTTTTTAAACCAACCATGTCATCTGGTTCAGACAAACTGTGTTTGTGACCATCTTTTGGGGAGTTGTTAACTTTGAATTGACAACTGCAGCATATCAAAACACAGTTTGATTGCAATGCAGTGTGGGAAACGCACAGGGATCACAGCGATTTCTGTACCACATATGTCGAGGGGTAAAACGGGGCCAAGGCATGCCACTGAGGGCAGTAGAAAGTCCAGCCTGGCTTTGGCATTGGCAGACATGTTGTGGTGTCAACTGCTGAATCAGTAAGCCGGTGGGCACCACAACAAGCTTGCCAGTGGCAAGCTGGACTGTCGGTAACACAAGTAATAGAAAACTCAGCTTAGCCTGAGTCAACTGTCAGTAAAACAGGCAATGCAAAATTTTGCCCTGCCAGCATCAATCACATACTTTGCCAGTTGACACACAGAATCACAGGCAGTCTCTCACTGACTTACGATTACCTAGTATGAACATCAGAATGCCAGCAGCAGCACAGCAGTCTGAGCAGTGGTAAGTATGAGGACACTCTCTGAGACTAGGTCAGAAGAGAAAGAGGGATATGACTGGACAGGACAGCAGGAATTTCATGCATGTGCGGGGCCGGCAGCTACACAGCACTTTACAAGCACTTTGCACCATAGCCGTCTTTACCGCAGGGCAAAACGGGCCAGCTGCCCAGGACCCTGTCACTGTTAGGGGCCCAAAGCAGAGCCGCCAGTTAAGCCCGCAAATCGGCGCTGAAATTCTCCAAACAGACAGACAGTGTATGTCACTGTGATCAGCGGTGCGCCGTGCGCAGCCAGTGTCAGTGCTGCATTTTTTTTAGATCGAGGAGCCGGAGCGGGCCAGGCCTCGGGTGGGCGGGGCCTTGAGTTGCACTGACGCTTTGGCCATGCCCCTTGCTATGCATGCAGCGTGCGCAGTGTTCAGTGACCAGTGAACCTGATCGTAGGAGCGGGGGAGGAGGAGTGAGAGATCAGAGTGAGACCGTGGAGTGGAGTGCAGCCATACCTTCCAACATTTTAAAAATCTACTGCGGGATAGCAGTTGTTGAGCGGGGGGGGGGATTTAAGTTGTTGAGCGGGGGGGAATTGAAGTTGTTGAGTGGGGGGGGAAATTTAAGTTGTTGAGCGGGGGGGGGGAAATTGAATGCTATGCGGTTCCTCCTTTTGCCACGCTGCCCATTCAGCTGGCTTGTTGTGAAGGGGGGCAGCCGCATTTTTGCTGCTGTTCGGGGGGACTTCTACAGTTGTTGGGGGGGAGTGCCTCTCATTGGTGCCAACAGCCAGCCACAGACTGTCATTAGCTAGGCTGTCGGCTCTCCACAGTCCTCCATGCACCGCTCGGGTTCCTCCTGCCTCCTCTTGCAGTGCAGGAAAATTAACCCTTTCGCGGGACTGCGGTAACATCCTGACTGTGCAGGAAGTTCCCGCAGAATCCGTGCGTGTTGGGAGGTATGAGTGCAGCTGCCTGGTGGTACTGCTTGTTATGCTAAGTCAAGTGAAACTACTAGACTAGCACTAGCAGTGTGTGTCAGACTGTCACTGTGGACAGCGGAGAATTGATCGGAGGCTGGAGCTGAGCTTGCCAAGACAGGACAAGGTAAGGTCTTCTTTCTCCTCCCCTGGCTCCTGCTCCCTATCCCCATGCCATGCCATGTGTAAATTAGAAGGCCCAAAAAAAATGTTTGCCCAGTGCCCAAACCATATTAAAGACGGCCCTGCTCTGCACTCCAGGGCCCAGACAAAGCTCCTCTCCCAAACCCAAAGTGGGAGTGGCACTGCAAGCCAATGGGAATACATGGTGTGCAGTAGGCAGGACTACACGCACCACCGGCTCCCACTGTATTTCCTGGTGATATATCTGTCAGCCTTAAGCCTGAGCCTGATAGACTGGCCTGGTGGTGTACCATAACATGCATGCGGTTATGCCTAATGATCTATTACACTTGCTGCAGCGGCATTATTACACTCTGTGTGCCCCTGACTGCAGTGCTGCCTGCCGCTGGTGACATGTGCGGCTGCAGAGGAGGGACACCATGCATTTCATTTTGGCCCTAGGGGGGTTTGAACACCCCTGACTCCCCGTTATCTACGCCCCTAGTAGTTTTGCCTGTTTACTTTAATCAAATGTCTAGCTGATGACTGCCATGTCCAGAATTTAAAGTATATGTATAGCCGATTTTGTTTTTTTGTTGTTTTGGATAAAGTGAGGAATCAATATGTGAATAGGACTTCTGTCAGGTTTTTCTAGTGTTGGAGAGATTCCCACACTTCCTCTCTTCAGCAAAGCACATTATGCAGTACAACAACAAATAGTGTGCCAAACATGGCGAATCAGATACCTTTATATAGCACTAAACAGTAATAGCAATGAAAAATGTAAATACACGATCGGAACATATCGTCTTGTATAATTCTGTTGCCATTAGAAATCCGATTAAATGGATTTAGTTCTAGAACATACAATTCAAGAACATGCAATATTGATGTGTAAACAGGGGTTCGACCCATGTAGGCTTAAGCCAAAAGAGTTTGGTTTATTTTTCTTTGCTATAAAACCTAAATTAAAACATAGATTGCGATCAGGAAAGAATGAGTGAGAAAAAAGGAAAGGGAAGAAGGAAAGCACGGGACTGGTGCAGGAGCTGGTGCTTGCCCAAAAAGCCAAATGATACTGAGCAATTAATCACTATGACAATCTCTTTCTTTCAGTGTCCTGGATAGCAGAAAACCCTGACAGGAGTTCTAATCTTCCCCATTCTATCCAAAACAAGAAAAAGGTTTTAGGTATAGATGCTCTTTAACCCTTTCACTGCCAAAGAAGTACAAAAATATGACATCAGTGGCAACACTGGCATGTAAATAAATTCCTACCTGCTAGTAGCCAGTGGATTATTTACATTTTATAATCATATATTCATTTTAAGTAATCTTTAGGTCTAAAAATGTCTTTGGAAACAAAAGGGGTTGAGAACCTGCATGTGGAATGCAATATAACGTGTGCTAACAACCAGAGAACAAAGTAGTAGCATTCACACACCAGAAAGTACATGTATTTTGTAAGATTGCAATAACCATACATCTGTAGTCCCCTAACCAGGAACAAGATGCAAGAACACCGGGATACCATAGCAGGGAATAGAAACATGGAAAGTATAAAAGCTAGGGTCAGTAACATGTGTGTCCAGTTTACATAATCAAAAATATCCAAATCATGGTGTTTTCTTAAATAATCTATCAACAACCTGTAGGTGCTGTGCCGATTATGTTCATCCCCTGGTCTTCCGCCTCACCCTTCCATGCTGCTCGGATTTGTATAAACAGCACGATGTGTGTGCAGCAGCTGCCTCTCACCCTGAGCTTCCCTGCTATGCAGCTTTAGAGCAGTTCTGTTTGATCCCTGCTTCCTCCCCCACCCTCCTGGCAAGCACCAGAGGGACCAATTAGGAAAGTCTGGAAGAGGATGATGGGACATGTAGCCCCCTTGGGAGCACTGCCCACTGAAAGTAATAAGACCAGAACTACAGACCCATACCAAAACCCTGCAGAAGGGGGAGAAGGTACTACTTCTACTACTTTATAGGACAGCCATGAGGGAGCCTGGAGAGTGCACATTGCTGTCCAGTGTGCACCACTGCACTACCACAGCTAGATAACAGCAGCCTGAGTGGGATCCGAAATGTTGAGTCCTGGTGTGCTGACAGCCAGAGTCACCTAGGTGAAAAGCAGAGAATATGCTAATTGTTGTATGTGACAGGATTGTGAGCTGTAGCATTGCTGGGACTGGTGAGCTGCTGCTTTGGGGATTTACTATCTGCTGCTAAAGAGACTAAGCTCCTTTAGAAGTGGCCCTACAGCCATCGAGTAGCCTTAATACTGCCTGCAGGTTTGACTGGAACTATTTTCATGTGCATCAATGGTACAACTGGGCTCCAACACAAGCCATCTGAAGAATTGGGACTAAAGACTGTACACAGAGAACCTCCCCAATTGCTTACACTAAGGAGTACCTTTCAGGGGACATTGCACTATATCCTAGCGGTTCTCCTAGAGTGTACTCTAGGCTAGTTATATTATTATTATTCACATTACAGTTAATGCTTATATGCACTTTTTATTGCTGACTTTGCTGATTGATAAGTTAATCCTAGTCTAGTGGTACAACGTTATTCTAAATTACCTTGGCATAGTGATTATACTGTCTGGCAGACTGTGTCTGAAACTGCTTTCTGTTTGTTCATTTATGCTTAAACCACCATTTATTCTAACCCGTATCAATACATTGAGTTAATTTACCACTAAACCATCTCATGTTTTTTTTATGCTAATTCACAGCCAAATTAAAGATATCTATACCCATGTTCTTATAAGTGCTTGTAGCAACTTTCATTCAAACAGAAGTGTCAGAGGGGCTGAAGTTGCCCAGAACATAGAACCCAAATTGCCAAGCAGTACCTTTGAGGGTAGTGCTATAAACCACAAAAATGTTAGTGGACCTTTTAGATATAGGTGGTTCAGCAATAAAGTCCATAGTAATACATTTCCCAGGATTCTCTAGAAATGGATAACTAACAGCCTTAACAAACTCCATGATTTAATCTTGTCATTCTTACTTCCAATGTATGTTTCACAGGACTTAACATAATCTTTCTGATCAGCTTTTAAATTTGGCCACTAGAAGGACCGAAGAAAAAGTCCCAGGTTTTATATATCTCAAAATGCCCAGCCAAGAGATAATGATGATACACAAGAACCTTAAGGCATATATTTGGAAGTAAAAGATCTTCTGATTGTGGGAAGGTATACTTTCTGTTTTGTAGGCAGGTGTTCTGTGGCAAAATATATTTCAGTAATGTTTGTTTGAGTTGATATATTTTATTGGTCTGTAGTAGTAGAAAGCTTTAGACCGTACAGAATTGTATCTGGATGATAAGAATTTTGAGCACTCTTTCTGTCCCCCACTGCAGACCATTTGATGATGAAATGAACTTTTTAGGGGGTCCATTTAGATACCAGTAGTTGACACAATGACTCCCAGTAAGTGGATCTTTTGTTTCTCAAACTCACATTTCTCAGCTTTAACATGCAGTCTATGTTCTGTCAAATAGTTGAGGACTCTTAGGCCGCGTACACACGATCATATCTGTCTGCTGGAAACGGTCTGCCAGACCGTTTCAGCAGACAG
Source organism: Rana kukunoris (assembly GCA_029574335.1). NCBI lineage: Eukaryota > Metazoa > Chordata > Amphibia > Anura > Ranidae > Rana > Rana kukunoris. The sequence continues at coordinate 367,332,595 of CM056050.1, forward strand.
ATTCGATCGTGTGTACGGGCATACAGATGGATTTGGCCACCCGACAGATTTCAAAGCATGCTTTGAAATCTGTCGGCTGTGAATTTGTCCGCCCGACATGTCTGCTGGTTAGTACGCTAACCAGCAGACATATCTGCTCGCACATGCGTCAAATGGATTTGACGCATGCGCGGAAGTGACGTGGCGGCGTCAACGTCACCGACACGTCAGCGCGCTGTCTGCCGGCGGGGATTTTGGTTTGATTGTGTGTACACGATCAAACCAATACATCCCAGCAGACAGATCTGTTCAAATCGGTCTGTCCGACTGATTTGAACAGATCTATTTGCTCGTGTGTACGGGGCCTCAATGTGTTCATGATTCAATTCTAAAATAGAAAAAGAGGATATCCTCAAGATATACAATCGTAAAGAGAAAGTCTAAAAATATTGTTTTAAAAAATGTAGGCTGTAACTGACATTTATTACCAGATGCAACAATTATGGATTTTACAAACTATTTTTAAATTTACTGAAAGTTGTGTAGCGCTTACCCCCGCAGGAGCCGCTGGTTAGATTTGGGATCAGCGTATTTAAGTTGCCTCTGTAATGGTGTCTAGGGGTGATGATGGTGATGAGAGCAGTGATAGAATGTCCAGACCGCTGGTTGACGTTTTCAATGCTTTATTTCTGGTCCAACACGACCAACAGTCAACTCCAGGTAGATAGAGTAGATTGGTGAAAAAAAAAGTAACATTGCAGATACAGGCTGTGGATAATAGAAGCAATCCTGCCTCCAACAAATGTGTTTGTCTCGTCGCCACTCCAGCCGGAGTGGGTACAGCGCCCCCCGTACAGGTCCCTCTCACAGGCCTGGCAGCCAGAAAGTCACTGAGAATGCTGAGAAGGAACAAGTCTCTGCCACTGACTTGGCTCTGATAAATTAGTAAAGGCCTCTGCCACAGGTCCGATACTTGAGAACGATAGAGCAAATCCTTTCAGTCAATAATTAAGGAGCCACCGACTGACAGTTTGCTGCTTACAACCTGTCAGTGTCCGGTCACTCAGATCCCCGGTGGTTTTGTCTGCGCCCTATTGGTTCACCTGCCTCCGGGTTTACCTCAGACCGACTCCCCATCAAACAGCACCCAGCTTCGGATCCTTTTTCTCTTGAAGTGTGGGGACCCAGTAAGTCACTGGGGCCCCTTGGCAATTTCAGTCGCTCTGAGCCATGAGGGCCCAGAGTTTGGAACTCTGCGTAGCATGGGCCCAGGCCAGGTAGGCCATGATGACGGGGCCCGTGATGTGCACACACCCTGAGGGTGGGTGCCGCACCCGGAACCAGGAAACCACGAACAACCCCCGAAAATGGCGTCTGCCACAGATATACCCCTCCCCAGCATGCCCCGCGAGTAAAACACTCCTCTAATTGGCTGCTGAGGAAAAGTGGCTCTGCCTGAACCCCTCTTGTGCCACCTGCTGCCCAGAGACGAGACTGCATCTCTGGAGCAAAGAATGACCCACAGGACAATTCAGGGCTGACAGCAGCCCAAATTTACCACAAATCAACCTTACAATAAATTTAGGGGGCGCTACAGTTGGCAACCCCAATCCTTACCAAGTTGTATGCCCCTCATAAATCAAGTTTTTTTAGAACTTGAGGGGCTGATTTACTAAAACTAGAAAGCAAAATCTGGTGCAGTTCTGCATATACACCAATTAGCTTTCATGTTTTTTTTTTGTCAAAGCCTAATTCAACAAGCTGAAGTTTGAAGCTGATTGGCTACCATGCACAGCTGTACCAGATTTTGCACTCCACACCAGTTTTAGTAAATCAACCCCGGGGTGTTCTGAACTGATAAAGAGTTATAGAACTAGAGGCAAAGAATATCTGTTATAAAAAAAAATTAAGTATTTGTGATGTTTATATATACTGTATTTATTGGCGTATAACACTCACTTTTTTTACCCTGAAAATAGAGGGTAAACTCTGCCTGCGTGTTATACGCAGGGGGCTGTGGAAAGTTTTTTTCCTGAAACTTCTCTCTTAAAGTTAGGGTGCGTGTTATACGCCTGTGCGTGTTGTACGCCGATAAATACAGTATTTTTTATAAATCCAATATATTACTTAATTTGTACAGATTACATAACATTCCATGTGCCCATATATGAATAAATTCATGGCTCCTCATAGCATACCACATCCAACTCCAAAGCCATAATATTACATTGTATAGTCCTCTGGTAGACAGAGGACTATACAAATAAAAAAAAACGTACAAAAGTATTTATTATTTTCTTTGAAAATATAGCTTAAAACCGTAGGAGATTAATCCTAGTCATTCCAAAGAAACCATTAGTACCGTTCAGAAATATCCCTGCCTATTATTGTCCAAGAAGTTGACGCATATCACATTGCTTGCTCAGGACCATACTTCGTTGGAGGTAGAAAGCGAATAGTTTAAATATCCTTAGCCACACACATGGAATCGATAGATATAATCATTCAAAGAAACACTCTGGATACCAGTTCTAATGGGGAGCATCCAGGAATACACTATATTGCCATTTTAGTGAAATGATATGAGCATTGGCAACCCCTCAAATAAACAAGATAGTCATATCTTTATAATATGCCTCTACATTCCCTATACCCAGTTGAAAGTTTTTCACAATGTGCATGCCTTAAGTTGATGCACAAGGCCCACAAAACATTCCACATACAGGTCAATTTCAGCTGCCCACCCAACATCTTTGGCCAACATTCTTTCAAGATTTCCCCTTAAGAGGACACCAACATCCAGCACAACTTTACCAATAATCAGCTGCGTAGACCCCTTCACATGTTACTCCAAACTTCCCTGGTGACAGTAATAAATGTAGATACCTCTTTTACATGCTTATGATTACCAGCTAAAAAGAGATACATATGATTTTTATGACAAGGGTGGCATATAACATACCTGGTCACCCTGAGTATATATGAGCAATTCCTCAAGTGAGACTAGCTAGAATTTACAGTTTATTTTCTTGATGAGATCGTATTGCAATTCCTATTTCTTCAGCTCTTGGTCTTACGAATTATTGCATAATCTTGACTAGAGTACTGAAATACTTGTCACTTCTATGGGAAACCAAAAGTCCTCACCCGTCTACCACAGGATCGAAGACAAATTAGTAAACTATTACTGACCCCCAGGTAGGAGATGCTGTTCCCCCCATGTGTTCCCCCCATGAGTGCTAAAAGTTGCCCTCTGTGTCATATACTCAGCTGGACACATTTCAATTCACAGAGAATATGTTGAGAGTCAAACTTTCACATATGATTGTTATTTAATTTGTTCCACTCTCTTAGTCACTCCAAACTTTGCCTTCCCTTTTCCACCCTACTCCCATTCTCACACACTTTACCTCTCAATGAGAAGGGAGGACACATGGCACAAATCTTGTTTTGCAACCTATACAGTGGACACAACTGCCCCTTAGGCCAGAATGTCAACTTTCAAACTACTCTCCCTTAATGTTAATGGGTTTCATTCACTAAATAAATAAACCCTTGTATTTGCCACTTACATTCCCTCCATGTCTTCATTATTATTATTATTATTTAGGTACTAAATAAACATCTGTACCTAAATATCTTCATCCCCGAGTATTTGTGTAAGTGGAAAAAAAACATAGGGGAGGGTACTAACTGGCTTCCAAAAATCTACTCATTTGTTTTGCCAATACAAAAGAAAGGACCCTTCAGCAAGATACAGTATCTTTGATCACCTGGCCTACTTCATGGCTTAGAATTTACAGTGGTGACTTATTGCTTCCCTAATTCCAGTCCAAGACCATTTCTTATTTACCTACTCCAAACAGTAAAAGTGTGACACTCATGAGGCCGCGTACACACGACCGGTTTCCTCGACAGAATCCTTCAAGAAACTTGGTGGGAGAGCTTTTTTGCCGAGGAAACCGGTCGTGTGTATGCTTTTCATCGAGAAAACTGTCGAGGAACTCGACGAGGAAAAAAGAGAGCAACTTCTCTTTTTCCTCGACCGGAGTCTCAATTTCCTTGTCACGTTCCTCGTCAGGCTGGTTTTCGACGAGAAACACATTGGTGTGTATGCTTAGAAACCTGCGCACCTTCGGTAAAAGTATCGTTTGTAATGGAAATAGCACATTTGTCACGCTGTAACAGACTGAGAAGTGAAAATGTCTCCTACCAAAATTTCCTAGAAAGCAGTAACATGAAATTAGCAAAAGCAGCCCCAAGGGTTGTGCCAGTGGAACCAAACTTCTTCTGCTGTTGTATGTGTTGAAGTCACCGCGTTTGAGAACGAGGAGATTTGGTCTTGACTGTGTGTACGCAAAGATAGCTTGTCAAGTTTCTCGACAAGCCTAACAAGGAACTCATCGAGGAGAACAATGTGTCTTTTCCGACGAGTTCTTTGGTCGTGTGTACGAGGCCTAACACTTTATTTATTGTTTACACACTTAGAAGAACAAATTAGATCACAATAGGTTTTTTTTTTTCTCCCCCCCCCCCTTTCTCCATCCCCCCCGTCCCCGTCCCTGTCCCTGTCCTGGTCCCTCTCTTTGTCCAACTGGATTCGTTGTCCCTCCTCCCCCATCTCTTACTCCCCCGGACCTGGAGCATATTCTTGAGATCTAATGAAATTAAGCAGGGGAATGGGCTTAATGCAGGGGTACGTTAGGTAGACAGGTATTGCCACAATAGACTAAATAAAGTAAGGGAATACAAGGAGACCATGTATATATGTAGATGTATGTATGTATGTATGTTAATGTTTTAATGTAATAGTGTTTATGTGTTTTCTATATGTATGATGTTAAAAAAGCTTAATAAAAATTATTTGGGAAAAAAAAAAAAAAAAAAAGAAGAACAAATCAGACATTTAACCCAATACTAACACCTCACTCAGATCATTGTCAGCCCAACACTTCCTGGTAGACAGAAAAAAGGAAATTCCACCCCACTTTGTCAGTCTACACCTTTTACTCTCATTTACATAATATCAAGGTCAAGAATTATCACATTCTTGTACCCTATACCACAAAAATCACCACAAAAAGCTATTCCTGATTAGACCACTGCACCATAATTCTCACCATACCATTGGTACAGCCCACAAATACTAACCTTTTGTGGTCTCTAAATGAAGCGTTTCCCTCAACCCCCACATTTCATTAAATTTCTTTCTGCCACATCCAAGAATATATAATACTAAATGGTGGGAACCCCTCATAATGAGCACAGCAGGTGTACAAACCCGGAAGTCAGCAGAGCACAGGGATGGTAGGAACCCCTCATAATGAGAACAGCTGAAGTACAGCCCCAGGAACTCAGCACAGGGATGGTGGGAACCCCTCATAATGAGAACAGCTGAAGTACAGCCTCAAAAAGTCCGCACAGGGATGGTGGGAACCCCTCATAATGAGAACAGCTGAGGTACAGCCCCAGGAAGTTAGCACAGCACAGGGATGGTGGGAACCCCTCATAATGAGCACAGCTGAAGTACAGCCTCAGGAAGTCAGCACAGCACAGGGATGGTGGGAACCCCTCATAATGAGAACAGCTGAAGTACAGCCCCAGGAAGTCAGCACAGCACAGGGATAGTGGGAACCCCTCATAATGAGCACAGCTGAAGTACAGCCTCAGGAAGTCAGCACAGGGATGGTGGGAACCCCTCATAATGAGAACAGTAGAAGTACAGCCTCAGGAAGTCAGCACAGGGATGTTGGGAACCCCTCATAATGAGCACAGCAGAAGTACAGCCTCAGGAACTCAGCACAGGGATGGTGGGAACCCCTCATAATAAGCACAGCAGAAGTACAGCCTCAGGAAGTCAGCACAGGGATGGTGGGAACCCCTCATAATAAGCACAGCAGAAGTACAGCCTCAGGAAGTGAGCACAGCACAGGGATGGTGGGAACCCCTCATAATGAGCACAGCTGAAGTACAGCCTCAGGAAGTCAGCACAGCACAGGGATAGTGGGAACCCCTCATAAGGAGCACAGCAGAAGAACAGCCTCAGGAACTCAGCACAGGGATGGTGGGAACCCCTCATAATGAGCACAGCAGAAGTACAGCCCCAGAAGATCAGCACAGGGATGGTGGGAACCCCTCATAATGAGCACAGCTGAAGTACAGCTCCAGGAACTCAGCACAGCACAGGGATGGTGGGAACCCCTCATAATGAGCACAGCAGATACTATTAGTAACTATCATAACGAATGTTGGTAATTGTTTTACGAAAAGTGAACGAATCTAACGAAAATTCGTATTTCGTACGAATCTGAATTGAGTTTCGGGCACGAATTACAAAAACAACGGCTAATGCGAAACGGAACTAAACAAAATGAATTTATTGACGGTGCACATGTCTAGTATCTATCTATCTATCTATATATATATATATATATATATATATATATATATAGATACTAATCTTGTTATGTAGATATATCTGCACAGAAACAAATGATTTAGTATATTTACTGGTTCCTGGAGGGAGGAGGGGAGGAGAGGTTTGCATAGATAAGGGGCAGCAAGTTCCTCTGACACTCCCGTTGCTATGGAAACCTGACTTGAAACTATTACATTGCTTGTGCAGCACTGAGCATGTGCGAGATCTGCAAAGCTGAAATCCAGGAAGTCATACAGTCTGGCTTCATGATGCCCACACTTAAGATGGCCCCAGTCAATTTCTATTTTATAAAGTATCTAAATGCTGTAACAACCTAACAAAACTGACCTTAGTTTACAGACTAACTTTACTAGAATACATTAAGCTTGTGTATTACAGGGGTATTTATATTTAAAAAGTGATATTGTGGCCGGGAAATCCGCTTTAAGTTTGGCATTGGTAGGTGGGCAATACAGGGATGCCTGTTCCCCAGCTTTTGCTTAGACTCGCCTAATTATGTTTAGCACATTTGCTAGCAATGTAATTTTTTTATATAACACTCTGCTAGGATTGGTTAGATTTAGTGCTAGTTCACTGTATTTAATGAAGCTGTGTGTTTTGTTTGGTAAATTTAGCTTGGCTTACTGAAACCTGTGTGGCTGTTATTTTTGTGTTAGGTAAATTCAGTTGTAGTCACTGTAACTAGTGCCTCTAATTAATTAGGTAGGTTCAGTGTTTTTAGCTTCTGCTGGTCTGACTTGCTCCCTCTGCCTTTCAGAGAGCTGTAGAATTTGCTGGAACATAGATGTGGATCTATGCAGATTGCAGTATGAATATATATGCAGCCCTGGGCAATCCCAAGAAGCAGGGACCTGAAGGCTGCTGGGAGTCTGCATAAATACTCTGAAACAAATGGTTCTGGGTCTTTTGCTGCAGAGGAACAGTCCAGCCTAGAGGACTTGCTGCCCTCCAGGGCAATGCTGCCATGTGCAAGCTGTTTGTGGGCGACCTAAGGGCCTGGATGTGAAGCTACAGAGAACTGACTGTGGGGCTGTTATCTGAAGTTGGAAGGAGGCAGCCAACTGTCCGGGGACATTTTGTGAGTATAAACTGCTGTGAGAGATCTTAGAAACTGTTGGGCTGCTGCCACCCCTGGTGTTTGTGTTAAGGGGACATCGTCTGGTGTCCTGAAGAGCTGTCTATCTGATTCTATTTGAAGGGCGCTTACCCAAAAATAATAACAATGCAATGGTGTTGTTGCTAATTACTAAGGTGTATTCAACCACCTCTCCAAAATCAACAAATCAAAAAGTGCAGCGCAACTTCAACCACCTCTCCAAAATCAACAAATCAAAAAGTGCAGCACAACTACAAACTATGGGCCAGATTCACAGAGCGATTACTCCTGTCTATCTCGCGTTAGACTGGAGTACTTTCAAATTACGCGTGTTTTTTCACTACTCTGAAACCTCAAACCATGAAATTACGGCTGCAGGCTTCAATCCGACTGGTTTGGGGTATGCAAATGAGCTTTTGCCGACTATCCACGAAATTACGAACGTCTATCGCAATCTCTTACGGCATCTTTAGTCATCTTTTTGCTGCGTAAAACTATACCAGCTTTTTGCTGGTCTAATATTAGACAGCCCATGTTAAGTATGGCCGTCGTTCCCGCGTCGAATATCAACGTTTTTCGACGTCTTTTTTATTTTTGACGTAAAAGGTCCGGGAATAGGAATGTCCGTAAACGACGCTACCCAAACAACGAATGACGTATTGACGTTATTTCGCACAATGCACGGCGGGAAATTTCTGAACGGAGCATGCGCAGTATGATCGCCGCGGGGACGCGCCTAATTTAAATGCTTCACGCCCCCTAATTGCGTATTTCGATTACGCGGCGAGAAATACACTACGCCGCCGTACCATAAGGGACAAAATCTACCAGGATTCGTCGTACAGTCTGGTAAAATATGGCAGCATAGTGTATCTCTGATACTCTGCGCCAATGTAATTGTATCTGAATCTGGCCCAATATCTGAGAAACTAAGTACAAATAGTGCTTTACAAAAATAAGCAAAGAACATGTTTTCAAAATATCAAAAGTGCAAAAATACACCATGTAACCATACACGAGTGTATAGTAAAATACGGACTTTCTAGGCGTAGTACAGTTAAAAATTGATTATTTATTACATACAAAAAAGAAAAAACAAAGTATATATTCATTAAAACATAAACTGTCACAAAAAGTGGCAGTTGATTAGCATATGTCAGAGTGAGACAGACCACAAGAAAGTATTTGTACATATATATACACAAGGTAACCAAAACGTAGATGTTTCACATCTACTATAGTAATGTAGATGTAAAATTAATTTCGGGACGTGGCATACATATACCTTATTTGATCCACAGTTCCACTCTGTGAGGATCAAAATTTCATTATTCTAAAAGTGCAAAAATAATCACCACGTGCATGTGAGAAAGTAATGATCAAGCAATAATACAATTTCCAAATAAGTGTCCATGTATTTCTTCTTCAAAAAATAAAAATAATTATCCTGCGTGCAACATGCGTGCTCCAAATGATATCCTTCACCACGGTGCTCCACCACCTCTCAATGATGCCCCTTACCTCAACAATTCACCTGCACAAAGCTAAAGCACCCAGTAATCTGGGTAGAAATCTCCACACAGTTCTTCCAAACAACTTGTGAAACACTTTAATGACAAAGACTCCAATTCCCTTCAGTGAAGGAAAGAGAATAGAGAAACGTTCATGGGTGTAGTATCACAATAATTTCACTATTTATTAAAATAAATAAAACCACATACAATCAAAGTGCACTTGTATTCAGTGCACTAGATAAATTTGCATAAGAATATCTTTATTTAAAACATCATTGTCCCCTTGATGAATATCACTTTCCTGTTTTATACAGTTCAACTACCTTTTCCTGCAGATCCTTTGACAATTATTTTGCTTTCCTCATAACTCAGAATCCAGAAACATCAGTGCAACACTGGATGAAAGATGCAAGGGTATGTCAGGAGTCCAGAAACTAATTTACCTTTTATACACACACACACTAATTAAAAAAAAAAAACATATCACAGGCGAGAATGGTTAACTTAAATAGCCATTCAAACCCCTTTGTGTCAACTTGTGTGCATGCTATCAGGCCAAAATCACCAGGGTATGTAAACTCGATGAGGGTCATTTGGGTAGTTTCTGTTACCATTATGATTTAAAAAGAGTAAACACAGTTGATTAATAATAAATGGTTTTACCCAAACACTAACCATGAGTGAAAGAAATGTTTTTGTGTTATCATACATATTCTATGAAAATTGCCAAGAAATTATAAATTCTGCCAGGGTATGTAAACCTATGAGTACAACTGTATAATAGGACTGGTGTGCAATAGCAGGCATACTAACCAATCTGTTGATTAATAACTATTTCGTTTTTTGTGCCTTCTTTCTCACAAACTGGAATAACGTGAGAATCAAAGGCCCAATGTGCAAATCTTGGCTTAGTTTGTAACTCAATATCCAGAAAAAAAGTTTAAATTACATACTAGCATTTACCAATATAATATCAAGGAATGTAAACACCATTTTTTTTTAAATAAACTAAGTAATCCTCCAAAAATCCAGCCATGGAAATGTTGTTTAGAATCAAATACTTATTTTTCTATATTAACATATTTTACATTATTTAACTAATACTCCAAATTGTGATTGCTTAGTAATTGAAATAAACATTCTTCCATCAACGTAAGCAGCTTGTTTACATGTAAAGTAGTGACATATTCTGCATAATATTTATTTGAGACATGAATAACTGTGTCCAATGGTTTACATTTAGTGAAGCCATTATCATTTGTGCTGTCATTTATCAAGCATATATATTACATCACCCTTATTTTGGGTGTAAAATTAAAGACTGAGGGTACTCTAGAAAAAAGTTACCTAAGATAAATAGAAAGTGTTGCTAGGCGTTACATTCTGTGTCAATAATAGTTTCTTAGTTAGGTGGGAATTTAGCTCCACGTCAGTAAGTTCAAATCCCCAGCTACCGTGATCCTCCTGCCAAACACTACTACAGTAGTACCTTGGATTACGAGCATAATCCGTTCCAGAAGAATGCTTGTAATTCAAAGCACTCGTATATCAAACCGAGTTTCCCCATAGAAATCAATAGAAACTCAGATAATAAGCTCCAGTGTCACTACTAGTGTATGCAGTACTGTGTGTGGCCAGAGGTGGGGGCGCCGGTGACACTCCGAAACACTCAGAGACGCTCTGAGACACTCAGGAATGGAGTGTTTTTGAGTGTTTCTAAATGTCTCTAAGCGTCTCCAAGCGTCACCAGCGCCCCGGACCTCTGGTCACATGTGGTACTGCACACCCCAGAGGCTTGAATCCTGCTCGTCTTGCGAGACAACGCTTGCAAATTGAGTCAGGTTTAAAAAAAAAAAAAAATTCCCATTGCGAAATGCTCGTTAAACCGAGTAACTCACAACACAAGTTTTTACTGTACTCTAAAATAGTTTATTTTTAAAAATATTGCCATAAATGTGTCCTTCGAGGCTTAGGAGTTACTGTTACAATGGATGCAATCTGGTTTGGGGCCTGTTGGGGGGGGGGGGACAAAAGACAGTGTCAGGGTAAGTACTTTGCATATAGTGGAGTGGAGTATATACTAAACAGCATAGTGTGCATATAGTACTAGTGTGGAGCCAGATCCCGTATAGAACTTACAGTACATAGTAGAGAGTGGAGCAGTGTATGGTATAGGATGCACAGTAATGTAAATAGTAGAGCCAAGTGGATTATGTGGTCTTCAATATAGAGAGTGGAGTAGGGTGCAGTTTAAAATAAACAGTGCAAATAGACAATACAGTTTACAGTGTGGGAAACTGCTGGGTATATTATGTGCAGTGTACGGAGTGTGCGTAGTATAAAACATACAGCACAATGTAAGTGTGGAGAAGTGTGATGTATGTAACAACCAGTGCACCGAATGCTGCATTGTGGATTATAGAATGCATGGTACAGTGCAGGGAAATCTGTTGTCCACACTGCAACACTATGCATGTAGGATCCTACTGCAGCCATTTTTTGGGATAGGGTTAGCCTATACTTAGTTCCTCACTAGATGTAGCCGCTTCCTGTCCAGCTCAGAGATAATGAGTGATAAGGGGTTGAGCTAGGGAGTACTGTGTGGAGTAGGGAAGAAGACAGTGGTTAGTACAAACTGTTGTAGGATACTTGGGGCCCGTTCCCCTTAGATATGTAGAGCATATGTTTTGGCCTTCCCCTTTGCGAAAATTCCACCTATGTGATAACCAGAAAGCTGAAGGAATCAATAAGAGAGAACCCTGGAGATGGCATAGTGCTGTAACAGAATAAGCTGTATTTTATGGAATCATGAAGAATTGGGCTGTTGTAAGCTACATAGCGTTGAACTGTCAAATACCATGTTGCATGGACTGTTACGATGCCTATTCCAAAAACGAAAATGTATTTTATTGGGTTTTTATGTGAGAGGCCTCGTACACAAGACCGAGGAACTCGTCGGAAATGACACATTGTTTTCCTCGACGAGTTCCTTGTTAGGCTTGTCGAGAAACTTGACAAGCTGTCTTTGCGTACACACAGTCAAGACCAAATCTCCTCGTTCTCAAACGCGGTGACTTCAACACATACAACAGCAGGGGAAGTTCGATTCCACTGGCAAAACCCTTGGGGCTGCTTTTTCTAATCTCATGTTACTGCGTATTAGGTAAAAACTTGGTAAGAGACATTTTCACTTTTCAGTCTGTTACAGCGTGACAAATGTGCTATTTCCATTACAAACGCTACTTTTACCTAAGATGCGCGGGTTTCTAAGCATACACACCAACGTGTTTCTCGTCGAAAACCAGCCCAACGAGGAACACAACGACTCCCGTTGAGGAAATAGAGAACTTGCTCTCTTTTTTCCTCGTCGAGTTCCTTGACAGTTTACTGAAAAGCATACACACAACCATTTTCCTCAGCAAAAAAGCTCTCCCACCAAGTTTCTTGATGGATTCTGTCGAGGAAACCGGTTATGTGTACGCGGCCATAGACCAGCACAAAGTGTCACATAATTGCAAAGTGAAAGGAAAATGATAAATGCTTTTCAAATTTATTTAGGAAAAAAAATCTGAAAAGTGTGGTGTGCACTTGTATTCAGCCCCCTTTACTCTGATTCCCCTAACTGAAATCTAGTGGTGGGACCAATTGCATTCAGAAGTCACCTAATTAATAAATAGTCCACCTGTGTGTAATTTAATCTCAGTATAAATACAGCTGTTCTATGAAGCCCTCAGAGGTTTGTTACAGAACCTTAGTGAACAAACAGCATCATGAAGGCAAAGGAACACACCAGACAGGTCAGGGATAATGTTGTAGAGAAGTTGAAAGCAGGTTAGGTTATAAAAAAGCTTTGAACATCTCACGGAGCACGGTTCAATCTAAAATCTGAAAATGGAAAGAGTATTGCACAACAGCAAACCTATCAAGACATGGCCGTCCATCTAAACTGACAGGCCGGGCAAGCAGAGCATTAATCAGTGAAGCAGCCAAGAGGCCCATGGTAACTCTGAAGGAGCTGTAGAGAACCACAGCTTAGGTGGGAGAATCTGTCCACAGGACAATTAATCATGCACTCCACAAATCTGGCCTTTATGGAAGATTGGCAAGAAGCAAGTCATTGGTGAAAGAAAGCCATAAGAAGTCCTTTTTATACTTTGCAAGAAGCCGTGTGGGGGACACAGAAAACATGTGAAAGAAGTTGCTCTGGTCAAATTAGACCAAAATTTTACTTTTTGTCCTAAAAGCAAAACGCTATATGTGGCGGAAAACTAACACTCCACATCACCCTGAACACACCACCCCCACTGTGAAACATGGTGGTGGCTTCATCATGTTGTGGGGATGCTTTTGTTCTGCAGGGACAGGGAAGCTGGTCAGAGTTAATGGGAAGATGGATGGAGCCAAATACAGGGCAATCTTAGAAGAAAACCTGTTATGCTGCGTACACACGTTAATTTTTCGACATGAAAAAAACATAGTTTTTAAAAAATTTCATTTAAAATGATGGTGTCTGGGCTTCACATCATTTTTCAGGTTCTGAAAAACGTAAAAAAAAAAATCGAACATGCTGCATTTTTTAACGTCGTTTTAAACAATGCCGTTTTTCGGGTTGTAAAAAATGATCGTGTGTGGGCTAAAACGACGTTAAAAACCTGTGCATGCTCAGAAGCAAGTTATGAGACGGGAGTGCTCGTTCTGGTAAAACTACCGTTCATAATGGAGTAAGCACATTCATCACGCTGTAACAGACAAAAAAACGCAAATCGTCTTTTACTAACACGGAATCAGCTAAAGCAGCCCAAAGGCGAATGGAACTTCCCGTTTATAGTGCCGTCGTACGTGTTGTACATCACCGCGCTTTGCTACATAATTTTTTTTAAACGATGGTGTGTAGGCAACGTCGTTTTAATGATGAAGTTGGAAAAACTTCCTTTTTTTCTACATGCTGAAAAACAAAGTTTTTTTTTCATGCTGAAAAATGATCGTGTGTACGCGGCATTAGAGTCTGCAAGAGACTTAAAACTGGGGCAGAGTTTTACCTTGCAGCAGGACAATGACGCTAAACATACAGCCAGAGCTACAATGGAATGGTTATAACTCAAATCAAATTCATGTGTTAGAATGGCCCAGGGAAAGTCAAGACCTAAATCCAATTGAGAATCTGTGGCAAGACTTGAAAATTGCTGTTCACAGATGCTCTCCATCCAATCTGGCAGAGCTTGAGCTATTTTGCAAAGAAGAATCTTACTCACTAGATGTGCAAGGCTGGTAGAGACATCCCCAAAAAACTTACAGCTGTAATTGCAGTTAAAGGTGGTTCCACAAAGTATTGACCAGTGTTGAATACGCCATATTCGATTTCGCGATATTTCACGAATATATAGAAGAATATTCGTGAAATATTCGTTAATATCGAATATTCGTGATATTTTATCAAAAAAAAAAATTGGCGAAATTTCGCTAATGCGAATGCGAAATTGATTGCGAAATTCTCGTCAACACACGAAAACGGAGATCATTTCCTGGATTACTAAACTAATATGCACTAAACACTAACTCTACTTACACAAACTTATATGACTAAACTAAAGCTAATTTTTTTTTTTTTTATACACAAAACACAGAAGGGCAGAGAAAGTATTCGCGAATATTCGTAATACGAATATTCGCATTGCGAATATTCGGCAACATAAAAGGATCGCCTCAGCTACTCGGCCCAGGGTCTCTAATCATACCAGCAATGCTTTTAGACGTCGATGGAGATCACTAGGATGTGATCTGTTTTAAAAATAAATTTGAAAAAATACGAATATTCGCAATAGCGAATATTCACCGCAATATTCGATTTATTCGCAAATACTCGAATATGCAATATTCGTAACGAATATTCGCAATGCGAATATTCGTGAGCAACACTAGTATTGACTCAATGGGGCTGAATACAAATGCAGGCCACACTTTTCACATATGTATTTGTAAATAAATTTGAAAACCATTCATCATTTTCCTTCCAGTTTACAATTATGTGCCACTTTGTGTTGGTCTATCACATAAAACCGCAATAAAATACATTTATGTTTTTTGGTTGTAACAAAATTTTAAGGGGTGTGAATACTTTTTCAAGGCACTGTATCTATTGAAGTGTGGACACTGGTTCAGGCAGGGGACTGGTGGTATTTGTGAGATAGTGTGCTGGCCTGACTGGCATTGGTGATAGGGTTTGCATATTATTGCATAGTATTTTCAAAGTCCCGTAGCAAAAAGCCTTTCCAACCATAGAGCCAGAGCTAAAGCTCAGAGAAGGTTTTCAAACCCCTGGATGAAAGTAATTAGCCCCTGGTATTGTAAATGAGTTATCAACCACTGCTAGGTGGCACTACATGCACACTGGGTGTTACATACACTTCACACTCTTCCAATCATTACATTGTGCTGAGTGTTATATACAGTACTGTATTCTATTCCACTCTGTAAACTGTGCATAATATTTTAAAGAATGCTGAGACCCCTTGTATTGTCCCTTTTTGCTCTATGTACACGGTGCTGCACATTCTGTACTGCAATGTGTACAAAACATTATGTAAAGCATTGTTAAGTATAGTATTACAACACAGTACCTAAAGTGAAGTCCTATGGAGTGCAGATCATACAGAACTATGCTCAGATTGAGGCAGACTATAACTACAAACAAAAACCAGCCTTACTAGCTCTGATAATTTTGTAAAAATGTAACAATTACAGAAATAAAACAAAGTAACAAATATTGTGCAAACATCAATTCATTAATATAAAAAAAAGAAAAACCAAAGTGTAATCTTGCTGCCTAAACCTTACTAAAATGATAATTGGTACCTCATCCTTAATAGAATATGATCAAAGAATGTGGAATGGGACATTTTAGGTACCAAGTAACCATTTAAAAAGTTCTAAAAAAAATATTATTTTTTCACAAAGTTTTAAAATGGTACCATACTTATAAAAAATGTAAATCAAATCCATCAATGGTTATCTACATCATATATACATTATATTCCATTAACAAAGATGTTTTAAATATCAGGCCGCGTACACACGACCGGTTTCCTCGACAGAATCCATCAAGAAACTTGGTGGGAGAGCTTTTTTGCAGAGAAAACCGGTCGCGTGTAGGTTTTTCAACGAGAAAACCGACGAGGAAAAAAGAGAGCAAGTTCTCTTTTTTCTCGACGGAGTCTCAATTTCCTTACCGTGTTCCTCGTCGGGCTGTTTTTCGACAAGAAACACGTTGGTGTGTATGCTTAGAAACCTGTGCACCTTCGGTAAAAGTAGCGTTTGTAATGGAAATAGCACATTTGTCTTGCTGTAACAGACTGAAAAGTGCAAATGTCTCTTACCAAACTTTTACCTAACACGCAGGACAATGAGATTAGCAAAAGCAGCCCCAAGGGTTGTGCCAGTGGAATCAAACTTCCCCTGCTGTTGTATGTATTGAAGTCACCGAGTTTGAGAACGAGGAGATTTGGTCTTGAATGTGTGTACGAAAAGACAGCTTGTCAAGTTTCTCGACAAGCCTAACAAGGAACTCGTCGAGGAAAACAATGTGTCTTTCCCGACGAGTTCCTCGGTCGTGTGTACGAGTGTAAATACAGAATATGTATTTTTAAACCTTTTTTTGGTTACTTGGTACCTAAAAAGTCCCATTCCACATTCTTCAATCATAAAAACCAAAGTGGTATGAGCTCTTCAAATAACGTGTACCAAATTCAATAATATCATACCAGTCCCATAAATTCAATTAAAACAAACATAATCAAAAGTGCTTAATATGAAGATTAGTTCTAGAAAAAGTCTAGTGTCTAATCAGTGCATTTATTCTTTGATTTGCTTTTTAATGCTTCACCACCAATCAACAGTTTTCACCACCAAAGGCTCCAAAAACACTCACCAGATGGAGTTGCTAGTATATATCAAAACCCATCATACATGCTCAAATCTATAAATTTCATCAGGATCTTCAGGATACTTTTCCAGCACGACACTGCTGCAAAGTGTCACATCAAACCAAACTCCTTTCATAAACATCAAAGAGGAAGAAAGAAAAAGGAGCCTTTCATTGCACAGAATTGTCTATTTTATTAATAAAAATTAAAACTAAATTCATTAAAATTAAAATATTCACCACATGCTTACATTAAAAATTGGTTAGTGAAACCGTGAGCTATGTGAATGAATGACTCCTATTCGGGAACATATCATATATAACACACTAAAGTGCATAAGAAGATCTCTTTCGCTATAATGTCGCAGAAAAATCGCTGACAGTGACTATAAAAAAATTATAAAATAAAAGTATAAAAAATATAAAATATATCAGGTAGGTATTTAAGGCAAAACATACATATTACACTAAAGTGCATATGAAGGTCTCTTGCGGTATAATGTCGCAGAAAAATAGCTAACAGTGAATATCAAAAAATTATAAAATTAAAGTATGAAAAAATATGTATACTATATATCAGGTAGATATTAAAGGCAAAGTGATCGTGAACCCCACCATGTAAACATTATCGCAAGTGATCTTCATATGCACTTTAGTGTGATATATATTTTTTGCCTTAAATACCTACCTGATATATATAATATTTTGTATACCTTTATTTTATAATTTTTTGATATTCGCTGTCAGCGATTTTTCTGCGACAGTATATCGCAAGAGATCTTCTTATGCACTTTAGTGTGTTATATATGATGGCCCGGATTCACGTAGATTGGCGCATCTTTATGCCGGCGTAGCGCATCTCATTTACGCTACGCCGGCGCAACTCATAGAGGCAAGCATGGTATTCAGAAAGCAAATGCTCCCAACGTTGCTCCGGTGTAACGTAAATTTGTAGGCCTAAGCCGGCGTAATTCAAAGTAGGAAGGAAGTGGGCGTGTTCCATTTAAATGAATCGTGACCCCATGTAAATGAAGGGCCGCACGAACGGCGCATGCGTCGGCTCTTGAACGCATCCCAGTACGCATGCGCAGAACAGGACAAACACCTAAGATACGCCGAATCACTGAACGTAACCTACGCACAGCCCTATTCACGTAGTACTACGTAAACGGCATACACGACATAACATTTGATGGCGTCGTTCCCTGGCCCATACCTTTGCATGACTTACCCCTGCTTTATGTGGGGTAAGTTTACGACTTACGTAGACTGCGTATATTAATGCGACGGGCGCAAGTACGTTCCTGAATCAGCGTATCTTACTAAATTGCATATTTAACATGGGTACACCGAATGCGTCCAGCGTAACTATGCGCCCATGATACGCCGGCGTAGGCAAGTTACGTCGGTCGGAAGAAGCCTATTTTCAGGCGTATTTAGTTCTGTGGGTACGGCGCACAGATACGACGGCGCATATTTACACAGGCGCATATTTACACGCGCAAGTCCTACGTGAATCCAGGCCCATATGTTCCCCCGAATAGGAGACATTCATCCACTTACTTCATGGCTTCACTAACCTGTTTTCTAAAGTTTGTCTAAAGTCTTAGCGCTACACTTTATATTTACACATTCCTTTACAATTAGGGCCCTTTCACAAGTACGGACAGTATGTCTGTATTTCATCCATCTGTTTTTGGATGAAATACGGACAATTATATATATCCCTATGGGATAGCAGGTGTCCGCTGACATCCGATCTCATCAGTCTCCGCTATGCTCTAATTCTGCAGACGGAGAAAAATCCAGACAGATGGTCCGTGTTCATCCGATCCGCCCATAGAGGAGAGCGGAGATCTGACAGGGTGGTCCCTGCACAGTGTGCGAGGACCGCCCTGTCATCTGCCGGCTCAGCTCTATTAAAAAGCCTGTGGCTTTGTTGGTGCAAGTGCACCAACAAAAAGAAGACGTAACGTGACAAACGGGGAAAAATAAGTGGGGTAAAAGGAAGGTGGGAGAGGTGGAAAGTGGCCACTGTGCAATACGATGGCCGGCCCTCCGACCAGGAACAAAAATTCTAAAAGGCTCTGCCCTAGAGGCAGGTGTTAAAAAGTGTGTTTGTGGAAATCGTGACCGTGGTGCCACACGATGAGTGCCCCTCACACACTCGTGCAATGTATGGCACCCCTGGACTGCCACTCCAGGGGCACTATCTCCACAGGCTTTTCAACGGACCCTGACCCTCGGTCTGGACCAGCAGCAGCACCCTTCCCAGCCAGGAAGGTAGGAGGAGAGATCAGAGAGTGCCTACCTCAGCAGGCTACTCCCACAACCCCCATCCCTCCCACCTAATCACATTCAGGAAATACTAACGGCTCTTTCTGACAAAAAGAGGAGCGAGGGTTCTCTCCCGAAACAACTAACTGGGGCAGATACCACCAAATCTAGGCCATTGGCCAGGGGCCCAGCCTTCCAGCTTCGACCTCATGCCTCTTTGTTCCGATCAGAAGGCTTTCACCTCTACGCCAGCGGGTTTAGCGTCCGCCGACAGCTATCCCTTTCCACCTCGCCGAGTACTGGGGACAGTCAGCATAGCACCACCTACTGGCAACTGATAAGAACAGGTACTACACTTGATCTTAGCCGAAAGACCGAGAAGATTTCCTTCATTCTAAAGACAAACCAGAGTCATCTGCCGGCTCAGTGGGGATCAACGGAGCGATCCCCGCTAAGCAATAGGATGATAAAGGTACGGATCATAATGGGATCCGTACATGTGAAAGGGCCCTTAGTCTGATTGTTGTGTTGGCTGCTTACATTTTTTAAGGTTGGCGCAGTATATCATTATATTTGTTTTACATTAAAAATTGTCTTCACCGACACTAGTATAAAATGCATTAAGACGTCAACACAAGCCTTCTACTATTGCTGAAACCGCTAACCCAACAATTGTGATGGCTTCACATCTCCAACCACGCCCTATGCCTTCCCCTGGAAGATGTCAAGAGACAAAAGCATAGGGCATGGCTTGTGATTGTAAGAACATCACAATTGATCGGATTAGAGCTTTCAGCATAAGGAGAGTCGCTTGAGCCCACACATATTGACATCCTAATGCATTTTATACTGTATATTGGTGGTTGAGCACATTAACCACTTTGCAACCGCCCTATGCCGAAAGTACGGCTTTAGGGCGGTTGCTCATCTCTAAGTAGCCGTTAATTAACGGCCTCCTAGAGAATCGTTCCTGCGCGCGCTCCTGGCGCGCGCACGCGGGGACTTCCGTGCGCGCCGGGTCCACGGGACCCGTAGCAACACGGATCGGGGTAAACGGCCAATGACAGCGGCCGTTTAC
The DNA here is from genome assembly GCA_029574335.1 of Rana kukunoris. Taxonomy (NCBI): domain Eukaryota; kingdom Metazoa; phylum Chordata; class Amphibia; order Anura; family Ranidae; genus Rana; species Rana kukunoris. The sequence goes on from CM056050.1 coordinate 367,352,896, forward strand.
CACGTGATCGCTCCGTCCAATGACGGAGCGATCCGAAATGTAAACAATCCGCGTCATTGGAAGGGAATGGTTCCTGCGCGCGCTCCTGGCGCGCGCACGCCGGGACTTCCGTGCACGCCGGGTCCAGGGGACCCGTAGCAACACAGATCTCGGTAAACGGCCAATGACAGCGGCCGTTTACCATGTGATCGCTCCGTCCAATGACGGAGCGATCTGAAATGTAAACAAACAGGGACATTTGAAGTTTATCACTCTCCTCTCCTGAGTCTCCTCACACCGATCCAGCGTGAGAGGAGAGGAGAGTGATTTGTGACCCCCAACAGTGAGTGATAGCAATTGTGCAGTGCCCAGCAGTGCCATATCTGTGCCCCAAAGTCCCCCAAAGTGCCACATCTTTGCCCAAAAGTGCCACATCTGTTCCCTAAAGTGCATCAAAGTGCCACATCAGTGCCATCTGTGCCCCAAAGTGCCATCTGTGCCCCAAAGTGCCATCTGTGCCACCTGTACCACCTCTGTGCCACCTGTACCACCTCTGTGCCACCTGTACCACCTCAGTGCCACCTGTACCACCTCAGTGCCACTACAGTCCACACCTGTGCTCATCAGTGCCACACCTGTGCCCATCAGTGCCACCTGCCCCCACCAGTGCTTATCTGCGCCAAATCAGTGCCCACGAGAGCCGCCTGTGCCCACGAGAGCCGCCTGTGCCCACGAGAGCCGCCTGTGCCCACGAGTAAAGCCTGTGCGCTAATTAGTGCTACCAGAGCCACACCAGAGCCCCATCAGTGCCGCCTGTGCCCCATCAGTGCCGCCTGTGCCCATCAGTGCCGCCTGTGCCCACCAGTGCCGCCTGTGCCCACCAGTGCCGCCTGTGCCCACCAGTGCCGCCTGTACAAGCAGAACCACACCAGTGCCACTACAGTGCCACCTGTGCCCATCAGTGCCACCTGTGCCCATCAGTGCCACCTGTGCCCATCAGTGCCACCTGCCACCAGTATGACAAAAAGGTTTTTTTCTACCGAGGAGGCCTACCAACGCCTATCCATGACTGATGAGAGCAGCGGGGAGCTCTCCGAGTCCGGTTCAGACTATGAACCCGTTATAAGCAGTGGTTCTGATACAGAATCGGAAGAGGAATGTATGCCCGTTAAAAAAAGCCAGCAGCCTACTACCAGCAGAGCACCGTCCACCTCAAGCACAGTGCCGCCCACCTCAAGAGCAGTGCCGTCCACCTCAAGAGCAGTGCCGCCCACCTCAAGAGCAGTGCCGTCCACCTCAAGAGCAGTGCCGTCCACCTCAAGAGCAGTGCCGTCCACCTCAAGGCCAGGCACCAGTAGGATGTCATCTCAGCCCCAAAGGGATCAGGGCCATGCCAGCCTTCCCTATGGCCTTCAAAACCCCATGTGGCTTCCCCCTAATTCTGGATCAGCAAATATCCCCCCTTTCACCGCCCAGCCAGGTGTCCAGGTGAACACCGAAAATTTTTCCACTCTCGATTTTTTTCATTTATTTTTCACTGAAGAATTTTTATCATCTATTGTGGCCCAGTGCAACCTCTACGCACAGCAGTTCATTGAAAGCAACCCTGGTTCCAGCTATGCCCGCCCCTTTATGTGGAGAGAACTCACCGTAGAGGAATTCCAAATTTTCTTGGGCCTAACTCTGAATATGGGTCTCTCAAAAAAAAAACAATCATACTCCTATTGGTCTACCAAAGCCATCCATCACATGCCAGTCTTCTCATCCCGTATGCCCAGATCCCGATACTTCATGATTTTACGGTTCCTCCACTTTAATGACAACACCCAGTGCCCTCCCCGTAATGACCCAGCTTTCGACAAACTATTTAAAATTCGGCCACTCCTAAATTATTTCTCTGAAAAATTCCCCCAATTATATATCCCCGAACAGAATATCTCCATAGATGAGTCCCTGGTCAAATTCTCCAGCAGGCTGGGCATCAAACAGTTCATCCCCAGCAAAAGGGCCCGATATGGGGTGAAAATGTATAAATTATGTGACCGAGTCACGGGGTACCTCTACTCCTTCCTGGTATACGAAGGGAAGGACTCCCAACTGCATCCTCCCGAATGCCCCGAATACATCGGAACAAGTGGAAAAGTGGTCTGGGATCTGATTTATCCACTACTTGGGAAAGGATACCACCTTTATGTGGACAATTTTTACACCAGCCTGCCCCTGTTTCGCAATCTTTACCTGAGGGACACCCCAGCATGTGGCACAGTAAGAGCCAATCGAAAGGGCTTTCCTCAAAAACTGGTCAATGAAAAGCTCAAACGAGGGGAGTCGGCATCATTGAGAAACCAGGAGCTATTGGCTGTCAGGTGGAGGGACAAACTAAATGTCCACATGCTTTCCACAATCCACGATGACACCTACGTGGAAGTTCCCCAAAAAAAAGGCCCAATCCAAAAACCAACATGCATATATGATTACAATTTGTTTATGGGGGGAGTGGACTTCAACGATCAGATGATTGAACCCTACCTTCCCACAAGAAAATCCCGTCACTGGTATAAAAAAGTTTCCATTTATCTTTTCACTTTGGCCATGTATAACAGTTATGTTATTTACAAAAAATCGACAGAAAACCCCACATCCTATCTGCAATACCAAGAAGAAGTCATCACCGCCCTTGTGTACCCTGAAAACCCACCAGAAAATATTCGCTCTGATTCCGTGAGCAGACTCCACGAGCGCCACTTTCCTGAGAAAACCCCCTCCCCTGAAAGAGGCTACAGACGCCAGAAAAAATGCCGTGTGTGCGCCAGAGGAGGAGTCAGAAGAGACACTGTGTATTATTGTCCCGATTGTCCCTCCCAACCAGGCCTCTGTATAGGTGTATGTTTCCGCCGTTACCATACCCTCCAAAATTATTAGGTAGTTCTCATTTCTTGTCATTTTCCTCCACACCCCTTATGCCACTGCACTGTACTGTACATATCTCTGCCTTCTCCGGAACCGACCCTGGCTTGTTATACGACCACGCTTTTGCCTAACGCTTAACTGTACCTACCTCTGCCTGCTCTGGAACTGACCCTGGCCTGTTATACGACCACGCTTTTGCCTAACGCTTAACTGTACCTACCTCTGCCTGCTCTGGAACTGACCCTGGACTGTTTGACCACGTTTTTTGCCTGCCCCTTGGATTGATCTTGCTATGCTAGTGGGAACACAGGGGTCTCACATATGTGAGGGGCTCCAGAATAGTTTTTCTGGATGAAGAAAACTACTTTTTTTAGTTTTCTCATTTCCGGATTAGGGTCTGGTTGCCCTAAGGCTTCAAAGAGATTTGGGTGGGAGAAGCCTCTACCCCTGTCCCCATTCTTTCCTGGCCTGCTACTTGGACCATATACCTGCTTACTACCAGGACCAATATTTTGGCACTGCTGGCAATGTTTCTACTTGCACTGGCCCTGGACTATAAATGGACAGTATCCCTGCCTGCACTGACTATGGACAATATTCCTGCCTGCTGCCTGGACAAACTGTCGCTGACCACGTCCCTGCCTGCTGCCTGGATCAGGGCTCTCCTCCTGTGGAAAATTGCACTACTAAAACCACAGGTAATCTTTTTTATTTTTTTACCTATTACTCAGCAGAATGTATTTTAGGGTGTAATTCTTGATATGTACATGCTATGTGCTAGAAATATGAAGGGCCTTCAAAAATTGTAAGGAAATTGTATGTGTAATTTATGTCCCTAGAACACCTGATGGTGCTTCTTGGATGTTGGGCCTCTATGTGGCCAGGTTATGTAAAAGTCTCACACATGTGGTATCGCCATACTCGGGAGGAGCAGCAGAATATATTTTGGGGTGTATTGTTTGCCATGTACATGCTATGTGTTGGAAATATCCTATAAATGGACAACTTTGTGTAAAAAAAATGCGTTTTCATTTTTTTTCCACATATTCCAAAAACATCTGGAAAAAAAATAACCGTTCAAAAGACTCATTATGCCTCATAAATTATACGTTGGGGTGTTAGCTTTCCAAAATGGGGTCACTTTGTGGGCGTTTCCATTGTCCTGGTGCTCCAGGGCCTTCAAAAGTGTAATAGGTGGTTGAGAGATTAGTTGTGTAATTTATGCTCCTAGAACGCCTGAAGTTGCTACTTCAGTGTTGGGCCTCTGTATGTGGCGGCGTTATGTAAAAGTCTCACATATGTGGTATCGCCATACTCAGGAGGAGCAGCAGAATATATTTTGGGGTGTCATTTGTGGAATGTGCATGCCATGTGAGAGAAATACCCTGTTATAATGACAATTTGGTGTGAAAAAAAATAAAAATAAAAAAAAAACGTAATTTTGCAAAGAATTGTGGGAAAAAATGACAACTTCAAAAAACTAACTATGCCTCTTACTAACTACGTTGGAATGTCTACTTTCCAAAAAGGGGTGATTTGGGGGTATTTGTACTTTACTGGCTTGTTAGGGTCTCAAGAAATGAGATAAGCTGTCAGTACATCAGATGTGATCAAATTGATACATTTTCAGTAATTGGCACCATAGCTTGAGGGCCCTATAACTTTCACCCAGACTAAATTTTATCCACAATTTTTTTTTTTTTTACCAAAGATATGTAGCAGTATACATTTTAGGCCAAATTTATGAAGAAAAATTAATTTCTATTATAAAATTTTGCGAAAAAGTAAGAAAAATTCATTTTTTTACAAAATTTACGTTATTCTTTCATTTATAGCGAGAAAGTTAAAAATCGCAGAGGTGATCAAATACCACCAAAAGAAAGCTCTATTTGTGGGAAAAAAAGGACAAAAAATTCATATGGATGTAGTGTTGTATGACTGAGTTATTGTCATTCAAAATGTGAGAGCACCAAAAGCTGAAAATTGGTCTGGTTATTAAGGGTGTTTAAGTGCCCAGTGGTCAAGTGGTTAAAAACCTAATTAAAGGACAAATGCACTGATTAGACACCGGACTTGATTTTCAAGCACTAATCTTCGTATTAAGCTCTTTTGATCATATTTGTTTTAATCAAACTTATAGGGCTGACATGAGATTATTGCATTTTGTACATGTAGCACCCCCTTACTTTCAGTATGGGCTCTACGCTAAAGTTAATGGGGAATGGGAGAGTTAATTTTGCTCCCATTCATAATAGTGCAAAATTTGGGCTGCTGTCATTCAGAACTGTCCTGTGAGCTAGTCTGCGCGCCAGGCGTGATGTTCATAAGTGGGTTGAAGCCATGATATGTTAGCTTGATGTATTCCTAAGGATGTATTTAGAGATCAAGGGACAAGAATCACTCCATCATGGTACCAGGGCGACATCATCCAGGCCACACTCGGCCCAGGAGATAAACTCAGAAGAGTATCGGAATATGGACCATGAAGTCCAGGTAAGAGAAAACTGTTCGCTTCTACCACCCTCTTCCGCCAACAGACGCTCAAGGTCCATTATGCGGTCCACTTCAACAGCCCAGTCTCCCAGGGAAGGCATGGTTGCTGATCTCCAATGATGGGGGATCACCACTCTGACCGCCGCCAGAAAGTGTCGTAGTACATCATTTTTGATGGATTTGAACGTGCCAGGGAGTATAGACAAGAGAGCCATCTCAGGGGAAGGGTAAAAGCAGGTCGCCATCAGTTTGCAGTATAGTTTGAAAATCCGCTGCCAGCACCCTTGCACAGGAGGGCATTCCCACCAGATGTGGAGCATGGTTTCCTGGGATCTAAGACACCACCAGCAGGTATCCGACACTGCCGAATTGAAATGGTTGATAGTTGTTGGGCATCTTTACTATCTCGTTAGCAACTTGAACCCCTTCTCCTGGGTCTTAGTGGCCAAGGATAGTTTGTGTGTCAGGATAAAACACTTCTTCCAGTCAATAGGGGAGATAGGGTGATGTAGGTCCATCTCCCAGGCCACCGTGAATGGCGGGGGATCAGGGGAGAAGATACTGAGCAACAGGGAGTAGAGTTGAGATACCACATGTGTTGGAGGTTCCGCCTGCAGAAGCAGTACCTCAAATTCCTTCGGTTCAGCAAGGATGTCTGAAATGGATGGGAAAGTTCGAATGTAGGAAGTAATCTGTTGCCTCTGAAGCCACTGCATGGGGTGTTGGGAGGTCGGATCGGTAGGGGTATCAGCCTTCAAAGTGGGGTCTGCTCGAAGGACCTGGGCAAGTCTCATATGATCCTCCTTTCGCCATGGTCCAAATCTTGTTACAGACATGGCTGGCGGAAAGGCCGGGGTCCCAAAGAAGAGTCGTAGGCCCCATGTGATTCCAAATCTGGATTGTTTGAAGGGTAAGGTCGCCGAGAGAGCCCGAAGCCCCCCGAACCGTGGGTGAGGTCCATGGGAGAGCGGAGAGTTCAACTGGGTTCATATGGCTTTCCAACTGAACCCAGAGCTTGGTTGAATAGTGATGGAACCAATCCAATATACAAGTGAGCACTGCTGCCTTATGGTACAAGGAGGCGCCCGGGGCTCCAGCCCCCCCCCTAACCTTTGGAAGAGATAATGTTTCATACCATATTCTGGGACGGGCAGCATTCCAAATAAATTTGGAGAACATCTTGCGTAGTTTCTTGAAGTACGAATTAGGTATATGAATAGGAATGGTTTGGAACAAATACAGGAACCTAGGGAGAACATCCATTTTCAGGGCATTCACTCTACCTATTCATGAGAGCCGTTTGGACGCATAAGTGATTAAATCTGCTTGGGTCCTAAGAAGTAGGGGGGTAAAGTTCAGGGAGAAGAGTTGGGATGCATCCGCCGGAATTTGAATTCCGAGATACCCGATGGAGGTAGAACCAGTTTTGAAGGAAAAAGTAGTCGATAGTCTCCGTAGGTCCGACATAGACAAAGATACGTTAAGGATTTCCGACTTAGTGTAATTCACCTTGAAATTGCTAACTGCTCCAAATTTCTGAAACTCCTGCAACACTGAGGGCAAGGATGTGTGTGGGTGTGTCACGAACAAGAGCAGATCATTTGCATAAAGGGCGAGTTTAGTATGGGTGGGCCTGATTGTTATGCCTTGGACCGAGGAATTGTTACGTAAAGCAATGGCTAGATGTTCCATAGTGAGAACATAGAGGAGGGGGGACAGTGGACATCCATGTCGCGTCCCCTTAGATATAGAGAAGGCTGGAGATAGCGAACCATTCAATCTAATCCTAGCAGATGGGGAAGAGTTAGGGGACATTATTCTCGCTATCATATTAGGTCCCAAGCCTATTTGTTGCAGGGATAGTCGAAGGAACTGCCAGTCTACTTGGTCTAATGCCTTCTCCTAAAGAGGCATAATGGGACATCGTGAGACCGGGCATAATCAGTTAAAAGAAGGGTCTTTAGGGTATTGTCCCTAGCCTCACAGCCACTCACAAAGCCAACCTGATCTAGGTGTATTATGGCACTGCGTTATTTTAACTGAAAATTGCGCGGTCATGCAACACTGTCCATAAATTACATTTTTGTCACTTTTTGTCCCACAAATAGAGCTTTCTTTTGGTGGTATTTGATCACCGCTGGATTTTTCATTTTTTGAGCTAAAAACAAAAAAGCGTGACATTTTGCAAAAACAAATATTATTTTTTTACTTTCTGCTATAAAACATATCCAATAAAAAAAATTGTAAAAATCAAATGTCTTCAAAAATTTAGGCCAGTATGTATTCTGCTACATATTTTTGGTAAATAAAATCCCAATAAGCGTATATTTATTGGTCTGAGCAAAAGTTATAGCTTCTTTAAACTACAGTATATATACTGTAATTTTTTTTACACTAGCGACTTATAGTGAGACTGTGATATTGCGGCGGAAAGTTGGACACTAACTTACATTTTGGACACTTTGTGGGAATCAGTGACACTAATACAGGGATCAGTGCTAAAAATATGCACAGTCACTGTACTAATGACCTAATTACATTGACTGGGAAGGGGTTAAACATCAAGGGCGATCAAAGGGTTAAATGTGTGCCTAACCAGTGTTTTTGTGTGCTGCTTTTACTAAGGGATGTGATGGATTTTATTCCCTTTGCAGGGAAACAAAAACCACCGCACCCTTGCTGACAGTCATTGTTTACATATGCAGAGCTCCATCCTGTGTCTGAACTGATCAGCAGGTGACATACATGGATCGAAATTCAGCAGCTTCAGCAGGGACCAGACAAATTTCAATCCATGTATGGGCTTGCTGGTTGTGCACAAGTTGGTTTATCAATCGACTTGTGTACAACCAGCCTGTCATTTTGTTTTCTGAACAATCAGTGCTGCCAGATTTCGGCTAGCAGAAAACAATAGCTGAGCGAGAGATATTCCCCCATCCACATTGTATCTGGGATGGTGGAATCAGTAAAACATTTTTGTTCAACCCCCTGGTTGAAAAAAAAAATGAATCTTGTATGGTCTACCTAAGAGGGTGCAGCAGCAGAGTGACAACACTGCAGTAATTTTACAGCAGAAGAAAGAGTGTTGTTATTCTATCAATAAAAGGGCCTATTCAATGTTACTTCCAGAACCAACAGGTATTTACAAAATGTTGTAGGTAACTAGACCCTTTAGGGCCCCGATGCAAGAAATCATGAAGGCCCCCTCTGACCCCTGGCCATGGCCCTACTGACATCAATGAAGGAATGCCAGTGCCTGATCGCAAGTGCAACCTTTGCAACCCTGGTCGTTTTTTTTTTTCGTTTTTTTACCATCTTATTTTCTTTTTTGTATAGATTTACTTTTTAAATGTCTTTTAGGAGCCCCGTTGGGAGGTTGTGGTGGAATATTAGGTGTCATAACAGACCTCTGATGTTTCACCTTTGAGACAGAGAAAGAAGATTGTGGACACAGCCCTCAATCTCCATCTCTGTTGCCTGAGCTGCACAGAATAAATGCATAGGAATTGCTCTGTAAAGAGCTCCTCGTTCATTCACAAACTGAAACAGAGTAAACACACTTTCATTTATAATTGGACAGAGTCAGTGATCAGTACTGATCACTAACTTTGTCCATTCAGAAAAGGAAGGGGCCACTAAATGACATATGACATATTTACTGGCCCTTTCCTTGCTCTTCATCCTGACACATACCCGCAGCAGCCAGTGGAAGAGTGGAGGGGGGAAGTCAGCAGCACACAGGGGGCAGTAGGACACAAGTTCTACTTGCAGTCAAACTTCCACAAAAATGGTATTAAAATACTTAAGAGCATGTCACTCTTACATCCATTAGAAATTAAAGTGGAACTGTGGGCAAAAAAAATATGACATATGATGCAGTCTGTAGCTAGCAGTAAGGCCGCGTACACACGAGGAGATATATCCGATGAAAAGGGTCCGACAGACCGTTTTCATCGGACATGTTTCCTGGGAGATTTTGGTCTGATGTGTGTACACACGATCAAACCAAAATCCCTGCGGACAGACAACGCGGTGACGTGGCGGTGACGTTGACACCACCACGTCACCAAACCAGGAAGTAAAATCATGCTTTAAAACTTTTGTCTGCTGGAAACCTGTCTGCCAGCCCGTACACACGATCGGATATGTCCGCTGGAACTGGTCTGCGGACCAGTTTCAGCAGATATGTTTGATCGTGTGTACGTGGCCTAAGACATAGCATTTTTGGTTTCCAGTTGACTTCCAGGTTCACTATTGGACTTTGAAGGCTAAATTCACTTTTTCCAGAAAATAGCCTATGCAGTCAGAGGACCTCATTAGGTATGAAAAAACTGTAAAAAATTAAAAATTGATGTCAGTTTTTTTGTCATACCTGAAGGCTATATGTGCCCACCCTTCCCAGAAGCCTTTCCAAAAAAAAACATTTAGCAATCCCCAAGTCCTGCCTCATTGCTAGGACACTTTCCCCCAATATTAAAGTGACACTAAAGGTTCACATAACAAACATGTCATACTTACCTCCACTGTGCAGTTTGTTTTTCACAGAGTGTCCTGTTCTGGGGTCCTACTGCCGCTCTTGCAGCTCCTACCCGCATTAGATAACCCCCTCTGGGAAGCTCTCGCCCAAGGGGGTTACCTTGCAGGCACGTTCCTGTGTCATACACTCGGCGTCCATAGCCGCCGAGTGTATAACTCGGCCCCACCCCACCCCTGGTGCCTGCGTCATTGTATTTGAGAAATTGCTCTCTATATTGGTCAGAAATATTGACAGCAGCGGGAGCCAATGGCTGCGCTGCTATCAATCTATCCAATGAAGAGCTAAAAAGCAGTGGAGAGAGCGATGCGGGATCACACCCACTGAAATTCGGGACTCAGGTAAGTAAAACGGGGGGGGGGGGCTGGGGTGCCAGACAGTGCAAGGTGTTTTTTCACCTTATTACATTGGATGCATTAAGGTTAAAAAACACAAGGGTTTACAACCAAATTAAAGAAGTGAAAACCAGCGATTTTTGAGTCCTAGTAACAAGGCAGGACGTGGGGATTGGTAAATGGGAAGTTTTCAAATTGGCTTTCAGGGGGTCACAAATAGCCTACAGTTATCGCAATAACATTAAAAAACATTTCACAGAGTTGCACATTTTTTTAAATAACTACTGGGGTCCCTTGACTGCATGTGCTATTTTCTGAAAAAGGTGAGCTTAGCCTTTAAGTAAACATCAAATTAAAGCTTAACTCCAGCTGATATGTTTAAAGCGGTTACAGCAACAGATTTAAACCATATAAAGGAAAGATAACCCCTGCCAGTGTTAGATGGTCTGTGCTAGCAACTCTATAACATTCAGTTTTGCTGGACAGCTTTATCACAACAAAAATTGTTGGGGTATTTTGTATATTACGATGTTACAGATGTTAATCCAGTAAAGTTACCAATATATATATATATATATATATATATATATATATATATATATATATATATATATATATATATATATATATATATATTTCTATAGTGTTCTTTTAAATGTCATCGCCTATATTACAAGCATGTAAACCTAAAATGTAACCTGCTCATTGGCAATATTATGTGAAGAAATGAGTGCCTCAATTATGCCATTTGATAAAAAGTAAGTACGTAGTCCCTAAGCTTGCTCAATAAGTAGTCAGTAAGTGTACTTAGCAAAAACACATTCTAAGGGTGGTAAGCACTTTAAATTTGAAGTTAATTTAAAGGAATATGAGAACATAATGAAAATATAAAAGATAATGGTAATTTATGAATACCATAAAAACATAAGTTACTTTTTGGCATCTAAAATATTAGGAGCTACAATTATGATTAAAACAGAATAGATTACAGAAATAACAAATACGATAAACAGCTTTTGGCACAGCTTTAGATTCAATAATGTGTGATCTAGGTGTAAACCTCCAAAACCACTACCATCTCCGTGGTAATGTATAGCACATATCGATGCTAAGCATACTGAGAAGACACTTGCATAGACAACAGGATAAACTAAGCAAAATACTAAAGGTAGACGCCAGGTAAATTGCTAAATACATAGTTGAAATACATATATGAGAACTATCTTACCTGCAAAAGATTACAATTTCTGTCAAACTAATCTAGTAATGATAGCATTCAGTAAAATAAATTCAATAAATACATTATTATTATTATTTTTAAAGGGGATTCATTTACATTTTTCTCTGCCTTTGCAGAGGGATTGGACAGAAGGGTTACAGGGGTTGAAACAAATTATTAAGCTACTGGGGGTGCTTACAACGCTCAGCTTTTATTTGTATGGTTTAAACCTTATTCCCAAAAGAAAATGAAACCTGTTGCTGTAACCTAAAAAGTGGGAGCCCATTTATTACACCACTGTTCACAAGGTGACAACCTTCTGATTTCATAGTGTGATGCGGTTTGTCTCAACCCTGGTAACTGCCTCTTTTGGTGGAAAGTGTGACATGTTACAAGAAGTGGAAAATCAACAAATCTACAGTCAGGATCAATCAGTAAAAAACAGGTTACACAGGGGACTCATGCCGCGTACACACGATCAGGCTTTTGCCCAGGCAGATCACATCGGAAAAAAATAGAACATGTTCGATGGAACTCAGATGGAATTCATCGGCATTTCCAATGAAAAAACTCAAATGGGGCTACACGCGATCGTAAAATCCGATGGAAAAAGTCCATCTCACTTTTTCCATCGGAAATTCCGATCGTGTGTACGGGCATTATTTTAGCTACTTGCTGGTCATTTTTTTTTATAAATATCCTGCATTTTTTGGCATTTTTTAATATCTCCCTGGAGTTCAGCTTTAAAATGACATCCATAGTTTTAGTACTATATGACTTTTTTTCTCATTTGCAAATCAGATTTCTCTTCTGAGATTTAAATCGTACATAAAAAAACAATGCAACATTTGTCATAACTTGATGGGACCATGCAAAATGTCTGTCTACTTTCAGGTTTACTTTAGCAATCTTTTAGTTCACTTGCCCATCCAAAATATTAAAGTTGAGTAGTGTCCGAACGAAAAAAGCACCATTACATTTATTACATCATGTTTTCAATCTGCTAAACAATAGTTAACAGAAAATATTTTTTAGAATGTGTTTAGAAATATTTAAGCTCATGTTTAGGCTATAGCAAAAACATCTGTTGAAAATATATTTAGAACCTTCAATATGCATGAGATAAAGTACCTGACTAAAAATCCAAGATCACTTATGTATGTTGCAGGTCTTTATATAATTTTTGTATTTTTTAAAATTCTAGTGTTCTAGGGATCCTCACAGCTACATGAACAAACAACTCCTTTAGCCATGTATTGGGAATAAACACTTTAAAATCATACATCATACTAACAGCTGCAACACCCACTTCAGGACAACTACAACATGTGAGATTGTAACAATTAGTAATTGGAAACAGTAAAAAGATAACTAAGGTGCTACCACATACCACATGAATTACTACCAGTGGTTGCTCCATTTATATTTCCACCTTGAAATAAACAAAAACAGACTCTAAAGGCCTGCAACAACTTTTGTGACATGTATATAGCTAAATGAAAATATATGTATATTAATAATAATAATAATAATAATAATAATATAAAGGCCCAGAACTTATTATCTATGCTTACTAATAGTTAACTCATAAATGAATAAATCAAGCTTATGCATTTATGTTATTTTTTAATACAAATGGTACTGTATATTTGCAAAAATTATGGAAAATTATGTATTACATTAAAATTAAAGTAAAAGTAAATATTATGGAAAAAAAGAAGTAGACTTGTTACACCAATAAAACATATTTTAAATATAAAACATGAAAACAGTTACAGAAGTAAATCTAACATATACTAAAAATAAAACTGCACTCAATAAATAATCAGCAGTTTTAGGACATGTAAATGTCAAATAAAGGAATGTTTATTGGAATAGGCTAAAAAATAATAATAAAAAAAGAATATACATGGACTTTTTGTACTTGTAATTGCGCTATAACTTTATACATAGAATGCACTGTACTTACATACAGTTTGGATGAGCACTGCTATCTCCAGATGTAGGCACCACTTCAACTGGAAAGCCTAATTAAGCCTGATGTCTTTTTCGTGGCTATTTATCAGTCTCTGTGCATATACTAAGGCTCCAGACGTTCTGCAAAGTCCACAGCTTCATCAGCCCTCTCTATAATCTCACACACCAACTTCCCACACAGCCCTCCCTCTGGGTCACTGCAAGGGCAGCGAAACAGACATAAATCAAATAAAAAGTGGATCATTGGGGACAGAGGCTACAGGGACCCAAACGTCACACATTCCCATAGTCCTCTTGCTTGGAGTGAAGAAATAGTTATGCTCTTTTGCCCAATTATTACAAAACTTTTACCTACTTAACAAGACAGTAGCAATTTATTTGGCATGGGAATGGTTAAATGATTACATGCTGCAGTTTTTTTTTATATATATATATATATATATACACCCAAAAACACTTTTTTTGTAAGCAGTAATGATGTCATGTGTTGATTTTTTTTATATATATATATTTTTTATATACAGTGCAGAAAATAAGTATTTGAACACCCTGCTATTTTGCAAGTTCTCCCACTTGGAAATCATGGAGGGGTCTGAAATTGTCATCGTAGGTGCATGTCCACTGTGAGAGACATAATCCAAAAAAAAAATTCCAGAAATCACAATTTATGATTTTTTAACTATTTATTTGTATGATACAGCTGCAAAGAAGTATTTGAACACCTGTCTATCAGCTAGAATTCTGACCCTCAAAGACCTGTTAGTCTGCCTTTAAAATGTCCACCTCCACTCCATTTATTATCCTAAATTAGATGCACCTGTTTGAGGTCATTAGCTGCATAAAGACACCTGTCCACCCCATACAATCAGTAAGAATCCAACTACTAACATGGCCAAGACCAAAGAGCTGTCCAAAGACACTAGAGACAAAATTGTACACCTCCACAAGGCTGGAAAGGGCTACGGGGAAATTGCCAAGCAGCTTGGTGAAAAAAGGTCCACTGTTGGAGCAATCATTAGAAAATGGAAGAAGCTAAACCTGACTGTCAATCTCCCTCGGACTGGGGCTCCATGCAAAATCTCACCTCGTGGGGTCTCAATGATCCTAAGAAAGGTGAGAAATCAGCCCAGGACTACATGGGAGGAGCTGGTCAATGACCTGAAAAGAGCTGGGACCACCGTTTTCAAGGTTACTGTTGGTAATACACTAAGACATCATGGTTTGAAATCATGCATGGCACGGAAGGTTCCCCTGCTTAAACCAGCACATGTCAAGGCCCGTCTTAAGTTTGCCAATGACCATTTGGATGATCCAGAGGAGTCATGGGAGAAAGTCATGTGGTCAGATGAGACCAAAATAGAACTTTTTGGTCATAATTCCACTAACCGTGTTTGGAGGAAGAAGAATGATGAGTACCATCCCAAGAACACCATCCCTACTGTGAAGCATGGGGGTGGTAGCATCATGCTTTGGGGGTGTTTTTCTGCACATGGGACAGGGCGACTGCACTGTATTAAGGAGAGGATGACCGGGGGCCATGTATTGCGAGATTTTGGGCAACAACCTCCTTCCCTCAGTTAGAGCTTTGAAGATGGGTCGAGGCTGGGTCTTCCAACATGACAATGACCCGAAGCACACAGCCAGGATAACCAAGGAGTGGCTCTGTAAGAAGCATATCAAGGTTCTAGCATGGCCTAGCCAGTCTCCAGACCTAAACCCAATAGAGAATCTTTGGAGGGAGCTCAAACTCCGTGTTTCTCAGCGACAGCCCAGAAACCTGACTGATCTAGAGAAGATCTGTGTGGAGGAGTGGGCCAAAATCCCTCCTCCAGTGTGTGCAAACCTGGTGAAAAACTACAAGAAACATTTGACCTCTGTAATTGCAAACAAAGACTACTGTATCAAATATTAACATTGATTTTCTCAGGTGTTCAAATACTTATTTGCAGCTGTATCATACAAATAAATAGTTAAAAAAATCATACATTGTGATTTCTGGAATTTTTTTTTTTGATTATGTCTCTCACAGTGGACATGCACCTACGATAACAATTTCAGACCCCTCCATGATTTCCAAGTGGGAGAACTTGCAAAATAGCAGGGTGTTCAAATACTTATTTTCTGCACTGTATATAATAAAGGCCATTTCCAGTAAGATACAAAAAATATAAATAAATACTCTTCAATTAACTTTTTGATGTCATTGTGCCACCACAGCCCAGAGCCGCCTTATAGAGGAGGCTGTGGGAAATGGTTGCACAGATTTCCTAAATAGCTTCCTTTACCTTAGTGCAGTACTCCTTCACTTACCTCATCCTTCGATTTTGCTTTTAAATATCCTTATTTCTTCTGAGAAATCCTCACTTCCTGTTCTTCTGTCTGTAACTCCACACAGTAATGCAAGGCTTTCTCCCTGGTGTGGAGTGTCGTGCTCGCCCCATCCCTTGGACTACAGGAAAGTCAGGATGCCCACTAACACACAGCTCCTTTCTCTATCTGCAACGTAAAGAGTGTCCTGACTCACCTGTAGTCCAAGGGAGGGGGCGAGCATGACACTCCACACCAGGGAGAAAGCCTTGCATTACTGTGTGGAGTTACAGACAGAAGAACAGGAAGTGAGGATTTCTCAGAAGAAATAAGGAGATTTAAAAGCAAAATCGAAGTATGAGGTAAGTGAAGGATGACTGCACTACGGTAAGGTAAAGAAAGCTATTTAGAAAGCATAAAAATGTGTTTTGTATATTAAAGCTTGACATTTCACTGTCTTTTGGTCAGTTTGAGAGTTAGAGGATAGGATTTTCCAATTCCACCCAACTGTAGTGGCCATATCAGTGTCAAATGAGGATGTAATATTATTATGGATTATCCATGATGTCAAATAAATAATTGGTCAATCTAGCGGCAAGAAATGTATGTGTTAGTAATGGCGACGTGGGATGGAGTAGAGACAGAAAATACTACAATTGAATTCCTCTCTGGCAATGCTGCCAAGTGTTTCAACTCACCATTAATGCTCAAGTTCCAGTGTTAGGGTGGATCTTCAGTATGTTGGAACACCTATTACCCTTGTAAACATTGGGACGGGTGTCTGAATGAAGTTTACATTTGTTAATAATAATATTAACAGCGTGGGGAGGGTTATAAACCTTGTCAGTTTTTTTACCATCTGTGTCCCATTGGGGAGATTTTATTTCACTTCCTGTCCCAAAGCCAAAACATGAAGTTATAGTAAATCCATTCAAAAGTTAGAGAATCCCCAGTTGTCACCAGGGCCACAAATATCCATTGGAAGATTTCCCCCTTTTTGAAGGGACAACCCAATATTTGGGATTTTCCTTTTCTTTTAATGATAGCAGAAAACATGTTGCAGCACCCCCTTACTGTCAGTAAGGGACGCTGTTCAAATTTAGTGGGGGAATGAGAGAGTTGCTCTCATTCTTTGATTTTGTTAAATTTGACTGTCGCCAAAACTGGATTGCTCTGTGGGTCAGTCAGTTTCGCTCGCCTGGGCATGCTGGGAGAGTGTATATCTGATGCGAGCGCCTTTTTGTCCGGGTCTTCTACCTGGGTCTCCTACCCACAGCGGGTCGCAGGTGCGGAACCCACCTTCAGGGTGTGCGCACACCAAGAGGCCGTCGCTATGGCCTACCTGGCCGGGGCCTACACTATGCGGAGCTACGAACTCTGGGCCTCATGGCTTAGAGCAACTGATGCTGTCAGAGACCCCAGTGACTTACTGGGTTCCCACTTCTACTGAGAAGATCCCAAGCTGGGTGCTGTTCGGTGGGGGATCAGTCTGAGGAGAACCCGGAGGCAGGTAATCCAACCAACAGGGCTTGAACGAACCATCGGGGATCTGGTTGCCAGAAACTGACATATCATATCCAGACTGTCAGCTGGTGACCTCTACTAAAAGACATACTGGGAGGATTTGCTCTATAGTTCTACTCTACAAATATTGGGCCTGTGGCAGAGGTTTCCATCTTAAAACCTAATCCATTTAGAGCCAAGTCGGTGGCAGAGACCTGTTCCTTCCTAGAAACTCTAAGTGACACTTTGGCTGCCAGGCTCGTGAGAGGGGTCTGTCCAGGGGCACTTCACCCACTCTGGCTAGAATGGCGATGTGATAGATACAATTGTTGAAGGCAGGACTGCTATCCTTATCCAAAGCATGCAAAGTTCATCTTTCTTTCATCCACCTATCCGGTCTACTTCAAGTTGATGTTGGTTGTGTCTGACCAGGAATAAAGCATTGGAAAAATTCAACCATCAGCCTGGACATTCAGTCACGGCTCTGCTCACCACCTTCACCCCTAGACACCACACAGAGGTAACTTAAATACGCCGATCCCAAATCTAATCAGCGGATCCTGAATGGGGTGGCGCTACAATGTTAAATAGAGAGGACGAATCTCCCTAATGGGGGGCACAGACAGCTATAAAAACTGACAGGTGTTCTAATTCCTCTCCACTCTGTACCCCTACCCATTCAAAAAAAGTGTCAAAAATAAAGACAGGAGGCAGTTTTTGACAATTCCTGTATAATTTTTTTTTTTAAGTGCCCTTCGATGTAGATGCATTGTCAATAACGATGCCCATTGCACCACTGGACCTAAAAAATGTTCTGCCCGTTCCATAGAGTATCTGACTTGATTAACCTTTGAGGGTTGTTTTTTTACCCTGCTCTTGACACCATGATTAGCAACTTTACAGGTGACAAGAATGTACTGCTGCCTCAATGCAGGAAGTCTTCGCAGGGGTCGAAGGAATCCTACCCTTCTTCATCTACTTTACTAGTAAGTACTCCCACTACACTTATAAGGCTGAACGCCAGAGATCAGCTAACCCCTTTGCAAAGCCTGCAACTTCCTAAGTCTACTGGGTTCTCAATAATATGGGAACCATTTGTGTGGGGACCCAGCTTCTAGGGGGGTACCCCAACTGGACTCCCACTCCCTTCTTCATGGGAATACTTTATCCTTGAGTACTGTTGAATGCTTCATAAGACCTCGGATACCTTATAATTCCTCCTCTCCAGAGGGACTTCCTGACCAACAAGGTTGACTGGAAGCATTACTGTCTGTTCTCTACCTTCACAAGGACCTTGCCCCTTCACTAGCACATGCTACTTCTTGAAGCGCTGGACCTTGTGTCTACCCAGGCGCCCTTTCCTGGCATTGTAGGCTGCTCCCATTGTAGGATGCTCAGACAATCTTCCCTAATGATTGTCAGCTTTTTGGACCCTTGCAGTCAGAACCTAGCACTTTGGTCAGATAGGGCTTTACAGGTGTCTATCATTGGTAGCTATCTGTTACCTGGAGGCAAGGCTTTTAAGCTTGAACCCTTGCTAGAAAGGTCTTCAACCTGTGTGTCATTGGACCCTTCATTAACAATCAGGAAGTTTCCCTGTTTATCTTCATCATGGCTTGTTGAAGGAACACTCTCTTTGCATCGTTTCCTTTTCTTTCATTAGCTTCCGATCCTTCTTGGTCAACCCAAGTCATTCAGATGGTCTATATGGAAGAGGAAGTCTTTGGCTTGACCCATCAGTCTCTTCAAGTGAATAGAGGGGTCTCTTCCCCAGTCCAGTGGGCACACTACTTACTGGGGTGTCTATATACCGGGACTTCAGTCTGCTTTCCCAGAGTAGATTGTCTGATTTGATAGGGGGTCCTGCTGTGAGTTGTCTTCCTCAGTTGGACCCCCCCCCTGGGCCGAACACCCCCATGTTCGGTTTGCATCAGAACATCTCAAACAGGGAAAAAGTTCTACCGAATATGTGAACCCTATTAAAGTATATGAGACCCGAACATGAAAAATCATTTTAAAGGCTTATATACAAGTTATTGCCATGGGGACACGATGTATGAATGCAAAAAAAAAATCTTAAACGATTTTAAAAGAGATTTTAATGATACTTAACCGCTTTAGGACAAGCTGACATTGTTTGGTTTGATGGCGGCACAATGGCTCTCCTGCGTAAATCGTCATCGGTGTACGGCGCCTTGCGTAGGCTCAGTTGCAGGTGGGCGTGCCCTGCTGGCAGCATACGCTCACTCCCGAAGCATGCTACAGGAGCACATCCACGAGTCAAGAGGACTCAATGTCCTTCGGTGGCCCGCAATTGCCTTGTACACAGGCAAAATGGGGAAATGCCTATGTGAACAAGGCATTTTATTATTCTGACAGGTGACATGACAGGGATCTACTGTTCACAGTGGTCAGGAACAGTGATCTCTTTCATGTCCTAGTAAGCCCACCCCCCACCCCCCCCACTCATAGGGAACACAGCTAACCCCTTGATCACCCCTTAGTGTTAACCCATTCCCATCCAGTGACATTTATACAGTAATCAGTGGCTATTTTTCAGCTCTGATTGCTGTATACATGTCAATGGTCCAAAAAAGTGTTTGATCTGTCCGCCGCAATGTCACAGCCTCTCTAAAAATCACTGATCACCGCCATTACTAGTAAAAAAAAATGCCATAAATCTATTCCCTATTTTGTAGACGCTATAATTTTTACGCAAACCAATCATTATACACTTATTGCAATGTTTTTTTTACCAAAAGAAGAATACATATTGGCCTAAACCAGGGGTCTCCAAACTGCGGCCCGAGGGCCAGATGTGGCCCTTTGCTAGCCTTTATCCGGCCCTCAGGGCTTTATTCCTCCCACTGATATGGTGCACTATTCTTCCCACTGACTCCAACAAGGGGGCACTTTTTCTTCCACTGATACCAATGATGAGATATGTAGCACTTACCCCCGAAGGAGCTGCTGGTTAGAATTGGGATGACCTGTTACCTCTATAGCTCCACCGTCTAGGGTAGTTAATGAGAGCAGTAATGATGAATTGTCCAAACAGCAGGTGTCTTTTATCTTGTGCTTTTATTTACCCAACATGGTAAATGGTAAAACGTACAGTGAAGGGAAAGATGTATCAGAAGAAGAAGTAACAGGTTCAGGCGTAACGATGAGGAAGTCAGTCCTGCTTCCAATAGCACTTTATCTTCTTCACCACTCTAGCCTCTAGTTCCTGACTGACTTGAATTACTGGAAAAATGCATCTACTACGAGAGCTAACAAATCCCCATCCCACACCTGATACTACATGTCCTATGATCCCTTGAGTCTCTGTAGTTTTAGGGTGGGCTATTGGAGTCACTTGTAGCAGCTGTGGGAGCTGATATGGGCGGGTGGTGATTGGGGGGAGGAATGGAATTGTGTTATGCCCACCCACACTTCATTCATCTCTGCAGTTAGGAGGGAACAAGCAGGACGTAGAACTTTAGTCAGAAAATGTAAGTGATTCTAAAATAATAAACATGTCATACTTCCCTGCTCTGTGTGATGGTTTTGCAGAGGGCAGCCTAAATGTTCCTCTTCTCCTACTACTGATTGCTAAGGGGGCACTCATGCATGTGTAGCGCCCCCTTACTGTCAGTATGGGCACTACGCTAAAGTTAGTGGGTGAATGGGAGAGTTATTTTGCTCCCATTCATAATTTGTTAAATTGCGGGTTGCTGTTGTTCCGGAGCTGTCCTGTGGGTCAGTCTGCGTTCCAGGGGTGCGATCCCACCCCTGGGCAACAGTTGGCGCTATAGGGGTTCTGGGGGAGCCACTTTTCCCCAGCAGCCAATAAGAGGAGTTTTTCCCTCGCTGGGCATGCTGGGGAGGGGTATATCTGTAACAGGCACCATGATTCTTGGTTCTCTATCTCTCTCTGCGCGGGGTCCACGTTTCAGGTGCTGCATCCACCTTCAGGGTGCGCGCATCCACGGACCCATCTGCATGACCCACCTGGCCAGAGCTGCATGCTCCATGGAGACCCATCCAGATGTTGGAGGGGGCCCCAGTGACTTACTGGGTCCCCACCCTTACTGAGAAGAACCCAGGCTGTATGCCATTTGGTGGGGGATCGGCTTGAGGAGAACTCGGAGGCAGGTTATCCAAAAGGGCTTGAACGATCCATCGGGGATCTGGTCACCAGGATTCGACATGTTAGTCAGGCGACCCTTCATTGCATTTACTGGGAGGATTCGCTCAAATCGAATTTGTTCTTTGAAGTACTAAAGTACTAGGCCTGTGGCAGAGGCCCGAGCCAGGCCTGTAACAGAGGTCTGTTCCTCCCAGCAACTTAAAAGTGACATTTCGGCTGCCAGGCTTGTGACAAAGGTCTGTCCGGAGGCACTTCACCCATTCTGGCTAGAGTGGCGACAAATTGTATCTACTACTGCTGAGAGCAGGATTGCTCTGTTTCATATCCAGGCCTGATACAGCAAAGTTCTTTATTGCTTCATCAACCTCTCCTATCCTAAAAACCCACTTGGTGACTGGACATTCGCTCACTGCTACTACTCACTGCTACTACCCCTAGACACACTGCCAGGTAACTTAATACACCGATCCCAAAACAACCAGCGGTTCCTGAATGGGGTAGCGCTACACATGCTTGCATCACACAACCCACACAGTAAATGCATGACTTTTCCCACCAAACATGAATCACTCTCACAGTGTTATTTAGGGTTTACATCTGCATGTTTCTGAATGCATGGCAACCCGCACAGAAAACACACGCTTTGATGTGCTTTTCTAAAATGCACAGAAATGCGTGACGCACTTTCATTTAGGCTGCATTCTCATTTGCACATTTCCGAGCGCATGAAATAACAAAATCACATTTGCGTTACACTTTGTTGTGCGTTTCAAAAACACATAGCAATGCATTCGTACCAGCCTGCACAAAATGCACGACAAAGCGCATCACACGTGTATTTCCGAATGCATGGCAAATCCCAAGAAAAATAAATATGCGTGGCAACGTGCGGCTCACGTACAAGTGTGAAAGGGACCTAAGACGGTGTTCTCATTTACACATTTCCAAATGCACAGCAACCAGCAAAGAACATTATTTAGAAAACAAACCACACCGCATGTCGCATTTGCGTTACCATTCCTTCCCATCTGTGCATTTCCAAATACACGGCAGTCCACAAGAAAACACAGGGCCCGCTTGGGTTACTGTTCATTTTCATCTGTGCATTTCCAAACGTACGGAAACCAACATCAGAATGCACTCCCTGCCATGCTTTTCGAAAACACGCGGCAACGCGCATTGTGCTTGAGTTACCATTTGTTCGCATCTGCGCATTTCTGAATGCACAGCAACCTTCAAGAAAATGTATGCTTTTCCATGGGCTTAGAAACACGTATGAATGCGCAATGCACTTGCATTACCATTCATTCGCATCTGCGCGTTTCCAAATGCACAGCAAGCTGCAAGAAGACACATGCTTTGCCATGTGTTTAAAAATGCGTAGCAAGGTGTTACCATTTAGGATGCATTCACATCTGTGGATTTTCCAAACAAGTGTCCACCTGCACAGAAAACGTGTGCTTTGCTGTGCATTTCAAAAACCAGTGAAAATGCATATCGTGCTTGTGTTACTGTTGGTTCACATCTATGCATTTCTATACTCCATAGGGCAATCTTCACGAAAAAGCATGCATTTTCTGTGTGATAGTGATAGGTGCGCTGGAAGTCACATGAAATTCAAGTGGTGCTGTGTGTGCCAGGGCTATATATTAATCCCTCCAGTCCCAACAGCAGCACAGCTAACTTTCAGAACTGGCTGTGTATGAAGTCGTTTCCTATTTGATTTTGAATAAAGCTGTGATCTGTCACTTGCCTGACGAAGGGGCTCTGTGGGGTTCTGAAACCTTGCAGTATGTGTATTACCCTGTGACCATGTAATTAAGGCTTTGGATCCTTCTGAGAAATACTTGGGGTGCTGATGACATTTCCCAGTACCCTTTTAAGGATCTAGTAGGGGCTGATGCCCATCCCTCAGTTGGATTATCTTTGGATGTCCTAGCTTTTTCTGTATTACTGGGTCCCCCAATGGACAAAAAAATGGGAAAAATTATTTTGTTCTTACTGTAAATTGTTTCTTTCTTTTATGGGGATGTGATTCCTAAGGCTGTTGACAGGTACTTAGGTACTCTGATGGGCTGGTGACAGGGACTTGGGTACTCTCATGAGCTGGAGATAGGTACTCGGGTACTCTGATGGGCTGATGATAGGTACTCGGGTACTATGATGGGCTGATAACGGGTAATCGGGTACTCTAATGGGCTGGTGACAGGTACTCTGAAGCTGGTGACAGGTACTCTGATGCCGGAAATAGGTACTCGGGTACTCTGATAGGCTGGTGATAGGTACTCAGGTGCTCTCATGGGCTGGTGACAGGTACTCGGGTACTCTGATGGGCTGCTGACAGGTACTCTGATGAGCTAGTGACAGGTACTCGAGTACTCTGATCGCCTGGTGACAGGTACTCTGGGGCTGCTGACAGGTACTCTGATGCTGGTGACAGGTACTCTGATGGGCTGTTACAGGTACTCTGATGTGACCAATCACAATAGTACACAATGAAAGGCATGAATCAAAGCCTTTCATTGTGTACAATTGTCATGTGATCTGCTGTGATTGGCCACAGTGATCATGTGGTACTGGCAGTGGACCGGTACAGTGATCTGTCATCGACTGTGTCTAGTGGACATGGTGGGTGACAGATGACGGCAGAGTGCAGCCCCAGGATAATAGAGCTCCCACTCGGCCATCATTCTACAATAGGCCGGGTGGGAGGGGGTTAAGGTATAACAAAAAGCAAAAAACATATTTCTTTTTGAAAACATACCGTAATTATCGGCGTATAACATGCACAGGCGTATAACACGCACCCTAACTTAAAGAGGGAAGTTTTCAGGAATGATGCAGGCACAGTTTACCCTTTATTTTCAGGGTAAAAAAGTGAGTGTTATACGCCAATAAATACAGTATTTATTTTTTAGACTGTTCCCTGCTCCAGCGCTCCTTCTCCTGCCACTGAGGCTCAATCAGACCATCTGACAGTCCTCCTCTACTCCCTAATCCTTCCAGTAGGACAGTGCTCCCCCATCTCAGCCGGCAATTCCACTTTCAGCTCTCCTTCCTACTACAATTTGTAAAAGGGGTCATTGCGCCAAGCGGGCAGCATGACATCACCATGCAGCACGGGCCGTCAGGGGCCCCCCCTGCCCGAGCCCGGCCGGTTTCACATGGCAATATGGCAGGTGACCAGTAAGGGGCTGAGAGGAGTATAAATAGGCTGGAACCCAGAAAATAGGTTTTTTGTTCCTTAAGGGAGTAAGACGCAGCCTGAGGGCTGTGGCATCCCTGGGAGATTTGCCTAGAACACGACAATGTTGCAGGGTCCCAGCTACGGTATGGCTGGGGATCTCTGTTCTATTCTCTTGAAGCATTCTCAGAAAGCCTCTCATAGATCCAGGACACTGGCTGCTTAACCACTCCAGCCCCGGACCATATTGCTGGTCAATGACCGGCCCACTGTTTGTGATTCGGCACTGCGTCACATTAAATGACAATTGTGCGGTTACATAGATTACGGGATTTCTTACTTGGCTCCCATGCTGGAGCTTCACACGCAAGTCTATATTTTCTCAGATTTTCCTCTTGCACTTGCTGTATTTTGTATTTTGTAATTGGATTCTGTGCGGACCAGTTTTCTCTGCTTTGAAATAAATAAAAAATAAAAAAAATAAAAAAAATGACAATTGTGCGGTCGTCCGACGTGGCTCCCAAACAAAACTGGCGTCTTTTTTTTCCCACAAATAGAGCTTTCTTTCGGTGGTATTTGATCACCTCTGCAGTTTTTAGTTTTTGCGCTATAAACAAAAGTAGAGTGACAATTTTGAAAAAAAAATAATATTTTTTACTTTTTGCTATAATAAATATCCCCCAAAAATATATATATAAAAAAAAATTCCCTCAGTTTAGGCCGATACGTATTCTTCTACATATTTTTCGTTAAAAAAAATCGCAATAAGCGTTTATTGATTGGTTTGCGCAAAAGTTATAGCGTTTACAAAATAGGGGATAGTTTTATGGCATTTTTATTAATATTTTTCGAGGTTCTCTGCCGTGTGTACGCGGCTTAAGTTATCCCTCACATTCCACTCATTTGCTGTTGTGTCTCTGGTAGAGGAAGGAAAGAGAAAACTCCTGAATGGAACAAAAAAAGCAAAACTAATTGATTGAGGTTCTAACCGTTCATTACTGTAAAATAAAAAATCTACAGATACACAGAATAAACATTATGCATTAAACATAAAATCAAAGCTAAATTGAAAGTCATTAAAAACCAGGTCCAATATACATGTCTTTTTCAAACGTCCACAATATTTTCAAGATTTTTAGGCACATTCTGAGTAGAAGTCCATTGAACCAAACGTCGGAAAAGACGCCAGACACCGGAAGTGACGTCATTACGCATCAGAAGTGCCGTGGTGGCCATCTTAACTGGGTTTTACACTACGCTGCACCCTTGGTGTGGGTATACCGCAGTGCATCAGTGTGAAATCAGCCTTAGGCCCCTTTGACATGATAAGTCTGACCCAATTGGACCCTTCGTTCACCTCTATTGAGCCGCAGATATAAACAGACTTGTGGCTTCTTACACCCACCTACCTCTAATTTGATCAGTTAAAAAAAAAACAGAAGGGGGATCTGTCCCCTTGCTGCATTTGGGCAGATCGGATTGGAAGGCCAATATAGTAGAGTGTGCTGTGCCCCGTCTGCTCTGCATATGCAGAGTGGACATGGGCCTGTCATCTGCCTGCTCTGTTCATTGTGGCCCGCGACCGGTTACCAAGTCGCTTAAGTGGCTCTTCAAAAGGTTGGGCACCCTTGTCGTAAGGTATATAGTACCGAGCTTACTCGCTTTTGTGAGTAGCATGAATTATAATTTGTGGTGATTACGTTATTTTCAGTATTACACTATGTGCTTATACTTCCTTTACTTATACTTTTTGGGAGCTTCTGGTGCCCATTTGAAGAAAGGGGAGAAAAAATTCTTCTGAAGGGGAAAGAAAGACACAGAGGAAAAGCTGCATTGGCATTTTTCGCAAGGCTTTGTTTGAGAAATAGGAGGTTAAGGGTACATATATAAGAAAACATCTTGTGATTCATTGGAGATTTGATATGACTTTGATTTTTGTGATTTCTTTTCACCTTCTTGAGCAAAGCACTACAAAGGATTCATACCCAGAGAGAGAGAGAGAATGGTGTTGAAGTTTTTGGTCTGCACTGGACTTAAAAAGATTGAACTTTAAAAAAAGACATTTACATGGACAGCAATTATTGAGGATTATTAATAAGTGATGATTGTAAGTTTACTGTATTTCCACACTGCAATTGT
This sequence comes from Rana kukunoris, assembly GCA_029574335.1. Lineage (NCBI taxonomy): Eukaryota > Metazoa > Chordata > Amphibia > Anura > Ranidae > Rana > Rana kukunoris. Next base: position 367,379,608 of record CM056050.1, read on the forward strand.
GGGGCTCATTCAGCTGCTGCTAAATAAGGAATATGTCGGGGTCGTCTCTAGTGCCTAAATTGTATATAACCTTATGCCTTACAGAAATTCCAAGTTTCTTGGATAGAAATATTTCATTGATTTGGATTGATGCGCCTTGGATCGCTGTTTAACCAACACAATTGCTCAAAATGCTAACAAATAGCCCTACATACCAATACTTATATAAGTGCTGAGCACAGCACATTGTACATTTTAAAATCCCTAAGACATTTTCCTTTTAGTCAAGAACAAGGGATGTAACGATCTCTTGAAATCCAGAATCTGTGGGCGTGTTTCTCCTTGATGGCAGCATTTCCTGAGATTTGTTAATGGGTCAAGGGGCTAAAAGGAACTTTTGGCTTTTTAACAGTTAAAGGAAATCATTTTAGCGGCAGCTGGTTTATTTCTTAAGAACTGTCCCATCCCTGCTTGATCCTAGTTCACTCTGTTTACTCCATTTCGGTAATTAGTTCTTATCATGTCTCATTAATGAAACATAAACCACCTAGTTTGCTCGCTAATAAGAATCTGATAAATACTTGTTTAAACATGCACTTCTGTTTTAAGAAGCTACCTGGGATGAGACGGCCCCAGATAATTAGCTGTAGCTACTGTTAACTTTATAAAGTATATATGCAAGAGAATGTTTGCATGGGTTGATCCTAATATTCAGATATGTAGATATGTATATAAGGTCACATTTATACATTTTATTCTGTATGATTTTTAAAATGAGATGTGCATAACTTGGAATGCTCTTAAATCCCAAAAAAGCAAAGCAAATAAAATTCCTGGCGTGTCTCTAAGCTTAACTAGAATTAAATACATTTTAGCTTATTATTGCTTAAGCTGGGTATACATGTTGGGCCAGATCCACAAAGAACTGCCTATCTTTAGGCAGGCGTAGCGTATCTAAGATACGCTGCGCCGCCGTAACTTAGAGCGTCAGGTTCCTTATCCACAAAGAATTTGCGCTGTAAGTTACGGCGGCGAAGTGTAAATGTGTCGGCGTAAGCCCGCACAACTCAAATGTATAAGATGTGGGCGTGATTTATGTAAAATCATCGTGACCCCACGTAAATGACGTTTTTTTTAACGGCGCATGCGCCGTCCGTGGAGGTATCCCAGTGCACATGCACGAATTCACGTCGCAAATAGTCAATGCTTTCGACGTGAACATAACTTAAGCAAATCCCTATTCGCCAACGTTTTACGCAAACGACGTAAACGGCGTAAGATTCGACGCGTACGCCTATACATACCAGGGGTAACTTTACGCCAGAAAACACTTAACGCAAACGACGTAAAAAAAATGCGCCGGGCGCACGTACGTTTGTGGATGGCGTATCTAGGTCATTTGCATATTCGACACAGAAAAATGCAACATAGATACGACGGCGTACTTAGACTTATGTCGGTCAGCTCTATACCACATTCAGGCGGATCTTGTTTTGTGAATACAAAACAAAGATACGCCGGCGCATGTTAGAACTTACGCGGCGTATCAATAGATACGCCGCCGTAAGTTCTTTGTGGATCTGGCCCCTTCAGTTTATTTTCCTGTGTCAACACAATGATGTGTTATGCAGGCAACTCTCCTGAGGAGCTATTGTATTTTGACAAGAGGGACCTCCTTTCAGAATACACACATCAGCAATTGCAGTCATTGGCTGCAAGCGCTGATCGAATGCTGGTTTTGCAGCAAGACTATTTAACAGACATCAGTCTGTCAGGAAGCTAATACAGTGAGGGCCAGATTCTCAATGAAGTTACGCTGGCGTATATGGAGATGCGCGGCGTATGTGTAAATATGCGCTGTCGCATCTATGCGCCGTAGCCACAAAACCAGATACGCCTGAAATTAGGCTTTTCCCGACCGGTGCAACTTTTGTAAGCTGGCGAGGCGTAGGCGCATTTTAACGCTTGGCGCATCTTGCGCTCCCATTGAATTTGTATGCAAATATGCGCCGATTCCCGAAAACTACGCGCGTTCGGCGTGGGCTATGTGCGGTGTGTGTAAGACGAAAGTCCGGCCTAAAGTTACCCCTCATAAAGCAGGGGTAAATTTGCACCAGACGTGTGCAAGTCAGCTGGAGAGCAGCTACAGCAGCACCATAACGGATGAGCTGAGCAATCACACTTACAGGACAACACATTTGTATTGCCAACATGCCAGGGGCAGGCATGGTCTTAGCACTACTATTGTGTGCAGAGGCGCGTAGAAGGAGGAGGAGTGCACGGGAGAGGATATATCGAACGCGCATGAGCCTCTTTGGCATGGCTGATTTGGAGGTGTATCGCCTCTTCAGATTCAGCCCTGCTGCCATCATGGAAATAACCACAGCCCTGCAGCATGACATCACCAGCCAGATACACCGCTCACATGCACTGCAGCCACTGATCAAGGTACTGGCAAGACTGCATTTCCTCGCCAGTGGATCTTTTCAGCGTACAAGTGGACTTGTGGCTGGGATGTCACAAGCCAGCATGAGCAGATGTGTGCACCAGGTTGTCCCCGCAGTCCTCAGATGCATGTCCCACCACATCATCAGACCCACCAATGAGCGTCTGCGGCAGAAGGCAATGCAGGATTTCTGGCTAATTGACGGATTCCCACCATCCATCGGGGCCATTGATTGCACACATGTGGCACTATAGCCCCCCCGTGCCACAGAGCACATATACCGCAATCAGAAGCACTGGCATTCCATCAACGTACAGGTGATAGCCGATGCCAAATACCTCATATGGCACGTCCGTGCCAAACACCCTGGGTCCAGCCATGACAGCTACATATACCGTCAAAGCTACATCCCAACGGAATTCGAACAGAACGTGTACAAGGACAGCTGGTTGGTTGGTAAGTGACATGGGTGTCAGGCATGACTGTCTGACCCCATGATGCAGACATCACAAGGTGCACATGCATGGCTAACATCCTCCTGTCTTTTCCCTTCCAGGTGACTCGGCATATGCACTTGGGCCCCATCTCATGACTCCATTCCGGGATCCCCAAACCAGGAGGAGAGAGAAGATACAATGAAGCACACATAAAAACCTGTGCAGTGGTGGAGCGCACATTTGGCCTCCTGAAGTCCCATTTCCGATGCCTGGATAAGTCAGGGGGGGCCTTGTTGTATTCCCCAAACTTTGTGTGTCAGATCATCGGTGCATGTTGCATTCTGCACAACTTTGCCATGAGAAAGGGCCTGCAGATTGACATATGTGATGACCTGTCCCCCCAACCAGACAGTCCCCCCCTGCCCGAGGAGACCCTGTCTGCTGATGGAAGAGCAGTCAGGAGGTGCCTCGTGGAACGAATCTTTGAACGTTAAACACACACACATTCATCATGGCACACGGACAATGCACGCATGCACACCACTGTGGTCCTTAGCTCACACACCCCACATCCACTTCACATTGGATTAGCCCAAGTCCAACATGTAGGACTTGGGAGCAGCAACACCGTGTCAAGGCCCCAATGATGTCACTGTCCATTTACACGTCATTCACACGGCCGTGGGGATAACTTCTCCCCAACAGCCGAGGGTGACACACCTTACTGGCAGGAGTGCCACCCCCACATTCACACACCATTCACACTGTAGTCTGCACGACTGACCGTGTGCAGTAACAAGAAATTAAAAAGCTCTTTACCAGAGCAAAAGAAATTAAAAAGCTCTTCACCAGAGCAAAATAAATAAAATAAAAAATCACTTGGGCTGGCATGGGCTCCACCTGGTGCCCAGGCTCCTGGCCCTCAGTTGCCTGGGGGCAGCCTCAGGTGGGGGGGGGGGAATCGGGTGAAGGAGGAGCATCCCCAGGTCCCTCCCTGGCTGCCTGTCTGCCCTCCAAGGCCACCGCTATGCAAGTGAGCACAGCCTTAAGGGTAGATGTCTGTGCCTGTACGGCAAGTCTCAGGGACTTTACCTCCCCCACAAGTTCAGATGTGGTTGCTCCCCGAGGCTGGTCACCGTCGCTGCGCTGTTCCCAGCGACATCTTGGATGGCGTACGTTAATGGACCCGAGGAGGCCAGGCTGTCAGCCAGGCGCCTCATCTCCCCCACTTCCAGGGACATATGGCGACTCTGCTCGTCCTGCTGCCTGGCCAGCTGATCCGGAAGAAGGTCGCTAACACCCCTCGTCTTCCTAGTTGCCTTCCTGGGCACAGGAGAGGCTGGGGCCCTTGCATAGGGGGAGGATGTTAGGGGGCCGGAGATGAGGGGGATGGAACAGGAGGGACTGGAGAGGTTGGGGGTGGACACTGAGGGGCTGGAGCTGAAGGGGGTGAGGGGGTGGTTGCTTGTGATGGTCTGGCCAACCCATGCTACTCCTCCAAAATGAGGTAAGCCTCCTGGTCCGTATGGACCACCTCCTCCTCAACCATCTCCTCCGTTGTGGTCTGGGCACTACCCTCCAAGGCCTCTTGTCTTCCCAGGGGGGCAGCCAGAGGTACTGGATGCTCGGGGGATGGTATAGGATGGCCACTGGCAGCATCGGATGGCCCTGCTCCCTCCTGCACATCTGTGGATGACACAAAAGATGCACATGTTGGTGGACCCACACACTTGTCACATGTTCCCTTCCAGCCCCTCACATGCTACACACCAGATAGTATATAAAACACACTTACCTGTCCTCAAGGCTGGCACAACTGAGTCGTAGCCCCCGACTCCCTCCACCTGCTCCCTCTGAAGGCAGCGGGCAACCACTTTCTCCTTCTCAGTCAGCCGGATCGCACAGGGTGGTCCACCCCCAGTGCCTGTGTCATGCCGACTGATCTGAGCCAGCTTGCCCTTCACCAGTCGCCGCAGGTCGTTCATCTTCTTTGAGATGTCCTGGGGTGTCCTGACCTCATGGGAAAGGGCATTGACCTGTGCTGCAATCCTCATGGGGATCTCATCCCTCCTCGACCTACTGGTGCTGGCACTATCTGCACCATGGAGCCGAGTGTCATATTTCTCCATGGCAGCTATAATACTAGACCTCTCCTCTGGGGAGAAGTTTTTTTTTCTCCTCTCCTTCCTTGGAGCAGACATGTCCCGCAAAAGTAATCACACCAGCCCAAACAAAATATGGTGGACTTTTGCGCATGACGGGCGCCCGTATTTAGGGAGTTACACCCTGCGTGGTTTTGCGCATGCGCAGAGGGGCGCGGGACATGTCACGGCGCATGCTCCGTTCGTTACGGGGTTCATTTGCATGGGGTCACGCTTCATTTGAATGGATCACGCCCACTCTCCTCCTACTTTGGGATTACGCCGTCTTACGCCGAGGAAATTACCTTACGCCGCCGCATATTTAGACGCATTTGCTCTGAGAATACGGTACCTGCCTCTCCACGTTACATTGGCGTAGCGCATCTGATATGCGCTACACCTGCACAAATATGCGCCGATCTACAAGAATCTGGCCCCTAGTGTTTTTTTCTCATGCAGCTAATGCTCATGCACTTGTTCCAGCACACAGACAAGCTCAGGCTAATATCCAGCATACACTGACATGTAGGCTAATTTAATTTCTATGTTTAAAGGAGAACCTGGTGTGTGCAAATCACTGGATGTTCTACAGCTTTTCTGTGACTCGTGTTCCTGTTTGCTGACTGGTCTTCCGTTGCTGACCCGGCTTGTTCCAGACCTTGCTCTGTGGATTCTGGATACTGACCTTGGCTTGCCTCTGACTATTCTCTGCCTGATTTCCTGGAACTGACCTCAGCCTGCTCTTGGACTTTGCTCTGCTTGATTCCCTGTTACTGACTTCAGGTTGCTGATGGACCTTGCTCTGCCTGCTCCCTGTCCACGCTGCTGCCTCACTGTGTATGACCTTGGCTAGCCTTGACTACATCTCTGTTTGCAGCAATCACCTGACACTTAGATACTGGCACCCATGCTTCTTTGAGCCTTGTACCTCTGTCATCACATCCAAGAGTGCTTGGACCACAGCCACAAGAGAAGCCCTCTTGTCAACTCAGCCTCCAACCAAAGTACGTGACACGGTCGTTAGACTGGCTTCTGTTGAACAGACAGCGGTACAAATGTAGCTAAAATTCGGTGTGTGGGTACCGGGCTTTAGATGTGGCAGCTGCATTATTTCTTCTTGTTTTTTACTATTATTTTTCACCTGGTGACAGTTTTCACCTGCTGTATCATATCTGTGGCAGAATAGTGCTGTCACTCTCAGACAGGAAGTGTGTTAAGAGTACAGAACTCACCCCCAATTCCTCATCTCCATAGAGCAGGGAGAAGTTTTATGTAATTAACAGAGGTGAACTGGGCATCGATAACACTGCCTGAAATAACATTACAAAATGCAATGGCGCTGTCTATGTCCAGGGGCCTACATCAATAACCCTACCTCGTCAAATACATGCAAGTACCAGCGTATACCTGCTTACAGATTTTGTAATTGGTTTCTATAAGCAGTCAGAGCTTCCAGGTGGGTGAATAAACCCAGTTTTTACAGGTACGGTACTAGTAGCCCACATGTAAAAATCTAAAAAGATTTTCAGATACATTATAATCTGCTGACCTAAGTCCTCTGTTCCTTTTTTATTTTTTTTGAGACTGCCTTCATGGGATACTTTAGCACATTTTAAAGCTGTGGTCTTATTTTCTTTCTGACTTAACTATGAGCTCTCTAAGAAGTACATAGAGTGGAGATGTATCATAATAAATGTCCTCCAACAGCAGCATTACTTTACCTAAAAACTATATTTTTTTTAACAGATTGTTTAAAAATACATTGTAATTAGGAGACAAAGAGCTTAGATAGTCCTAATATCACTTGGCTGGATGAATGAGATTTGCAGGCGGCATTGGGTGGTGCAATATCCTGCCCAAATGTGTATGCCACGTTCCTGTATGACATCACTCAGCAGGTAAATAACCTCTTGACACCAATTATTTGTCTTACAAAGCTCCCACTCAGTACCAATGGAAGTGCAGCACTTTTGTAGAAAGCACAAACCACTTAACACCAAATGTTGCATGGGCACTGACTACTAAAAAAATGTGTTTTAAGAGACACTAAACACTAATATTGAAGAAGACAGTGACCACTAAGTGTTTAGGGGTTACCTCAGCATTGACCATTAACATTTAAATGGTTACTCCCATCTGACCACCAATGTTTTAAAAGGACGCTTACCATTGACCGCCAATGTAAGAAAGCACCTACTCCTAACCATTGCAGACTGTTAGCTATGCTGTACATTACATAGTCCTGACTGCTATACTGTACTCTGTAAATTATGATGTACATTAAAAGGTGCTCCACTCAAAAACGGAAGCTCCACATATCTCCCCCCTCCCCTCAGCTGGCACATTTGGCACCTTTCGGGGGAGGGGAATCGGGTACCTGGTTTTGACAGGTTCCCCGTTCCCATGCTCCGACTGACTTTGCCACAGTGAACTTATCTGGAGGTTTGGCAAACTTTCTTCTTCCCCCGCCGCCAGGCCATTCACAAATCGCAGCAAGCATCGCTCATGCGCAGGAGGGAACCAGCTGTGAAGCTGCAAGGCTTCATTGCCGGTTTCCCTTATGCGAGATGGCGACGGCAGCACTCGAGAGCCGAATAAATAATCGGCTCAGGTGAAGTCATCGCTGGATTCATGAATAGGTAAGTGTCGTAATAATTAAAGTCAGCAGCTACAGTATTTGTAGCTCCTGACTTGAATTTTTTTCTGAAGGAGCCTGGAGCTTCTCTTAAAAAAACACTCTTGACCAAAGTGTTCATTGACTCCGCAGATGCTGGTTGCTAAGTAGTCCCAAAATATTTTAATAAAGTTCTTCAACGTAGGTTCAGAAAAAGTGTTAAGGAAGAACTGTCATTAAAATCTTTTTACTGTTTTCTTTTTATTTTTTATGACCGTTTTTTTGTTTCTCCTATTTTTTTGTGGATTGCTCCACACTCCAGCCCCTGAGCCCTAGGGCTCAGACATCCTGTGTTAACCCCAAGCTCTGGTCGGAGAGTAACTGTTGTTCGACAGTTTAGGCCCTAAAAAACGCTCCATATTTGTATTTTTATGTCGTGCCTACTGTTATATATATTTTTTTTGTTGTGTGTCCGGTCAATGTTTTGTTTACCCCAATTTTTGTAGATTGTGCCACACTTTAGCCCCTGAGCTCTAAGGCTCAGGCACCCTGTGCGGACCCCTGGTCGGAGGGCTACTGTTGTCTTTTCATGTGGCTTCAAGGGCAACATTGAAAATACACAAACCCTTTAAAAGCCAAGCTTGGGGATGCTATAAAGCTGTACATGGTGTTTAACCACTTCAACCCCAAACCATATCAATGATCGGGCCACTTTTTGCGATTCGGCACTGCGTCGCATTTAACTGACAATTGCGCTGTCGTGCGACGTAGCTCCCAAACAAAATTGGCGTCCTTTTTTTCCCACAAATAGAGCTTTCTTTTGGTGGTATTTGATCACCTCTGTGGTTTTTATTTTTTGCGCTATAAACAAACATAGACCGACAATTTTGAAAACAAAATTAATAATTTTACTTTTTGCTGTAATAAATATCTCCAAAAATATATAAAAAAAAGTTTTTTTTCCTCAGTAAAGGCCGATACAAATTCTTCTACATATTTTGCATTAAAAAAAATCGCAATAAGCGTTTATCGATTGGTTTGCGCAAAAGTTATAGCGTCTACAAAATAGGGCATAGTTTTATGGCATTTTTATATATTTTTCTACCAGTAATGACGGCGATCAGCGATTTTTATCGGTACTGCGACTTTATGGCGGACACTTCGGACACTTTTGACACATTTTTGGGAGCATTGGCATTTTTATAGCGATCAGTGCTATAAAAATGCATGGATTACTATAAAAATGGCACTGGCAGGGAAGGGGTTAACACTAGGGGGTGAGGAAGGGGTTAAGTATGTTCCCTAGGTGTGTTCTAACGGAAGTGGGGGTGGGACTGACTTGGGGAAATGACTGATCGCTGTTCATACATTGTATGAACAGACGATCAGGCATTTCTCCCCCTGACAGGACCAGGAGCTGTGTGTTTACACACACAGCTCCCGGTTCTCACTCTGTAACAAGCGATCGCGGGTGCCCGGCGCTGCTTAGCGCAGCCGTGCCGACCTGCCGCTGTATAACTGCGGTGGCTGGTCGGCAAGCAGTTAAGAACATTATAAAAATTTGAAATAAACAATAATTCTGGTAGATTTAGCAGTGACACATGCTTTTTAATCAAACAGTAATAGGCCCACTTTCACTAGCAGATAGAAATTGGCCAGTAGTTTGTTGTAGCTGTCCTTGTTCTCGCTCACAATTTCTATCCAGCTCTCAAGAAGCCGCAGATGATACAGCAGTGTAGAATTGGCCAGCAGCAGGATATTTTTAAAGTGGGAAAATTTGTCAGAATGTACTAGAGAAAATGGAAAATTGTATACTCACCTTTCCGTAATTTTCCTTTCCTGATGCATCTTCATGGCAGCACACACTGGGTTGTGACTGCGCCCCCACAACCTGACAGGATTGGTTAGCTATAAATTTGAAGGGGAGACGCCCCGCATCATTCTCTGTATATATCATCATTAAACAGCAGGGTGGGCATCTGTGTGCTGCCATGAAGATGCGTCAGGAAAGGAAAATTACGGAAAGGTGAGTATACAATTTTCCATTTTCCTGACGCATTCATGGCAGCACACACTGGGAAATAACTCGCCAGTCGGGAGGGTGCAAGAAAACAGTAATATTTATTCTTTATATCGCTGAGGAATTGGCTCTAAGAACAGATCTGCCGAAGTCGACGGTAGCCAGGAGAGCAGAATTCACTCTGTAGTGAGAAATGAAGATGTGTTGGGTAGACCAAGTTGCTGCTCTGCCTATGGTTTCCAGTGAAGTCCTGCAATATGCTGCCCAAAAAGTGGCCTCTGCCCCTGTCGAATGAGCCCTAATGCCCTCTAGGAGTCGTAAGTTGCTGGATGGAATAGGTCTCTTTGATAGCTTTAACAACCAAGAGTTAATGGTACGGGAGGTAGCTGGCTGACCTCGTCTGTTCCCGTGTGGGATAATCAAGAGAGAATCCGTCTTCCTGAGATGTAGCTGTGACGTAACTAGAGATGGTAGACTTGACATCCTAGTCATGGGACTCGCCCCTCTCATTAGTAAAAGACGGAAGGACGATGTCCTGGTTATAATGAAAGGAGGAAGTTACCCATGGATAAAAATGGTCTGAGGGCTTCAGAACCACTCTGTCAGGGAAGAACACTAAATAGGGGTTCCGTAGCCATAAGTGCTGTATCTCCGACGCCCTCTTAACTGAGGTGATAGCAATACGGGAAGCCATCTTCAGAGCTAGGTTCCACGGTGACCGGTGAGACTAAGTTGAATGGAGAAAAAGGTGGATTGGACAGGGCCCCGAGTACTACACAGAGATCCCCTGTTGGAAAGGCTGGCCTCCTAGGTGGTTTGATCTTACGTAGGCCCTGAGGAACAGAGTGACCGGATGATGAAGAGCCCATCTAGTACCCGTCATGGCTGAAAGGGCAGATACTTGCACCTTCAGGGTACCCGAGCCCGGGCCCTTGTTAAGCCCTGACTGAAGAAATTCAAGAATTTGAGATGGGATTCCAATCTCTTTGCTGCGATGACACGAACCTCTCCCAGATCCTAGTATAGGTGACATCAGTGGAGCTCCTTAGAGCTTGTACTAAGGTTGATATTACCTCCTGAGAGTATCCTAGTTCCCCTAACCTAGCCCTCTCCGCTTCAAAGCTGGCAAATGCAGCTTCTCTGGGCTGGATGGAAGAATTGCCTCTGATGTATGAGATCCCAGGTTACTGGAAGATGTATTGGAGGCCGCGTACCTAGCTGTAGCGGGGTCGTAAACCATGGCCTCCTCAGCCAGAACGGTATTAGTACAATAACCGTGGCTGAGGACTTCCGAAGTCGGGACAGGAATCTTGTAATCCGAGAAGTTGGAAGAAAAATGTACCCTAGCTCGCAGCTCCATGGAAGAACTAGGCAGTTTGTCCCTTCAGGTAATGGAAAGTGGGCTCTGGACAGGAACCTCTGACACTTGGAGTTCCTTGGCGTGGCCGCTAGGTCGACTTCTGGTACTCCACAAGTTTTCGTAAGAATGGAGAATACCTGTTGGTTCAGGGACCATTCGTTGTTAGAAAGTGTCTCTCGACTTAGGTAGTTGGCCAACGAATTCTGTGTTGCTGGGACGCATACTCCCCACAGATCTAACAGGTGCACTTGTGCCCCTTTCATTATGGGCGAACTTCCTCCTGAAGCGTGCGACTCCTGATGCCCCCCTGTCTCTGGATACATGACACCGCTACTTGTTGTCCATCCTGATCAGGACACTCTTCCTCTCTAGAAGAGGTGCAATGGCCAGGAGGGCCTGAAAGGCTGCTCTGAGCTCTAAAATATTTGACACTATGCCCTGAGCCCAAAAGTGCCACTGTCCCTGGGCTACTCAGTCTAGATAGTGTGGACCCCATCACCCCTGGCTGGCGTCCGATGTTAATACTTCTGGACTTGGGGGAACTTTTGGAATGGACTCCCTGAGGTTGGACGAGTGTGTCCACCACCATACTAATTGCTTTACCAAAGTTCGGGATGTGAATGGTTTGGAGTATTGATGTTCTATTCCACTGCCTGAGAAAGGAGTTCTGTAAGACTCGCATGTGCCACAGGGGCCACTGTATCAAGGGTATGGATGCTGACATGGACCCCAGGGTACTGAGGCAGGCTCTGACAGTTAGACGTCTGGATGATAGCAGATTCTGTATCTTCTGGAGCAAGGGCTTCAGCCTCTCTTGAGGGAGTTGCACCCGGTACAACCTGGTATTTTATTCTGCCCCTAGGAACACCCTAACTTGCCGAATGCTCTGGGTGCTGAGGCGATGCCGAATGGGGGGCACCAAAATTGGAAATGGGATTGATCGATTGAGAACCGAAGGGACCTCTGGAAGTTAAGATGAACTGGGATGTGAAGGTAAACGTCCGAAAAATCTAGAGATAGCATCCAGTCTCCCACGTCCACTGACAACAAAATGGACTGAAGGCTTTTCCAATCTGAGGGCCTCTATTTTGATCGTCTGTTGAACTTCTTTAGGTCCAAGACTGGACGTAGATCCTCGTTTATTTTTTTATTTTTTTTTATACCAGAAATAAAGGAGAATAAAACCCCCTCCCTTTCTGGTGCGGAAGTACTTGGTAGGCTGGAATGTGTTCCCTGGCAATGTGCCCATGAATTTCCAATTGTGACCGGTCTTGATAGAGGATAGTGTCCATGGATCTGTTATACGAGTTGCCCACATCCGAGCGAATCTCTTGAGTCTGGTGCTCACCTGAGCTGGGTGGGCAGACGGACCCTCAAAAAGAACTTCTGCTGTTCCCCAGCTGTGATTGGCTTACTGTATCTACATGAAGGAGGGTCGAGTCTTCCAGTCCCTCCTAAATTCCCTGCCGGGGCGGTAGGATCTAACATTCCTGTATTTGACAGGAAGATCACGCCTGTAAGCGGGGCCCTTCTGGGGCTCTGGTTTCCTATCGGAGGGAATCAGCCCGGACTTTCCCCCGGTAACCTTGGAGATGGCCGAGTCCATCTTTGTGCCGAATACACTTGAGCCGCCATATGGAATTTTGCACCAGTTGATTTTGACGCTGCCTTCGCTATCCAGGGTCACAGCCATAAGGCTCTTCCCAGCCATGAAGTCGCCCCCTCAGGAGCCTTAAGCCAACTTAATTTTCCTGCAGGGAGGAGAATATCTTCCCCTGGTCGGCTCCTTCTAGAATGGAATTCTCAACATTAGCCGCCCATGCAGCGATAGTTTTAGCGACTGCCGCCATGGTGATAGCCGGCCTAAAAGCGTCTGCTGTCGTGGAGCAGGCTTTCTTCAGTTCTATATTGATTTTACAATCAAGAGCGTCCCGGAAGGTAACTGCGTCTTCAATCGGTAGAGAAACGTCTCTAGCGAGTCGCATTGAAGATGAATCCACCGTAGTTGCATTGATGAAAAGAATTGATCTTAGAATCCCACAAGGGGTACAATCTGCAAACTTGTTGCTCATACTGGGCTGCTTATGCGATCCCCCCACTTATCCTTTATGAGGTTTTCCAGCTCTTTGATGAAGGGAAATGATTCAGGACCCCCTTTTCAGCACCAGGAAATATTTCTGAACCTTCAGAAGTTCTGCCATAACCTCCTCCCAGCCGATCGCTTCCTTGACTGAATGGGCAAATGGTTCAACTAAAAAGATACAGTCCGACGCCTGCTCACACTCCTCATTCTTAGAGAGGGTTACTGCAGCCTGGCGTAACGGCCGGGCGATGTGCTTGGGGAAGGATCGCCCACATATGATCCCTGTGGCGATTCTCCTAGGAGTTCAGTATCTACTCTGGCCTCTGAATGTTTGGTTACTTCAATGAAGCACGAGCGGCAGGCCAATTCCCCTGGCAAGGCTGGCGCCCCGCATATTTGGCAAACATTTGCCGTGGTGCGGGTAAGATAGCTCTGTCTGGGATGAAGGTAATCGTCTGCGGTGGGACCGACTATGACGGGAGTGGCTGTGACGCGAGCGGCTATGCCTTGATTGAAGAAATCAAGAGGGTAACCTTGAGCGACTTCTTGCGCCTTCTGCCGGAAGCATGGCTGGAATCTCCCTCTGTGCCGCAAACTTGCGTCTCTTGACCCGATAGGGCTACCAAAACTGTAGCGTCAGTGGCCAGGTCCTTTTTTTTGTCTCCCCTCTACTTACCACCTTCTGGACGGCCTCTATACCTGGTCAGCTGACGGTGGTCTGCGAGGGCAGTGGCCCCCATGAGGATAGCAGAGAGACAGCCCGAAAAGGTGGGAAAAAAAAGAGAGAAGGGAAAACATTACAATATGTTCCCCCCCAACATTTCTATTTATTAAATTAATATAATAATTTTATATACATATATCTATCCTTTTTTTTTTGGATTATATTAATTGTTTAATTATGGATATACTTTCTCCTATGGTATGTTATAAATTAATATATAAATGTATTAGATCTTCTATCCCAGTGGTCTCCAAACTGTGGGCCTGGGGCTGGATGCAGCCCTTTGCTAGCCTTTATCCGGCCCTTGAGGCATTATTTCTGTCACCGACACCAACAGGGGGAGGGGGGGCACGATTCCTACCACTGACACCAAGGATTAGGGCATAATTCCTTCCACTGACACCAACAATAGGGCACTATTCCTCCCGACGACAACTATTTTTCCCCGTGAGGCCGCGTACACACGATCGAACATGTCCGCTGAAACTGGTCCAGTTTCAGCGGACATGTTCGATGGTGTGTACGGCCTATCGGACCGTTTTCCAGCGGACCAAAGTTTCAAAACATGCTTAGAAACCTGTCCGCTGGAAACCTGTCCGTCGGACAGGTTCAATGGTTAGTACACAAAATCATCAGACCAAAAACCCGCGCATGCTCAGAATCAAGTCGACGCATGCTTGGAAGCATTCAACTTCGTTTTTTCATCACGTCGTTGTGTTCTACATCACTGCGTTCTGGTCCGAGGGGATTTTGGTCCGATGGTGTGTACGCACATCAGACCGACAGACCACTTCAGCCTGGTCCGATGAAAACGGTCCGTCGGACAAGTTTCCTCGTACATGTCTGATCGTGTGTACGCAGCCTAATACCAAAGATGGGACATTGTTTACTCCCACTTGGCACAGTCCGGCCCCCCTAAAGTCTGAAGGACAGTAAACTGGCCCTTTCTTTAGAAAGTTTGGAGACCCCTGTTCTATCCTATATGTTCCTTTTTTTTGTGTGTGTGTAATCAATTAGCCCAGGCTGATCTGGGACATGCCTGCACACACCTGGTGCAATCTTCACTCTGAGTAGAGCAGAGCAGCAGGGCGGCAGCCAGAACTACAGAGCAATAGGACTGTTTCTTTTTTTTTTTTTTATGACGCGCGCATGCTCAGAAGCGCCCCGCTCACCCGGCGCCGTTTTGGAAGAGGGCAGAGGAGACAGGCGGCGCCATCACTGAGCTGCGCGCATGTGCAGATCGCCAAGGGATACGCAGCGGTGACCCCGAGAGTATGGGGTGTCAGAGGAACCACAGGGCTCAGCAGAGCTGAGAAAAAAAAACAACAGGCAGACAAAGGTACAAAACGGACTAACCTTAGGTGGTAAATGTAATGATACAAATACCTTTGTGGAAGCACACACTGCACTGGAAGGAAAGACAGAGCGAAAGTGGGGGCCACTGCGAGATTTGAAGCTTCTTTAAAGCTTGTTACAGATGCCAGTATAATTCCAGAGCCCCTGAGACCACCAGAACGGGGTTCCCACCATAAAGCTCATTTAGAGACTGTACAGGAGGGACTTCCTTTTAAATCTTTTTATTAGTTTTCATTTCATTGCATTACAAAAATATTCTTCTTACACACAATTAATATATCCCTTCAATACATACATTTCATTCCCCTACCCCCCTTAATAAAAAAAAAAAAAAAAAAGGAAAAAAGTCTCATCATGTTCCTGTTTATCAACCTATAATTGAAAGTATGTGAGCGGCCCCCCTATCCCGAGGTCCTCTCCTATTCCCTACTGCCTTAATCCTGATATGTTCTAGATTTTTTATTTTATTTTCCCCTTTTTTTTCCCTTTCCTTTTCCTCCCCTCCTTCCCCTTCTCTTCCCTCTCTCCTTTATCCTCCCCCTTTAACTTGGTGTTAACTGATTCTTTCCCTTCCCCTCCTGGCTGGGTTTCAAAATACCGTTTTCTGAAAAGGAGTGCGGAGGTGGATGTGAACCCCAGAGCAAATCTAAAAAAAAGGAAAAAAGGGGGGAGAATTGTTTTAGAGGGACGGAAACTTCTACCCCCTCTATCCCATGGTGACCTAGTCTCATAAGGTGCTTGTGAAAAATAATTTTCCTTTATTGGGGAAAGTGTAGTACCATTACCCATTATGGAGTTGATTAAGAGGGGCCAGATTTCTGACCCAAACCTCCCACTCGCTAAAGTGTTTGTGCCTAACCCAGGGAAAATTATTTTAAGGGACAGAGGCTTCATCCCCCTCTTTCCTATAGTGGCCTAATCTCAGAAAGTGCTTGTGAAAAATAATTCCCCATTATTGGGAAAAGTGTGTTGCAGTTACCCATTATAGAATAGTGTTAGTGGCCCCCCACTCCATAAGTGCTTGTGCCAAAAAAAAAAAGAGGAGGGAAAATTAATTTAAGGGGACAGAGGCGTTATCCCCCTCCATCCCGTAGTGGCCTAATCTCAAAAAAGTGCTTGTGAAAAATAATTCCCCATTATTGGGAGAAGTGTGTTGCCATTGCCCATTATAGGATAGTGTTAGTGGGGCCAAGCTACTAGCCCCCCATTCCTTGTAGTGCTTGTACCAAAAAAAATATATATATATAAATAAATAAGTGGAGAAACACCTCCTCACTGACCTAGGATATTACTGTAGGTTTCCGTCCTCCTAAACTCCCTCCATCTTCTCCAAATTACTTCGCATTTTGGTCTACATTCATTTTGGATTGACAATAGTTCCTCCATTTCACCCATCCTACCCACTTCCCTCAGCCAATCCCCAACCGATGGAGCGCTGACTTGCATCCATTTTTTTGGTATTACTGCCTTTGCCCCATTCAGTAGGTAAGGGATCAGGGACATTCTGTATTTTTTTCTTGAAATTGTTGTGTTATGAAACATACACACCCATGGGTCATATTTCACCTCTATCCCGCTTATCCTCTTTATTAGCCCTAGGACTTCCTTCCAGAATTTCTGTATCTGTGGGCATAGCCACCAGATGTGGGCATGAGTCCCCTCAAGCCCACATCCTCGCCAACACAAAGCTGACATCTCGTTGTTCATTCTGTGAAGTTTTAGCGGAACAAAATACCATCTGGTCAAGAGCTTATAGTTCAGCTCTTGTATTCTATTATCTATAGAGGTTGAGTGGACGTAGTCCAAGATCTGTCTCTTATTAACTTCTGGTATATTTTGTTTTAGTTCCACCTCCCAGGCCTTTACAAATTTTTGCTTCTCCATACCCCCCGATATAGACAGTATATCATATATATTTGATATCCTTTGTCTACTCTTACCTTTCTGTTCTATGAGTCTTTCCCAAGGGTTCGGCTCATTCAAGTCCCGAATAGGCTTAGGGAGAGTTTGGACAAAGTGTTGAATCTGTAAATACCTCCAACCGTCCCCTTCTGCAACTCCACTCCTTTCTTGTATTTCACTCAGGGGGCTCAGGGAATTGCCCTTCATTATATCTTTCAGTTTAAGTGCACCCGCCCTTGCTCATCTCAGAAAGCAGCCCCCCTCCTTACCGGGTAAAAAATATTCTGTGCCCGTGAGGGGCAGTAATGGACTATTATATAGCCACCCTTTTATTTTACATATTCTGTCCCATACTCTGAATGTTTCTGTGGTTATTGATGGGGTGTCTCCAAGGAGACATCTATGTTGCTTCGGAACCCATATTCTTGTGCCCAATTCCTTACCGCTCAGGTTTTCCTCAATACCTACCCATTTTTTCCTTAGTCCTTCCTCCTGAAACCAGTCAGTTATCCTTTTTAATACCGCGGCTTCATAGTATCTTTTAAAATCTGGTAGTTGTATTCCTCCCTCGATTCTAGTCCTAGCCAGAGTCTCTGCCGAGATTCGGGATTTCTTATTTTTCCATATATATCCCCTGATTATTTTCCCCAATATTCTAAAATAGGTTTCTGGGATTTTGATTGGGAGTACTTGGAATACGTACAGAATTTTAGGCAGAATCATCATTTTCACAGTATTTATTCTCCCAAACCAGGATATAGAATCATTCCGGTATCCTCTAAGTTCACCTTTAATTTTATTCAATAAGGAAATGTAATTTTCAACATACAGTTCCCTATCCGATTTGGTCATATATATCCCCAAATACTTTATTGCCTTTTTTTCCAGGGTAAATGGGTAGAGGACTCCAAGATCTCTGCGTTCTCTTGCACTCATAGCTATAGTCAAAGACTCCGTTTTCTCTCTGTTAATTTTTAGATTTGAAATTTCTTCATATTTACCATATTCTTCAATGATTTTAGGAATTGTCTGAATTGGATTTGATACGTACAACATCATGTCATCGGCAAACGCAGAGATCTTATGTTCCTCCCCATCTACCAATATCCCCTTTATCTCCTCATTTGACCTAATTGTAGCCAGTAGGGGCTCCAAAGACATTACAAACAATAGAGGGGATAACGGACAACCCTGGCGAGTCCCGTTAAAGAGGGGGAAGCTTTCCGACAAGGAGCCATTAACTCGAAGCTGAGCAGAGGGTTTAGTATATAGTGCTTCTATTAACCTTAGCATTCTGGGGCCCAATCCTATATATCTCAACGTTGCTGTCATGAATTTCCAATCTAGTCTATCAAATGCTTTTTCAGCATTGAGAGACATAAACAAGACCGGTTTTCCATTCTTCTTTGCCTTTTGGATCAGAAACAGCCCTCTCAGCACGTTATCTCTTGTTTCCCTCCCAGGGACAAAACCCGCTTGATCTTTATTTATCAATCCTGCCATTAGGGGTTTTATTCTGTCAGCCAATATCTTCGCGTATATTTTTATGTCAACATTAATCAAAGATATTGGCCTATAACTAGTACATATCGTAGGGTCTTTCCCCTCCTTTCCTATAAGGGTTATGTGCGCGCCCAGAGCTTCTTGCCGTATTGCTAAGCCTCTTCCTATGGAATTCATATACTCCTGAAAATAAGGAACAAGAGTATCTCCAAATCTTTTATAGTAGAGAGAGGTGTATCCGTCGGGGCCAGGGCTCTTGCCCATTTTAATGTTTTTTATTGTTTGAATTATCTCCTCTCTGGATATCTCTCTCTCTAAGTTAGCAGCCTCTTCCATTGACATCCGCAGAGTCTTTGATCTCTCTAGGTACTGTTTCATTTTCCTCTCTCTATCCTTCTTCTCTGCCATATCTTGATTCTTATCAATTTTATATAAATTTTGGTAATATTCTTTAAGAATTTCTGCTATGTCTGTGGTCGAGTGCTTCATGTCCCCTTTCTTGTCCCTCATTTTCAGTATATAATTTTGTGCATTTTTTGGCCTAATTATACTAGCTAGGAGTTTTCTGGTTTTGTTACCCATAGCGTAGAACCTCTTGTTCGTATTATCGAACACCCACTTAGTTTCCTGTGCCAATAGTTCCCGTAGAGATTCTCTCTTCCTAGTCAGTGAGGTCAGGGTTTTCTCCTCCATACTGTCTTTATGTTTCTGTTCCAGTACCTGTATCTCTTCCAACAGAATTTTTTTCCTGGCCTGCCTAATTTTGTTCCTCTTGGCCTTTTCCGATATCAATTTTCCTCTCATGTATACTTTATGGGTTTCCCATAGGACCATTCTGTCGATATTGTCCTTATCATTTTCTCTAAAGAATAGAACCATGTCCTTCTCCAGCTCCTCAGCTGTCTTAGTATCTTTTAGAAGAGATTCCTCCATTCTCCAAACTCTCTGGCCCAAGAGACTCCCCCCCAAATCAAGTGACATCTCCACCGGGGCATGATCTGAAATTGTTATTGATTTGATTTCAATCTTTCTCAGGCCCTCCAACAACTGGTGGTCTAGGAGGACATGGTCTATTCTGGAATAGGACCCATGCACCGAGGAAAAAAAAGAAAAATCTCTGTCTCTCGGGTGAAATATTCTCCATGCCTCCACCAGATGCATTTGGTGTAGTTTATGTTTTACTGCCCGTAAGTGCTTTCCCTCTGACCTTAATGACACAGGTTGGGTATCTAATGCTGGGTCAAATACGAAATTGAGGTCCCCCGCCAGTATCAGCCTACCCTCTCTAAAACCCTCTACTCTGTTCAAAATCTTCCTGAAGTACCTAACTGGGTAGGAATTAGGGCAATAGACATTCACTAAAGTATATTTCTCATTAAGTAGAGAACCTCTAATAAAGACATATCTTCCATCTGGGTCTGTTTCCATGGCTTCCAAACTGAACCTTGTATTTTTATCAAAACCTATGGCGGTACCTTTAGATCTATTGTTGGGAGAGTAACTATGGAACCACACAGGGTACTCCTTTGAGTACAGTCTGGATCTCGTTGTCTCCCTAAAATGGGTTTCCTGAAAAAATACTATATTCGCTGATAAGTTCTTCATCTCCTGTAGGACCTGGTAGCGCTTATTGGGGTTATTCAGGCCCCTTACATTATAGGTTATTATATTTAATCCAGTCCTCCTATTCCCTAGTCCACTTTATGTTCCCATTGCCCTTTTCTGGGGTGTCCATACAGCATTTTATGAATCCCATTAGGCTGACAGACTGTACCCTCAGGACTAACGCCACTCTGTCTACTTTCATAATCTTCTATACAAAACATATTGAGACTTCGCCCACCCTCCTCCCCCCTCCCTCCCCAACCCAAACATATTGTACATCAATATTAGAACTCTCTCGGTCCACGCTCTTCCTGGCGACTTGCCGAGTTGGCCCTCCCATGGAGAGACCAGTGTGTCCTCCCCGTTCCCCGACCTGGTCAGAGGACAGACTGGTACCTTACTCCATTTCACCCCCCCCCCAGGTAGTCCGTACTTCATTGGTCCAATCGCCAAAAAAAAAAAAAAGGGAGAAAAGAAGCCCCCTTTTCTTCTCCCAGTTCCTTAGTTTATGCCCTGCTCCAGTCCTGTTCCTTCCATCTTTTCCATCTTGGGGGTCTTTTTTCCCAATTTTCAACTTGTACTGTTTGCAGGTTCAGTCTGTTGCAGAACTCCCTTACATCTTCCGGAAACCTAAAACATGCGGACAATCCCTGATGCCTTACAGATAAACAGGCTGGAAATCCCCACCTATAGGGGATCTCCTTTGTTTGCAGGAGGTTAGTCAGGGGTTTCAGGGCCCTTTTACGGGCTAGTGTCTCCGGGGACAGGTCTGAAAATATCAAAATATCAAAATATCAAAATTTTATGTCCCTTATATTCCATAGGGGCAGAGCTTCTAGAACTCTGGGCCACCTGCTCCTTTAAGCCACAGTCCTGGAACCTTACTACTATGTCCCTAGGGGTATCCCTTTGGACATTATAAGACCTCTGAATCCTGTGGGCCCTTTCAAACTGCATGGGCAAGGATAGGTCCCGCTTTAAAGCATTGTTGAATAATTCCCGAAGCACGTCGCCTAGATCTTCATTTTTAACTTCCTCTGGGAGGCCTTTTATCCTTAGGTTCTTCCTCCTACTGCGGTTTTCTTGGTCCTCAAGTCTGTAGCGGGCATTCCTTATCTCAATCCAATCCATGTCTGCTCTATCTCTTAGTTCAGAGATGGCGTTCTTATGTTCTTCAAGTTGTTCTTCTATCCCTTCAACTCTATGTAGGACACTTTGTATATCCTCTCCTTTGATGGTGCGTTCTAACCGATATATCATATCTATCATATCAGCCATATCTTGCTTATTAGGGGGTAGTTGTAGTTCTTCTTGATTAATATCCTTTTGTTGTTGTCTCTCAGGGGTATTCAAACTTTTTCCTTTATTATTTACTTCTGAGGTTTTGACACGATTTCCCTCCTCCCTAGGAGTAGATTTTCCTGGGGACCCTCCAGCAATCATTTCACCCACTTTCTTTGCCGTGTCCAATATTTTCTCTGTAAGAGGTTTCTCCTTAATTGGGGTCACTGGAGCAGAAGCAGAAGCCGAATCTACTCCTGTCTTGCTGGGACTCCCTATTTGTGCCTCACCTTCAGATACAAGATAGGCTCTTATTGTTTTTTCGCTTAGTCCCTTCCCCTGATTTACTTTTAGAGCTTTCTTCACCATCTTCCCAGATTGTCCGTTAGAAAAAAATAAAATAAAAAAAGGAGAAAAAAAAATAAAAAAAAAATTGGCAAAGCAGTCTATGCCTATATCAAAAAAAAAAATTGTAATAATAAAGTAAGAAAGGACCTCTTCCCGGATCGGGCTCCTCTTTAGCTTGTCCTCAAGTGGGGGTTCCACTAATTCTGTCCGGTAATTAATAGTGGCTTATGGCTATTGATTGAGGATTAGATAAGACCCACCAACAGGGTCTAGCTTTAATTTATATTATAATATATCAGTCCGATGGTCCTATGTATCTCAGCACAGCACAGGAGTTCCCTGTCACCATGAGAGGCAAACTGTCCTATGTTTTGAGTGTTATAACAATGATATAGCAGTGCAGCAGTTTTTTTTTTTTTTTTTGTGAGTGTGGTATATTTGCACAGAGGGCTAGGATGCAGGAAAACTTCACAATTCCATCAAATCTTCACTTATTCCATACCATCACTTTAAATTACAGATCATCATCTTCACATCTAGGTCTTTCTCACTCACACCCTTCAGCTAATGACTGATTGAATTTCACTTAATACAAAAGTTTAAGACCCCTTCAGTCCTACCTGCTGCAGCTGCTATGAATTCTTCCTTGCTCTAGGTCCACTGTTGCCTCATTCATTCATTAGATCCTCGGATCCTCGGTCCAGCAAGCGGGGGGGGGGGGCGGTGTCACTGCCAGCTTGTATTCCCCCAATGATCCAGCAACTCCTCGGATCACCCTCAGTCCGCCCTCGATCCTGAGCTCTTATCTCCTGCTCCTTCCCGAGGGGCTTGTGCCTTCGTTCGCCCTGATTCCCAGTATCAGAGCGTCTGCTTCTGCTTCTCTCAGTGTCCCAGCGTCTGCGCTCTCTATTCGCCGCCTCCAACCCGGAAGAAGCGGTCTTTCATTACGGCCGTACGTCTCCGGGCGCTGGAACCCGCCTCCTTAGGCTCCTTAGGTTACTTTGTGTCCCGCCAGACCGCTACATCGTCCTCCATCCGACCCGATCCGGTCCCGCACAGCCTACTCATTCTCCGGACCTCATACCCTGGGGGGATTCCACGAGGCTGGAGCTCGGAGCAGCAGCAGCCCTACGCCGCCATGTCTGCTAGCTCCTCCCCCCAACTTCGGGATGACAGGAGGGACTTCCAAACAGGAGAGGCTGAACCTGCTGGGGCGATTTGCGGTAAGAGGCATGCTTTTTGCTTGTTCATCCAATCTGTCAGGTGAGGATAAAAAAAGAGAATGATGCGGGGCGTCTCCCCTTCAAATTTATAGCTAACCAATCCTGTCAGGTTGTGGGGGCGGAGTCACAACCCAGTGTGTGCTGCCATGAATGCGTCAGGAAAAAGAGTTTAGGTAGGTGTTTTACTGCAAGAATTAGGAGACTAGGGTGACACAGCAGTGTAAAATTAGCCATCAGCAGGACATTTTTAGATTGCAAGGCTAGGACCAAAGAACACAGCCTGGGACTTTGCTACAAAAATTAAAATACTAAATAGAAAACAGTAACGTAAATCTGGCCTGTAGCAGGGCGCTTTTAATCAAGGATAATATGTCAAAATTTACTAAAGACAGGCTGGTGTTTTAGAGACTACAGATGGTACAGTAGTTTAAAATTGGCAAGCAACAGGACAATTTTAATGATAAGTGTGGTGTCCCAGTAAAGGTATTTGCTGTAGGCCCTGTCAGATTGAGACCCTCGGCTTGTGGGGCCTCCTCTGCAGGGACTCAGCTAGTTATGATGTGATTTATACTGTTACAGTTGATAATACATTTATTAGGTGCGTATAGCTTTAAGAGGTTTAGTCCACCATTTTATGTTTAGTCAGAGTGTATGAGAGTCAGTAGGACTAAGTGCTAGACAAGACCTTATGGTGTTGTATTATACTTTAACTTGTAACAAACTTTAAATGTAAGTTCCAAGGGGAATACAGATAAGTCTCTATGATCCACAGCTCTCAGCCAATGGGCTTCAGTCTCCCTCAGCTCTCAAGCCAATGGGCTTCAGTCTCCCTCAGCTCTCAACCAATGGGCTTCAGTCTCCTCACATTTATATAAGGGGTGGGAGTTCCTGTTTAGGAGAGTCTAGCGCTACACACAGTTTCTGGCAGGTCAGAGCAGATTTCAGGCAGAGCAGATTTCAGTCAGAGGAGAATCAGTGCAGGCCAGAGACCTCCCATTCAGGACAAAGTACAGCAAATCGCGGAGTACCCCTAAATACTAAAGAATCAGTACTTCAGCGCAATTATCGGATCAATCCTTCATTCCAACGAAAAGCCTCAAGTCTACTGACACTTCAGTAAGTGCATCTATTCTTCAGCCTAGTCAAGCATAGGCCCAGTATTACTAATCCGGCCGCAAAAGCCGAAGATATATGATAAGCCAAGCCCAGGCATTGTCAGCTGTGTGTTCCTCTAGAGACTGTCTGTGGAACCTTTGCGACACTTTGTGTGAATGCTGTGAAGATTTTGACATCTGTCTTCATGCCAGTAAAGCCTTCGTTATATTGACCCCTGTTGTGGACTGTGTTATTACCACCCTAGCTAGCGGGGATACGGAGGCCCCTGGAGCTGTAGTTTCCTGGGGTATACCAAGACTACAGTGGTGTCACGTGACAGAGAGGGTTAATACCATCTGACCCTCACTAAGGGTTAATACCACCAGACCCTGGGCTCCTAGCCCCAAGAACTAAGTAGCTAACCATTAAGCGTATGTGCGTGGCCGTGGGGCTCCCCCTCCCCGGTCATGACATAAGGCTAGGCCCAAATTTCTACAAAGGGCACAGGTTGGGGTTTTTAACTAGAAGAATTACAACAAATACAACAGGGTAAAATTGGCCAGCAGCTGCACAGCTTTAATCGTGGATAATAAGCCTAACTGATGTATGCCTAACTTTTATTGTATCTCTGAGAGTAGAGGGGTCGTTGAATGTGAGTGATATAATGAAAGGTGGTTTAGGTGCATGTTGTTTTTGCATTTAGTTTGCCGTGAACAAAAGGCAGCTTAAAGAACTGATGGTCAGTATAGTGAATGTTTTGCTTTAAGCACTAAAACTTATAAAAGATCTTATCAATATAAGATGAGATAAAAAAGAAATGAAACACCCAAAATACAACCCTGCAACAAAAGCCCACTTGCAGCAAAAAAAGGCAGTTTACCTTAAAATAAGTGCCCTATCAACCTAAAGCAAAAATTGAATATACCCCCAGATTGAATTAAAAACATCAAAATACCACCCCTCAACCAAATGCAATATTACCCATTTCACACATTTCTGAAATTGCTATTTGGTAATACTGGGTGCTGTAATAACCATAGGCTGAAAACTGTAGACAAACTAAGTGAAGAAATACCATCAGCATACCAAGGACTCCTCAAAAACGGTCCAAAGCTTTATTCCCTTGGTCACAGGGTAAACATTAGGCAATTTTTCGGAACAATGCAGAGCCCCTCGTCAGGCGGGTGACCGACTTGCCCCCAATAACAAGAATAAAAAAAGCAGCAATGGGGTTCATTGCTTAAAGAACTAGCAACTAGAATTAGAGTACAGTTTGCTAATTGACCTTAATCTCTTCCTATGCAGTTTGTTCGTTTTCCCTATCAATTCCTTACAGATGTTTCCAATACACCGACACTATGGCTGCTCTGTACCCTTCCTTATATAACAAAGGGGCTAGCTTGTTCAAAAGCCCCCTCTTTTAAGCCTGCTGGCCATAGTTCAATTGCCATGCAGTGTATTATGTTTAAAAACTAATTATCCCAGGAGAACCTGCAGAAAAATTTGCCAGGACCTCAAATCCTAAACCTGCAGTATTCGCCTCAAACCCATAGTAGCAACAAACCTGAACCTTCTCCCAATTTGTAACTGGTTGCAGTTTTCTTGGTTCTGATATATTGTTAATTTATAAGGCCTCGTACACACGACCAAGGAACTCTTCGTAAAAGACACATCGTTTTCCTCGACGAGTTCCCTGTTAGGCTTGTCGAGAAATTTGACAAGCTTTCTTTGCATACGCACTGTCAAGACCAAATCTCCTCGTTCTCAAACGCGGTGACGTACAACACATACGACGGCAGGGAAAGTTTGATTCCACTGGCACAACCCTTGGGGCTGCTTTTGCTAATCTCATGTTACTGCGTGTTAAGTAAAAGTTTGGTAGTAGACGATTTTCACTTTTCAGTCTATTACAGTGTGACAAATGTGCTATCTCCATTACAAACTGTACTTTTACCCAAGGTGCACTCCCGTCTCATACTTTATTCTGAGCATGCGCGGGTTTCTAAGCATACACACGAACGTGTTTCTCATCGAAAAACCAACCTGACGAGATACACGACGAGGAAATTGAGACTCCCGACGAAGAAAAAGAGATCTTGTTCTCTTTTTTCCTCGAGTTCCTCGACAGTTTTCTCTATGAAAAACATACACACGACCGTTTTCCTTGGCAAAAAAGCTCTGCCGCAAAGTTTCTTGATGGATTCTGTCGAGGAAAACGGTTGTGTGTACGAGGCCTAAGGCACGCATGCTGTTCTTACTATTTTGTTTTACAGAACTTAGATAGTGTCAACATGATGTGCATTCTCCACATTACTATATCTTACTTCCTTTAACAATAGTAATTCAAATAAATAAACATCATTTCTATATGTCAGAAGAAAGTAAAGGCTTTTTTTTTCTACAGAAATCCCTGAGCACTTTCATGGAAATGTTTAAAATATTGCAGATGACATATGTTAGAAGAAAAATATAACCAAGAAACTATGTAATCTTCTGTAGATTTTTTTTCACACATATATCAGTAGAGTCCTTACACAGCTTGATCAGATCACATCTGCATGGGCAGATATTTAGCATCAGCTAGAGAATTTTCCAAATATTTTAGCTTCTCATCCCATTATTCAACACTATACTCAAAAAAAAAAAATCTTTGTAGAAGAAAGAGCTTGGGTTTTCTTAAACTGATACATTTACAGAAGCTTTTAAATCATCACAAGCATTGTGTTTAACGTGAGCTATTAGTTTTACAGATAAAATGGTTATAGTATTACTGTATTATCACTGATGCATCTGCACTGGGAACATTCAGATGCAGCTCTTGAACTTGACCCAAGGTTTCAACTTATCCTTTATTTCTCATGTGTTTAATGGAGTGATACTATTAAATCATACTAGTTTTACTTTCTCTAACGGATGTTTCCATCCAGAACTTAAAATCTTTTTTCTCCATCTGTTTCTTCAATTTGCTGTGCCAGTGCCACCCCTTCTAGCTATCTCTCCCCCTAGCTTTGTTTTGCTGTATGTATGCCATCTTTTCTCAAAGGCTGCATCTTTGACCTGCTCATCCCCAACCTGTGTTGATTCATCCTTGGCCTATATAATTTTAAGCCTGTGAATCCTTGCGTGTTTTTTTGTCTTGACTGATGCTTTTGATGGCTCTTGCTTAGTTTGTTTGTCTTCAGTTGCTTGGCTGCTCATGACATCAGATCCCCTCATCTCCACCTTATCCAAACAGAGAACGCCTTTTAATAATAAAAAAAAATACAAGGTGTTTTGTAAATGATGGCACTGCCAAGTGAGCAAAATCCATGTGTGCAGGGTGGAAGCTACTCATCACTGGAACTGTAAGACTGTGGCTATAACTAAATTAGCACTAACTAATATAAAAAAAAGTTCAAAAATATAGGGAACGGGGAAACATAAAAGCACTCACATGTAGCCGACATCCGAAATAATTCAATCAAAAATAGGAAATACTACATAGAGTAGTAGAAATACATTTGTTCATCTTTATATGATGATGATTTATATGATGATTCGCTGCTAACCAGAGGATATATTCTCTCGTATATTTGGTGCACTTTGTCTGCCGCATTGAGCTCTCACAAGCCATACGGATATTTACTTAATCCTTGATATAATCGGATGGACAGCAACTGTTTTGATATATGAAATTAGCAATTATATACTACCAGCCCTCTCTCAAACTCGCCCTGAAGAAGCCGCTAGGCGAAACGCGTAGGCGAGATGCAAGCTACCATTGCTGATATATACTCTGTATACCCTGTTTTTGTATATTTTAGTTTTTGTTTTTGGATTTTATGATATATAATTAAATATTTTTTCTTAAATTTTATGTCCTTGTGATTGCCTGAAAAAGTCTGCCTTTCTACTACTCTATGTAGTATTTCCTATTTTTGATTTCACTAACTAATATAACGATTGTCAGCTTTCCCAGTGACCACTGAAGAATGAAATATGCATACGTACTCTAGCACCCTCTAGCTAGTGTTCTAGGTGTACATAGTTTATTTGTTGGTGTAGGTAAATTAGCTTGGCTGAGAGCCAGGCCAATGCTGAGTCTGGGTTTAGTGACTCAGGGGGGCTGGATGACTCATCTGACAGCTTTTCTGGTGCTTATCCTGGTTTTCTGGAACCTTGGAGAAGATTCTAGATGTAGTGGGTGGAGGCTACAAGGGGCTGTTATGCACATTTATAAGGACCATGGCCATGTTACATGAAGGCCAAAGTCACTGGTGGTGACTCCAACCACCATCATGAGCTGTGGGACCAACCAGGTTTTCAACGTTCACTTCAGAGTTAAGATGCCTCCTCACTATTAACACCATTCTACTCTCCAGGCAATGGCTGTAATAGGCACCTTCCCCATAAGATATTCACACAGAGGCGTGTTGTAAACAATGAACTTCTTTACTTTCTTACTTAAAACAGAACAATCAATATAATGACATAGCATCCTCCAAATATTGGTTTATGGTTACATATTCAGGCATGGGGTAATTTGTGAATCTCAGTGGACATAACTTAACCTCTCTATTCCAGGGCAGCAAGCTTCCTAAAATGTCCAGATCTTCTAAAGGGGAGAAGAAGGGGACACACTTTTCTCTCTCTCTCTCTCTCTCTCTCTCTCTCTTTTTTCCATTCTATAATTTAACTGCAAGATTCCTTCCTCAGCCCCCCCCCCCCCCCAGAGTGGAAAGAACTACCACCTTCAGCAAGCTTTCCCTCTCTACATATCTCCCAGATAAAATAAACCCCAAGACCCTGCTCCACCCATCTTATACTGTATAATGATTCCACCATATGAGGAACAACCTTTAAGGAGACCCCTACCTAGCTTCACCTGCCTGTTCACTGTTTTCATTTAGGTTGAGAACAGAGAATACAGTGGGACTAGTGCAGCAATGTGGTGGGAGGCACAGCCAGGCAATGTAATTGGAGATCTCAAGTCTATAAAAAAAAAGGATGAAACCTGTGGGTTGGTCACACAACTAGTATCCATCCAATCATTTCCCATACAGCAGAAAATAAATGAATAGCTTGCTACAGTATGCAGGTCATTACTTGCTCAGACCTGTCATATGGAGGTTTATAACCGACAACGACTCAAGTTATCCAGCTATCCAGCTCTCACACCTGCTCAGACCAAATCAGGACGTGGGCAGGCCACAACGCATTTCCAAGGCGCCACCTCCTTCTTCAGGCAAAAACGTGAGAGCTGAAGAGCTGCTGGTTATACACCTCCATATGGCAGGTCTGATCTTATACCCACATCAGTCTTCTCATCCCTCGTGACCGCTGACTGCTTGATTGTTGATCCACATCCACCCTTGTGTGCAGCCTGAAAGATACTTTTATGTAAGTGCATCTGAATAATCCCCACCCACCTGTGGATCCATCCGTCCTGTGGACTTCTCCTTGATATCCCTTACTACTATGGACTACTACTATGGACTGTATGGACTAATTATTATTGATTAATTTTGGGTATATCTTGTTGTCCCCCCCCCATTATTGATCCCTTATGATCCCCCTTATAGGTGCCAGTGAGTGCTGACTCACACACTACCTGCCAGTTCTGTGTGATATATTGCTTTTATTAAATTAGAGGTCACTGGACTGGCAGTGAGTGTGCACTTCTTACTGTGGCGGATGTGAATGGTGTTGCACTATATAAAGAATATTAATTAGAACACAGAAGATTTATTTATTTATTTTATTTTTTATATTTTTTGTAACTTTTGTGGTTATTTGGTTGTGTTTATTCTTTATACCTACTTACACTTATTGAACATGGAATTATTTTTACTTTAAAGAGGGCAGCTTTACATACTTTACTAATATAAGGGCAGATGCCTTTAAAGGGGTTGTAAAGGTTCCTGTTTTTTCACCTTAATGCATCGCCCAGCCCCCCGTTTTACTTACCTGAGTCCTGGAAAGTCCCACATCGCGAAAGCGCTGGATCCTGGAGCCGAATGCAGGGCTCAGGAGCACGCCCGCAAGGTAACCCCCTTGGGAACATCAATGAACTACCCAGAGGGCTCAACAGAGTCCTGCTAGTTCAAAGGCTGTCGGTACTTGAAGTTCATCAATTCGCAGAACTAATTTTTAGTTTTTATTGTGACAGTGGGAGCGGAGAGATGCTCTCTGGCCCGCTGCAACAACGTGGTATAAAGGGGGCATGGAAGCTGCTGCAACCATAACATGTTACACCCTAAATATGGGTGTAACATGTTACAAAAGGTGAACGTATCCTTTAAATTCTGTTATTGTAAGAAAAAATAGCCTTGCAGTGAGGTCCCCCAGCACTGTAGGGGTTAAATGCTTTTAATGTTTACGGGATAGAGGAACAGGCAGTATTGTTTACCCTGATTCCCCATGCTGTAGACTCAGGCGCTGTCCTATTCTCCTGAATTGTATGTGTCATCACATACAATTCAGAGCTATTATCTTAGCGTTGTTTGTGGTCTTGTGGAGCATGCGATCTTGGCTGTAATTGGATAAGTGAGGAGGCTGTAGGGGTTCAGTTGCACAGATGGGGAAATGGTCAAATGGATGGAAAAAGCCTGTTAGAGCCAAGAATAAGGTGAGTATTACTCCTTATCCCTTTAACCCCTATACTTAACAAACATTTACCCTTGCAGTGTAGGTGGCCACACTGCAAGGGTATTTTTTTTTTCAGCCCAGATTTCATCTTTAAAGTTGGACTCCAGGCAAACAGCTTAACCACTTAAGGACCTTGGGTGTTTTTCCGATTTGGTGTTTACAAGACTAAAACATTTTTTTTTGCTAGAAAATTACTTAACCCCAAACATTATGGCCCAGATTCATAAAGCAATTACGCCTGTCTAACTGGTGTTAGACAGGAGTAATTTCGAATTTTGCGTACCGTATCACTAGTTTGAATCCTCAAACCATGATACGGCGGCTTCGGGCTTCGATCCGAGAGGCTTACGTCTTCGTAAGCCTTCGGATCTACGCTGCGATATTTTTGCGGCCGCTGGGAGGAGTTTGCGTAGTTTTCATGCGTCGGGATATGCAAATGTGTTTTTACGGCGATCCACGAAGATACGAGCGGTCTTCGCAATCGCTTACGTCTGTTTTTTTTTACGTACTGTTAGACCAGCTTTTTGCAGGTCTAACGGTGCGTAGCCCATGTTAAGTATGGCCGTCGTTCCCGCGTCGAATTTAAATTATTATTTTTTTTTTTTGCGTAACTCGTTCGGGAATAGAAATGTCCGTAAACGACGCTACTCAAACAACGAATGACGTAACGACGTGATTTCGCGCAATGCCCGGCGGGAAATTTGCGAACGGAGCATGCGCAGTTCGATCGCCGTGGGAACGCGCCTATTTTAAATCCTTCACGCCCCCTACTCGTCTAGATGGATTGCGACGGGAGAAATACACTACGCCGCCGTCGTTTACTGGACAAAATCTACCGGGATTCCACGTAGAGCCAGGTAAAAAACGTCGGCGTAGTGTATTTCTGATACGCTACGAGAATCCAATTCTCTCTGAATCTGGGCCTATATATTTATTTTTCTAACACCCTAGAGAATAAAATGGCGGTCATTGCAACTTTTTGTCACACCGTATTTGCGCAGCGCACTTTTTTTGGAAAAAAAACACTTTTTTTAATAAAAAAAATAAGACAATAAATTTGGCCCAATTTTTTTATCAATTGCGAAAGATAATGTTACGCTGAGTAAAATTATACCCAACATGTCACGCTTAAAAATTGCGCCCGCTCGTGGCATGGCGTCAAACCCAAACCCTTTTACCCTTAAAAATCTCGATAGGCGACGTTTAAAAAATTCCATAGGTTACATCTTTTGAGCTATAGAGGAGGTCTAGGGCTAAAATTTTTGCTCTCGCTGTAACGATCGCGGTGATACCTCACTTGTGTGTTTTGAACACCGTTTTCATATGCGGGCGCTACTCACGTATGCGTTCGCTTCTGCGTGCGAGCTCGTCGGGACGGGGCGCTTTAAAAAAAAAATTGTTTTCTTATTTATTTTTATTTATTTTATCATTTTTTACACCGAAAAAAAAAATGATCACTTTTTCGTCCTATTACAAGGGATGTAAACATCCCTTGTAATAGAAAAAAGCATAAAAGGTCCTCTTAAATATGAGATCTGGGGTCAAAAAGATCTCAGATCTCAGATTTAGACTTGAATGCAAAAAAAATTATGAAAATTTTGTCATTTGAAAAAATGACAACAAAAAAATGTGCCTTTAAGACGCATGGGCGGAACTGACGTTTTGACGTCACTTCTGCCCTGCTATGCTATGGGGATGGGTGGGGGCCATCTTGCCCTCACTCGCATCCCCACACAGCAGGCAGAAGGACCCGATCGCCTCTACTACTACCGATGGCTCCGGTAAGCGGCGGAGGGTGCGGAAGAGCGGCGGGGGGGGGGTGATCTTGCGGCGAATCCACCACGGAGACCACCGTTATCATTTACAGGACCGCTTATGCTAAAGATGGATACCTCGGTTGTGGCAGCAGCTGCTGCCGTTACCGAGATATCCATCTTTAAAATACCGACGTATATGTACATGAGCGGGTCCTTAACCAATGAAATACCTATATAAAAGCTGTATTAACTACCAAAGCATTTGCATTTCTGTTCATCTAGTTCTGAGATTTACACAGCCCTGCCACACAGTAACACAGACAGATCACCTCCCATTATGATATAATCTCTGTCCTTTTTCCTCCAGTTGGGAAGCTCCTTGTTCATAAACGTGCATGCAGCATACCTCCCAACTGTCCCTGATTTGAAGCAATGTCCCTCTGTCCCTCATTCCTCCTCATTTGTCCCTCATTTTGGTCTGATCTATATAGATGTGTATAAAATGCACTTTTTATTTAGCATAACGTGTTTCCCAGTGCTAAACCATTCATCTGATTTCTAAATTGTTGCATTTGTAAATTCCAAAAGCCAATATAAAGGAATAGTAGTGGTAAAAAAAGCACTTGTGGGTTTAACCAATCTTGTTTTTTTTTGTACAATTCTCCTTTAAGGGGGTGTGGCAAGGGGTGTGTCTTATGCCTGAATAATTTTGCTGATAGGTGTCCCTCATTCCCATCTCAAAAAGTTGGGAGGTATGATGCAGGACACCTGATTGGCCCTCTTTACTGTCCCTCCCCCTCCTAGTCTGAGTGCTACTGTTCAGGGAATTACAAAAGGCTAAAAGGAATTATAATTTAGGCATTTATACTAGCTGATTTAATCAGTTCCACCTGGCCAATAACAGATTGATCGCTGGGCGGTGACTCTCCCATCCTGACTTGACCTCATATGGCATCCTGTCAGGAAACACCGACTGCATGGCCGTGGGGCCACGCATCGGTGTGATCTGCCACCAGCCGTGACACAGGCAGTGACCGATCTGAGTACAGGCTCGCTGCCAGTACCATACGACCGCCGTGAGGAATAACAGCAGGTCACATGATAGTTGTACCTAATGAATGGCTTCCTTTCATGCCAGTGATCGTGTACATTGTGTTGCTAGCTGTGATTGCTGAATTTGATCACATGGTACAGACAGGGCCAATTATAGCCCATCTGTACCATGTGATTAGCTTTGACCAAACACAGCTAATCACAAAACAGGCTGAATGATTCAGTTTCATTCAGTAAAATGCTTGCTTATAGCAATATAATACACTGCTATAAGCAAACATAATGTGTAAAAAAAAAAAAAAAATCCTGATCACTTCCTCATAGTACAATGTTACTATGGTTACATTATATTGCTCTGTTAAAAAAAAAAAAATATCTATATATATATATATATATATATATATACACCGGTAATAATTTTTTTGTACTGCCAACAGTTATGCCGCATACACACAATCTTTTTTCGGCATGAAAAAAATTTAGTTTTTAAAAAATGTCATTTAAAATGATCGTGTGTGGGCTTCACATTTTTCAGGTTCTGAAAAACGACAAAAAAAAAAATTCGAACATGCTGCATTTTAAAAACCCGCGCATGCACAGAAGCAAGTTATGAGACAGGAGCTCTCGTTCTGGTAAAACTACCGTTCATAATGGAGTAAGCACATTCATCACGCTGTAACAGACAGAAAAGCGCGAATCGTCTTTTACTAACACAGAATCAGCTAAAGCAGCCCAAAGGCGAATGGAATTTCCCCTTTATAGTGCCGTTGTACGTGTTGTACATTACTGCGCTTTTTTTAAAAACGATGGTGTGTGGGCAACGTCGTTTTAATGATGAAGTTGGAAAAGCTTAGTTTTTTCTACATGCTGAAAAACAAAGGGCCAGATTCACGTACATCGGCGCATTTTTTGACTGGCGTAGCGCACCTCCTTTACGTTAGACCGCCGCAATGTAGCGGCGCAATCACCGTATTCTCGTTTGATTTGCCCAGAAATTAGCGCCTGTGCAACGTAATTTCAGAGGCGTAAGACGGAGTAATTCAAATTGGGAAGGACGTGGGCATGTTACATTTAAATGAGCCGTGACCCCATGCAAATGAAGGGCTGGTCGGCTTGCGCATGCGCGCATGAAGCAGACCATG
Source organism: Rana kukunoris (assembly GCA_029574335.1). Lineage (NCBI taxonomy): Eukaryota > Metazoa > Chordata > Amphibia > Anura > Ranidae > Rana > Rana kukunoris. The sequence goes on from CM056050.1 coordinate 367,414,304, forward strand.
GTCAGCACCTCTGTGCGCATGCTCACAACTCGGGAACAGCGCAATCAGTGAAATTGGAAGTGGACTAGGGCAACTTAGTGAACTACGCAGACAGCATAAATAGACAGACACAAACGCACTTTCTTTGCAAAAGTACATCCCTTTGTATCCCTTTCTATACAGCAAGGTGCTTTTGTTCTGTTGTTTATTAGCGTTTGTTTGTTTGTTTGTTTGTGACGTGTCTTTGAGATATTTGGGGAATGTTTTGCAGAGTGATTTTTGTCTTTTATGTGTTTTCTTTGTTGTTATTTTTTTTACATTAGATTTTTGCTGGGCATTTTTTATTTTTGCTGGTCAATTATTATTTTTTTGGTTCTGTTTGTGAATGATTTTGGAATGTGGGGGTGAGATTCCTGCCGGAAAAGGGGTGTCACCCTCATTTGTGGTGGAGAAGTGATCCCCAGGTTCGTGTGAATGGTGTATGAATGTACAGTGACATAATTGGAGCCGTGGCATGGCGTTGCTGCTCACAAGTCCTGCATGGTGGGCTTGTGCCAATCCAATGTGATGAGGATGTGATGTGTCTGTGCTAGGGACCACAGTGGTGTGCATGCATGCATTCTCATTGTGCCATGATTAATGTGTGTGTTTAACGTGCAAAGATGCATAATGTGAGTTGGCTCCTGGCTGCTCTTCCCTCAGAAGACGGGGTATCCTCGGTTAGGGGGGGATTGTCTGGTTCGGGGGTCAGGTCATCACTTATGTCAATCTCCAGGCCCTTTCTCACTGCGAAGTTGTGCAGCATGCAACATGCACCGATGATCTGGCATACAAAGTTTGGGGAATATAACAGGTCACCATGGGGGGTTCCGTATAGGAGTCATGAGATGGGGTCCCAGTGCATATGCAGAGTCACCCTGAAGGGATAAGACAGGAGGATGTTAGTAGTGCATGTGTCCCTTGTGATTTCAGGATCATGGGGGGGACAGTCATGCCTGCCACCCATGTCACTCACCAACCAGCCAGCTGTCCCCATACATGTTCTGTTCGAAATCTGTGGGGATGGGGCTATGAGTGTATATGTAGCTGTCATGGGTGTCATGGGTGGTGTCATGTGTTGGGCTGGTGATGTCCTCCTGCAGGTTTGTGGTTAATTCCAGGATGGCATGAGGGGTGAATCTGAAGATGCGAGACACCTCAGAATCACTCATGCCAAAGATGTCAATGTGTGTGTGATATATCAAGTGAAGAGTGAGGGGCTTGTATCAGATTAGATTATTATATCCATCAAGGTTTTAAAGGGCTATTGAAAGATAGTGAGACCGTGTTTGTAATTTGCGTGTATGTTATATATTGATGTATATATGTATGTATTTTTTTAGTAAAAATGTTTATAAAAGCAAAGAAATTTTTTTGGGAAAAAAAAAAATCCTCTCCCGTGCCCTCCTCCGTGCCCTCCTCTGTGCCCTCCTCCTTCTTTGCTCATCTAAAGTCAGTAGTATAGCTATGAGCATGGATGCCACTGGCATGTTGGCATACAGTTTGTTGGGCAGCAAGTGTGACTGCTCAGCTCCTCACTAACAGTGTTGCTTTAGCTGACATGTAGACGGATTGTCTAATTTTATACCACCTTTTATATGGTCTAATTTTAGACAGGACTTGCAGCTGTTGCGCACAGCGCATAGCCTGCGCTGCACCAACGTTCTTTTGTGGATCCCCGTAACTCCCTCATTTGCATATTTGAATAGCAAATCAATGGTGTGTCTAGCGCAGTTTTGCGCGGACGGATGCGCCTGTCTATCGAAATTACGTGGGTCAAAAAAAAGTAGATTTCTTGCGTATCTCGTTTTGGGGATGCGGCGCATCGAAACGCATGTGCAAATTTAGACTTACGCCGCGCATCTCCTGTAACGCCGGCGTAATCGCTCTGTGAATCTGGCCCAAAGTTTTTTTCATGCTGAAAAATGATCGTGTGTACGTGGCAAAAGTGTCTCCGATTACTTCCACACCAGTTATTTAATGATGATGTACTGAACTGGTGACAGTATGTAAAGAGGAAAAATTATTTTGTTTTTTCATTTCTTAATTTTCCCAAAAATGTGATAGTCCGTCAGTACACCAGGATTGATACATTTTCACATATATACCATAGTTTGTGGACTCTAAAACTTTCCTACAGTACAGACTAAACAATATACACTGATTTTATCTTCACTAAAGAAATGTAGCAAAATACATTTTGGACTAAATTTATGAAGAACAATTATTTATTTGCAACATTTTATAACAGAAACAATCGCACATGCTCGATATGACTTCGACACATGCGCGGTAGCATACAAGGTTAGTGTGGGGTGTAGCAATATGAAGGCGACGGCATTGAATGTGACGAGCACCGGCTCGTTGTAGATGATGACGTCACCGCGTTCTTGCCATTCAAAAGAACGGCGGTTCTTTTGAGTGGCTGTCTGTAAGGAAGCTTGCCAGGAATCCCATCAGGAAAACCAACATTTTTTTCTAACGGGATTCCCGGCAGGGTGTACAGGACTGAAGAGCCTGTCAAACTCGCCCATTTATTGGGGCCGCACCGCAACCACAAGCCAACAGCTTGACATGCAGTTGTGGTGGGGCCTTTCAATGGAAAATTGCCGTTCACCAAAAAACATGTTAAATAAAACCAGAAAAACAGGCATCGGGAAGCAGCATTAGTGCCTCCTGAATGTCTGTCAGTTGCTTCTCTACTGCTCTATGGTGGATTGCTTTTCAGAATGTAAGCACTGCTGCCTGTCTGAAAAAGACCTAATGCTCATAATAATTTTCAGCATGAAAAAACTTTGTTTTTGTCGAAAAAACAAAGTTTTCCCAACTTCATCATTAAAACGATGTTGCCTACACACCATCGGTTTTAACAAATGATCTAGCAAAGCACGCTAACGTACAACACGTACGACGGCACTATAAAGGGGAAGTTCCATTCACCTTGGCTGATTCTGTGTGAGTAAAAGACGATTTGCGCTTTTTTGTCTGTTACAGCTTGATGAATGTGCTTACTCCATTATGAATGGTGGTTGTACCAGAACGAGATCTTCTGTCTCATAACTTGCTTCTGAGAATGCGCGGGTTTTTAACGTCGTTTTAGCCCACACATGATCATTTTTTACAACCCGAAAAACGTCATTGTTTGAAACGACGTTAAAAAATGCAGCATGTTCGAAAAAAAATTTTGGTAGTTTTTCAGAACCTGAAAAATTATGTGAAGCCCACACACGATCATTTAAAATGACGTTTTTGAAAAACAATGTTTTTTTCATGCCGAAACATGATCGTGTGTACGCGGCATAAGGGTTTTTATTTTTTTCCCACATGTGGATTAATTATGTTTTTTTTTTAACCTCACTAACAAGTTACAACTTCTTATTAAAAGCAATTGTGTGTTATTTTGCTGAATATTGTTATAAAGCTAAAATAATATAGCTGCTTTAATTCGTATTATTGATAATGGACTAGTTCTAAGTTTTCAAACTGTGTGCATTTTTTTTTTTTTTGAAGCATGTTTGAAAACTGAAGGAAATAAGGACTACGTGGACAAGCGCCACAGCTGTGTACATCAGCTATTTATCAAATAACGAACAGCGATTAGCAAAATGTTGAACTACATGTGCATTTTCAGGATAGCTGTATGAGGCTGACATTAAGAGATACATGATCTCCTCTCTGGTTTTCTCTGGCCTTTGTCCAGTGGAAGTTTATGTAAAGAGCAGAATATATTGCCCAGATACATAAACACAAATTGCACAGTGTCACTGGTGTATCTTTCTAGTTTGTCAAATGTGGTTAATTAGCATGATAGATGAATTAATGCATTAGGCTACCCATTTCTCTTCTCTTTTCCTCATTATGGATCTTACTAAAAAACATAAGGAAAAAATACTTTTTTTTGTATAGTCTGCCAAGAAGGAAAGTTTGGCTTTTACATAGTAGAAAAAGAAAGAAAGTACATCAAACTGTAAAATATTTGGAATTGAATATCTAATTATTGGATATAAACCAAATAAAGGAAAGTACTGAGATAAATATGTAGAGTGTCAATGCTGGCCTTTCCTTCTGAAAATTATAGACGTTTGGCTCTCATGCTGATCTACTAGCTATTGTACATTCTGAAAAGATGTGCACTGCCGAAAAATAGTTTATTTTTCATTTTCGTTTCATTCGTTTTTTTGCTTTTTTTCGGAAATTCTGGAAATTCAAAAATTCGGAATTCAGAAATTTGGAGATTCGGAATTTCGAATTTCCGAATTTCGAATTTTAGATTTTTGAATTTTGCAATTTTGAATTTTCAAATTTTCAAATTTTCAAAATTCCGAAACGTCAGAATTAACTAATTTGTCAAAATTGTTGACTTTTGTGTCTGTGTAAATTCAGGAAATTAACAGGCAGCAGTTTTAGCTGCCCACAGTTAAAATTATTGCAGCCAGACTTAGTGGAGGGGGATTTCTGCAGCATATTTGGCAAGTACAGAATCACAGTATATATAAAATAATATACAAAGTGGTTGGAGGGAAGCTTCAGAATGGCAAATATGTTTTTATTACAATTTATGTGAGCAGACTGCAGTTCCTCTTTAAGTTTGTAGAAGACAAATACTCCCAGCACCCAGTGGTCTTATCAGAGGGACCGCTAAAACAGTGACGTATACACAGTCCAATGCCAGGTGGATGTAGCCCTCCTCAGATAGGGGTATCCAGTGTGGAACTACAAAAACAAAAGAAGGGAAGGCACAAGCACCTGGTGCATTACCCAATTAAAACGGTATTTATTAAAATGAAAAAAAAATGCATACTCACAAAATTGCAAAGGTTTACAGCATATAAATGGGAGGATGCCATGAGGTAGAAAGTGCAAGTGCTTCTACAACCTCGCATTAAGCACGCTGACGTGAGTTTCCCCACACATGCGCAAAGACTGCTATTATAAAAGTTACAAAACTTTTGATGTTTGTGCATGGGCAGGAAATCTCCTGCACGTGTATAGATGTGTTTAGAAGCTGTGCGAGAGCCCTCCAGCACATCTGTGCACATGCCATATTGGCGGCCCTGGAGGGGAGGCAGAGCCACTAAACAGAAAATCCCCCTTAGGGCTAGTTTACACTTGCTTCAAAACAAGACTTTGGACACGCTTTTTTAAAGCTCTCTGAATGCCAGTCAAAGCCCCTGTCACTAAATAAAATGGTTAGCTTACAGTCCTGTTTAACCACTTAAGGCCTAAACTATTTTGTTAAAGGACCTGGCTACTCTTCGGCACTGCGCTGCTTTAACTGACAATTGCGCGGTCGTGCGACATAGCTCCCAAACAAAATTGACGTCCTTTTTTCCCCACAAATAGAACTTTCTTTTGGTGGTATTTGATCACCTCTGTTTACTCTGTTTACTTTTTGCTTTAATAAATATTCCTAAAAATATATAAAAACATTTTTTCCCCAGTTTAGGCCAATACGTATTCTTCTACATTCTATTCTTCTCACCTCTGTTTACTCTGTTTACTTTTTGCTTTAATAAATATTCCTAAAAATATATAAAAACATTTTTTCCCCAGTTTAGGCCAATACGTATTCTTCTACATATTTTTGGTAAAAATAAAAAATAAACGCAATAAGCGTTTATTGATTGGTTTGTGCAAACGTTATAGTGTCTAGAACATAGGGGATAGTTTTATGGCATTTTTATTATTTATTTATTTTTACTAGTAGTGGTGGCGATTAGTGATTTTTATCGTGACTGCAAAATTATGGCGGACACATCAGACACGTTTGACACCATTTTGGGAACTGTGAAAATGACACTGGAAGTGAAGGGGTTAACCTGTAGGGGGCGCTGCAGGGGTTATGTGTTCCCTAAGAAGTTATTCTTACTGTGAGGGGGCATGGCTTGGCGTGTGACGTCACTGATCGTCGTTCCCTATGACAGGGAACAGACGATTAGTGACACTCTCACTATAGGAAGAACGGGGAAAGGTTTGTTTACACTTACCTCTCCTCGTTCTTCAGCTCTGTGACCCGATCGCGGGACACCGGCGACACCGGCGATAATCGGGTCAAACGGGTGCAGTCACGGAGCTCAGGACCGGGTCGCGAGCGACCCACGGCTGGGCATCTTAAAGGGGACGTTCCTGTACGTCATTTTGCCCAGCTGTGCTATTCTGCCAACGTATATCGGCGTTGGGCGGTCCTCAAGTGGTTAAACTGCGTTTGCTTTGCTTTGGCTTCAGTTTAAAAATGATACCCCGTGTTGCTTTAGCTGTGTTTCAAAGGGTCTTCAAATCCTCCATAGAAGTCTATGACAATGCTCTCTTGAAGCACCTGAAGCTTTTCAGGGTCTTTAATTCAGCATTAGCTTCACTTTGTTTTGGAGTTGTTGCAGGTATGAGATATCAACACACACACAAGGCATCTGCCAAAGCTTCAAAAGAAAATCACCAAAGCATCATCTAGTTATCATTGAAGCCTCATTGAAGCACCATCGAAGCATTATTGATGCACCACCGAATGATGTCCTACCACAACATCGGCCGTATGACTGTCCGATAGAATTACTTCCAGGAGCCGAGATTCCATTTGGACGGATATTCCCTCTCTCTGAAATGGAATTAGGAACTCTGCGACAATACATCGATGAAAACTTGGCTAAAGGCTTTATCAGAGCTTCCTCCTCTCCTGCCGGTGCCGGCATTTTCTTTGTCGAAAAGAAAGACAAGAATTTAAGACCATGCGTGGACTATAGGGAGCTAAATAAAATCACGATAAAGAACCGCTACCCATTGCCACTAGTTCCTGAACTGTTCCAGAGATTCCGTACGGCCCAAGTATTTACCAAACTCGACCTCCGGGGTGCCTATAACCTTGTTCGTATTCGTGAGGGCGATGAATGGAAGACAGCATTCAGAACGAGATTCGGACACTTTGAATATCTTGTGATGCCCTTTGGGCTCTGTAACGCTCCGGCAACGTTTCAGCACTTCGTAAATGATATTTTCCGGGAATATCTTGACTACTTCGTCATCATCTATCTGGATGACATCCTCATATTTTCGGATACTCTGGAGCTCCACCGGACACATGTAAAAACAGTGCTGCTCACACTAAGAAAACACGGACTTTACGTGAAAGCAGAAAAGTGTGACTTTGAAAAGAAATCAATACAATTCCTAGGACTGATCATCTCCACTGGCGGTATAGCTATGGATCCACAGAAAGTGCAGGCAATCCTGGATTGGCCAACTCCATCGGATAAGAAAGGGGTACAAAGGTTTGTGGGCTTTGCAAACTTCTATAGAAGATTTATAAAAAACTTTTCTGCCATCATCTCACCCATAACCCAGGTAACCCGCTTACATATGCACTTCCAGTGGCCCTCCGAAGCCCAAACTGCTTTCGAGAGACTAAAGTCATTGTTCACCTCTGCACCCATTCTTCAGCATCCTGATCCTGCATTGCCATACATCTTGGAGGTCGATGCCTCAGAAGTAGCCACAGGGGCACTCCTTTTACAGCGCCAGGGACCCAAGTCTTTGCTTCACCCCGTGGCCTTCTCCTCACGAAAAATGAGCCAGCCTGAGAGGAACTATGATGTAGGTGATCGCGAACTCTTGGCCATTAAAACAGCCTTAGAGGAATGGAGATACCTTCTTGAGGGGTCTGCTCACCCCATAATGATATTTACAGATCACAGAAACCTTGAATACCTCCGCACTGCCAAACGCCTGAGACCCTGTCAAGCTCGCTGGGCTCTGTTCTTTTCAAGGTTTAACCTCCACATTACCTACCGCCCTGGTTCCAAGAACGGAAAGGCCGATGCCTTATCCCGAATGTTCCCCGATACTCCAGAAGAGATGATATCTAGCACAATCCTATCACCTCAGAACTTTCTTTTGATCCAACCGGATCTAAGATCTTCCCTTGAACAGGCTTCCCTCCAATGCCAGGAACCAGAAGCATCCTCTCTAAGAAACCATGGAGGATATCTCTGGCATCAGGACAAGATCTTTGTTCCGCAACAAGCCCGAATTCAGGTCCTAAAGACATTGCATGACCACCAACTCGCTGGCCACTTCGGAGTGCGGAAAACTATAGACCTTATCCAACGATCCTTCTGGTGGCCTACCTTGAAATCTGACTGCAAGGAGTTTGTTAGCTCCTGTACTACTTGCCAGTGTAATAAAGGGTCCAACGTCAAGTCTTGGGGTCTGTTACGTCCACTGCCAGTGCCAGAACAACCATGGAGAAATATATCTATGGACTTTATAGTAGAGCTGCCCCCATCCGAAGGATTTACAACAATCCTGGTAGTTGTGGACTGCCTATCCAAGATGGCGCACTTCTTGCCCATGGCAGGAACTCCTTCTGCTGCAGAGACGTCCAAAATTTTCATAAGGGAGATAGTCAGACTTCATGGCCTTCCTGACAGCATTGTGTCTGATAGGGGGGTACAATTCACCTCCCGATTCTGGAGAGAGCTCTGCAAAGCACTATCGGTTGAAGTGTGCCTGTCCTCAGCTTATCACCCCCAAAGTAACGGTCAAACTGAAAGGACTAACCAGACCTTAGAGCAATACTTGCGTTGCTTCTGCTCCTTCTCCCAGGACGACTGGATCTCTCTACTCCCATCTGCAGAGTTCGCTTACAACAATTCAGTACACTCAACCACGAATCAGTCTCCGTTTTGGGCCAACTATGGTTTCCATCCTTCATTCTTACTAAACCTCATTCCGGAAATCTCAGTCCCAGCAGTTCAAGACAGGATAAGTTACATTCAGGCTAATTATCAAACCCTGCGGCTAACCATGCAGAAAGCGCAAGAGGACTACAAGAAACAATATGACAAGAAGAGGGGAGAGAGCCCTAGTTTTGAGGTTGGAGATAAGGTCTGGCTCTCTTCAGCAAACCTCCGTCTCCCTTGTCCCTCCAGGAAATTGGGCCCAAGATTTATTGGTCCATTTGAAATTAAACAAAAGATCAACCCAGTAGCGTTTGAACTAATACTACCAAGTTCGTATAAAGTGCATCCCGTGTTTCACATATCTCTTCTTAAATCTGTTGTCTCTAGTCCTTTTCCAGGAAGAGAAGAAGACCCTCCGCCTCCAGTCTCAGTGGGAGATGAAACCGAATTCGAGGTAGAATCCATCCTGGACTGTCGCAAGAGAGGTAGAACTATTCAATTTCTTATTAAATGGATGGGTTACTCAGCAGAAGAGAATTCTTGGGAACCTGCAGGCAATATACATGCTCCTAGACTTCTCCAGAGATTTCGTGCCCGATACCCTGAAAGATGGGCCCGGTTGGGCATCCGGAGGCTGCCCCTTAGGGGGGGGAGCACTGTCAGGGAAATGACCATGGAAGTACTGGCAATCTTGCCAGTAGAAGAAATGGCCGAAGGCGGTGTCAGGGAAATGGCCATAGAAGTACTGGCAATCTTGCCAATAGAAGAAATGGCCGCCAGAGGCACATCATGTGACAGATGGATCCCCCTACTGGCCTATAAAAGGCTGCCAGTGTCTGATCCAAATTGCTGGATTGTCGTCAGCTTCCTGTGTTCCTGTGTCTGTTTACCTTGTAACTCCTGGCTTGATCTCTGCTTTTGGCTTGACCTGTGATCCCGATTATCTCCTCGCTCTGACCCTGGCTTGGCTGACTATTCTTCGATCCACTGCCCACTGTTCATGACCCAGCTTGCTCCTGTTTGCTCTTGGACTGTCTCCCGGTATATGACCTCTGGCCTGGCTGCGAACCCTGCTCCTGGTTTACCCTGCAAACGCCTACTCAGGACTTCTTATTTCTGCACGGCTACTGACATCGTTACCCAGCGCACCCCAGCCACGTTCTGCTTACTAGCCTGTTGCAGCACTACTGGCAACCCGTGCACCTTTGGGCACCGTATCCCCTGTATCACTCCCAGGGGATCGCTGCACTTAGCCGCAAGGGGCGCCCTCTCTGCCACTCGGCCTCACATCAGAGATTTGACAGACTGTATCAGTTTTCTCCTGGTGATCTGGCCAGAGATAGTGCCCCCAGTCTCGATGAATGAACACAAGCGGCACCTTTGGACAGCGGCATTGTCGGCCTTGGGGAAGGAAGTGTTAGATGGACTAGTAGTTTTAAATACACTAGCAAACTGAAACCACATTTTAGAAAATAATTTATAAGCAGTTACAGCAAACAGTTTTTTTCTTTTGAGATAAATGTAAAAAAAAAAATCTGATCATTGTAAGCACCCCTACCAGTGTTAAATGGCTTGTCTCGTGTCTGTTACTGATACATTATAGTGGAAAGCTTGTTCTTTTGACTTACTGGCTGGATGACCAGATATAAATCTAGGAATGGTAAGTTGCAATATAATAAATATACTGTATGTAAATATGTGAAAAGCTCCACATGCTGGCTGTAAAGAATAAATATAATGTTTGCAGAGGGATTCATTGTAACAGCGTGGACCAATCTGATTCGCTCTGACCCATCACGGAATCGCTGCAAAATGAATGAGGAGATTTCAAATCCCCAGAATGATGCTCTGCCTGCGTTTTACAGCGTGCCCCCCCTCCAGATGCTCACCCAAATTGTAACAATACACACAGACAGGGCTGTACACATGGCGTGGCTGCAATGTTTTGCTTCATGGCCACAGCATTTTTATCTCAGGGGTTTGACAGGCACCAACTGAGTTAAATAGGGCTGCATCGCAACCAAAATGTAAAATTAATGTTTGACTATTAAAAAATAATAATAAAGCTTGGTGGTCATGTCCTAAAGCACAAACATTTTGGAAAGGTATATTTAAAATTGTAACCAAATTACTAGGGAAAACAATCCTTCCTGATACTGCAATGGCACTACTCAAATTGCTGGTGTAACTCTTCACAGCAGCCAACCAGACACTAGCAAAATCTTGGAAATCACCTAAATTGGTCTTACATGAAGCTATAGCTAAGATGAATTATACCATGACCCAAGCCAAGATGGCTGCTATTGAATTGGACATGATCCCCAAGTTTGAGAGGATGTGGCAGCCCTGGATTGCATATATTATGTCAACCTTGGACAATAAAGTATTACTGCCATGGTAGCTGAATCAGTGTGTTATATATGCCATTGTTCAACATCTCTTGGATTGGAGCGGTGGCTCTTGGCTCGACCATGTGGACCCCCCTTATGGTTCCAGAACTCTTTTTTTTTCCATTTCATGTTCTTATAGTTATCGTTATTTATTTATTTTTTCGTTTTTCTCTGTTATTTGCTATTTTACTATTATGATTTTGAAGCTCCCTTTGTATTATTAATAACTCTTTGCTTCACAGAGGACAATATATATGTTAGTAGTTACTAATAATTACATAAAACCTCTAAACTTAATAATCTTAATGTCATTAGTGACTAAATAGTATACCATACTTTGTCCACAAATATTTACTTTGTATATTTACATATTGGAATAAGAATATTTGAGCTTCTCTATTTTCAATGTATTTAATGTATTCCCTGTAATGTGTATTACACCTTTGTACTCAATAAAATATTTTTGACAAGCAAAAAACAATCTACAGCAGACTGTATTTCAGAGGGTTGTATGTAGTACCGCTGATGTAAAAGAAAGGAGTCTATAAAGTTCTTCTAAACCACAGGGTTTAGGATCGGCGTGTATTTACATCACATTATAATTACAGCAATAAATAGGACATACAGTAGTAGCTTGCAAATAACACAACACAGCCATTGCATAGTCTGTAATCAGATGGCTTGACCATTATCTTTATATACTCTAAAATGAATTTGCTAAGGTTAAAGCTACTGTTGTTGAATCATATAAAAACAAGATTATGTTACAGAATACATAATCCAATAGGCAAAAGATTGAATTGCAACACAGTAAGTGGGAACATGAGTTACCCTTACAAACGCATACACATCCATATACATCAATTACAATACATTCCTTTACTTAGTACATGACAAGCAATTCCACAGAAAATTCTCTCTGAGATGTTATAGAAACATCAGTCATTTCTTATGGCAAACAGTCTTTCCTCCCACTGACCACAGCAGTTTGGCATTAAAAGCATTAGAACATTAACCCTTGCTGACCTCATTTTTTACATTGTACATTAGACTTTTCTAAGTAGTTTTAATCTGTGAGATATACAGTGGTGGTGTTCAGTGGCAAAGTAATTGTCATAAGGATTGAGTGAAGTACATGGATGAGTGATAAGATGTAATATGCAAGAGATGGAAATTCATCATCATGTAGTTAGAGATGTTACATTAGGCTATGTATCGTAAAATGTATCATGGGTTCTTATTGCTGCACTGTCAAGATGTTGCCAAAACAATTGGGGAAATACAACTTTATTCCACTCAAGAAAAAAAGCTAAACTTATCAATGAAAGGCTGTCATTACAAAACAGTAAACACAATATGGATTCATAATCTCAAAACTGCACTAAATCATGTTTTCCTGAGATGTATTTTCTTTCTCCCTTCTCCCCCTTACCCCCCCCCCCCCCCTTTTATCATTTTTTTTTGGCTGTTATTATTCATATAATTTTTTTGCTATTGGAATTTTCTCCTGTTGTGGTACGATAAGAGTTTTTTTAAGCTGTGAACTTGTCAATTTGATACTGAAAAAAGGCAAGTGACCTCATTATAAACAGAAAAAAAAGGCAAGTGACCCGTTGTCAATTTGATATGTTAAGTGTCTATTAGTCTGTAGAAGGTATTGGAGGGAGGTTCGTTTTATTTTATAATATTGGCTTTGTTGCTTACTGATAGATTTTTTTTATAATTAGTTTGGTATAATAAAATGTATTGCTTTTTTTTGTTTGTTCTTGCTGGCCACTTAAAAGTCAATTTTGCTCTCCTCTTTTTTTTTTTTACTATGTTTTGCTGAGAGAATGTTGAATTTTCTGACAATAGAAATGTTAGGGGTAATTTACTTTAGTAGAACTATAGGCAAAACTTACTTTTTCCATTTTGGGTAGAGCAAGAAAAGTTTAGCCATCGTTGTGTTATTGTGAGAGGAAATCCTTGCAAATTAAGAACATTTCTAGAGGGCCCTCAGGTCACCAGAATTTGTGTCAACATTGCAGTGACGGCTGGTGCTCAACATTTTTGGGGGCGCAAGCAAACTGAAAAATTCTGAAATCCCCTAAATCCCTTTAGTAAATCGCTTAAATCCCTTTGGTAAATATGAATAAAAGGAGGTGAATATGAAGTAAATTCTGAAATATAACTACTAGTCAGATGGAAGAATAGGTTAATTATGCAAATATGAATATGATTATGTTATTATAACGATGTACGGAAAATGTTTTGAGATTTACCTTCCTTTTTTTGTTACCTTTTTCGTCTTGTTGAAATAAAGAAAAGTTTAAAAAAAATAAAGAATTCTGAAACCCCATCAATTGCAGCCTCACTGTGCCCATCAGACGCAGCCACTTTACCCATCAAACGCAGCCACCGTGCCATCAAATGTAGCCACTGTGGCCATCAAATGTAGCCACTGTGCCCATCAAACGCAGCCACTGTGCCCATCAAACGCAGCCACTGAGTGAGTGAGTGAAAAACGTATAGAGCGCAACAGAATTGCCTCTGGGCGCTTGTTTGCATTCCTTGGATAAAGGAAGGCTTTGCCTCAGAAGAGATGAGTTTTAATCATTCCCCTGAAGGCCAAGTGGTCCGACTCCAGTCGGATGGTAGTTGGTAGTGCATTCCACAGTCGCGGTCCTTGGACAGCAAATCTCCAATCTCCTTTGGATTTGTATCTTGCCTTTGGTATGTGCGGGAGATTTTGATTTGTGGATCGCAGAATGCGATTGGGGTTATGGGCCACTGTGCCCATCAAACGCAGTAACTGTGCCCATCAAACGCAGCCACTGTGGCCATCAAACCCTGCCACTGTGCCTATTAATTGCCACCACTGTGCCCATCAAACGCCACTACTTTGCCCAAACGCAGCCACTGTGCCCATCAAACGCCGCCACTGTGCCCATCAAACGCCGCCACTGTGCCCATTAAATTCCACCACTGTGCCCATCAAACGCTGTCATTGTGCCCAACAAATGCTGCCACTGTGCCCATCAAATGCAGCCACTGTGCCCATAAAATGCCACCACTGTGCCCATAAAATGCCACCACTGTGCCTATAAAATGCCACCACTTTGCCCATCAAACGCAGCCACTGTGCCACTGTGCCCATCAAACACTCCCACTGTGCCTATCAAACGCTGTCACTGTGCCCCATCAAATGCTCCCACTGTGCCATCAAATGCTCCCACTGTGCCCATTGAATGCTACCACTGTGTTCCCCCCGCCTGCCATCTGTCAGGCACTTACCCTATCTCGGTGGGGCAGCAGGTGATGGCGGTGGGTGACGAGCGGTGTGTTCAGTGCTCCTCCACATCCAATCTAAGTGCCTGTAGTTTGCCAATCAGGTGACGGGTATCAGACCTGAGCACCTGACTGGCGGATAGAGGCAGTTCAGTGTTAGGAAAGTGAATAGTCATTCACTTTTCTAACACAGCTGGGTGAACTGAGAGCGGCAAGCATGGCGCTCGCTGTTTACCTTTTTTGATGCCTATGGCTCTAATCAGGTGCTCCAGAAACACCCCCCTTCGTTGTAATTCAAGCGCTGGAAAAGGAGTAGGGGGTGGCAGTGGCGGCCATGGATAGATTTATGCTATGCATGAATCTATCTATTGGTAATAGAGAGGGTGGCTGGAGAGAGGGGGTGGTGCCTGTGCGCCCTATTGGACGCAACGCACTTCCACATTGGAAGATTTTCCTCTATTACTGGGGATAATCAAAATGTTGGGATTTTCTTTTACTTTCACTTTTAATGATAATGGTAAACAGAATAGAGAAAGGGAATCTACTTAACAGTGGCAGAAAACAGCAATAAAAACTGACAGGTGACATCTCCTCTCTTTCCAAAACAGAAAAAAAAATTGCCTTTAGTTATAAGTGATTAGGAGAAATAATTTCTAGCTACCACACCTGGAATATTCATATGATGTTTCAAAAAATATGAGGCTGTTTACTGATTTTTGCCAGTTCTCCACAGTAAAGAAAATAGGTTACTACTAAAAAAAAAGTGTTGGGTCCAAAGAAAGTGGTCAAGCATTGTTCTATTTCCTAATGCCTAGGGGTCTGTGCTGAGGTCTAAAATTATCAAAATGTCACAAATATACATCAAATGAGCAGAATCGGGAAACAATCATCTAACGCAGCAGTCCCTGAACTATGGCTTGTGGGCTAATTTTCACTGGTTGTCTTAAGTTGTCCCATGCAATGAGAAGGCTCTGCATGCAGAGCTTGCTCATTGCAAGCCAGAGGGATTACCATTCTGACCATTGATACCAATAATGAGGCAACATACTGACCGCCGACACCAAAGACGGGGCTTTATACCTCCCATTGACTTCAATAATGGGACAGCATTCTTTCCAGTGACACCAATGATGGGGCACCCTTCCTCCCAGTGACCACTGACACCATGACACAGAGGCCAGGGCATTTAATACTCCCACTGACCAATGATGCCGAGTCATTTCCTACTTCAGCTGATGTTGGGGCATTTATTACTTCCATTGATGCCAAGGCTATTGTCAGTATCAAATTAAGAAAATGTAATGTTAGTAATATATTCAGATAATATGTGCAATGGCGTTACATCTAATAGAGTTTACCGTTTTTTTTTTTTTATTTGAAAGTTGCACTTCTGTTTGTCAAAAATCTATATTTTTGTCTGTTTATGAAACTTGGTTTTATTTATAAAGATGTAATATATCACAATGGCTAAATCTGTGTCTGTAGTGCATGTTCAAGCCCTAATGCCATAAATAATAACATTATTAGATTAGAACTGAGTTTGACAATTCTAGAGAAACGCTTAAATAATGCATTACAATTTAACTAAAGCCATTCGATTTTAGTCAACTAAAATGTTGGAGATTATAGTGAACTAAAATGTACTGGAGATTTTAGTCGACTAACATACGACTAAAACGAAAACAATTCAGATAACTAAAATACGACTAGAACTAAAATGGCATTTTAGTCAAAAGACTAAAATACGACTAAAAATTAAAAATGGCATTTTAGTCAAAAGACTATGACTAAAACTAAATCTAAATTTGATGTAAAAAATGAACACTATTATTCTTATTGACCACAGAGGGAGGCATCTATTACTCCCATTGACCATTGACACATGGGAATTTTGTTTTACTCCTACTTATTTTTGGGGCTTTTTTTTATTCCCACTGACCTCTGATTGCAAGATGTGTTATGCTCCACTGACATAGGTGTATTTTTTCTTACAACGTAGGGGTGTTTTTACTCTCACTGACCTCTGATCCCGGGGCATTTTTACTTCTACTGGCCAAAGTCTGGTCGCCAAACAGTATGATTGACACTGAACTATGCCTTTGTTTAAAAAGTCTAAGGACCCCTGATCTAATGTCTATGTTTACCTTAAGAGGCATCATTAGTTGGTGTCTTGTACATAATCGTGGAACGCACATTACGAATTAGCTTATTTTTTCAAGTTTACTTAACAAACTACTGAGAAAGAAAGAGGCGTCAGGTCCGCATCAGCTAAAGTGGAGGATGTTTACTGTAAAATAGGCAAACTGTAGATAAGAAGACAGATCAACTGATCCCTTCCACAACTTATCAAGAGGGGCGTTTGCTTAGATAAGCCATGATTACCTTAGGTCAAGGATGAACCAAGAGCAAACAAAAAGCTTATGCTGGTGGGCTACTGGACAGCATACATACTGACAGACAGAATGTTGAAACAGATTGACTTATTAAATAATAAAAGTAATGGTAGATATCAGTGTAATTTTTCTTTAAAGATTTGAACAATACTCGCAAATATCTTAAAAGAAGTACTGGTAAATTTTAAAAAAAGCTTGTTAAAATAATGAAAATTAAAATGTGAAGAATTTACAGCAGGTATGAATAAGGATAAGTTCACTTTTGTAAAATAAGCCAACCCGTATATAAGCCGAGGCTTTTAATTTTACCACACAAAAAAAAGGGAAAACGTATTGACTCGAGTATAAGCCTAGGGTGTTCATCTGCATGCCTCACTGTGCCTCACTGTGCCTCACTTTGCCTCACTGTGTCCATGTGCATGCCTCACTGTGTCCATGCCGCACTGTGCCTCACTGTGTCCATGCCTCACTGTGCCTCACTGTGTACATGCCACACTGTGCCTCACTGTGTCCATGCCGCACTGTGTCCATGCCGCACTGTGCCTCACTGTGTCCATGCCGCACTGTGCCTCACTGTGTCCATGCCGCACTGTGCCTCACTGTGTCCATGCCGCACTGTGCCTCACTGTGTCCATGCCTCACTGTGCCTCACTGTGTCCATGCCGCACTGTGCCTCACTGTGTCCATGCCGCACTGTGCCTCACTGTGTCCATGCCGCACTGTGCCTCACTGTGTCCATTCCGCACTGTGCCTCACTGTGTCCATTCCGCACTGTGCCTCACTGTGTTCATGCCGCACTGTGCCCAATCTCCCTACCTGATCTATCGGCAATGTGTCCATCTGCAGCCTTACGATCTCCCGGCGCTGTGACATATTCAGTTTAGTCGGCGGCCATGCAGTGTAACAAAGTGTCGCCTCCTCCTCATCCATGATGGAACACTGACTCGGTTTCCCATTATTTCAGTGTGCACATGTCTAGTGGATGGGGGAATCTGTCAGTTTTTTTTTTTTATTTACCCTGTGGTTGAATGAAAAAAACTGTCCCGTCAATGGGCAACTTAAAGGGACACTAAAGTCAGGTTTTTTTTTTTTTTTTAAATAACAAACATGTTATACTTACCTCCACTGTGCAGATCGTTTTGCACAGAGTGGCCGGAAAGCTGTCTTCTGGGGTCCCTCGGCGGCTCAGTTGGCCAAACTTTTGAACCCAAAAATGGTTTTCTGATGGAGTTTAAAAACATGCGACTGAAAATACGAACAGAAAAAGCATTTTAATAATTTTGTAGTTTTGTAAATATATTGCGGGATTCGCGGCACTTTCAACACGCGGCTCATCCAACTATTGTTAAGCCCCATACACTTGGTCAGACTTTTTTAACAACAAACATAAAAACGATCGTTTTCCGTTCTTCTCAAAGCCAATTTTGGGTTCAAAAGTCTGGCCAACTGATCTCCCTTCAGATGAAAATCCACAGAAAAGTTTATTTGGCTTTACTGTACTACTCACTGTACTAGTGTACTCAGCACAAAAGAGAAGCTGCTTCACTAACTACACTCACTCACTGCCCATTCAAAAAAACGAAAATTACATCTATAACAAAAGATTTGCATTCTGTATCTTGAATTCTTTTTCTTTTGGTATTTTCAGTCGTATGTTCATATGACATCTATAACAAAAGATTTGCATTCTGTATTTTGAATGCAAAATACGAACAGAAAAAAGGAATTCAAAATACAGAATGCAAATCTTTTGTTATAGATGTCATATGAACAATCAACATACGAACAGAAAAAGGATTCAAACAAAATACAGAATGCAAATCTTTTGTTATAGATGTCATTTTCGTTCTTTTGCCGTTTTCCTTTTGTCGTATTTTCGTCGGATCGTTCGTTCGTATTTGCGGTTTTTCGTTATGCGGCTCATTCGTAATCCCATCGTTTTCGTATTTTGGTGCTTTCATTTTTTCGTATGTACACATTTGTATTCGTACAAACGGGAATGCACATATCTACTCCCAGTAGAATTCTTTAGCATAGGTTACCGGGTTACAGCAAAGTGTACCTGTCAGCATTCCGGTCACCAGATCCCCTATTGGTTTGTTCAGGCCCTGTTAGACAACCTGCCTCTAGGTTCCCCTCAAGCTGATCCCCCAATCGCACGGCACCCAGACTGGGATCCTCTCAATAGAACCGGGGACCCAATAAGACACTGGGATCCCCTTGTACCTCCGGCTGAAGTATTGCATAGCCTGAAATTCTGGCCAGGTGAGCCAGGCTGGCGGGGTCCATGGATGTGTGCACCCTGAAGGTGGATGCGCACCCTGAAGGTGGATGCCGCACCTGGAACCGGGACCCCGCGAAGATCTGTAGAACACATGACACCCGTCACAGATATATCCCTCCCCAGCATACCCCGCGAGGAAAAAACTCCTCCAATTGGCTGCTGGGAAACAACTTACTCTGCCAGAACCCCTCTGGCGCCAGCTGCCGTCCAAAGATGATATCACATCCCTGGAATACAGACTGGCCCAGTGGACATTTCCGGAATGACAGGGGTCACAATTTAGACAAATTGTGAACGGGAGCAAAGTAACTCTCCCATTCTAACTATTTTGTTGTATAGTGCCCATACTGAAAGTAAGGGGGAGCTACATTCAAACTTATTTTCTCCTTTTCTGCAAACCCTGGGCAGGATTAATGCAAAGAGACGAGGTGTTTCTGTGCACACATGATAACCTGTGTTTCTTCATCTGAATCACAAGCGATATATGTATACTATGTGGCGCCGGTATAGTTCATTATCTCTGTCTATAAAGCCACTACTGACATAAATGTTTTCTATGCCCCATACCTGCTATTTTTTTCATATATTTTGATGTATCTGCATAGTTCTTATATTTATGCCAATCTGTATGTTTTGTATGCATACCATATTTCCAACATGAGCATTTATTCAATCTTTTGTTGTTTATAGCATAATAGACACCACACCAAAATCTCTTGAGGAAGCCCTGTCGAGCGAAACATGTTGAAAGAGTGGTACATTCTGTTCAGTATGCTTCAATGTAACAACTGATTTTGTGATAAGAATACAAAGTCGACTCATGTTTTTTAGCATTTATATTTTGTAATAAAAATTTCTACATTTTACATTGTACTAGTGGGTTTTATACCCCTTGATATAACACCTCTAAAGTCCCAAAGGGCTTGTGACCTCTAGTCCCTTCAATTTTGCCTTCCTGACAGACTCCATGGCAGCCTACGTGTGGGTTAATCCCGCCTCCTCTCCAATGCTATAGGACCCCATACCCATAAAGCTTTGCTCACCCTTAGTACTGGTGTTCTTTTTTTGTCCTCCTCATGGACCTACATCACGTTTGTTCCTGTTGGTGTCCGTTTGGAATATTTCCCGAATGTTTGGCATATCATCCATGCGGTACAGCTCAGGGCTGAGCTACAAGTGGGCCTGTGCATTTCTTTGGCAGTATACACTCCATAGAGAAGAAAGGAACTGCCGCTTCAGCTGAGTGCACTAAGCAATCAGTGTCCTCTCAGAAGCCTGGGTGTAGGCAACGCATGGAAACAAAGCTTGAAAGAAAAAGGTGAACAACCGCACTTCCAGCGATGGAATAGAGGTTCCCACGGTATGCCTGAAGATGGACGCATCAACGGCTGGCAAGGTCTGAACCTTTTTTTCACTTCCTCCATGGCAGTCGCCTCTGTGTTTATTTGTTTGTTTGTTTCCCTTTATTTCCTGGTACTCTCCGGTACCTCTGTGTCCCCTCATGGCGCAATGGAATGCTTTTACGTTCCAGAGTGCCACGGTGCTTCCGGGTCGCGGGCACTGCCGCCGTTCTACGCATGTGCAGGGCCTCTGTGATACTGAGGCCTGGCTCGCGTGTGCATGCAGTGGCGGATGGTCCGGCGATTGCGCAGGCGCCGTCAGGCTGTCTTCACGGCGCAGGCGTGAGGTGGAAGGGGCGGTGACGTCACCAGGCCGGGGATTCAAAGGCCTGCCTCCTGTCAGTGTGGGTATTTCCGTAGACAGTGAGCAGTGGCTTCCCCCAAGCTGAGTCTGCACCAGGATGCCCTATATGTTAAAAAAAAAAAAATGTTTTTATTCTGGTTGTCTTCCCTGGTCTGGGTAGCATTAACGGGTCATCCGCAGACTGTATGTATTTTTTTGCTAACGTCCTGTCCAGAGGTTATGGACAGGTCACTGAGATTGCGTTTGGTGTCCCCCCCCCCCCCCAATTTTTTATTTTCAGCCATTTCAAAGGATCGGACCAGCAATTTGTGGTTTAGGACGTCCGAGACCTTGCCAGACCACAATTTCTCCATTTATTGTCCAGTCCTAGACAAAGTTTGCCGTCTAATTAGTGGAGGAGTCGCATTCCTCCTGCAACTGGAGAAGTCGCATTCCTCCTGCAACTGGAGAAGTCGCATTCCTCCTGCAACTGGAGAAGTCGCATTCCTCCTGCTACTGGAGAAGTCGCATTCCTCCTGCTACTGGAGAATTCGCATTCCTCTTGCAACTGGAGAAGTCGCATTCCTCCTGCAACTGGAGAAGCCGCATTCCTCCTGCAACTGGAGAAGCCGCATTCCTCCTGCAACTGGAGAAGCCGCATTCCTCCTGCAACTGGAGAAGTCGCATTCCTCCTGCAACTGGAGAAGTCGCATTCCTCCTGCACATGGAGAAGTTGCATTCCTCCTGCACCTGGAGAAGTCGCATTCCTCTTGCACCTGGAGAAGTCGCATTCCTCCTGCACCTGGAGAAATCGCATTCCTCCTGCACCTGGAGAAGTCGCATTCCTCCTGCACCTGGAGAAGTCGCATTCCTCCTGCAACTGGAGAAGCCGCATTCCTCCTGCAACTGGAGAAGTCGCATTCCTCCTGCAACTGGAGAAGTCGCATTCCTCTTGCACCTGGAGAAGTCGCATTCCTCCTGCACCTGGAGAAATCGCATTCCTCCTGCACCTGGAGAAGTCGCATTCCTCCTGCACCTGGAGAAGTCGCATTCCTCCTGCAACTGGAGAAGTCGCATTCCTCCTGCAACTAGGAGAAGTCGCATTCCTCCTGCAACTAGGAGAAGTCGCATTCCTCCTGCAACTAGGAGACTCAGCATTCCTCATGCAACCAGGAGACGCAGCATTCCTCATGCAACCAGGAGAAGTAGCATTCCTTCTGCGACCAGAAGGAGACGTAGCATTCCTCCTGCGACTAGAAGGAGACGTAGCATTCCTCCTGCGACTAGAAGGAGACTCAGCATTCCTCATGCAACCAGGAGATGTAGTATTCCTCCTGCAACCAGAAGGAGACGTAGTATTCCTCCTGCGACTAGGAGACGTAGCATTCCTCCTGCGACCAGGAGACGCAGCATTCCTCATGCAACCAGGAGACGTAGCATTCCTCCTGCGACCAGAAGAAGACGTAGCATTCCTCCTGCGACAAGAAGACGTAGCATTCCTCCTGCGACTAGAAGGAGACGCAGCATTCCTCATGCAACCAGGAGATGTAGTATTCCTCCTGCAACCAGAAGGAGACGTAGCATTCCTCCTGCGACTAGGAGACGTAGCATTTCTCCTGCGACTAGGAGACGTAGCATTCCTCCTGCAACTATGAGACGTAGCATTCCTCCTGCGACTAGAAGGAGACATAGCATTCCTCCTGCGACTAGAAGGAGACGTAGCATTCCTCCTGTGATTCACCACACTCACTGCCATGACAGCCACTCTGATTGCAGAGTCTGCTGGAGATATGGGACATGAGTCCCGGAAGGCAAGTCTTTATATGACCAATGTTATGCCCAGGCGGTTGAGGGAAAATCAGACAAATCCAATAAAGTATTGAGTCTCTGGTGAAACATGTGGTGAAGAAATCCATTAAATAATGTGATACATACCACCAGGCCCGGAGTGGCTAATCGGGAGAACCGGGACAATTCCCGGTGGGCTGGTCCGGTTCGGGCCGGTTGCGGGCCGGTCCCACGGCCGCCTTCCGGCTCCCTTAAAAATTTAGCCCCCGGCGCGGCGGCCTGTAGCGTCCGCATTAAACGGCCAGTGATTGGCCAGGCCGGGTGCATGTCATACCAGAGGCCGAGGCTCCGCCTCTGGTATGACATGCACCCGGTCTGGCCAATCACCGGCCGCTTAAGAGCAGAGAGCTGCACGAGTGGGGGCTGTCCAAGTGTGCTCGTCTGCTGCTGAATGAACCAGTGAGCCAGCCCCGGGAAAAAATTCCAAGTGAGTGAGCATGTTCACCGACCAGACCCTGCTCCCTCTCTCTCCCCCCTCTCTCACTCTGACCCCCCCTCTCCCCCTGAGCTCTCTTTGACCCCCCTCTCTCACTCTGACTCCCCCTGAGCTCTCTTTGACCCCCCCTCTCACTCTGACCCCCCCTCTCCCCCTGAGCTCTCTTTGACCCCCCCCCCCCCTCTCACTCTGACCCCCCCTCTCCCCCTGAGCTCTCTTTGACCCCCCTCTCTCACTCTGACCCCCCCCCCTCTCCACCTGAGCTCTCTTTGACCCCCATCTCTCACTCTGACCCCCCCCCCTCTCCACCTGAGCTCTCTTTGACCCCCCTCTCTCACTCTGACTCCCCCTGAGCTCTCTTTGACCCCCCTCTCTCACTCTGACCGCCCCCTCTCCCCCTGAGCTCTCTTTGACCCCCCTCTCTCACTCTGACCCCCCCTCTCCACCTGAGCTCTCTTTGACCCCCCTCTCTCACTCTGACTCCCCCTGAGCTCTCTTTGACCCCCCTCTCTCACTCTGGATCCCCCTCTCCCCCTGAGCTCTCTTTGACCCCCCCCTCTCTCACTCTGCCCCCCCTCTCCCCCTGAGCTCTCTTTGACCCCCCCTCTCTCACTCTGACCCCCCTCTCCCCCTGAGCTCTCTTTGACCCCCCTCTCTCACTCTGACCCCCCCTCTCCCCCTGAGCTCTCTTTGACCCCCCCTCTCTCACTATGACCCCCTGAACTCTCTTTGACCCCCCTCTCTCACTATGACCCCCCCATCTCCCCCTGAGCTTTCTTTGACCCCCCCTCTCTCACTCTGACCCCCCTCTCCCCCTGAGCTCTCTTTGACCCCCCTCTCTCACTCTGACCCCTCCCTCTCCCCCTGAGCTCTCTTTGACCCCCCCCCCTCTCTCACTCTGACCCCCCCCTCTCCCCCTGAGCTTTTTGACCCCCCTCTCTCACTATGACCCCCCCATCTCCTCCTGAGCTCTCTTTGACCCCCCTCTCTCACTCTGACCCCCCCCTCTCCCCCTGAGCCCTCTTTGACCCCCTCTCTCACTCTGACCCCCCCTCTCCCCCTGAGCTCTCTTTGACCCCCCCTCTCTCTCTCTCTCTCGCCCCTCTCTCACCTCTCTCTCTCCCCCCTCTCTCTCCCCCCTCTCTCTCCCCCCTCTCTCTCCCCCTCTCTCTCCCCCCCCCTCTCTCTCTCTCTCACCCCTCTCTCTCTCACCCCCCTCTCTCTCTCTCACCCCCCTCTCTCTCTCTCTCTCACCCCTCTCTCTCTCACCCCTCTCTCTCTCACCCCTCTCTCTCTCTCACCCCTCTCTCTCTCTCTCTCACCCCTCTCCCTCTCTCACCCCTCTCTCTCTCACCCTCTCTCTCACCCCTCTCTCTCTCACCCCTCTCTCTCTCACCCCTCTCTCCCACCCCTCTCTCTCTCACCCCTCTCTTTCTCTCTCTCTCTCTCTCACACCTCTCTCTCTCTCTCTCTCTTTCTCTCATCTCTCATATACGGGGTCCAGGGATGCAGGATGCTGTGTAATGTAAAGGGGCCCAGAGGTGCAGGGTGCTGTGTAATGTAGAAGAGAGAGAGGGTTCGCTCTGCCCTGTGGGGGGCAGAAATTTAGGGACAGAGCTTGGTACAGGGAAGTTATAAACACACCTCCACGCTGTACATAAGCAAACCTGAACCCTTCACTCTGCATGTAAGGCAATCCTGAACTATGCACTCTGTACATCACGCACTCCTAAACCACGCACTCTGTACGTAACGCACTCCTGAACCACGCACTCTGTACGTAACGCACTCCTGAACCACGCACTCTGTACATAACACACTCCTGAACCACGCACTCTGTACGTAACACACTCCTGAACCACGCACTCTGTACAAAACGCACTCCTAAACATAATGTTGTGAACAAAAGTGGGCTGGTCTAAGGCATGAAACTCCAGGGCTGAAAATGAGTCCCACTCCGGCCCTGCATACCACACACGGAGCCAGTCTGTCCTTTTACATGGCTCCTTGGCTAAATGCAGCCTAAAGGATTTTGATCCTTCCAGCCCTACGCTGCTTCTCTGGATTCTTCGGACAGAGAGTTGGAAGTTGTTGATGAGAGGTTTTCAAAGGATTCCATGTCTTTCTGGTACTAGTCAAGACAGTTAAGGAGGCCCTTGTGTGGGTAGACCATTCCATTCCCCGGCTAAGCAATGGAGTTCTTTAAGCATCCGGGGGAAGAACACACTTTCTCTCCTTCTTGCTTCTTAGGCCTCGTACACACGATCGAATTTGTCCGCTGAAAACGGTCCGATGGACCGTTTCAGCAGACATCTCCGATCGTGTGTATGGGCTAGCGGACAGATTTGTCCACCCGACAGATTTCAAAGCATGCTTTGAAATCTATCCGGTGGGAATCTGTCCGCCCGACATGTCTGCTGGTTAGTACACTTACCAGCAGACATGTCGTCCCGCTCCACCGCCGCACCGCCGCCGAATGGATCCGGCGCATGCGCGGAAGTGTTTTACTTCCTGGTGCGGTGACGTGGCAGCATCAACGTCACCGCCACGTCACCGACACGTCAGCGCGCTCTCTGCTGGCGGGGATTTTGGTTTGCTCGTGTGTACACGCGAGCAAACCAAAATCCCAGCAGACAGATTTGTTCAAATCTGTCGGACGGACAGATTTGAACAAATCTGTCCGCTCGTGTGTATGGGGCCTAACAGGAATTAAGGATATCTTCTGAACGGAGTATGGTGGACAAGAAAACGCATTCATCAAACAAAATATTCAGAGTATACCCCTGCAAGACAGAAGTGGAGTCTCTGGCATACTCCCCACTCATGGTTGCACTGAAGTCGCAGGGAGCAGTGGTACATGTCTGAAGGGACTGAGGTCCCCAGGGGGTATATTTCCCCCTTCCCCTCTTATAGCAGGAGAAGGTTTGTTGCGACCAGTGTCAGTCCTGACTTACCTAAACGGTGTATAAAATCTGAAGGAGTCAAACTACCTGTACAGCCAGACCACCGGCTATTCTTAATTGACTTAAATACTTATCTCCACGTTCCAGTGACAAAGGAGTTTCTCAAATACCTCCAGTTTCAAGTTGGACAAGAACATCTACAGTTCGTCTCCCTTCCTGTGAAGCTGACCACCTCGCCAAAGTCTTCTCAAGAATTCCTCTGGCCATAATGGCCCTCATCAGAATGAGAGGGGTTCATTGTGTCTCTACTTCGACCTCCTGTTGCTGACGCAGAGCAAAGGATAGCTGCTGGTTCACAGGGAGAAGGTAGTCTCCACCTTGGCCAGCTTTTGGATGGTTCATAGGTCAGGGTAAAAGGCCACCTAGGACCAATCCAGCACCTAGTGTACTCTGGAGCCCAGCTTTGTTTTTTCCTATGGTGGAAAGCACCATCCCACTCCCAGTGGGGAAGATCCCGGTTTCTCAGAAGAGAATTTTGTCATATCTAATCTCTTCACGACCGAGGAGCTTACAGTGCCAAAGCTTTTCGGCTCAATGGTCTCCAAGACCCCTATGGTCACGTGGTCCCTGCAGACGTTGCATCCTTTTTTCTTTTTATGTTTCCTGCAGCTACATACTGTATGCCTAGGGGCAACCGTCAATTTAATTCTCCGGTTGGGGAGCCCTCTGCAGATCGAATCTTGCCCTAGCCAAGCTAGGTATACGTTTTCTCAACCCGGACTGGAACACCTTGGGGATTCAGGCAGCTTGGTGTGCCCTTCAGTCTTTTTCTCCAGTTCCTGGAAGAGAAAGTCAGTATCATTAAGAGTGATCAACACCACGGTGATCTCCTATAATATAGGACCTATATGAAGAATCTGGGGCACATGGAGGGAGGTCAAGTCCATTATGTCTTGGGTCCAGAAGAACCTACCCTGCATGTCAACGGCTTACATCCCGGAGTCCAGAACGCCCTAGTGGTCTTCCTGACACGTATTCGGCTGGTCACCGAGTGGTCCCTTCGTGTGCAGTCATTCAAGCGAATTCTACCCTGGGGAAGTCCTTCCCGAAGTTGTCCTGTTCTCTAGTCTTTCCCAGCAACTTTAAGCTTAAGAGGTTTTACATTCTGGATCGTGCAGCTAGGCCTCTGGAATGGATGCCCTGACAGATCGATTGGTTTCCAGAAGACATACACCTTTTTTCCTTTGATCGACTCAAATCTATGATTGCCTCAAGGTCCCATAAGAGACAGGGAATCGTCCTACCTCAACTTTTGGACCTACCAGTCCACTAGAATTCATCCTCTGGATTGCTTGCGAGCTACTTCCTCCATCTCAGACACTCTGTCTAGTTGTTCGTCCTGCATGCTGGCAGTTGAGCCTCGAGCTTATTGATTGTGGCCGGGATTGTCTAGTCAGTCCAACAAGCTTATAAAGGCGAGGACCCCGTTCCTTCGGAGTCGGCGAGGGCACATTCCACTAGACGTATATCGGTTTAATGGGCAACAGTCCAGCTTTTGGTTCCAGATGTCTTCTGTAGGACGGCCTTGTGGGCCTCCATTATTACCTTTTGTCACTCTCTGTAGTGAGCCTGCTCTGTTACCTTCTATGGTCTTTTGTTTGTAAAACTTGTCGGTTGACAGGTCAAATCAAGTGTATTTCTGTTAATCATACCCACCCGTGTGGATTGGCTAGTTATTTCCCACACGTAGGCTGCCATGGAGTCTGTCAGGAAAACGGAAAATTTATTATCAGTACTTACCGTAATTTTCCTTTCCTGATGGACTCCATGGCAGCCGGAGTTCCCCCCCATCGGTCTAGAGTAGGCTAGTTACGGAACACCAGTACTAAGGGTGAGCAAAGCTTTATGGGTATGGGGTCCTATAGCATTGGAGAGGAGGCGGGATTAACCCACACGTAGGCTGCCATGGAGTCCATCAGGAAAGGAAAATTACGGTAAGTACTGATAATAAATTTTCCGTTATATTTATTGTGATGTGATGTTTAATTTGACTCCTCTTTCTTATTCCGCTTTATATTTTACATGAGTGAAATATTTGCTGCTGTTTTTATCATAACATTTCTACACTGAATCATTGGCGCTCTCACTCCCTTTTTTATTTTATTTACATGTTTAGTCAATGTGCACATTGTGGCATTTATATTTTTATTTTAAAGCAGCGTTTAGGGGCATAAAAAGTATGACCCAAACCAGCATTCAGAGAGAGAAATGTACTGGCATAATGTACACAAAAGCATACATAAACATGCACGTATGGGTGTCATTTCCTCCTAGCGGATGGAACAAATGAATATCTAAGCTAAGAAAATAAAGTTACATGCATATGGCTTACACACATGAACACGCGTCTATATGGGCATCAACATGCACCAGACTGAGCATTTTTTACACTGGATTTTTCTGTTAACTACTTACTGCCTCGTGCAAACTGGGCATAAATGCTGCTTATACAGGGGATTGGCATTTTTTCCAGCCTGTAGAAGCAACTAGACATGTGCAATGTATTTCATTCTGAATTTGTTTTTCGACAAATATTCAAATTAATAAAAACCTGTTTAACAAATTAGTTTGAAATTCAAAAATACGAAAATTAGGAAATTCCAATATCCAAAAATCGAACATTCTAAAATACAGAAATGCAAAGATTTGGAAACTTGAAAATCCGAAAATCTGAAATTTCGAAAATGTGGAAATCAGGAAACTCAGAAATTCGGAATTTGAAAATATGAAAATCCGAAAATCCAAAAATTTGAAAATCTGAAAAATTCAAAAGAACGAAAATCCAAAGATTAGAAAACCCGAAAAATCTGAAATAACTAACGAATAATAACTATTACCAACTATTAAATTATAACATGTGGAAAATAAGTGCAGTGCTAATGAATAGTCTCAGCATGAACTGAAGCTGAAAATATTTAAAAATACCAAATTTACTTTTAAATTATACCTATTGGAATTTTTTTTCAAACTTGGCTGTTAGTGAACATCATGAATACAAATTTATCCGAAGTTACGAATTATCCAAAATAACGAATGGAACATAATGAATAAATTGTAATCGTAATTTGTTACGAATGGAACGTAACAAATTAATAATAAATAATATTATTAGTAATAATAATAATAATCAAAACATTTTATTATTATTTATTTTTTATTAATACGTTAATATTCATATTAATTGTCCCATCGGTTTAGATGCGGCATTCGTTATTTTGGATAATTAGAAACTTTGGATAAATTTGTCACTAACAGCAAATTCCTCCAGAGGTGGCTAGGGGTTCCTTGAGCTGTGGCTGATTTACCTCCTGTTTGATGGTGCCTACATAGTTCTGAGCCAATTCCACTTGGAGGAGCCAGTGGTACGACACCAATGATCTTTATAGCTTTCTGTAAGGCCTCGTACACACGATCAAATCTGTCCGCTGGAAACGGTCTGCTCAACGTCACCGCCACGTCACCGACACGTCAGCGCGCCGTCTGCTGGCGGGGATTTTGGTTTGCTCGTGTGTACACGCGAGCAAACCAAAATCCCAGCAGACAGATTTGTTCAAATCGGTCGGACAGACAGATTTGAACAAATCTGTCTGCTCGTGTGTACGAGGCCTAAGGGGGGCATTTTTACCACTACTGTAAAAAAGGGCATTCTTCTCACTGACCACCAAAGTAAGGGGCATTGTTCCCACTGACCCCCAATTAATGGGTTTTATCAGGGGTTCCCCGAGACCTGAAAATTATATTAAGGGTTCCCCTGGGGTAAAAACGTTGAGAAAGGCTGAGTTAGTTATTAGAAGTTAGTTAGTTAGGTATCACTACCCCCGAAGGACCTGCTGGTTTAGGTTTTGGCTGGCACGTTACCTCTATTCTCGCTGTCCAGGTCCAAAGAATTTCAATGTCCACACACAATTTACCTCTTTCTCTTTGGGTTTATTTTGGAGAACTTTAGTAGAAAATAGGAGTAAGGGGTGGAAAGATAGGTAGGTTCAGGTGCAAAGTAAGGAAACACTTCTGTTTCCAGCAAACAGTTCTCGTCGCCAGTCTAGCCAGAGTGGGCAATGCTCAACCGGATTGGTCCTTCTCACTGGCCTAGCAGCCGGGATGACGCACAAAGTAAAGTACAGTCTCTGCCACAGACCTTCTTTTCTCGTAAAATATTTTGGTCCGGAATCCTCTGCCACAGGATTCAGCACTCGGATCTCTTTAGCGTTTCTCACTAGAACCTTTAGACCCGACAGGCGACACTGTCAAGCCTCTCAGTGTACGGTGCATCCTTAGATGAGGCTTCCAGGCCTTCTCCTGAGGTACCAGCCTCTTGCATGGTCCTTACCAGGATAGGTCCTTCCCTGGTCTCCTTCATCAAGTGGCTTCCTCCCGCAGGATGGACAGCACAGGATCACCTCTGCGGTACGGGCCCCAGTCAGACAACTGGGCCCACCAGACAAAGCCGCAGCCCCGGGCCAACGTGGTCCTGGAGCTAGGATTCACAACACGCATGCAAATGGATCCCGCACCAATGGCATCTGTCCCTTAAGTACCCCTCCCCAACATGCACAGCGGGGTAACCACTCCCACTAATTTGTTGCTGAGGGGGACACTCAATGTACCATGACCTGACTGCTGCCACCCTTGGCCTGGGGTGGTAATGACACCCCCAGGCGATGAATGGTGGATCACTCCCAGCACAGCCAAGGCTAGAACAAAATAACAAATTTCAATCATGACTCGAAAAAAAAAAAAAAACAATAAAAATGAAAACGAACACATTTTTTGCCAGTGCACATGGCTAGGAGCAACTCTATGTTAGCCTATGTGTCCATGTAAATTTGTCCATTTACAGACATATTTGAAGCAAAGCGTTTACTATCTGAAATAAATCTATCCCAAGTGTGATTTTTAGAGGAGTTTTCGGCCAGAAAAAACATTTGACGCACGAATACATGCCTAAATTTGCTATTTAGACATGTCAAACATTTTTAAGTGTACATTTTTCTAGAGTTTTGGGGAAAAACATGTGCACAAACGCGCCTAAACAGGCAAACGATATGCTCCAGATGAGCATTTTTCTGTTTTTTTTTTTTCTGCCAGCGGTTCTGGCACTTTTTATGCTGCCTGCTGTAGTGTGCACGGACCCTGAAAGATAAATTGGCATATTTTAACTGCTTGCAGTCTGTATATATACACCTTCCCCCCAACTTTTTGAGATGGGAACGAGGGACACCTATTAGCAAAAGTATGGCTTAGGACACTCACCCTGCCACGCCCCCTTAAAGGAGAATTATACAATAATTGCTTCTTTTATAACTACTATTACTTTATATTGGCTTTTAAAATTTACAAATGCAGCAATTTAGAAATTGGATGAAAGGTTTAGTGCTGGGAAACACTTTTTGAAAGTTTAATAGTGTATTCTATATACAACTATATAGATCAGACAAAAATAAGGTACAAATGAGGGGGAAATAGGGACAGAGGAACTTTGTTCCAAATCAGAGACAGTTCCTTTGAAATCAGGGACAGTTGGGAGCTATGCATACGTGACTCCGCGCTTCTGGGTAGGGGGCGCGCTTGCACGCCGGGGTGGCTCGCTTTCACTGTGATTACAAGGTACTCGATGTCCCCCGACACATGCCGATTGTCATTCAGAGACACAGAACTGCGACCTGCCTATGTAAACAAGACAGATCGCCGTTCTGACAGGGGGGAAGTCATAGTTCCCAACTGTCCCTGATTTCGAGGGACTGTCCCTGATTTGGAACAATGTCCCTCTGTCTCTCATTCCTCCTAATTTGTCCCTCATTTTGGTCTGCTCTATAAAGTTGTATACAAAATGCCTTTTTATCTTTCAGAAAGTGTTTCCCAGTGCTAAACCTTTTGTTAGATTTCTAAATTGCTGAATTTCTACATTTTAAAAGCCAATATAAAGGAATAGTAGTGGTTAAAAAAAAGCACTTGTGGGTTTAACCAATCATTTTTCTTTTGTATAATTATCCTTTAAGGGGGCGTGGCAGGGGGTGTGTTTGATGTCTACATACTTTTTGCTAATAGGTGCCCCTCATTCCCTTTTAAAAAAGTTTGGAGGTATGGGGAAGGGATGGATTTTGTGTCCCTACAAATACATTCCATCTCTTCCCCTAGTAAAAGCACCTCACACAGGTTACATAAACACTGGTTAGGCACACAGTTAACCCTTTCATTGCCCCTAATGTTAACCCCTTCCCAGCCAGTGTCATTAGTACAGTGACAGTGCATATTTTTTAGCACTGATCACTGTAAGTGCCAAAAGTGTCAATGTCAAAATGTCCACTGCAGTCCCGCTATAAGGGTCCTTTCACACGGAGCGGACCGTTTTTCGGTCCGCTCCGTGTGTCCGTCAGCTCAGCGGGGGGGTCTCCGCTCAGCTGTCGGCGGGCGGGGCGGTCCCCGCACACTATGCAGGGACCGCCCTGTCTCTCCTCCGCTCTCCGCTATGGGGAGTCGGATGGAAACGGACCGTCTGTTCGTTTGCATCCGATCCGTTTGGGCGGACGGAAGAAAAATAGGGCATTCTTCCGTCCGCAAAAACGGATGCGGATCTAGCGGACGTTAGCAGATGCATCATCCGCTAACGGATCCGCTTCCATAGGGAAGCATTGAGGTCCGTTACCGGAAGTCCAAAAAATGGACGAACGGAACGGACCTGTGAAAGGACCCTTAGTCGGCTAGCGAAAACCCGTCCTCTGGGGATCACAACATGATGACGTCAGCACGCCACTCCTCCCTCATCGCGTTGGGATCCCCAGAGGATGGGTTTTTGCTGGCCGGCTGGCTTTTAACTTTGATGATCTATTAGTCACTTCCTGTGTAAGTGAAACCTTTGATTTTTAATAAACCTGTGTTATACGATTTACACTAAGGTGATTTGTTTCCTTTCTGGGTATTTGCCTGGTCCATGACCACGATCACTAAACAAATCTTCCTGGTTGATTGGCCCATATCATGATAAGCGTCTGTCTGTGAGCTGTCATCTAAACACCCCATGGATAAAGACCCTGGCTGGGTTTTTAGCTGCAAGCTTATGATAGCTTCGCTTGCCTTTTCCCGTAAGCACGCACTTGGGTGTCCGTTTATGAAGCAGTGAAATCTATTCACTGCTTCGTTCTCCGGCATTCACGGAGGAGATTTTTCTCCTCTGTGTGCCGGTTTATGAAGTGGAGAAGATCGCTTCACCCTTGGAGGAGTGAAGTGATCTTCCAACGCTTCAAACAGTGGAGAACGGCCCCTGATACTGGAATCTCGTGAGACTTCACGAGATTACAGTACCAGAAATTCACAGAAATACGGAGATGTCAGTTTATTGAGCAGTGATAAATTATCATCGCTCAGTACACTGACAGACGGCGTGGTTATTGTATTTAAAATAACGAGTCCCCCTACATAATATATATAGGTATACACACACACACACTATATATATATACATGTATATGCACACACATTATATATATATGAACATGTACACATTATATATATGTATGTATATATATGTATACACATAAATATTACAGGGGGACATGGTTACAGTGTTGGGGGGTCAGAACGAGGTAGAAGGAAGTGTGACAGTCTGTCTCTTCTGAATGATGGTGGGTTTTCGCCATATTTTGGAGAGACGAACACCTTAATTATACAGCTGTGTGGTCAGTTTTTTAAGTCTGACCTGAACAGCACTCAGGGCCCCACCCACAGACAGGAAGTCTGGTCCTGGGAGCCAGGTGTGAGCTCCCAGTTGGAAACAGCTCCACAGTAAGAGACAGGGGGTCTCTTGGAATCAGAGAGGCTGTAGGAGACAGCCAGAATATTGGTAAGCTGCAAGAAGCACAGCTATAGATGCTGAAGGGAAGCCATCTAAGTTGAGGAGTCCGCTGATCTGGGTGACCAGGAAAACGTACAGAATTATTGCTGCAGAAGAGTACTGCTACAGAGAGCCAGGTGGGCTAGCATTTTCTGTTGTGTGTTTTTTGGAGAAGAACCCCCTGCGTGGGAAACCTTTATTTGGACTTTTATTTTGCCTTTTTAATAAAAATGGGCTACCATGCTCTTAAACATACTTCCTGGCTGGAGTGAATCACTGAAAAACGCCCATACCACGAGAGCTAAACAACCCCAATATCACAGAAGTTAAAAATCTTCCTCCTTCCTCCTCAGAACCCCCAGGATTCCCTCTTCACTCCCCGCTTCACCAGCTCTGAGATGGTGAATCGGGGCATGTGAATTCTGACACAGATCGCCAGTGAAGCTCTCAGATCACAGCTTCATAAACTGTCCGTTTCTGTGTCAGTCTATGAGACTTCACTGTGTGTAGAGATAATTGGCGGGAGAACAAATTCAAACACTTCTCCCCCCGATTATCTCTGTTTCATAAACTGTTTATGGGCTGTGATCAGTGGTGATCCCTGGGATCACCGCTGTTCACTGCTTCATAAACGGACACCTTTATGTGGTGGAGGTTCACAAGTGTTTGAGAGCTGTTTCAAGATTTTAAACAACTATGCAAATTCACTTGTGATTTATGGACTTATTTATACACCAATTCAATCATTAATATTATTCATATAATCATTTTTCACTGGTATATTTTGTCTAGCGCGGCTTTCTTTTAATATTTTTCGATTCTGTAAGTATCTCATTTTGAACTGCTGCTTATTTATGTAACTTATATAATCGCCTAGTGCGGTATTTTCCATTTTTTATATTTTATAGCAGTAAGTAAAAAATATATATATATATTTTTTTAATTGTCAATCTTTTTTCTTCCATAGCACAAAAAAATAAAAATCACAGAGGTGATCAAATGCCACCAAAAGAAAGCTCTATTTTTTGGGGGGAAAGGACGTCAATGTCGCACAATCACGCAATTTTTAGTTAAAGTAACACAGTGCTGTATCGCAAAAAATGGCCTGGTCATTAACCACTTGTCACCCGCCCACTGTCATATGACGGCGGGCGGGTAACTCCATTGTCCTTACTGCATGTCATATGACGTGCAGTCATAGAAGTCGCATCACTGGGACCCCCGTGCGTGTGCCCGGCAGCCGCAATGGCCGCCGGGCACCCGCAATTGCCGTGTAACTGAGCTGGGACGTGGAGCTCTGTGTGTAAACACAGAGCTCCACATCCTGTCAGGGAGAGAGGCGACCGATTGTGTCCCTTGTACATAGGGACACAATCGGTCACCTCCCCAGTCACCCCCCCTCCGCCCACAGTTAGAACACAAACTAGGAGAAACATTTAACCCCTTCCCCGCCCCCTAGTGGTTAACCCCTTACCTGCCAGTTACATTTATACAGTTATCAATGCATATTTATAGCATTGTTCACTGTATAAATGTAAATGGTCCCAAAAATGTGTTAAACGTGTCCGATGTGTCCGCTATAATGCCCCAGTCCCGGAAAAAAATTGCAGATCGCCGCCATTCCTAGTAAAAAAAATAATTAAAAAAAATCATAATTATGTCCCGTATTTTGTAGGCAATATAACTTTTGCGCAAACCAGTCACTATACGGTTATTGCGATTTTATTTTTTACATTTTTTTTACCAAAAATATGTAGAAGAATACGTATCGGTCTAAACTGAGATAAAAAATTATTATTATTTTTTTTAAATGGGATATTTATTATAGCAAAAAGCAAAAAATTGTGTATTTTTTCAAAATTGTCGCTCTTTTTTTGTTTATAGCGCAAAAAATAAAAACCGCACGGGCGATTAAATACCACCAAAAGAAAGCTCTTTTTGTGGGGAAAAAAAGACGCCAATTTTGTTTGGGAGCCACGTCGCACGACCGCGCAATTGTCAGTTAAAGCGACGCAGTGCCGGAAGCTAAAATTTTGTCTGGGCAGGAAGGGGGTGTAGGTGCACAGTAGGCAAGTGGTTAAGGGTGGTTACATCTATCAGAGGTCAAGTTTTTTCTTTTTTCAAGTGGTTAATATGCCTGTGTGCATACAATATAGCCTTCTCATGTAAATGCAGCTGGACCGAATTCTAGCTTATGGACATCCAGTGTGTAATCAGACTTAGAAAAGCATGACATAAAGTTCTAGACGCTATACCGCTACTGACCACTAGGGGGCGCACATCTACCACAATACTGTACTGTATACAGAAAACGGCTTCTACTCCCGACTTCAAGTGTTGTATAAAACTCAAGTAAAATACACATACGTGCATTTGTTGTTCTACTTTGATGTTAATTGGCCTGAACTCTTTAGCTTTCTACTCCTCCCTCCGTGGAACGTTTCAAGGGAAAATGCCATTAAGAAATATGGCCGCATGTGTCATGTACGTCATTATAATCCTACCACTCAGGGCTTTGGGTTGTGATATCCGGTCAATGGCAGCGGAAGTTGGCGGCACTGTTGGAGCGCAGAGAAGAATTTGACAGGTAACGGCTGGAAATGGGTTTTAAGTTTGTTTTCATGCAGGAAGTGCTGTGTATGGTCAGGTAGTGATGAAAGATGAGGAGGAGGTTCTGTTAGCAGTGTGTGGCGGTGCTCCGTCTGCTTTGTATGTAGGGGATTTCTAAGCATTGCTTCCTGGTATATGGAATGGATCAGTGAGTGCCATACATGTCCTCATGTCTACATGGCATGTTGGGCAGACACAACAACATGAGCATGGCAGGGGAAAAATGGAGGGAGCCGATGGGAAGGGGCAAACAAGACTAGTCAGGAACAAGGGGGTCAGGTACAAGGGAATAGGGTACAGCAAACAGAACAGGAGCAGGATAATGGCTAACTAACATTATCTGACAGCAAGCAAAACACTGAAGCAAGAGGCACTGAGTAAGTGGGGGGTCTGGACAGGGGCAGGGGGAACCGGCAGAGTCTGGGCAGCGGCTGGGGGAACCGGCAAAGCCAGTCCGGGCAGCAGCAGCAACTGACTTGACAGCTGGCAGCAGATCCTCTGAGGCCAACTTGACAGCGGACCACCAGATGCAGGCTTGGTAGCAGGGCACAAGGGCACTGAGACCTGTTTCACACAGGGGTGACTCGTCAGGCGAACCTGACAAGCCACGCTTCAGTTTGTACAATGGAACCGTTCTAATAGGAGCGACTTAAAGGGTCACTAAAGGAAAAAAAATATTTCAGCTAAATAGCTTCTTTTAGCCTAATGCAGTCCTGGTTTTATGTCCTCATTGTTCGTTTTTGCTGTAATCCTTCTCTGTGCTGCACACTTCCTGGTTGTCCGTTTCCTTATGAAAAAAAAGTATTGGGGGCTTCTCTCTGTGGTCTCTAATCAAGAAGGTGTGATTACTGTGTGTCTAAAACCCCCTCAGAACCAATCAGTTTCATTTTAAAAACAAACACTGCCCTGTATTGGCTCTGTGTCTCTGTCCTTCACAGAAGCATGAAAATAGATGAAAACTGAAACTGCAAAAGGAGCTGTGGTGGCTCAACGTGATTGGCACTGCGCTGACAAGCCATTCACCTCTGCAGCCAAGGGTTCGGATCCCGGTCTCGGCTACATGTGAATTGAGTTTGGTGGTCTCAGCCCGGCTCCCGGTGGGTGTGCTATGCAAGGTACGCCTGTGCTTAGTACGCCCACCCCCCCCCACAAAAACCACCACACTTGCACGCACACAAAATTGGTTTAAAACACATGCACTTTGGCCATGCGGTCTCTTAAAATAAAGAGAGGCGAAGGACCTACGGGGCTGGCTGTGTGGGCTAGGCCCCCTCACTCCCTCATAGGGGGAGTCCCTCTGCCCCATTGGGGTCCCGTTGGGCCCCAGTTGGGCTCCCAAGAGGAGCAGGTAGGGCGGGGTGAGTGGGAGGCCCCCCTTCACACCCGCCATTGCCACCAGGGGCATGGAGAAGGATGGCGATTGCCTCCGGGGGGAGGGTCTGCCTACTCCCAACTCCTGCAGTCCGGCTCCTCTCTCTCGAGTTCACGCACAAAAATACACTTTAAAAAAAAAAAAAAAAAAAAAAGAAAACTGAAACTGCAGGTACATTATATGATTGATTTTTTTATCTATGTTTAATCATTTTTAAAAGGAATCCGTTAACTATTCTGTCTCTCTACCCTGAAAACAGTCATTTCAGCAAAAAAAAAAAGTTTTTCCTTTACAACTCCTTTAGAGGCTTATCATAGGAAAAAAAAAATGTTTTCACAAACATGTTCTACTTACCTCCACTGTGCAGTTAGTTTTTGCAAAGAGTGGTCCCAATCCACGTCTTCTGGGGTCCCTTAGCGGCTGTCTCTGGTCCTCCCCGCAAGAACTTATCACATTCATGCGAGAGAGCTCGCATGGTGGGGAGTCTTTGCAGGCGCGCTCCCGTGATACAGTGAGCGGCCATAGCCACTCACTGTATCACTTAGCAGCGCCCCTTGGCCAATCACCGGCCAGGCTGAGCGGCGAAGAGGATCTCAGGACCGAGCACAGGACTGTCGAGGGGTCAGGTAAGTAAAACTGGGGGGGGGGGGGGGCATCATCAGATGTTTTTTCACCTTAATGCATAGATTGCATTAGGATAAAAATAAGTTTTTCTTTACAACTCCTTTTAAGGCGCTCCAACTTAGATGACGGTTCCTGTACTACTTTGGGGTCGACTTCAGAGCGGCTTGCATTGACTTCTATACAGCAGTTGTTTTGCAAGCCGCACTTGTATGGGGCTGCTTCAGAGTCGGGCGACTTTGAAGCCGCCTCTGTGTGAACAGCTCTTAAGGGAGGCACAATTTTTCAGTCTGCATCTTGGAGCGATTTGTCTAACCTTCTTTTGTAAACGGACACTCTCAAGGGTCGTCTGATAGAATACAGCCCAACAGCTCCACAAAGTTGTGCAACTCAGAAGGAGCCATATCTGCTATGCGCATTCTGGGAATGCAAAATGGGCAGTTGGACTTTCTAGATCACCAGGGGAATGGTTGCTCTGACATTGTTGGGGCAACACTGTACATGGTCCTTCTGGTGTCCAGGTTCAATGACAAACATAGACAGCTTTGTGTCCCAAACAAGCTATTCTCTAGAATTGGCAGTGGATGCCAAACTGACTCTGTGGGTTCAATTCCATCTGTTTTATTCGTTCCCCCACTTTTTTTCCGCATCTGCTTTGAATGATTGGGTTGGAGCAATTTATAGATTTTTGGACATTCTTCACATGTTTGTGGAACCACCCTGATCTTCTGTCACAAGGTCCCTTTTAACATCCTCCTCAGTCGGTGGCTTTGTAACGGCATGGTTGTTGAGGCTCAGATCTTAAGGGAAAGCTGCGTCTCAATCTGTGATTTCCGTACTTCTTAAAGGGTCACTAAAGGAAAAAAAAATTTTTTTTGCTGAAATGACTGTTTACAGGGTATAGAGACATAAAAGTTAACTGATTCCTTTTGCAAAATATATTTTTATTAAGAAAGAAAATGAAAGTAATTACGAGACATCAATCAAAAGTAACAAAGAGTGAATCCGCAATCCACGTGTACATTCAAAAACCTGACAGCAGGGTATGGTAGGCAGAACAGTGCTCCTATGGACCCACAATCCGTAAACATGACTAAATAGTCCCTCCACCTTGTCGCCCGCCAGCACCGGCGCCAGCAGAGGGGGGCCAGATAGGCCTCCAACAAACCTCCGCCAACACCTCCTCCAGCACGCGACACTCCCCAGCGCAAGGTCGGCGCCGGGAAGGGCCGAGGGTGCCCACATCTCCATGTGGGCCTTCTCAACAGTCTTTGAACACTACAGCAGTGGGTCCAACTCGGGCAAAGAAGCAATTATGGCCTTTTCTCAAATTCCATCTCCATACATTGGTACAAAAAACAGGAAAATTTGTGGAGAGCGGAGACTAGAAGAGAAAAACAAACAGAGTAATAGTGGAAGAAACAGGAAGAAAAGAAGAGAGGTGTATTGGAGCATACCTGTTGTTTAGGTGGTTCTTTGCTGGTCTGCATCGAGCGAGCCGGGTCCGAGGCCGGGCCTCCCCCCAACCTAAAGCTTCAGGGCTTCCCCTCCAACCGCGATCTAAGGGATGGTTCAGCCAATTCTTATAAATCTAAGTCTAAACTCGAGGACAGATCCCCATGGTCGGACGTACGTGCTATGTATGCCACCCACGGCGCCCACACTACATCAAAGCGGTCCAGGGTATCCTTACAAGTTGCTATCCAATGTTCAGCTTCCCTAATGTCATTCACCTTAGCCACCCATTCTTCCCTTGTCGGAATCCGCGGACGTTTCCAGTAGATGGGGATTACACGTCTAGCTGCATTAAGGAGATGTGGCAATGCGCTTTTCTTATATTTGCTGATTGGGATTAGAGGAACATGAAGGAGGAAGTGCGTCGGGTCAAGGGGGATGTCAAGATCTAGGACTTCTTTTATTTGGAGCCTGACGTCTTCCCAGAAGGGACGAATTCGGGGACAATTCCACCATACGTGTAGGAGTGTGCCTCTGTGTCCGCATGTTCGGCAACATTGATCCGATACGGAAGGATAAATCCGCACCAAGTCAGCCGGCACCCTGTACCAGCGCGTCAAAACCTTATAGTTTGTTTCTTGGGTTCTAGATTCCATCGAGCTGGAATGAGTGAGCCGGTACAGGTGTGTCAGCTGAGTCTCGGAAAATTGGATCTGCAAGTCCTTCTCCCAGCTCCGCACATATGCCGGTTTGGGATCAAGCGTGGTCGATCCAAGTAGGTACATTTCGGACACCAGATGGGGAGGGGGTTCAATTTCTAAAAAGAGGCGTTCAAAAGATGTGAAGGAGGTAACCTCTCTAATAGAATGCCCATGTGTTTCAAAAAAATGGTGGAGTTGCCTATATCTCCAAAAAGACGACTGTGTGCCAGTCTGTCTGGCCTGTAAGGACTCGTAGCTGAGGAGTTTGCCGTTACTCATGAGCTTCCCGCAACTGGCGTCACCGTCGTCCACCCACGAGCCAAAGAAAGCCATTTGCTCCCCCGGGGGGAACCAGAGAAACCCCCCCCCCAATGTAGCCAACGGTGACACAGGAGGGGATAGACCCAGGGACCCATTAATCTTGTCCCAAACCGATAGGGCATGTATCGTCAGTGGGGAAGTTGTGTCAGACAGTCCTCTATACTCACGGGACAGCCATGGCGCGTAAGATAAGTTTCTCCCGGATAGGCATTTTTCCAAAGAGTTATTTAATTATATAATAGGATGCGCTAATATTAACTTATAGGTGTAAATCATACAAACAAACAAATCAGGGAGAAACAGTCTCCATATGTGTTAGAA
Organism: Rana kukunoris; assembly: GCA_029574335.1. NCBI lineage: Eukaryota > Metazoa > Chordata > Amphibia > Anura > Ranidae > Rana > Rana kukunoris. Next base: position 367,455,487 of record CM056050.1, read on the forward strand.
TTCATGTGATTAGTCCTTAATCAGGTGCACAGTGAAGGCAGCAGCACGGATTCCATAGAGGAAAGAAACATAACATAAACGATGCCCTCCTTCACTAAGAGTGTGGATCCCAGTCCTTCAAACTGTGAATCAGGTGATCAGGCACTCGTATGCGGATGGATATGAAAAAAAGGAAAAAGAAAACCTCATTGCACAAACATCAGATAACAGGCGGATAATGCGATCCAAAAACATCAACAGATGCACTCACGAATCCCCGCTTAGTACAAGCATGAAACGCCACTCAGTGTGCTGTCTCCTCAACTCGATCCGATAGACTCGGATTTGATCGTAGGCTCCTCCCTACGCGTTACGTCAAGGACTTGGATTATCTCAAAGTGAAGAAAACACCAAATACTATGGCCATACATAAGGGTATCAAGTCTTTGGAAGAAAACAAAAAGGTGATTATAAGACCAGCCGATAAGGGTGGGGCCATAGTGGTCCTATCCAAGGACTACTACCATGAGGAGTTGGCCAAACAATTGGAGGATGCGAACACTTATATCAAATTACAAGCCAATCCTACAGGAGAATACAAAGAGGAGCTAGTTGAATTAATCCATAGAGGGAAAGAAAAAGGTGTACTGAATAAAAGAGAAACCAAATACCTAATACCTGAAGTGTGCAGAGTACCCATTATCTATACAGTCCCAAAGATCCACAAGGACCCTATCAAACCTCCTCCATTATAAATGGTATCCAGTCCATTAATTTGCGTCTAGGGGAGTATGTGGATAAATATATACAGCCACTAGTGCCCCAAACAAAGGCGTACCTCAGGGACACGAAGCATTTGATACAAATCCTTGAGAGTACTCCAATTGAACCTGATTGTGGTTATCTACTAGCCACGGCCGATGTGGCATCATTGTATACTGTGATAAACCACCAGGAAGCTATTGGGGCAACGAAATGGGCACTAAATAACTTTGGTCATCTCATATCCAAACAGAAACGTTTTATCTTAAGATGTTTGGCATATGGGCTACAGCACAATTATTTCTGGTACAAATCAGAGTATTACCGACAACTTAATGGCATCGGAATGGGTGCCAAATATGCACCAAGTGTTGCTAATGTTTTCATGTCAGAATGGGAGGAGTCATCTATATATGAGAATATGCCTGAACAGCTCCTACTGTACAGAAGATTTATAGATGACTGTATCATCATCTGGAAAGGTGATGAGAGCTCCCTAACACAATTTTTTGGAAAACTAAATAGTAATCAGAAAAATATTAAACTTGCCTATACTATTAGCAACACAACCATTCAGTTCCTTGATCTGGAGATCACTATGGAAAATCAACAGCTGAAAACCAAAACTTATTTCAAGCCGGTCCAGAGAAACAGCTATATACCTGTAGACAGCTGTCACCATGACCCATGGTTAATTAATATACCCAAGGGGCAATTGTTAAGGATCCGAAGAAACTGCTCAGATCCGCAGGTATTTTTGGATCAAGCAAAAATGATTGGAACGAAATTTATTGATAAGGGTTACAATAAGGATTTCATTCAGGAACAAATCACTAAGGTGTATGAAACCCCACGCACCTCCTTAGTACAAGATAAAGTAAAACAAAACAGGCTAGAAACTGAATTACCAATTATTTTAAATTATAACACGCAACATAAGCAACTTGAAGCCATTTTAAAAAAGCATTGGCCAATACTAAAAGCGGATAGGCAACTACAGGGAATTCTACCCAGCTACCCAAGGGTGGTATATAGAAGAGCTCCAACCCTAAGGGATCTGGTAGCGAAAAACATCCCTGACCCGCCAATGAGAAATAATTCACTTACCTTTTACCAGGGAAAAGGTTTCTTTCCGTGCAAACGGTGTTTTGCGTGTAGACAGACCAATTTTAATGGACAAAAATGTTCTAAATTTATATCCACGGTTACTAAAAAGGAATATGACATTAAGGACCTGATTACCTGTAGGACTGAGGGGGTAGTTTATGTCTTGGAGTGCTCCTGTTCGCTTCAGTATATTGGACGGACTAAGCGACCAATGTGGAAGCGTATCAGGGAGCATGTCCAAAATATTCAGAAGGCCTTCCCCAAACATAATGTGTCCCGACATTTTGATGTGTGTCATCATAAAAATCCCAGAGAAATGAAATTTTGGGCCATTGCCAAATATAACCCACACTGGAGAGGTAGTCACAAAATAAGGGAACTGAGCAAGTCTGAGTCTCGCTGGATACATGAGATGCAAACTCTATCTCCCAATGGCCTGAATATAGATTTTGACCTTAATTGTTTCATTTCTGATTTTTAGACTTTGCAATTTTTAATTTTTAATTTTATTATTTTTTATCTTCTTTTGGGTCTTAGTGATGGTCCTATTGTTGTTATCAGTGCAGATACACATGTAATAACAACTAATTTATTTTTATTATTATATATATATATATATATATATATATATATATATATATATATATAATTTTTAATCTATTTATTTAGTATACTATATGGTTATGTATGCTCAGTTCAGTACCTAGCCACTAGAGGGCGCATTTAGGTATTTGAAATGGAAATCATTAGTGTTTTTAATCTTTTTAATCTCTAATTTGATATATGTATTAAAATTTTGTATATCCATGTATCAACTTTTGCGCTCACATAAAACCTACTATGTGTAAGGTTTGTAGCCCCAATGATGTTTGCCTTTTTCCCTGTTGCTCACTCCGATGACACGCTGACACCGAGGAGGCTATTTAAACATAAGCTATCCTCAATCACCGTAGCAACCCATGAATAAGTCGCGTGCCCGTGACGTAACGCGTAGGGAGGAGCCTACGATCGAATCCGAGTCTATCGGATCGAGTTGAGGAGACAGCACACTGAGTGGCGTTTCATGCTTGTACTAAGCGGGGATTCGTGAGTGCATCTGTTGATGTTTTTGGATCGCATTATCCGCCTGTTATCTGATGTTTGTGCAATGAGGTTTTCTTTTTTCCTTTTTTTCATATCCATCCGCATACGAGTGCCTGATCACCTGATTCACAGTTTGAAGGACTGGGATCCACACTCTTAGTGAAGGAGGGCATCGTTTATGTTATGTTTCTTTCCTCTATGGAATCCGTGCTGCTGCCTTCACTGTGCACCTGATTAAGGACTAATCACATGAATTCTAACACATATGGAGACTGTTTCTCCCTGATTTGTTTGTTTGTATGATTTACACCTATAAGTTAATATTAGCGCATCCTATTATATAATTATTTTCCCACTGTTTGATTTGGTATCACATGGATAGCAGCTGTGTTATTTGGCATTTTTATTTGGTGTTCCTGGGATTAATTATTTAATTAGCGCTGTAGTACACTTTTAAATTTTTCCAAAGAGACCAACGATTTGGACTGGGTGTGAAAGCGCCAGTTAAGGACCCTCTGCAAGGCCACCGCCCTATAGTACCTAACAACATCTGGGACCCCTAAGCCCCCAGCCTGTTTGGAGCGTTTCAAAATCCGTAGTGCAATGCGGGGTTTACAAGCATTCCACACGAACCCCGAGATCATGCTAGAAATTCGGGTAAAGAAAACTTTTGGCAGGGGAATGGGCAGCATCTGGAGAAAGAAGAGAATTCGCGGTAATATGTTCATTTTGACCATGTTGATGCGGCCTAGCCAAGTGAAGGCGGTCTTAGTCCATTGGGCCAAATCTTTTTTAATCGCAGATAATAAGGGGGGGTAATTGGCTGCATATAGAGTGTCAAAACGGTCCGTCAATTGTATACCTAAATACCGAAAGGAGGAGCTGGCCCATGTAAAGGAGAAGGCTGTCTGTAGTCTATCCGCCAGGGACGGAGATATTTTAATGGGGAGGACCACTGATTTAGAGGAATTAACTTTAAAGTTGGATAGTGCCCCGAATCGCTGAAGCTCCCCCATCAGGACTGGCAACGAGATCAGAGGCTCCGAAAGGTGAAAGAGCACGTCATCAGCATATGCTGAGAGCTTGTGTTCAGTATTCCCCACCCTCAGACCCCTTATATCTGCATTCGCCCTGACTGTACTAAGCAACGGCTCCAGTACCAGAGCAAAAAGGAGGGGAGAAAGGGGGCACCCCTGCCTCGTGCCATTCCCAATCGGGAACCTGGTGGACAGTACTCCATTCACCTTGACCTGCGCACATGGGGAAGAATAGAGGGCCATGACTGATGTCAGCATACGGGGTCCTAACCCTTGGTGTTCAAGCACCACTTTAAAAATATGACCAATCTACCCGGTCGAAAGCCTTTTCAGCATCAGTCGACAGAATTATGTACGTTTTTTGGGCAGGGCAAGAGCGGGCCCAATGGATGAGCTGAATAGCCCTCATGGAGTTATCCCTCGCCTCCCTTCCAGTTATAAACCCAGTCTGATCCGGGTGTATTAGGTGGGGTATGATGTATTTTGGCCTATTCGCCAGGACTTTCGCCAGGATTTTCACATCCACGTTTAACAGGGATATCGGCCTATAGCTCTGTGGTGCCATAGGGTCCTTGCCCTCCTTCGGCAGCACGGAGATGTGTGCCAAAAGCGCCTCCGGGGGGATTGGGGAACCCTCAGCAATGGCGTTAAAGTAGCTGCACATAGGGGACATCAGTAGGGGCAGGAAGGCTTTGTAATAAGCCTTAGTGTAGCCATCAGGACCGGGGCTCTTCCCATTAGGTAGGGACTTCACTATCAGCCTAATCTCTCCAGGGGTGATTGGAAGCTCCAAGTCGGAGCACTGAGCCTCGGTTAGGGGTGTCAAGCCGGCAGAGGCTAAGTACTCCCGAATGGCCTCTGCTCTAGGGACCTGCGAGTGTGTGGGGTGGTCAGAAATTAAGTTGTAAAGTTGTGAGTAGTACTCTTGGAACCCTGAGGCAATGTCCGAGGACCGTGTAGCCACCGTGCCCGATGGGGAGCGGAGCTGCTGAACATATGCTTGAGCATGTTTCTTGCGGAGGGACCTAGCCAACATGCGACCACACTTGTTGCCATGCTCATAGTATTTGTAATACCTAAACCTAGTTTGCTTGCGCATTTGCCGGTCTAGCAGTTTCAGGAACAGCAACCTCATGTCAGTCAGTCTCTGCAGTGCCTCGGGGCCCCCCGTACTTTTATGTCTCAGTTCCGCCTCCTGTAGGGCGTCTAGCACCCTCTTAAAGTCGGCCTGACGTTCTTTTTTAAGCTTGGAGCCCAGGGAGATCAGTTCCCCTCTCACTACCGCCTTATGACATTCCCACAGGATACCTTTACTGATCTCGTCTGTAGAATTTTCCCGGAAAAAATTAGTGATGACCTCCTATTCTGGCCACCACCGCAGCATCGTCCAGCAAATTTTCATTCAATCTCCACGTCCAGGTCCTATCAGAACCCGACGGCAGTGTGAAGGACATCTCGATCGGAGCGTGGTCTGAGATTGTTATGTTGCCAATGGACGCGGAGTGCAGGAGCTCCAGAGCATGGCGATCTACATAAATATGGTCAATACGGGTGTATACTGCATGCACAGCCGAGTAAAAATTTAAGTCCCTGCCTGTAGGGTGAAGCACCCTCCAGCTATCTAATAAGAGATGAGACCTGAGTGTCTTGCGAAAATGTTTGAGGTATGCGTAGGGGTGCGATGGCCGGGAGCTAGATGTGTCGAGGAGTGGGTCAGGGTTGACATTAAAATCTCCACCCACGACCACATAGCCCTCCCTGAAGTCAGTCAAAAGATCTAGGGTACTGTCAATGAAAGTCAATTGGTGTGTATTGGGGGCGTATAGATGCAAACGTACATTTCCTCCCCGCCAGGGTACCCTTTATGAAAACGTATCTGCCTTGGGGATCAATTTGGCTGTCTATAACTGAAAGGGGCAGTTTTTATGGATCGCGATCGAGGTGCCTTTGGACTTGGAGGCCGGGGAGGTACTATGATACCACTGACTATACAGGTGAGTAGGTAACCTGGGCAAGGATTGGGGGGTGAAATGGGTCTCCTGCAGAAAGACTATCTGTGCCCCCAGCTTTTTCAGTTCCCACCACAGCTTGTTTCGCTTACCTGGGGAGCAGAGACCCCTGACATTATGACACGACCTTTAGCGAAGGCATGGTGGGGAGTCATAACGGAGAGCCCGCCTCAGACATCGGTCCGCCAGAAGCAGATACAGCCACACGGTGATGCTCCTAGGAGGAGAGGGGGTGGGAAAAGAGGGGGGGGCAGAGAAGGCAGAGTAAAGGTCAGGAGAGAAGCCAGGCAGAATAATCACAGTAAAATAATGTGTACCGTAACCCAGCATAAGAAAAACAAAAAAAAACAATAAACAACTGTAAGCCGAGCATAGGGCCCATCACCTCTGTGGTGGGGGCCCCACACCGTGGCTCTAAGTCCCAAAAGGGAACTACTCCCAAATAGGGGGGGCCTACGTGGGGTTCGTGTGCCAACATGGAGGGGAAGGTAGGGAGTCCCACCCCCGCCCACTGCATCTTGCATAGTGCTGAAAAACTAAAGGGGGAACATTGAACTAAAGTTCTCCAGCAATCCATGTCTGGTGAGCCAGTTTGGCAGAAAAGGGATAGCCATCCCTAAAGCGAGCACATCAGTCCAACCAGCCTCCAAGGACCACAGCACAGAAACATCTGGCATAGGCTAAGTGCGTATCAGAGAGGTACGTCCAGGAGGCAAAAAGCGCCGGGCAGGGCCAGCGCCCCAGGACAAAAAAAAAAACAGACCTAGGCCATTAGGCTGGTATTCAGAGGAGACACCTCCATCAATCTTGGGATGCTGAAGGCCCTGGCAGGGGGTGTTGATTAAGTCGCTGTCTGTCTCTCTTGCGACCCTTTCTTGTGGCCGTTGTCCACGGTTCCGGTAGCCTCAGCGACGGGACCTCAGATGGTTCCCTCCAGTCTGGGAAGTCTATGGGGTCTAGCTCCAGGGCAGAGAGAAAATGTGGCAGGTCATCCTTTGTGCGCAGCGTGGCCTGCTTCCCATTTTTGGTCGCCTGCAAGTAGAAAGGGAACCCCCATCGATAAGTCAGTCCAGCATCTTGAAGCACAGTCAGTATAGGACGGAGCGCTCTGCGCTGCATTAAAGTGCGCCTGGAGATATCTTGATAGAAAAACAAACGTGCCCCATCAAAATCATAAAAAGGCTTGTTACGCATTTTTTGCATTATGCTCTCCTTGAATGTATACTTGTGCAACTTGCAAACTATATCCCTGGGATTATCTGCGTCTTGCGATGGCGGTCTCAGTGCCCTGTGTGCACGGTCTTTTTCCATAGGAGCAGTCGCAGGCAGGCCCAATATGTCCCTAAAGATGTTTTGCAAGGTGGGGATAATGTCACGGGGAGCTGTGGCTTCAGGGAGCCCTAGGATCCTTATATTAACCCTTCTGCTGCGGTTCTCAGCTTCATCTAGTTGGCACAGTAGGGTTTCAATCTTCTGGTCCTGTACTCGGCACTTAGCCTGCAGCAGAGCAATGGTGGGGAGAGCCTCCTCAAGCTTCTCCTCCAGGGCTTCCACCCTACTCCCCAGGTGAGATGTATCTGCTTTCAGCTGGGCAATGTCCTCAGTGAAGGCCCTCTCCACCCTGCTGGTGAACCGTTCCAGGTCTTCTCTCGTGGGGAGGGACATAATATGGCGTCTGATATCCTCATCTCCCATGAGGTCTGGGGCCATCACGCGGCTACCCGGGGATGCAGGCGATACAGAGGGGGCCGAATCACTCACCGACCCTGGGGAAGAACCCGGGGAGGCAGACGACGGAGGAGCTCTCTGTTGGCGCGTCGCAGCCATGGCCGGCTGTGTTGTTTTCAGCGCCTTCTGCGTCTTCCCGGTCGGCGCTATGTTGGATGCCTCGCGGCCTTGTCCTCGGGTCCCCGGGAAGTAATTTTCCAGCTGGACCTGCCGGGTGACGGTCGTTCTCGGCGGCTGTGACGACTGGTGCAGTCGCTGGGACATGGGGGGAGCCGGATCCACTGTATAATCCCCTCTATAGGTGCTGTATAGGCGGCGGTGTAGCGGAGCTGAGGCAGATCACGTCCTCACTCCTCCATAGCCAGGACACGCCCCCCCAACTGATTCCTTTTAAAAATGATTAAAAATAGATAAAAAGCAATCATATAATGTGCCTCTAGTTTCACTTTGTTTTTAAAATGATTTCATGTTTCTGTGAAGTAGAGAAGACACACAGAACAAAAGCAAACAAATCCAGGGCAGTGTTTTGTTTTTAAAATGAATCTGAGGAGTTTTAGACACACAGCTTGGACCACAGTGAAAATCTGCCATGAGTTTTTTCATAAGGAGCCAGACAACCAGAAAGTGTGGAGATCAGAGAAGTATTACAGCTACTTCAAAGCAAAAACGAACAATGAGAACATGAAAACAGCACTGCATTAAGGTAAAGGAATCTATTTAGCTAAAAAAAAAAATATTTTCCTTTAGTGATCCTTTAAGGCAAGAAAGGCTGCTTCCCGCAAGGTGTACTATTGTACTAGGAAGGCATATTTCTATTGGTGTGATCAGAAGATCTTCCAGCTCCCCCATTATTCTATGGGTCACGTGCTTTCCTTCCTACAGTCAAAAAACAAAAATGGTCCTTTTGAGTATCCTGAAAGGGCAGGTCTCAGCCTTGGTCATTTTGTTCTAGAGGCCTCTAACTCATTGATGAAGGCCTTTGTTCAAAGGGTTGTTCACATAGTCCTGTCTCGTCAGGCGTCGGTGACACTGTGAGACCTGCCCATGATGGCTTTGTTCCTCCAAAAGCTGCATTTGAACCAATCCAGGAAATTCACCTGGTGTATTTTACCCATAAGGTGGCTTTTCTGGTGGTTGTTACCTCAGATGGGTTTCAAAGCTTTGAGTGGCTTTGCCAGTGTCCAATCGCCTAAAGATGGAGCATAACCCACTCATGATTACAATCCTGTTTCCTGCGCTATACTGCAAGAAAAAATATTTTACAGCTACATAAACAAAAAGTAAATTTTTATGTTTATAGCTACAGTGTTGTTTTTCTATTATGTTCTCTTTCATTTTGTCCTTTGCAGCTATGACGTGCACTATAGACAAGATCTTACAAGATGCCAAAACTTTGTTGGAGAGACTGAAAGATCATGACAATGCTGCAGAGTCCTTAATTGAGCAGTCAAGCTCTCTGCATAAGCGGGTGGAATCCATGAAAGAGGTTGGGACAACTCTACCAGAAAAGGTAGGCATTTTTATTTATTTTTTTCATTTCTTTTGCTGGCTGAGATTCAAACTAATAACGAGCAGGCTGAATGTACCAAGTTAAGCAATCGCTCAACTTGGGTAGAACCAGCCTACCAGATTCTTTTGTGCTTATCACTAGCTTCTGCTATAACAGCTAGCGATAATCACTGTTGTCTCCCAGCAGGGACAACTTCCCCTGCTCTCCCCCGCCTGGAGAAGACAATGGCCCAGCAGGAGGGATTTCCACATCAACGCTGTCTGTGTTGAAGGGGGAATCAAGTGAAGATTGCAGGAAAGAAATTTGCATTGCATACTAGCACAATATGGTAAACTTACCTTAAAACAAAGCTCTTCCAGTGCCAAGATGTCAGCGCCACAGGTGGGGCTCTCTCTCCACGGGGTCCTGGCTCTTGATTGGATAGATTAATAGCAGCGCAGCCACTGGCTCCCGCTGCTGTCAATCAAATCCAATGATGATGGGGCGGGACCGAGTGCTACATTTGGCGGCTAATTTACGCTGAATGATGAACTAAGGAACGCGCCCGCAAGGTAACCCCCTCCCCCGGAAAGCGCTTTTCCTAGGGGGTTATCTGATGCTGGGAGGAGCCGCGAGAGCTGCACGGGGACCCCAGAAGTCGTGTTTGGGGCCACTCTGTGCAAAACTAGCTGCACAGTTAAGGTAAGTATCATATGTTTGTTATTTTAAAAAAACGTAACTTTATAATCACATTTATTATAGGTGAGAGAGTGCGGAAAAATCATTCAGGTGTTTTTTTATTGAATTTAATGCAAAGAACACAATATAGAACTAGATTTTTGGTAAAACATAAAAGATGATGTTACGCCGAGTAAATAGATGCCTAACAAGGCGCACTTCAAAATTGCGCATGCTTGTGGAATGACGACAAACTATAGATACTTAAAAATTTCCATAGGAGATGCTTTAATAATTTTTACAAGTTACAAAGAAGGTCTAGTACTAGAATAATTGCTCTCGCTATAACATTCGCTAGACCCAACATGTGGTGTAAAAGCCATTTTACGTGTGCACGCGGGACCTTCATATGTGTTGCCTGTGCACGGGACGACGGGGGTGCTTTAAAAAATGTTTTATTTAAAAAACATTTATTTTTACACTGTCCCTTTCTCTTTATAGAGACATCTGGGGATACCCTACGCATCGGATCAAAAAAAAAGAAAGCCCATTGATCTCATGTTTTCCAAAAAAAAAAAAAAAGAAGAAATGCAGGGTCTAAATCTGCCCTAACCGCAAGTGAGGAAAATGTTTCTTGCTTCTGTTCTCCTAGACCAGTGGTTCTCAACCCTGTCCTCAAGTACCCCCAACAAGCCTTGTTTGCAGGTTTTCCTTTATGTTGCATGGGTGCTTTTAAATCAGATAAAATAGCTGCCCAAAATACCAAGCCATTTACTCTGATTTAAAAAGCACCTGTGCAACATAAAGGAAAACCAGCAAACATGGCCTGTTGGGGGTACTTGAGAACCACTGTCCTAGACCATAGAGGTGATCGGAGATGATCTGGCCTCCGGTCGCCTCTATTGTAAGCCAGCACAACCATTAGCCTGGATGCCGGGGTTCCTTGCCAGGACAGGAAAGGCACCAGAATATGTGTGTGTGTGTGTGTGTGTGTGTGTGTGTGTGGGGGGGGGGGGACCCCTTCTGCTGCCTGTAAAAGCAATCCAGTGGCTAATTGGCTGCTAGAATTGATTTTACTTTGTAGAGCATTGCTGGCTGTAAAAAAACAAGACCAGGGTTATGGCTGACAGTTGCAGCCATAATCATAGTATTTACCACTTGCAGTCAATCGCGTACATGTACGTGATTTAGCGGCAAGTGGTTAAATGAAGGTAAAATGTATTTGCAAAGTGAACATCCTTTCTGTAAATCGACTTCTATGAGTCCTTGAAGACCGTGAACACCCTTGGGTGGTTTTACACTCTTATCAGCAGTTTGCAAAAAAACAGAAGTAGCGTGATCCCATTTTAGGCTTGCTTTTTATATGCGCATTGGATGTATTTTTAACCGCATCCATTCACAAAACCTGCAAATGTGACCGGTTCTCAATGGAGCCGAATCACACATGTCCGGGGTGGCCCCGGTGTGGTTTTTAAAAGGGTCCTGTGCGTTTGTGGGTCCGGTTCAGGTGCAAATTCAAGCAAAAATTTGTACCTGAACCGGTGAACAGAAACTCAAACCGCGGCCAGACTTGTGAACCCAGTTTGATCCCTGAAGTAGTGCAAATATGTAGTGTGTGGTTGTATCTAAGCCATATACAGGTAAGCAGATTTTTTATTTTTCCCCATTTTTCAATAGTGTAGGTGTAGGGCAATGTTAAAATATCTCTCAAGTTTGTATTGCTGTTACTTGCTCTGCATCCAAGTTTTATTCCTGATATGGCTATCTCTTTTAAATAAATAATAGTGCAGCGCAAAACAGTGAATATAAACTACAACATCATATAACACTCAAATAAGGTCAGCTAGAAACACATATTTTAAAGCATGACAACAGAAATGGCATAAAAAAAAAAGCGAAAGGCAAAAAACACAGAAGTGAGTCCATATAGTGCTTGAGTGCAAATTAAATCCAAAACAGGTGCAGAAAGATCCAAACAAGTGATGTCCAGAGAACCTCCACCAAATAGCAGGAATGGCCTCTCACCTTAATTATTCGACCTGCAATAGGTCACACAGCATGAAATATATGCAGAACCTCCGATTCACACAGGGACAGCAAGCAGCAGCAGCTCAAATATGGTAGACTCACTCAGAGGTAAGGTAGGCAATCAGGGCATATGAAATACAAAAGAAGGAGGAGATCTAGTGCTCTCTTTCTTGTAGAAAATTATGCTGTGAGCTGCCTCCACTGTAGATCATAAAAGTCTAGGAATTAGGTCATGTATTCTCTGAATAATAGGTTGTACTTGACCAAATGAAAATCTTCCCGCTAAGGCATGTGCACTTGTGCAGTCAGAATGCTTCCAAGCAGCTCCTCCTCAGTTAGATCCTGCCACAATGAATGACACAAATCCTTATCCCCTAATGCTATCTCTTTAACTAGTGATGTGCTAATTATTCTGTCCTATGAAGGTTTCTAGTGGATCAGTGAGACAGCTGAAAGTGGTACAGAGCTAAACTGAAATTGTAAAATGATGTATTTTTATTTTTTCTTCCTACAGTATCAAGAAGACTTGGCAGAGTTGAAGGATGCTTCAAAGTACAAACCACATGTGCTTTTATGTCAAGAAAATACTCAAATAAGAGATCTTCAACAAGAAAATAAAGGTAATATAAAGGTTTCCGAGTTCACACTTCCCTGGTGTTCTTAATATGTCAATTCATAATCTCTACTATCACCAATTGTTTATTAGTTTGAGAATGTGATAAATGATCATGTGACATTTTAGATTTTCAAGTAACAATCGCACATTTGAAAGTTTGTGTTTGTAAACAAGTTGAATTCAAGCTATCGCACCTACCCAGGACAGTGGGTTGATTTACTAAAAGTAGTTGCTGCAGAGCTTGGGAAATGGGGTAAAGCTTCACTTTGCAAAGAATACCCAATCACGTGCAGGGGGGAAAAAAAAAACACCGAATTTTTGGTTGCACATGATTGGATGATGGAAGTCCAGTAGAGCCTCTGCTCATTTACTAAGCTCTGGAGCAACTGCCTTTAGTAAATCAACCCCACAGTGTTCCATGGTTTCATGACCACCTTCTCTAAAGGCCCGATTAGACTTTTTGAAAAAAACAACAGACGGACCTGTTTTTGCAGACAAGTTGACCGCGTGTACGCTCCATTGGACAAACTTTTTTGCTTTTTCATTGGACAATGTAAACAGACAAACTTTCTGGCAACAAATGTCTTATGTCGGTTAATCCGATCGTGTGTACACAAGTCCAACGGACTAAAGTACAAACACGCATGCTCAGAACAAATGCTAAAGATCAGACAACAATGGCAGAAGTTGCCCAAAGGATGGCGGTAAAGAGCAGAAAAACCACGTAGTGCGTCTATTGCGTCACTACGTTTTGTGTTTGTCGTGTGTATGCATACCAAGTTCATGGTCAAAGCCCTTCGGAGCAAAATCCACTGAAAAGTCTGTTGGAAGTCCGATTGTGTGTGTATGAGGCTTTAGAGTCCTTTGCACTGTGGCCCACACAAGTTGGAGCATGAAAAAACGAAAAACCATTTCACTGCAGTCTGGAAGCAGTGTGAGAATCTGCAAGGTTTTATAAAACCCAAATAAATGCAAATTGGGTGACATATTTGATTTAGTGGCAGTACTTTTTATGCATGGAAAGAGAAATTCCCTCTCTCCAAGCTACTGAACCCTCACGTTGCTTCGGCCACACTCAAAACCGACAGGTGCTGGTTCTGCACAAATCCATTAAGTAAGAACACATCCTGGACTGTCGCACTCTATTGAATGGCGTCTTTGTTGTATAAAAAAAGTCAAAAAGTGGACAAACGTGGCTAACGCGTTTCACATCTTGAGATGCTTAATCATAGCTCCTGTCCTTGTTTTGTCCACTGTTTGACTGTATAATGCTGGTTCGCGTTTGATTTTATACAATAAAGACGCCATTCAATAGAGTGTGACAGTCCAGGATGTGTTATTACTTCACTTTTTATATATAGCTTTAGCAAGTTGCTGATTGTACGCCTTACCTTGGGTAATAATATGTATTCATTTATTTTATCCACATTCTATGCATTGCAGAGTTATGGCTGTCTTTGGAGGAGCATCAGTATGCACTGGAGCTGATCATGAGCAAGTACAGGAGACAAATGCTGCAACTAATAGCAAACAAAAAGCCTGCGCCTACAGCGCCAGTTCTAGAAGCTCACGAAACATATTCTTCTGTAAGCTCTATGTATAAAGTAATGTATTGTTTTACTTATATACAGAAGAAATGTATTTAATATAGCCAATATTATGTGCTTACTCGATGTTCTCCAACTCTACTGATTACGTTATAGTATGTGTGCTATAATCTTTACTGATCATTCCTAAGTGTCTGTGCACGTATTCTTGAAATTACTCCATTCATGAAGCGGCACACACATTTGCCACTCTATATACAATATATTTTAAAGTGGTTCTAAAGGCAGGAGATTTTTACCTTCATGCATTCGCTACATTAAAGGATATCTAAAGGTTCATTTAAAAAAAAAGTCATACTTGCCTTCTCTGTGCAGTTAGGTTTTGTAGTGGCCCCGATTTCTCCTTTTTTGGGGTCCCTCAGCGGTGCTCCTAGCTCCTCCTCTTCTTGAGTGCACTGTTGGAGAGCCGCTTTCCCTCTTGGCACTCGTGCGGGTGCACTCCCATGTCTTTCTGCTGAGTCCATTGACACAGACTGCATGATTAGGCCCGCCCCTGGCTCCCGTGTCATTGGATTTGATTGACCGGCAGTGGGAGCCAATGGCTGCGCTGCCATCAATCTATCCAATCAGGAGCCAAGACACTGGCTGGAGCTGGTGTGCTCATCCCCATCGCTGGAAAGACCGGGTTCATGTAAGTAAAGGGGGGCTGCTGCATCAGAGGAGGTTTTTCACCTTAATGCAAAGAATGCAGCCACTCTCTCCCTCTCTCTCCTTGCTGGACAAAGAGGTAGCAGCAGAAGCCATTGGCTCCTGCTGCTGTCAGTCACAGGCGGCTGGTGGGACCAGGCCATGCTCTGTGTATCAGTGAACACACAAAGCACAGCTCGAGATCAAGTCTGCATGAGTGCCCCCTAAGCAAGCAGCTTGCTATGGGATGCACTCAATGGGAGGAAGGTGCACTGGCGTGGTATCCAAGGAGAGGAGGATCTGGGCTGCTCTGTGCAAAATCATTGCAAAGCGCATATAAGTGATTGTAAACCCATTTTTTTTTTTTAAATAACAAACATGTTATACTTAACGGGGAAGTTCCGCTTTAAGACCTCCCGCTCCACAAATTTTTGGCAATTTTTTTTGGTAAGGGGAGTGGATACTTGTGTTTTGAAGACTTGAGTAAAAGCTCTCCTTACCCTATCTCTTCCTGCAGTCTTCTGGGACACGTCACAAGTCTTTGGTCCCCGGTGCCACCTAGAGTGAGCACAGTGCTGGATCCTGGGACAGTAAGTGTCTGTCTATTAAAATCCGCAGCTGCAGTTTTTGTAGCTGCATAAATAGGAAGAAGGATAACAGCGCTCACATCAGGGACCTAATAAATCCAAGTCTGGAGTCCTGCAGGTATTGGTGCTCAGGCTTTCAGTGTCTTCTTTAATCACTGACACCAAATGCAGATAAGATATAGGAAGCTGGCAACTCAAAACATCCGTGTTGAATCTTTATTTGCTGTGAGGTGATAACAGATGAAGACAGCTTACGTGTTTCGATCAAGGGCCTTAGTCATAGCATAGTACTGACTCGACCTCGGAGATGGGGGGGCTTGCTGATTTCATTATTGAGCCCTGCCAACTCTCTTTCTTTCTCGTACATCACGGGACACAGAGCGGCATATTCATTACTATATGGTTATATGGAGTACCTTCAGGTGTGGACACTGGCAATCTCAAACAGGAAGTCCCCTCCCTATATAACCCCCTCCCCTAGAGGGAGTCCCTCAGTTTTTTCGCCAGTGTCTTAGGTGTTGGTCACGGAATAGCTTTGCTCCACATCCTTGGGATTAAGGGCGGGCTAACCGGATCTGTCCAAGGAGCCTCAGTGCCAAAGTGGATAGTACCCGGGCCCCAAACCGTGGGGTTTTGCCTATAATGCTCCTCTTTGGAGGGCTGGACCCTGGGCCCAGGACTTGGAGTTCGTGAAGACCATAAGTTCCTGTTTGCCAGGGTGCTATATAGGTCCAGGACAGTGGGTACCTTCATAGGACCCCAGGGCCTGAAGGTCTATTACGCTACCCACGGAGATGGGAGAAGATTGGATCGTTTTGCTAGACAAACATCCTGCAGCATGGAGCAGGTAAGAGGGGAGCCTGCGGGACTTGGTTCGACAGCAGGCTCTCCGGGGTAACCTAAAAGGGGGGTAGCCTAAGTATGCTCTGCATTGGCAACCTTGCTCACTATGTCTGAGAAGACAGGATGATCTCATTCCCCCATCACTAGGTTCCCCTGTCTAAGAAACAATTGTGTTTGCTAGCTACCTGCTGCTTTCTTCCTAGGGCTAGTAAGGACCCCTATGGGGCCTTTTGGAGAGTCCTACCTGGCCGGGGGTTTGATTCTGCCGCCTGGTACTGCAGTCCTGGGTCTCCAGCAGCGCGGCTCCTCCATGTTCTTCCTGCTCCGGCATACGCGCGCGCGCACGTCTTATAGACGTTTTTCGCGCCGTTCGGAGGGGAGGGCGGGGGGGGGGGTGCCTGCAGCGTCATCAGGGGCGCGCCTTGTGTGCTGTTATAGATCAGCAGGCTATAGTCGGTGCTCAGTCTGAGGCTGATCTGAAAGGGAGAGGACGCAGAGCGGCAGAACAGTGACTCCCGGTGGCGGAAGAGGGGTAGTACATGCTGGACTTGGTTCCAATGCTTTTCTGTTAAGCCAAAAAATCCCCCTTTTTGCAACAGGTTGGAGGCTGGCAAACTAAGTTTGGGGTCACTGTATGTTTAAAAAAAAAAAAGAGACATATATTTAAAAAAAAAAAAAAAAAAAAGAAAACATACGGGGCCCCATCAGTTTTTGGGCATTAGTGATCTATTGTCCCCTAAACCCTAGTTTTGTACTCCTGGCCACTACAGTCTGCTGTTGTAGGCGGAGTCCCTCGATTTTGTATTATGGCTTCCAAAGGTTCGGGGTCAAAGTGTACAAAAAAGACCAAAAAACAAAGGGGTTCCCCCTCTGATTCTGATGATATGCCGATACTTTCCCCGCAGCTTATTCCCATGAAGGTCGCCTTGGATGAGCCATTGGGGGGGTCTGGTGCTGAGGCTGGCCCAGATCAGCCCAGCCCTGTGTTTATCACAGAGGAGATGCTAGCTGTATCCCTAGGGGGGCTAGAAGAGAGATTAGCAGCGTTGATCGCTAGATCTATTCCTGGCAAGAAACGGGCTAGATCCCCATCACCAAAAGGTGTATCCTCAGATGCTGAAATTCTCTCTCCGGAGGAATTGGAATCGCAGGAGGATCAACTAGACCTGAACCAAGAGGGTTCAGGGATTGAGGGATCTACCTCTGTGGAACCATTTTCAGACTCCCAGACAGAGAGACTGTGGGTGCAGTCTTTGATGGACATGGTCCGCTCGGCATTTAATTTACCATTGCCAGAGCCTCAGGTTCCTGCGGTATCCCCTCTGGGCTCTTTGAAAGCTCCTTTAAGCAACGCAGTTTTTCCGGTCCATCCTCTCTTGGAGGAATTGATCTTTCAGGATTGGGTACGACCGGACAGGATTTTTCTGCCGCCGAAGAGATTTGCGGTCATTTACCCTATGGAGGAAAAATTCTCGAAGAGGTGGAAGCTCCCAGTGGTGGATGCAGCCATCTCATGTGTGAATAAATCACTAACTTGCCCGGTGGAAAACATACAAATGTTTAAAGATCCGGTTGATAAACGGTTAGAGACACTTTTAAAAGCATCCTTTGCTACGGCAGGAGCAGTGGTACAGCCAGCTGTGGCTGCAATTGGAGTTTGTCAGGCGTTAAAGGACCAGACAAAAGAAATGCTAAAAGACATGCCTACCCAACAGGCAGAAGAGTTTTCTGACATTCCCAGAGCTCTGTGTTTTGCGGTAGATGCTATAAAGGATTCCATCCAGCAGGCCTCTCGTTTATCACTATTTTTGGTGCACATGAGAAGGCTCTTATGGTTGAAGAACTGGGCGGCGGAGCCCCCATGCAAAAAGCTTCTGGAAGGGTTTCCCTTCCATGGAGGACGACTCTTCGGAGAGGATCTGGATAAATACATTCAGACTATTTCAAGTGGCAAAAGTACCCTTTTACCAGTCAAAAAGACATTCCGGGGTCCTACATTTAAAAGGCAGCTCTTTCCTGTCTCAGGGCCCTCAAATTCCAGGCAGTATCGACGGCCGCCTGCGCGATCCAGCTTTAACAGTAGATCGCAGGGACAGGCCCCTGGGGGTAAGAGACCATGGTATCGCAAGCCGACAAAACCAGCCCCTAAGTCTGCCTTATGAAGGGGCGCCCCCACTCTCGCGGGTGGGGGGAAGGCTTTGTTTCTTCTCAGAAGTTTGGGAAGCCAAGATCCCCGACAAATGGGTCCGGGCGTCTGTAACCACAGGCTACAGACTGGAGTTTCTAAAGTTTCCTCCGCCTCATTTTCAAGAGTCAAGGCTACCAAAGGATCCAGCAAAGAAGGCCTCGATGCTGGCAGCCTTGGATCACCTACTTTGCCAGGGCGTGATAATAGAGGTACCAGCCCAAGAGCAGGGGCTAGGTTTCTATTCCAATCTCTTTGTCATACCAAAGCCCAACGGCGATGTCAGGCCAATCTTGGACCTAAAGAGTTTAAACGTTTACCTAAGGGTTCGTTCCTTCCGGATGGAATCCATCCGGTCAGCAGTCGCCACGCTCCAGAGGGAAGATTTTCTGGCTTCCATAGACATAAAGGATGCTTACCTTCATGTACCAATCTTTCGGTCGCATCAAAGATTTTTACGCTTCGCAGTGGGGCAGCGACACTTCCAATTCAGGGCGCTCCCCTTCGGGCTAGCCACGGCCCCCCGGGTATTCTCGAAGATCCTAGCCCCAGTTTTGGCTAATCTAAGGATCCAAGGGGTCACAGTCCTAGCATACTTGGACGACCTTTTAATCATAGATCACTCACGGCCGTGTCTGCAACAGGCAGTAAACCTCACGGTTCAGTACCTCGAAAGGTTCGGCTGGGTCCTAAACCGGGAAAAGTCAGCGTTCCAGCCTACAAAGCAGTTGGAATACCTCGGCATGAGGTTAGACACAGAACAGCAAAGGGTGTTCCTGCCCCTTGTAAAGATCGAGGCTATCAAGGGGTTGGTTCTAAGCAAGAAAAAACCAACTATTCGCCTGTGTATGCGATTACTAGGCAAGCTAGTGGCCACGTTCGAGGCAGTACCATACGCTCCGATCCACACTCGCGTCCTACAGGCAGCCATTCTAGCAGCCTGGGGCAAGAGAGCACATGCCTTGGAGTCCCCTTTGACGCTATCATCAAGGGTCCGACAAAGCCTGGCCTGGTGGTTGAACCCTCAGAATCTTCTAAAGGGAAGGTCCTTCAGCCCCGTTGTCTGGAAGGTAGTTACCACAGACGCCAGCCTGGCAGGCTGGGGGGCGGTCTTGGAGGGGTTCTCTCGCCAGGGAACTTGGGTGGAAGCAGAGAGGCAGCTACCCATCAATGTCTTGGAGATCAGAGCTGCTCGCCTTGCCCTCCTGGCATGGACCTCCAGATTACAGGGGTCCCCGGTGAGAATCCAGTCAGACAATGCCACAGCGGTGGCATACATAAACCACCAAGGGGGAACCAGGAGTCAGGCCGCTCAGAGGGAGGTGAGCTTGATTTTTCAGTGGGCAGAGGTTCATGTACCCTGCATTTCGGCGATATTCATTCCCGGAGTGGACAACCTGCAGGCAGACTTCTTAAGTCGCCAGATTCTGTCGCCGGGGGAGTGGTCTCTGCATCCCCAGGTCTTTCAGACAATCTGCCAGAAGTGGGGAATGCCAGACGTAGATATAATGGCATCCAGGTTCAACAAGAAACTAGACAGGTTCATGTCTCGAGCGAGGGACCCTATGGCCTGCGGAACCGATGCGTTGGTTTGTCCTTGGCATCAATTCCAACTTCTATATGCATTCCCTCCGCTACAGTTACTTCCTCGCCTGTTGCGCAGGATCAGAGTGGAGCACAAGCCAGTCATTCTAGTAGCTCCAGCTTGGCCCCGGAGGACATGGTACTCACTAGTCCTGAAGATGGCAGTGGGAGACCCTTGGACTCTTCCTCTACGACCAGACCTACTCTCACAAGGCCCGATCCTCCACCCTACATTACAGCGTCTAAATTTGACGGCCTGGAGGCTGAATCCCTGATTCTCAGGGGTAGAGGTCCGTCTAGGCAGGTAATTCCTACCCTGATTAGGGCTAGAAAGCCGGCCTCCAGGGTGATTTATTACAGGGTGTGGAGGAACTACGTAGGCTGGTGTGAATCCAAAAGATGGAATTCGCGCAAATATACCATTGATAGGGTGTTAGGTTTTCTCCAGCTAGGAGTGGATAAAGGCCTGGCTTTAAGCACAATCAAGGGACAGATTTCAGCTCTGTCAGTGTGGTTTCAGAGGCCGCTGGCCACCCACTCGCTGGTAAAGACCTTCATACAGGGGGTCTTGCGTATTAATCCTCCTGTCAAGTCAACAATTTGTCCATGGGACTTAAATCTTGTCCTGTCCACTCTACAGAAACAACCCTTTGAGCCGTTGGCTGAGATTCCTTTAGTTTTACTGACAAGAAAGTTGGTATTCTTGGTCGCCATAGTTTCGGCCAGGAGAGTGTCAGAGTTGGCAGCCTTATCGTGTAAGGAACCATATCTCATTCTACATAAGGACAGGGCAGTTCTCCGGCCCCATCCTGCTTTTCTACCAAAGGTTATATCCAATTTTCACTTGAACCAGGATTTGGTACTTCCATCCTTCTTTCCGAAACCCACATCTAGAAAGGAGGGGTTGCTGCAAACCTTGGATATTGTCCGGGCCATGAAGGCCTATCTTAAAGCTACAGAAAAGATCCGGAAAACAGATGTGTTGTTCGTTCTACCAGATGGCCCCAAGAAGGGGCAGGCAGCTGCAAAATCCACCATCTCGAGATGGATTAGACAATTAATCATTCAGGCCTACGGTTTGAAGAGGTTGCCTCCTCCTTTATCGGTAAAGGCCCATTCTACCAGGGCCATGGGCGCCTCCTGGGCAGCACACCATCAGATCTCTATGGCTCAGATATGCAAGGCGGCGACGTGGTCATCAGTCCACACGTTTACAAGGTTTTATCAACTAGACGTGAGAAGGAATGCGGATTCAGCCTTTGGGCAGGCAGTACTACAGGCTGCGGTTTAAGATCCTCGGGATCAGGGGCACCCTTGGTTGTAAAAGAAAAAAAAAAAAAAAAAAAAATGTTCTTGACTAAGTTGGATTTATTATTATTATTTGAGTATACCTCCAAATTAAATCTCTTTTGAGAAGATGTCTCCCTCCCCTCATTAAAGCATTGCTTTCGGACATCCCATATAGTAATGAATATGCCGCTCTGTGTCCCGTGATGTACGAGAAAGAAAAAGGGATTTTTAAATACAGCTTACCTGTAAAATCCTTTTCTTGGAGTACATCACGGGACACAGAGCTCCCACCCCTCTTTTGGGGAACATTTTTGGGAGGCATACTGCTTGCTACAAAACTGAGGGACTCCCTCTAGGGGAGGGGGTTATATAGGGAGGGGACTTCCTGTTTGAGATTGCCAGTGTCCACACCTGAAGGTACTCCATATAACCCATATAGTAATGAATATGCCGCTCTGTGTCCCGTGATGTACTCCAAGAAAAGGATTTTACAGGTAAGCTGTATTTAAAAATCCCTTTTTTGCCTCTTCTATGACTCTACCTTCGTGTCCAGTAAGGGCAATTTAATTGTAAAGGCATAAATCAAAGAGGGGCACGGAAGAAGCTTTGTTGGTTTATAAAGGTAATTGTAGCTCCAGCTTTTAGGCAGAACTTTTAAGGCCTTTTTTCACACCAAGAGGTGCATCCAAGCGCATGCGCTTTTTTCAGTGGGCTGCCCTATGCTTAAGGATGCTGGCACAATTTTAAAAATTTCCACCAAAACGCATGGCACTGCGGTACTATGTGCTGTGGTGGATGCAAACGCATGCACATTTACTGGATGAGTGGGGGTATCATACCCGAGAGTGTCTGCAAAAAGGCAGTGCTTCTGGCGTGAATGACCCTAAAAGCTTGATTTAATAATTTTTCCAGCTGAACTGTGTGCTAAATGCCGTATTTATCGGCGTATAACATGCAAATTTTTACCCTGAAAATAGAAGGTAAACTTTGCCTGCGTGTTATACGCCGATATCTGTTTTTTTTTTACCAACGGAGGGGGGCAGGGATTGGGCAGTCCACCCCGGGTGCCACCTATTGTTAATTTGTCAGGCCAGCCGCCCCACCTCTCCTGACCCTGGGACAATACTGCCAGTAAAAAAAAATATATATTACTGCTAGCCCCCCTTTTGTCATATCGCTCCTCCTGTATCAATCTAAATACCCTCTGATTATCTCAATAATAGTGACCATCATTGAAAGAGAGGAGAGCAGTCACATGACCAGGTTCAGCGTTAATGGATGTGCTGTAGTTAGAATCTTTGATTTAAAAAAAAAAAGTCACGCAGGAGGAGCGGTCTATAAGAAGGGGCTGATAGTGTGAAGGTTTTTTTAACTTTAGAGTATGTGTACAGCGCTGTCCCAGGAGACTGGGTCTCCTGGGAGTGCAGGGGAGGGGAAGCTTTATAATATAGTGGGGCTGTGTGTTGTGCAAAGGTCTGTGTACCATGCAGGGGGCTGTGTGTTGTGCAAAGGTCTGTGCATTGTGCAAGGGTCCATGTACTATGCAGGGGGCTGTGCGTTGTGCAAGGGTCTGTGTACTATGCAGGGGGCTGTGCGTTGTGCAAGGGTCTGTGTACTATGCAGGGGTCTGTGCGTTGTGCAGGGGTCTGTGCGTTGTGCAGGGGTCTGTGCGTTGTGCAGGGGTCTGTGCGTTGTGCAGGGGTCTGTGTACTATGCAGGGGGCTGTGCGTTGTGCAAGGGTCTGTGTACTATGCAAGGGGCTGTGCGTTGTGCAGGGGGCTGTGCGTTGTGCAGGGGGCTGTGTACTATGCAGGGGGCTGTGCGTTGTGCAAGGGTCTGTGTACTATGCAAGGGTCTGTGTGTTGTGCAAGGGTCTGTGTACTATGCCGGGGGCTGTGTGTTATACAAAGGTCTGTGTAATATGCAGGGGGCTGTGTGTTGTGCAAGGGTGTGTGTACTATGCAGGGGGCTGTGTGTTGTGCAAGGGTGTGTGTACTATGCAGGGGGCTATGTTGTGCAAGGGTCTTTGTGTTATAAAAAAGGTCTGTGTACTATGCAGGGGGCTGTGTTGTGCAAGGGGTCTGTGTACTATGCAGGGGGCTGTGTGTTGTGCAAGGGGTCTGTGTACTATGCAAGGGGCTGTGCGTTGTGCAGGGGGCTGTGCGTTGTGCAGGGGGCTGTGTACTATGCAGGGGGCTGTGCGTTGTGCAAGGGTCTGTGTACTATGCAAGGGTCTGTGTGTTGTGCAAGGGTCTGTGTACTATGCCGGGGGCTGTGTGTTATACAAAGGTCTGTGTAATATGCAGGGGGCTGTGTGTTGTGCAAGGGTGTGTGTACTATGCAGGGGGCTGTGTGTTGTGCAAGGGTGTGTGTACTATGCAGGGGGCTATGTGTTGTGCAAGGGTCTTTGTGTTATAAAAAAGGTCTGTGTACTATGCAGGGGGCTGTGTTGTGCAAGGGGTCTGTGTACTATGCAGGGGGCTGTGTGTTGTGCAAGGGGTCTGTGTACTATGCAGGGGGCTTTGGAAAGTTATTTTTTTCCCTGAGACTTCCCTCTTTAAGTTAAGGTGCGTGTTATATGCCGATAAATACAGTAAGTTGTATTTCCTATGTTGTGTTTTTTGTTTTTGCAACTGTGTGATATTCCTTCAAACTATGTTTTTTTTTTTTTTTTTTTTTTTTCTGTTAAAGGAAATAGAGACACACATTGACAGGATATGTACTATGGGAGAAGTCATGAGACAAGCCATCCAAATCGATGAGGATCAGGCATACAGTGTTCAAGAAAGACTTGCCCAATTAGAGGTAAGAAGTGTTTTGTTTTGTGTTTTTGTTTTTTTTAGTCAAGGCAAAAAAAAATAATAATCTCTCTATGCTTTATCCATTTAAAGCATTGGTAAACCGCTGTCGTGTTTTTTTTTTTTTTCTTAAACCCTGCAAGATTTCATAATGTGCTGGTATGCAATGCATACTAGCACATTATATGAAGCTTACCTTAGAGCAAATCCCTCCAGAGGCGTGCTGTCGCTGCTGAAGGGGCTTCCATCTTCACCTGGTCTTTCTTCCGGCATTGGGGACTCCGGCTGTCGCCTCCTCCTTTGTCGGTAAAAGCCCATTCTACCAGGGCCATGGGCGCCTCCTGGGCAGCACACCATCAGATCTCTATGGCTCAGATATGCAAGGCGGCGACGTGGTCATCAGTCCACACGTTTACAAGGTTTTATCAGTTAGACGTGAGAAGGAATGCGGATTCAGCCTTTGGGCAGGCAGTACTACAGGCTGCGGTTTAAGATCCTCGGGATCGGGGGCACCCTTGGTTTAAAAATTCAAAATTATTTCTTGACTAAGTTGGAATTATTATTATTATTTGAGTATACCTCTAAATTAAATCCCTTTTGAGAAGATGTCTCCCTCCCCTCATTAAAGCATTGCTTTCGGACATCCCGTATAGTAATGAATATGCCGCTCTGTGTCCCGTGATGTACGAGAAAGAAAAAGGGATTTTTTAATACAGCTTACCTGTAAAATCCTTTTCTTGGAGTACATCACGGGACACAGAGCTCCCACCCCTCTTATGGGAACATGTTTTGGGAGGCATACTGCTTGCTACAAAACTGAGGGACTCCCTCTAGGGGAGGGGGTTATATAGGGAGGGGACTTCCTGTTTGAGATTGCCAGTGTCCATCACCTGAAGGTACTCCATATAATCCATATAGTAATGAATATGCCGCTCTGTGTCCCGTGATGTACTCCAAGAAAAGGATTTTACAGGTAAGCTGTATTAAAAAATCCCTTTTTTTTCTGTTTGTGGAGGGGCAGAAAGAGCTTTATGAGAGTTTTTGCATTGTGCTAGCTTTTTAGCAGCTGTATCAGATGTTGGTGCTAGAGACAACTGTATACAGCAGGGGTGCCAAACCTTTTAAAGAGCAGGAGCTACTTGAGCGACTTGGTAACCGGTCGCGGGCCACAATGAGTGGAGTGGGTGGATAGCAGCTCACTTGGCTCTATAGAGCCCACTACTCTCAGCACACCAAACTCACAGGTAATAGAAATCTATGGCTCAGTGCAGGTAACCTGCGGGTGCACCTGTGGATCAGTTTGAAAGCAGCCCAGTAACCACTTCAGAACAGATATGCCCATATATACACTGTGATTTTAGTAAGAAACTTACCTTTTAATAACAGTATTCTATTTTATTCCATCCTAGAGCAGGAGGTTGTGAGCCACATCAAAAGGGCTCCGGGGGCCACTGGTTGGGCACACCTGGTATACAGCAATATTCACAATCGCTAATGAGCAAGTAGCATAGTTTATTGTATAGTTATAGAACTATAGAAAAGAGTTACTCCTTCCAGCAACAATACTTGGTTACGGTGTATCTATTGAAAATGATGCTTCACTATTAGGCCACCTCCTGCTGATTACCCATTCATTGTTAAAGCATACCTGTTGCATAGCAAAAAAAAAGCAAATTTGTTTCATAACTGCATAGCATGCATGCTTAGGTGCCACATCTTGGCTTTACGGTGCCTAAGTGCCCCTACCCCCATGCACAGCTGCAAATCCATAAAGACCTTATACAAATGGAGACTTCCTGAATAGTCTCTATAGTCGTTTTTGACATATGGCTGAGCACAAAATGCTCCCACCATACTGATTAGTGAGCAAAAATGTTCTGGTTGGCCGCACTTCCAGTAAAATCACCTTTTTTATATCACTAAGCCCAAAAACACAAATGGAGAGAAAGGGCATCACCAACTAACGTGTTTCAAGCTTAATTAGCGCTTAGTCATGGCTCACATACAAATGTTCACTACAGAGAGGTGTGTATATAATAAAGTGCTCAGTCCATATTAAGGTAATATCTGTGTACAATAATCCACAAATAAATTTGACAATCCTTAAAGCGGAGCTCCACCCAGGAAAACAACATTTTCCCATGTTGTTTAAAAAAATTAAATAAAAAAAACCTGAAAAAAAAAAAAATACTCGCCCGAAATACCTGTTGCTATGCGGAAGTCCGTAATCTGCCTCTTCCACTCCGCGGTGCCTTTTCTTCTTGTCCTTCTTCTTGTGAATGGGGCGCGCTGCTTTCTGGGAACTGTGTGTGTTCTCAGAGAGCAGCGTGCCCATTCACAAGCCAAACGTACGTCTTCACTGCCTGTTTCCCATGGTGTGAATGGCGGCGTGGGACCCGGAGCGATCGTGGAACCGGCATCGGGGGGCCCATCAGCGCGGGCAAGTAGGACAAGGTAAGTGTCCTAATTTAAAGTCAGCAGCTACACTGTTAGTAGCTGCTGACTTTAAAAAAAAAAAAATCGCGGCTGGAGCTCCGCTTTAAAGAAGTGAAGATGACACTTATAGCTTGACACCAGAAATCATCCCTTGACACCCCAGGTGCTCGTATAAATCAATCCACACTCACCAGATAGTAATAACTTCCTTGTTTTACAACAAGAGAAGTCAGCCATGCTTTGAGGTCACTTAAAAAACAGATCATATCACCAGATGGATGCCTGAGGTGGGTGTCCTCTCCTCGTTGACAAACTGATCAGTATTCCATTGACTCAAGTGACAGGGACCAACACAAATTAAAAGAGAAGAGGGATCCTCCCATAGTGTGTAAAAAAAAAAAAAAACATTGATTTATTTGTAAAAACAATAGCATGTCACCATTTTTTATTTTTTTCAGGTAAATATTTATTTTTTCTAAAGGGTGCTATTGACACGAAATGTTCACAACGTCAGTAACAACAACATGCAATCCATACATACAAAGAAACCAAAACAAATAAGTTCAGAAATTGTTGTGTAATAAAATGGAATGACACAGGGAAAAAGACAAGACACCTGCCTAAATCTATCAGTAATTGGAAAGCAATCCGGCCCCTTGTCAGTGCAAATTGATATTGATTGGTTTGGTCAGTGAGTACTGTCTGGGCCATAATCCAGAAGTGAAATAAACATAATTTCACCATCACCCAGCCACGACCAGGTGCTCCTCGCAAGAATTCTGATGGAGGAGTGAAAAGATTTATCAGAAGAGTTGTCCAAGAGCCAAGGACTACTTGTGGAGCACTTTAGAAAGGCCTGAAATTATCAGGTACAATTGTTTCAAAGAAAACAATAAGTAATGCACGTAACTGCCATGGACTGTATATGCACGCTTGCCACGCAAGACTCCTTTCCTGATGAAAAAAGCATGTTAAAGCAAATTCAAAGCTTCCTGCACAACATTTAGACAAGCCTGTGAAATACTGGGAGAATATAGTCTGGTCAGATGAGACCAAAACTGAACTCATCGGATGCCATAATACACACCATGTTTGGATGTCAAATGGCACTGCACATCACCCCTATACATACAGTGAAGTTTGGAGGTGGGAACATCATGGTGTGTGTGTGTGTGTTTTATTTTTTTCCAGCATACAATACTGGCAAAAATGTATAAAGAAAAACCGGGACGGCCGCACTCCAAAAAAATGGTTCCTTTTAATAAAACTGGTCACAACATGAACATATCACAGCAAAAAATCAGGAGAAAAGCTGACACGTTTCACACTGTCATACAGTGCTTATTCATAGCTAAGCTAGCTTTAGCTATGAATTTAGCTATAGCTTTAGCTATGAATAAGCACGCATGATAGTGTGAAACGCGTCAGCTTTTCTCCTGATTTTTTGCTGTGATATGTTCATGTTGTGACCAGTTTTATTAAAAGGAACCATTTTTTTTGGAGTGCGGCCGTCACAGATTTTCTCTATACATTTTTGCATACTATTGCAGTGCCTGCACCCAGGTGTTTGGACTCCACCTTGCAGTTCCCTGGGACCTCTGAGCGGTAAACTTTCTTTCTCATCCCATACAATACTGGCAAACTTCATATCATTAAAGGAAGGATGAATGGAAAAATTTACCACATTCTTGATAAAAATCTGCTGCCATCTACAAGGCTGATGAAGATGAGACGAGGGTGGACATGTCAGCAAGACAATGATCCCAAACACATAGCCAAGGAAACTTTCAATTGGTTTCAAAGAAATGAAGACAAAGAAAAATGGATAGCCGCACTCCAAAACCTGATGGGTGGTCTTTTATTCAATAGACAGCATGTACAAAAATAGGGTCACAGCAGTAGAAACAAGGAACAGCCGACGCGTTTCGCACTGGATCAGTGCCAGCCATGAATAAGTCTTCATTTTGCTTAGTGCACCGCCAGCACCCTCGTTATCCTGCACCACCTGTAACCATTTAGTGATCCCACCTGGAGCGGTGACTCCTTTCTCTCTATGGTTTCAAAGAAAGAAAGAAAAAAAAAAAAGCTGCTAGAATTGCCCAAGCAATCATCTGACTTGAATCCAATAGAAAAATCTTTGAAAATAATTAATGGTTAGAGTTAATAGAAGAGGCCCACAGAACCTTCAAGATTTGAAGACTGTTTGTGTGGAAGAATGGACCAAAATCACTCTGGAACAATGCATGCGACTAGATTCTCCATGCAGGAGATGTCTTAAAGCTGTCTTTACCAACAAAGGATTTTGTATGAAGTAATACATTTCAGTTATCGTGTTTAATACTTTTTACCTATGTCATTCCATTTAATTACACATAACCTAATTTCTAAATGTATTTGTTTGGGTTGTGTGGATTGTATGGGTTGTTACCAACATGTGGTGAAAATGTCATGTCAATAGCACCTTTAGAAATCTACCTAGAAAAATGGTGACGTGTTCAATAGTTATTTTACATTGTAAAATGTACAATAACAAGATAATTAGGGAGTACAACATATCACTACTACAACCTAGCAGCTAACCCTAAATAAATGGTTTACGCCTTGATGAAATTAATAAATGGCATGCCGTGAGGTTACAAATTGCACCTATATCGCCATCTTGTGTGCAAAAGACTAAATGCAAGTCCAAAAAAGATGCCGTGGCAAAACGTGTGTGTGTATAGATAATTTGAATGCTGCCAGCTAGAACTAATGACTTTTTTTTTCTAAAAAAAAAAAAAAATTGGAAAGTAAAAAAAAGATGACTCCATAGCTGTCACCTCAATATATTAAAAACTAGGGTTGTCCCGATACCACTTTTTTAGGACCGAGTACCAGTACCGATACTTTTTTTCATGTATTTGCCGATACCGAATACCGATACTTTTTTTAAATGTCATATGACAGTTGTCAAACCACAATACAGACTAAGGATATTTTCTTTAGAATTATGAAGAACTCTACGTCAAGACATTATAAAAGAATAAAAATGAGTAAAAATGAATAAAAATGTTTTATTTTCTTGTCACGCAGTAGTAAAAACTCAAAGAATTTTCACAGAACATGTTGATAAATACAAAAAAAGTATTCTATTTAGGTATCGGGAGCATTTGCGCGAGTACAAGTACTCCCGCAAATACTCGGTATCGGTATCTGGACAACCCTATTAAAAACGCCCCATTAAAAATGAGCGATAATGCAGTTTGTCTTATCAACGTTTAACCCTTCCGGCTTTACAGAGCATAATTCATATATTTAGCGTGTTTAATTTTTTTTAAACGGCCTTACTCATGTCTGTGCCCCTCTAATTTCTTCTCTATGCCACAGAAGGTTAGGAGGCTAGGATATTTATTATGGTATATCCTAAAATGGTTGGAGAGATTGTATTCTCTAAATCCCCCCCCCCCCTTTTTTTTTTATTTTTTATTATTCTGTTATTTAAATGTTCCCCTAATCGAGTGCTTGTTTGGCAACAAGGGCACGAAAATAGGTAACATGAGTACTTTGGTATGTCATTTTATTTTTTTTTACTTGATAAGTCCTTTTGAGTAACATTAGATTTAAACTATATAATTTTTTTCTTGGCCTATTTTATACCGTCCTACAGGGTTTGCATCTACCACAGGGATAAAACCCCTTCTAGTCCACGAATGTGCCCAGTTTAATGGGGTGATCCAGCACATTATGGACCAATTTGTCCCTCCAAATTATAATATTTGCTAGTATCTTATCCCTTGGTAAAATGGGCCAATGTTTTAGTCCAACCTGTTCAAACTTTTTATATTGGCTGTTAAAATCTATATTG
This sequence comes from Rana kukunoris, assembly GCA_029574335.1. Taxonomy (NCBI): domain Eukaryota; kingdom Metazoa; phylum Chordata; class Amphibia; order Anura; family Ranidae; genus Rana; species Rana kukunoris. Next base: position 367,485,804 of record CM056050.1, read on the forward strand.
AAAGTTGTACCAAAATCTCCATCTTCCCTGGGTTTATCCCTAAGCAGTGCATTCCTATCCAGGAACACTACTTGTTTGGTATCTCTCTAAATTGCTTTTGCTTATACCCTTTGGCTACAAATCTATCAATAAGCAATTCGGCTTGATTATTGAACTCATCCACATACTTAAAATTAAGGCCAAGCTGCATAAATTGACCTTTGGGGATACCCCACCCCAACCACCTACCTCAGATGGTGGCAACTGTGTGTGGTCCATCTCCTTTAAAGAATGTGTGTGTGTGTGTGTGTGTGTGTGTGTGTGTGTGTGTGTGGTTTTTTTTGTGGTTTTTTTTTTTTATTATAATATATATCACCAAGTCCAAAAAAAAGTATTTATTGCCATTTCCAACCTCCTGTGAAAGGGCATATGAAATGAAACAAAACAAAGCGTACAACCGCCCTAGTGTAATCCAAAATTATTGATATAAAAACTGTAGAAGAATGCATTCACATGGTAGCAGATAAATTGGACATGTCTCTCATGACCACAACTCTCCTCGATGGCACCTGTAAGGTCCGAGTGTACTGAAGCTCTTCAGTAGAGCCTGCAGATAGCTGGATACCACAAACCACGATCCTCAGCGTACCGTTGCTACTGTGCAACAGGACATGCATCTGCATCCTCTCCCTCCCTCATTTGTGTAAGGTCTCCTGGCTACCTAGTGCAACGCAGGCTTGTCTGCACGTGCAGTGGCATCGGCATGCCAAGGACTGTGGTTTGTGGTATCCAGCTGTCTGTAGTCTTTATTGAAGAGCCCTGGGGATTACTGGAAAGCAGAAAAGCCATCTAGTGTTACCATTTCCAAGTACAAAGAACTCTTTCTCCCTTTTTGATGTCTAGGCCTTTATTTCTAGCCCAGTATGAGAGACTTCATTGTTTTTGTCTTAAATATTAATGTTTGAAGGTGTATCTAAACCTGCGCAGCGGCTAGTTTTCTTTTTTCTTTTTATGTGGACAAGAGATGGCATATGAATTGGTATTCATCTCTTTCAAAAACTTCAAGCTATTTTGTCCGCCCCTCCACAAGATGATTACGTCATTGATTATATCTTTTGTATGTGCCAGCTCCAGTCTGGGTTTGCCAAATATCTTTCTTATGTTCCCATCTGCTGAGGAAAATATTCACCACACTTGGCGCATATGTAACACCCATGGCAACTCCTTTTTATACTGGCGATTTAAAATGTCTTCTTATGCCAAAAATAAGTAATGCTCATAGTGCGTTCTAGGGTCTCCAAAACAAAGGCTTGTTAGCAGCATGAACACCATCAGTGGGAGTTGCATAAACGGTAACACTAATACAATTTTCAAATATAATACTGTACACTGTATTAATGACACTGGCTGGAAAGGGTTTAACATCAAGAGGCAAGCAGGGGGTTAAATGTGTGCCTAACAAGTCTAACATATGCTCCTTTTACTAACAGATCTGGTTGCTTTTTCTCCCTGCTTTGGGAAGAAGTAATGGTCCGATTGCAAATCTGTGTACAGAGCCCTGTGTGTATGTCAACACAGGACTCTGTGCTGGGATTGGCTACAGCTGATCAGCGGGTCTCGGACATAAATCATTGGTGGGGACCTGTTCACAATATCCTACTGCAGCCAGTGACGGCGTAGGTTAGCAGATGGCGCACGCAAGCACACCCCCTGGGGCGCGCACACGGGAGTGTCTGTGACCGCCGGGTCCAGAGGACCGGCGGATCACGGTAAATCGCCGCTGATATCAGTAGTTTACCACGTGATCGGTCCGTCCAATGACAGAGCGATCACTTGTAAACAAACCGGCGTCATGTGATGACGCCGGTTCCTCCCTCCCCTCTCTGTACCGAACGGTACAGTGTGAGAGGAGAGGGGGTAGAGCGGAGGCAGCAGCAGTGCTGTGGGCTGGATCTGTGACAAATGTAGTCACAGATGCAGCCAATCATCCATCCCTGCTCAGCCATCCCTGACCACTCACAATCCCCCACAGTACTCTGCAATCCCCCGCAATACTCTGCAATCCCCCGCAATACTCTGCAATCCCCCGCAATACGCCCCCCTCCTGCTTCTACCGACTCAACGCTACGATCTAAGCCAGGATTGTTTTTTTTGTTTTTTTAGGCTTCCCAGCCATATATTTTAAAGCGCCCCTGTTCCGTGTGCTCGCATGCAGAAGAGAATGCACACGCAAGTCCCGCCCACATATGAAAACGGTGTTCAAGCCACACATGTGAGGTGTCGCTGCGAACGTTAGAGCAAGAGCAATAATTCTGGCCCTAGACCTTCTCTGTAACTAAAAACATGTAACCAGTAAAAATATTTAAAGCGTCGCCTATAGGTAGCAAAGTTTGGCGCCATTCCACGAGCGTCTGCAATTTTGAAGGGTGATATGCTGGGTATCTATTTACTCGGCGTAACTTCATCTTTCACATTATGCAAAAACATTGGGCTAACTTTACTGATTTGTTTTTATTTAGGCACAAAACTGTTTTTTTTTTTTTTTTTTTTTTTTTTTAAACATGTTAGAAAAATTGCTGCGCAAATACAGTGCGAGATAAAAAGTTGCAACGACCGCCATTGTATTCTCTAGGGTCTTTGCTAAAAAAGCATATATAATGTTTTGGGGTTCTATGTAATTTTCTAGCAAATAAATGATGATTTTTCCATGTAGGAGAGAAATGTCAGAATTGGTCTGGGTGCTCCAGAACACCTGATGGTGCTCCCTGCATGTTGGGCCTCTGTATGTGGGCACGCTGTGTAAAAGTCTCGCAAATGTGGTATCTCCATATTCGGGAGAAATATCAGAATGGGTTTTGGGGTGTAATTTGTGGTATGCATATGCTGTGTGTGAGAAATAACCTGCTAATATGAACATTTTGTGAAAAAAAAAAATCTTGATTTTTGCAAAACATTGTGGGAAAAAATGACAACTTCAAAACATTCACAATGCCTCTTTCTGAATACCTTGGAATGTCTTATTTCCAAAAAGGGGGGTCATTTGGGGGGTATTTTTACTTTTCTGGCATGTTAGGGTCTCAAGAAATGAGAGAGGCTGTCGGTACATCAGGTGTGATCAAATTTCAGTAATTGGTACCAAATTTTTATTTTTTTGTTTTGTTACCAAAGATATGTAGCAGTATACATTTTAGGCCAAATTTATGAAGAAAAATAACTTTTTTGCAAAATTTTATAATAGAAATGAAGAGAAAAATATAATTATAATATATATTTTTTTTTGTTACAAAATGTTCTTTTTTTTTCATTTATAGCGAAAAAAATTAAAACTGCAGAGGTGATCAAATACCACCAAAAGAAAGCTCTATTTGTGGGGAAAAAAAGGACAAAAATGTTCTTTTGATTGGTGTTGTATGACTGAAAATTGGTCTGGTAATTAAGGGTGTTTAAGTGCCCAGTGGTCAAGTGGTTAAGGTACTGCAGATGAGCACTGTCACTTTCAGGCTGCAATGCTGATCTGCAGCACATTAGGTGTAATGCTCGGTTCCCTTTGGTAATCAGGAACCATTTTGCTTGCTTGGGAACCTGGCTTATTAGTTCCTGATCATTAGTGGGTACCCCCTGCTGCACTAAGTGTTGGCTGATTGTTCTCAAAGGAAAAATGTTTTATAATTTTTATTTTCCCATGTTGCTTTGCTTTAAATCAGCATTTTTTTTTATGCTGTTCTGCAAGGCAAACCGTGTTCAGACAACCTGATTTTAGCCAGTATTATTAGACAGGGAAAGAGAACAAGTTAAAGTACAGTTTCACACTCTCAAACATTGACTATTTGTAATCCTTATGCTGTTCACATTAGTAAATAGATGGGAAAGTGCCTCATATTTACTTGTTTTAATTTTTTTTTTTTACATTTCTTCATATACTTCCTGGTTTCCAGGCCTAGGCAAATGATATCATGCATCCCATGAGTCTTCAGGAGGGGTTTTCTCAGATAAGCTTACTCTCTTGCATTCATGCCTGAGCTAAGGGCTTATGGATTCCAGGAAGTAAATGCCACATGAATCATCTGCTTTTACTCAAGATGGCCAAGGGCTAGGGGTGCCCAACCTTTTCAAGACCGAGGGCCAGTTAAGCGACTTGGTAACCAGTCACGGGCCACAATGAGCAGATGACAGGTCTGCATATGCAAAGTGGACACAGACACAGGCCTACTCTGTGGACCCTCTCATCTGATCAAATGGAAGGGGATGGATCCACGTCTGCTTTTTTAGCAGATCGGATTGGAAGGAGGCAGGTGTAAACGGATGCAAGTCTGTTTACATCTGCCGCTCTATAGAGGTAAATGGAGGGTCTAATTGAGGTTAGGCTAAGGGGCCCAAGGCTACTTTTACACTGCAGCTGCTTGCTTCCTCTACCGCTGGCTTCATTCACAACACTGATGCTCTGGCATGGAGGGTAGACAATCTGCAATTTGGGCTTACCAAGTAGCCATCCCAGAGCAGGAGGTCGCGGGCCACATTGGAGGTCTCTGCGGGCCACTGGTTGGGCATCCCTGGGCTAGGGGGTGTTTTTCAAAGTGATTTTTCAGCAAAATAAAGCATGGAAATATGGGTGGGTGTGTTTGTATATTACAAAAAATATTAAATTGCATTTTTAGTTTGTGGTGCTCATATGCAGCATATGAGCACCACAAACTAGACATGCCCTGTTTAGATTGGTAAAGTACTAAAACAGCTATTCTGGAGACGAATAGTAGAAATGTGAAAATGATGTATTTAAATCTAATGTTCTTTATTCTCCTCTATAGAGAGGCGAGTGTCAATGGACGTGCTTGTTGACACCCGTCGAAATCCAATCCTATCCACTAAAAACTGACAGATTGGGGATCTGTTCCCCATCCGTCTAGTGCAGTGATGGCGAACCTTGGCACCCCAGATGTTTTGGAACTACATTTCCCATGATGCTCAACTACACTGCAGTATAGTTGAGCATCAAGGGAAATGTAGTTCCAAAACATCTGGGGTGCCAAGGTTCGCCATCACTGGTCTAGTGGATCAGATGCCAGTTGGGTGTAAAGCAGCCTGTTTACATCTGAACACCCATAGAGGAGAGAAAGGTGTGTTTTTGTCCGCTTTGCCATCTGCCTGCTCAATGGGGATCAGTAGACAGATTCTCCGCTGAACAGGTAGACTCCAATGGAGCCAGCCCTGTGTGGAAGGAGCCTTAATCATAACTGGTGTGTTGACCTTTGTGGTGATTTTTATGATCAAAATAAATCGAAAATCAATTTAGCTCCTTAACCACACTAATCAAAACCTGGTAAAAAATTGACCCCCAAAAAACATGCATTTCTTTTGATTTCAGTTGTGTATAAAATATTTTCCTTGCATTTGTATTTCAAAGTAAATAATATTTGCTAAACAAATTCTAATTTTGCATTGCTTTAAATAGTTTGTATAATGTTGTTTTTTTTTTTCTCATACCATATCAGTTGGAAAATAAGGAACTTCGGGAAATCTTGTCTGTTAGCAAGGAGTCGCTGCATTCAGGAAAAAAGGAATCAGACTGGAATTCATTAGAAAAAACTCAGTGATACCTTTCAGACCACATCCTTTTAAAATACACTCACTGGACATACAACAGTAATAGGAAGCATTTCTATTATCCTCCAAACCCCAGCCTATACTGTCCTGTGTACGGCACTGCAGTGAAAGTGAATATTTTCAGTGGAAAAGATGAAGATGTAATAGGTGGTTTGCTGGCTTCAGTGTATGTGTCTTTGTTTCAGAATTGCAGTACTTGAAGAGAAAAGGTCCAGAACCTGCTCTGAAATCACTTGGACTTTGCTGTCAGTTTTGTCTAATGGGAAAATTATAAATGTAGATGTATTATTTAAATAAGTTAAAAAATAGAAATATATGTATGAATAAAAAATCATCCAAAAAATGATCACGTGGAATTCTTTTCAGGTTCACAACTTGGCAACCCTCTTCTTTGTGTTCTAGTATATACAATATGTCGTCCTGTAAAGATTTGTAACTGTTGCCTACTCATGCTGCCTGACGCCACATTTTACATTTTTTAAGAATTATTACAGCACACATTTCCAGTACAATTTGAGTACAGGGGAACATAGGCAAGTCGACATGAAACTGCACACACATTTGGTCTTTGAAAATAGTAACCAGGGCCCAGATTCACAAAGAACTTGCGCCGACGTATCTTCAGATACGCAGCGTAAGTGCAAATATGCGCGGTCGTATCTGTGCGCCGGACCCAAAAACTAAGATACGCCTAAAAACAGACTTCATCCCACCAACGTAACTTGCCTACACCAGCGTAGAGTGGGCACATATTTACGCTGGACACATGTGGCGCTCCCATTAATTTTCTATTCAAATATGCAAATGAGGGAGGTACGGCGATTCACAAACATACTTGCGCCTGGCGCATGATATACGCGGTGTGCGTAAGTTTTACGTCCGGCGTAAAGTTATTCCCCATAGATGAGGCGCAACCCATGCAAAGGTATGGACCAGGGAACACAAAACAAATAACAACAAGAACCTGGGGAATGCCCAGGGAATAACCAAGCCTACTTACCGACCAGCTAGCAGAACAACCAATTAACCTGTCTAACAATGTGCGTTAAAAACAGGGGTTTTGTCCGCACGCATTTGCAAACGCATGCGTGAGCCACAGAGCCGCGCCAAGGCACCCCATAATTCTGTGGTCCTAACACTAACAGTGAGTGTCCTCACAATGGAGGCACATGCATTTTAATGGATAGATAGGGGCAGGTGGACTGAAGGGGAGCCACCCCTCCTTAAAGGTACAGAAGCACACCAAGCACCCAGCATATAGCACAATGGCTGCAAAGGTGTTGGTGCACTGCTGGACCAAAATAAACACCACAGGTGAAACCAAACGTATCCACCGCCCCCATCTATGGCTGGCAATCACAGTAAGTAGCAATGGAAGGCTAAAGCAGATAACAACAAGAACCTGGGGAATGGGGGATACGTTTTGTTTCACCTGTGGTGTTTATTTTGGTCCAGCAGTGCACCAACACCTTTGCAGCCATTGTGCTATATGCTGGGTGCTTGGTGTGCTTCTGTACCTTTAAGGAGGGGTGGCTCCCCTTCAGTCCACCTGCCCCTATCTATCCATTAAAATGCATGTGCCTCCATTGTGAGGACACTCACTGTTAGTGTTAGGACCACAGAATTATGGGGTGCCTTGGCGCGGCTCTGTGGCTCACGCATGCGTTTGCAAATGCGTGCGGACAAAACCCCTGTTTTTAACGCACATTGTTAGACAGGTTAATTGGTTGTTCTGCTAGCTGGTCGGTAAGTAGGCTTGGTTATTCCCTGGGCATTCCCCAGGTTCTTGTTGTTATCTGCTTTAGCCTTCCATTGCTACTTACTGTGATTGCCAGCCATAGATGGGGGCGGTGGATACGTTTTGTTTCACCAGGGAACACAAGCCTACGTATTGTACGTTTGATGTCTGTGAATATGGGCCGACGTGGGTCTGGCTGGGCGTAGGTTACGTTAACGACGTACACAGTGATCCGGCGTATTTTAGGCAGTTGTTCCGATGTGGTTGTGTGCATGCGCACGGAGATACATCCACGTCTCGACGCATGCGCAGTTCATTTTAACCACTTGCCCACGGCGTCATAGTAAAAATATGTCATGATTTTAAAGATGGATATCTCGGTAACGGCAGCAGCTGCTGCCACAACCGAGATATCCATCTTTTCCGTGGGCAGTGCTGTACACGATAATGGCGGTCCCAGCGGCGGATTCGCCGCAAGATCGCCGTTATCGGTGGCGGGAGAGGGCCGCCGCTCTCCGCCGCTTACCGGAGCCGTCGGTAACGGCGGAGGCGATCGGGTCCTCTTGCTGGCTGTGTTGGGATACGAGTGAGGGAAAAATCGCCCCCACCCGTCCCCCACAGCTCTGCTGGGCGGAAGTGACGTCAAAACGTCAGTCCCGCCCAGCGTCTTAAAGAAACATTTTTTTTTTCTGAAATTTGAAAAATGACTTTTTTTTTTTTCTTTTTTTGCAATTAAGCCTAAATATGAGATCTGAGGTCTTTTTGACCCCAGATCTCATATTTAAGAGGACCTGTCATGCTTTTTTCTATTACAAGGGATGTTTACATTCCTTGTAATAGGAATAAAAGTGATCATTTTTTTTTTTTAATTTATTAAGATGTATAAAATTATAAACTAATTAAAAATAAATAAGAAAACAAAAAAAGAAAATGTAAAACGCCCCGTCCCGACGAGCTCGCGCACAGAAGCGAACGCATACGCGAGTAGCGCCCGCATATGAAAACGGTGTTCAAACCACACAAGTGAGGTATCGCCGCGATCGTTAGAGCGAGAGCAATAATTCTAGCCCTAGATCTCCTCTGTATCTCAAAAAATGCAACCTGTAGAATTTTTTAAACGTTGCCTATCGAGATTTTTAAGGGTAAAAGTTTGACGCCATGCCACGAGCGGGCGCAATTTTTAAGTGTGACATGTTGGGTATCATTTTACTCGGCGTAACATTATCTATCACAATATATAAAAAAATTGGGCCAAATTTATTGTTGTCTTATTTTTTTATTCAAAAAAGTGTTTTTTTTTTCAAAAAAAGTGCGCTTGTAAGACCGCTGCGCAAATACGGTGTGACAAAAAGTATTGCAATGACTGCCATTTTATTCTCTAGGGTGTTAGAAAAAAATATATATATAATGTTTGGGGGGTTTAAGTAATTTTCTAGCAAAAAAAACAGTTTTAGTCTCGTAAACACCGAATCTGAAAAACAGGCCCAGTGGGCAAGTGGTTAAGTACTTGTCTGGAGCCCGGCCCATCATTTGCATGGGCTCACGCTTCATTAGCATGGATCATGCCCACTTCCACTTGCGCCTACGAAATATACGCCACGATGGTGCAACGTTGGGAGCATTTGCTTTGTGAATTCCATGCGTCCCCTCTCTGCACTGCGTCGGCGTAGTGTAAAAGAGATACGCTACGGCGGCATAAATGTGCGCCGATGTCTGAATCCGGGCCATAGTCTTTGTTCAGGTTTCCCAAATAAGGTAGTCATAATTTATTTTTATTTTTTTAAGTGTAGATTTTAAAAAACTAACAATACCTATTCTTCCCCCAATATAAATATTATTATTAATCCATAAATCTATATAACTGTTGATATTATGCAAATATCGTGCCTGTCTATGGGGAAACGTGGGCTCTTCCACAATCAGTGGGATGAGGAGGATGTGATTATTTAAATGGTAAAGCCACTCAATCCACAGAGACTAAAATTCTGGAAATCTTCCAATCAAAGGAAATGAGGAAAATGCAGGCTGGATAGACAGATAAGGGCGGAATGTAAATGGGAGTAGCTGGCTGTATCTTGAATAGGGTCTATGTATAAACCGCAGAACCAGACACATAGGTTGTTATAAGTCAGCCCTACAACAGGAGATTCATAGCCAAATGTCACTGGAGATATATATATATATATATATATATATATATTTCTCCCTCGTCTTCCAGGACGGCACTGTGAGAGTAGACTGGCTCACCTGACAGGAAACACAATCAAAAATGAAGTTTAAAAGGCCCCACCCCTCCCGTGTGCCTCAGTTCTGATTGTGTTTCCCTTTCAGCGAAACGTTTATTTTTTTCTTATGACCTAAAGCCTGGGGCTGGTGGTCCCCCCCCCGGAGCCCGGACCGCAGGTACTGGGTGCCGTTGGGTCCGGTGTAGCTTGCTACCCCCCGGGGGGTTTCCCCTTCATCTTAGTCCAGGGGGGAACAGGAGAAGTCACAGACACCCCTGGACGCCGGAGCCTCCTAGGAGGGCAGGGCTCTCCAGTGCTCCGAAGAGGCCACATCCTCTCTCCCCCCGCCTGGTTCCTACCTTGGAGGTTGGGCGAAGGCCTCCCCCTTCCTGCTGGCTCCGTCCGGGGGTTCGCCGGACCGCATGGCGGGTGGTTAGGCGCCGCTCCGAGTGGCGCCATTAGCATCCGGGCGCCTGTTGATGACGCGCACGGCGCCGTGACGTCATTCCGCTCCCGCGCGGCAAGATGGCGGCCCCCACCGGACAGACGCTGCAGGCGATCGGGGCACACGATAAAGCAGCCAGGGAGATAGAGGGGCCTGGCGGTCTCAGAGCGTATCCATGGAAGACCTCTCCTCGGCACACGCGACTATGGAGGAGGACCGTCGTTTTCCTATGGCTGCAGAGGAAACCACCAAGGGTGAGTCTTTCCTTTTTCATAGGGGGTTTGTTGTTGTTCCCCCCCCCCCCTCCCCTAATCCTGAGAGGTGAAGGCTAATGGGCATATGTTTCTCCCTGATATGTTTAGGTGAAGACCCTGTTGCCCAGGGGGAGGCCAGCAGAGTGGCTAAGCCTCCTAAACGTGTTAGGAGATGTGGCAATTGCAATGACAAATTACCAGTTGAGCATAACAAGCCATTTTGTTCTAAGTGCATCTGTAAGCTTACAGGGAAGGAAACCTCACAGATCATGAAGGAATTTCTCTCGGTTCAGACCGAAATGCTATCTACCCTAAAGGAGTTTCAATCTTCCCTAAGTAGAAAGAACATTGATTCCCCGGTTCCGGGCCCCTCCTCCCAGGAATCCTCTTCAACCTCTCGTCCGTTTGTACCACTACAGGCTCGTAGAGTGTACCCCTCGGATTCTGAGGAGTCCGAGTTAGCCTTACGTAGTGAATCCCTGGTTGACAGCCAGGCAGAGGAGGAGGAAGAGGAGGAGGAGGATACCAGGACAGGAAAGTATATGTTTCCTACTGATGATATGGAGGGTCTTTTAGCGGCTGTTTATGCTACAGAGCACATTCAAGAACCAGCAGAGCAGGTCTCAGCCCAGGACAGGATGTACAGGGGTTTAATAAAACCTCAAACCATGACCATCCCGGTCCATCAGTCACTAAAGGACATTATCCTCAGGGAGTGGGCAGAACCTGAAAAGAGCTTACCTAGTTTCAAAACTTGGAAACGCCGCTGTCCCTTTAAAACGGAGGTAGTAGACACCTTTTTTAAGGTCCCTAAGCTTGATGCCTCCTTGGCACAGGTCTCAAAAAAGTCAGACCTTTCCTTTGAGGACTCAGGCAGTTTAAAGGATGCCATGGATAGGTGTACCGACACTTCTCTCCGTAGAGCTTGGGAAGCCAATGCAGCCGCCCTTGGTCCTGCATTGGCCTCAGCCTGCGTGGCAAGAAATGCCGACGCCTGGACTTCAAAACTTCTAGACCATATCCCCAATTCTTCCAAGACTAAGGAGATACGAGATTCCCTCCAACTTATTAGCGGGGCAGTGGCCTACCTGGCAGACGCAGCGGTAGAAACCATTCGCGCCTCAGCCAAGACTGGGGCACTTATTAATGCCTCTAGGAGGGCCGTCTGGCTAAAGACTTGGAGAGGTGATCTTGCTTCAAAACGCCGCCTATGTGCTCTCCCCTTCAAGGGTTCCCTCTTGTTTGGGGAAGCCTTAGATCAGGCTTTGTCCAGGTCTTCTGAGAAGGGGAATAAGTTCCCTTCAAAACCTAGGCAGAGTAGGAAGCGGTCCTTTCGTCCCAGCCAGAGAAAGATTCCGGCCCCGGACAAAGGACAATCCACCAGTCGTCGTTGGCCCTTTGGTAAGGATAGACCAAAGGGGGGGATCCTTTTTGCCAATCCCAAACCATCCGGAAAGGACACCAAGTGACGGGAAGGTGGGGGGCAGGCTCGCCAGGTTTCTTCCAGCCTGGGAGAACATAACCCAGAGTCCCCATGTCCTGCAGATAATCAGGGAGGGTTACCACTTAGAGTTCAGAGAGCTCCCCCCCCCGGCCTTTCTCCTCACCCACCTCCCAAGGGACTCCAGCAAAGCTGTAGGCCTCTCCCAGAATATTACAAGTCTGGCGGAACAGGGGGTCATAATCCCAGTCCCGCCAGACCAACAAGGTCAGGGAGTATACTCCCACATTTTTGTGGTTCCCAAGCCGGACGGCAAGTTCAGACTGATAATCAATCTGAGACCTCTGAACTCCCATCTCCTCTACAAAAGATTCCGGATGGAAAGCGTTCACAGCCTCAGGAGTCTTTTGTTAGAGGGCGTCTTTATGGCAACCATAGATTTGAGGGACGCCTACCTGCATGTCCCGATTTTTTCGGGACATCAGAGGTTTCTGAGATTTGCCCTCGCCTCCGCACAGGGAATTCAGCACTGGCAGTTTGCCGCCCTCCCTTTTGGTCTGGCCTCCAGCCCAAGGGTATTTACGAAGATCCTGGCGGAGGTAATGGCTCATCTACATCTGAAGGGGATCTCCCTCGTCCCCTATTTAGACGATCTCCTGCTTTTCAGCCCAAGTCAGGATCAGCTCCTTTCGGACCTGACCGTCGTCATGACCACTCTGGAGACGCTTGGTTGGATAATCAACAAGCAAAAGTCCTCCCTTCTACCGGAACAGCAGAAGGTATACCTGGGGGTTATCATAGATTCCCGGGAGAAGAAACTTTTTCTTCCCCAAGAGAAGTTCCAGAGGCTTGTGACGACGATCGGGTCTTTAGTGGCTGCAGAAAATCCCTCCCTCAGAGAGATCATGAAGCTGTTGGGTCAGATGACCGCTTGCATTCCAGCGGTCCCCTGGGCCCATCTACACACAAGACCACTTCAGAGGTTCCTCCTCTCCACCTGGAACGGAAAGGAGGACACTCTCGATTCCCGGGTCAGGGTTCCGATCCTAGTCAAGGACTCCCTAGAGTGGTGGCTCCACCACCAAAACCTCTTGAAGGGCCGTCCGTGGAGTCAGACCGATCCACTGAAGGTCACTACGGACGCCAGTGCTTGGGGTTGGGGAGCCCATGTACAAGAACTACGGGCTCAGGGATCCTGGGATCATCATCAAAGACGGACCTCCTCCAACTATCGAGAATTACTGGCAGTGGGAGAAGCTCTGAGGGCGTTCGAAGGAAGAATTCAGGACAAAGATGTCCTGGTCCTTTCCGACAATGCTACAACAGTCGCCTTTCTCAACAGACAGGGGGGCACCAAGTCCCAGTCCCTCCTGACACTGTCCCTGGAGATCTTGGGTTGGGCGGAACAGAGAGTACCCTCTATTCAGGCAATCCACATAAGAGGAGCCACCAATTTGGAGGCCGACTTTCTGAGTCGTCAACCCGTTTGTCAGGGAGAGTGGGAATTATGCCAAAAGACCTTCGACTGGATCTGTCGGCGGTTCGGGGTCCCGGACATAGATCTTTTTTCCTGCAGGAAAAACAGAAAGGTGAACAAATTCTTTTCCCTGGTACAGGGACCGGGTTCCCAGGGGGTGGATGCGCTGGCCCAGGACTGGGATTTCCGTCTGGCTTACGCTTTTCCCCCGCTGAATCTGATCCCAAGGATCTTACAAAAGCTGGCCTCCGCGGAGACAAAATTAATCTTAATCGCTCCTTGGTGGCCCCGGAGATCCTGGTTTCCCATTCTGAAGCTCTGGTCTCTAGCCCCCCCGCTTCCCCTGCCTCTCCGAGCGGATCTCCTGCGGCAAGGGCCGATCTTTCATGCGAACCCAGGTTTCTTCAGCCTGACGGCATGGCTATTGAAAGGCGGAACTTGCAACAGAAGGGCTGCTCGGATAGAGTCATACATACCCTACTATCCAGCCACAAGAAATTCACCAGACACATCTACACAAAGGTCTGGACAGTCTTTTGGCGTTGGTGCACCGCTAAGCGGATCTCTTCTCCCAAAACTCCCGACATCCTGGAGTTTCTTCAGGATGGCGTGGAATTAGGCTTAGCTACTAGAACTCTAAGAGTCCAGGTGGCAGCTTTATCATATTTTTTGGAGAAGAGCCTCTCAGCGGAACCCCTCATCAAGAGGTTCCTGACAGCCAGGGACAGACTTTCTCCTATGCAGGTTTCCAGGGTTCCCTCATGGGACCTCCCCCTGGTCCTGGAACAGCTGACTAAGGCACCATTTGAGCCTATAGACAGCATTTCTATAAAATTTCTTACGATTAAATTTACTTTTTTGTTAGCCATCACGTCTGCCAAGAGAGTTGGAGACTTGCATGCTTTTTCTATCAAAGAACCCTTTCTGCGGGTTTTTGAAGATAGAGTTATTTTGACTCAGGATCCTCTGTACCTTCCCAAGGTGGCAACCAGGTTTCATAGGTCTCAGGAAGTTATACTTCCTTCTTTTTGCGCAAATCCCAGCAATGAAAAGGAAACCACTTTCCATTGCCTGGACGTAAGACGCTGCCTTTTAGTTTACCTAGAGAGGGTTAGAGAGTTCAGATCTTCCCCTCACCTTTTAGTTAATTTTTCAGGGCAGAAGAAAGGCCAACAGGCAACTAAAGCTTCCGTCTCCAGATGGATTAGGCAGGCTATCTCTTTGTCATACACACAGGCAGGTAAACCACTTCCTGTTATTAAGGCTCATTCCACGCGTTCTCTGGCAACCTCCTGGGCAGAAAGGGCAGGAGCTTCCATAGAGCAGATCTGTAGAGCGGCAACCTGGTCCAGCCGGAATACGTTCATCAGGCATTATAGAGTCGAACTACTGTCTCCTCAAGACCTGAGTTTTGGTAGGAAGGTCTTACAGACGGTGGTCCCGCCCTAAGGTAGGCCTGAGGATTACTTGCTTTTCTCTCACAGTGCCGTCCTGGAAGACGAGGGAGAAAGTACCAGTTACTTACCGGTAGCTGGATTTCTACGATGTCTTACAGGACGGCAGGCCTACTTCCCTCCCTTTTACTTCTATCTATTTTCCTCCTTTTTTCTGGGTCTCTGTTTATACCGTGTTCTAAAGAGCGGTTACTTATCTTAAACTGAGGCACACGGGAGGGGTGGGGCCTTTTAAACTTCATTTTTGATTGTGTTTCCTGTCAGGTGAGCCAGTCTACTCTCACAGTGCCGTCCTGTAAGACATCGTAGAAATCCAGCTACCGGTAAGTAACTGGTACTATATATATATATACTGTATATATATATCTCTGACTAGTGAGGATTTAACACACAAGTCCCATATAGCATTTACTGGGCAGGATATAGCCGCTGTACATCAGTATGCTCACCACCTCATGTGTCACAGAATGGGTGGTTGTTGCAAATCCTCCTGCAGTGTGCAGTCCATGCTTGCCAGCACCTATTCCATAGTCTAATAGCTCAGGGAGATTGAAGTCCTACAAAGCCAGCCTGCTTCCCAAAAGTTGGCCAGGGTGGGAGGGTGAGTCAGGCAGGGTCACCCGAGTTGCGTGGTGACATCACACTGACCGGTTTCGTCTGCCTATCAGCGAACTTCTTCAGAGCAAGGAGGGGCCAATAGGTCAGGTCTTAAATATCCCACCTTGAACTGACCTCTTCATTTACAACCACTGGGTGTCCTCAGTGTACACTTCCCTCGCTGACGCTCACCACCATTCTGTAAAGAGTGAACCACACAATCTCAATAGGTTATAAAGGCACATGAATACAAAAATTGGATGAAAGACTTTTATCAGTCTGATTAGACCATCCAAGCATCCTTAGACAAAAAAAGTCTTAAGGAAAAGCAAGCAAAAAAAAAAAAGTAATAAAATTAAAAAATAACACAAATGACAGAAAATAACAAAAAACAGCATAGAAATCCAAAAATATCAGGTTTGATAAATAGTTTGGTAAGCCAGTTTGTGGTGGGTGGTCCTTCAGAATTCCGAATGGACCAAACTATCTTGTACATTTCTGGCAGGTTTTGCCACCAATGGGCAGGGACCAACTATCTCCTTTTAATTGTGGAGTCTTGGTTAAAGTGTCAATGCCTGGTCAGCATTTCACTGACCTGCTCCTATTGTGATCTGAACTTGGTGATCATTCTCACTGGAGCATTCGCAGATAGTTTACGGTTGCATCCAATAAGTTCCCTCCGGTGACGGGCTCTAGCTCTAATTTTTATCGCCTGAACTGCGCATACATTTTCAACTGCCTCCTGTTGGAACTGTGGAGTGGAAGCACAGTGCCGCTGGATGCGCATGAACTGCATCATCGATGTACCTTATCCACAGAAGACAATGCCTAAAGCCCCATACACACTATCAGTTTTCTTGCAGGTTTTTGTCTTCGGGTTTACCAAAACCATCTAATCAAGAGTTTCAATTTGTATGCACTCAGGCAAACCTGAAGAGAAAAACCTACAGGAAAACTGAAAACTGTGTATGGGGTTTAAGTCACATCGGGGACCCATAAACAATCTTCTCCTCTCATAATCTTAGGTGGAGGCATGCATATGCATGTTTTAATTGTTGCTCGAAAATTGGAAAAAATTGTTGGTTAAGCAAAAATTCGAATGTCTCCACCACAAATTCTTCTTACCCAGAAAGTGCGCCAACGCTGGAAGGCCCCACTCGTGGGGTGTCGATGTGTACAGTAATGCAATAGATTTAATAGATTGCAGCTTGGCAATCCTTATTTGTGGCTGCGCTCATTTACTTTTTCACTACAGGTTCACCTAGTAATCCTGGAAACACACTTCTGTCCTAGAGTGGCTTGTACATTAAGCATGTCTTCTTATTTTCATCTCTGTTATGTAGGATGTAGGGGAAATGCTAGTTTATAAAATATTGTTTGAAGGAAAGATATCATTGTAAGTTCAGTTCAATCGATGTTTACAAAAAAAATGAAATTACTGGCGAGATCAACAGGTAATCTTGTACTTGCTGAAAATGTTCTCATCCTAAAATCGAATGCAACCTCCACATCTAAGAACTGATAAGCTGCAATATATTGCATTTTTTGGGGGGATTTAGATGTATTTTAAGCCCTCACCAAAAAAGTCCACAGTCGTTGTACTCCCAGGTCCCTTTTTAATCAGGCAGTGAATTAACCCCCTTTTATTCCTTTTAAAGAGTGTTGTACTCTGGGGGGTCCTCCCATCAGGGTCGACACTTGCACTCCTATTTTATCTTGGCCCGCTTCAGCCCCCTTCGCTGTTATGAGTGCTGCCTGTGGTTGGGTCTCCCTCCCTTGGCAGATCTGCAGCCTTTTTTCTTTGGATACCTAAACTTGTTCTGTCCTTAATAAGTTGAATGCTCTTAGCTGTACTATGCTCCACAGCAATTGGTGCTTAAATCTTGGGAGTCAGGAGTTTTCTAAGCCCAATAGCTCCAGGTCAGGGATAGGCAGAGTGGTTCTTTTTCAGGATCCTTCACCTATTTCACCAGTCTGAGACTAAGGTCTCACCTACATTCCTGCCTTTTTTTCCCACATCCATTTTGTCACATTGACTTAAGCCTCGTACACATTATCAATATCACACTACCAGCTGGCTGAATGAAAAAAAAAGAGTAGCATGGGAAGCGATCACTGTACTAACCTCCCCACTGAGCTATTGTGTTCTGACAGGTGGACAGGCCCCTTCCAGAACACACCAATCGGTGCTCGCAGCTGTTGGCTGAGATCACTGATTGGATGGCGATCGGCCATTTTGTTTTTGGCATGCCCCTTCGGCAGAAGCTGGATGGGCTGCCTTACACACAGGGGAATGTTGAACGGCTTCTGTTGAACATGCCGATATTCGGCCCGTGTGTACCAGGCTTTAGAGGAAAGAAAAACCCTGAGTCCTCTAGGAGAGTCAGTCAGTTGACATTCATTGTGTGCTGCGATGCTTGTGGATAAGAGCACTAAGGTCTTTGGTTTGAAGGACCAGGATCCTTGGTTTCAAACTAGGACACTGCCTGCATAGAGTTGGCATGTTCTCTCTTTGCTTGCTTGGGTTTCCTCTGGGTTCTCCAGCTTTTCCCACACATGCCAACGATGTGCTGGTAGGTTAAGTGTCTATCTAAATTGGCCCCAATATGTACAGTACCTTGAAATTTCCCACATTTTGTCATGTTACAACCAAAAACGTAAATGTATTTTATTGGGATTTTATGTGATAGACCAACACAGAGTGGCACATACTGTAATTGTGAAGTGAACGGAAAATGATAAATGGTTTTTCAATATGTTTTACATTTAAATATCTCAAAAGTGTGTCATGCATTTGTATTCAGCCCCTCTGAGTCAATAGTTTGTAGAACCACCTTTCCCTGAAACTACAGCTGCAAGTTTTGTGGGTATGTCTCTACCAGATTTGCACATCTAGAGAGTGACATTTTTGCCCATTCTTCTTTGCAAAATATCTCAAGATTTGTCAGATTTGATGGAGAGCAGGGCCGATCCGCCCTATAGGCTCACTATGCAAGCCGCTTGGGGCCCTGCATAGCTGCGGAAGGCCCCCCAAATTTCTAGAGGCCCCGCCTGGTGAAAAGTCATTTTTGGCCCCTCACCCTGCTTTTCAACTTGCTGGCTGCATGGGAGAAGAGGTAAGAACCCCTGCATCTCACTTTAATGTAAGATGTCATTTCTGACAACAGAACACCCCCTTCCTCCCTGCTTCTCCAACTTTAATGTGACATGATGTTATTTTGCTTAGGGCCCCAGGGAGGTCAGGATCGGCACTGATGGAGGGCATCTGTGAACAGCAGTTTTCAAGTTTTGCCCCAGAGCCTTAATTGGATTTAGGTCTGGACTTTAACTGGGCCATTCTAACACATGAATATTCTTTGATCTAAACCATTCCATTGTAGGTCCTGCTTTATGTTTAGGGTTTTTGTCCTGGTGGAAGGTGAACCTTGGCCCCAGTCTCAAGTCTTTTGCAGACTATAACAGGTTTTCTTCTAAGCCCTGTATTTGTCTGCATCCATTTTACCAAAAACTCTGACCAGCTTCCCTGTCCCTGATGAAGAAAAGCATCCTCTCAACATGATGTTTCACAGTGGGGATGGTGTGTTCAGAGTGATGTGCATTGTTCGTTTTCCACCACACATAGCGTTTTGCTTTTAGGCCAAAAGGCAAAATTTTGGTCTTATCTGACCAGAGCACCTTCTTCCACATCTTTGCTGTGTCGCTCTCATGGCTTCTCGCAAACTGCAAAAGGGACTTCTTAGGCCTCATTCATACAAGGCGGATTCGTTGCCACTTGTCTGCCAAATCGGAAGGAGATCTCTCCGTTGATCTCCGCTGAGTCGGCAGATGACAGGTCCCTGTCTGCTCACTGAGTGGGGAGGGGCTTGTCGATCGCCGCTACTTGTCTATGGAGAGATCTGACGAAAATGGACAGCATCTCCGTTTTCATCAGATCTCACCCGATCCGATCCACCAGGACGGATGGTGACGTATTGCCATATGTCTGATTTTAGCAGGTCGGATGTCAGCGGACATAGTTACTGCTGACATCCCACACTCCATAGACTTGTATGGAGCGCCCATTTAGGTCTACCAAAAGAAATATATATACAAAGGAGTAAGGTGCGCAACAATGTAACATATATATAAAAAAATGTTATAAATTAAAAATGTAAGGTAAAAGTGATACACCTAAATACAATACAATATCCCAAATACAATTGTAATAGTGATGTGCTCAGGAGAGTCTCTTCCATATACCATTGATACACAGTTCATAGGAAAAAATATCTAGATGGTCTTCTAATGGTATTGAGGAGTGGTGGATAATTTTAGTTGATAGACCACATCTGCTCGCTTAAGAAGAAATAGATGGCCGCTTACCACAATGCTGGACCCTTTGGGGGGTCAGTAGGGCACTCAACACTATTATCCATGGCTCGATCCCGGGGTTTCCTCCACTGCTGTCAGCACGGGGCTCCTCCGGAACGCTGAAGGTTTCCTACTTCCAGACAAGGCTCAGAAGATCTTTAAACTCAGGTGGATTGAGTGTATAGCATAAAAAAATAAAAAAGGAACTCCATAGTGTAGCGGGTTTTAAAATAGTGACATTTATTCAGCTTGCACTGACATCAATAAAACAGTCTTTCACCCTGCACATATGTGAGTCCTTTGATGAACTGGAAAAGAAGGTGTGCAGATACTTCCAGCTACAGACTTAGTTGATCTGATCGATCAACTGGTAAGCTAGTGAACGTGGTGACGTCTGCAATGCTTGGCTCCACCCGACGCGGCGTTTCATCCAAACGGGCTTCTACGGGGAAAGGAGGCTCGGCATTGGACGTCACACACCTCGTTCTTATTTATACACTTAGGCAGGTGAGTGACACCGGAACAGCTAAATGCCCGATCTTACTCTGCACTGCAGCCAACATTTTGCAGCTGATCGATCAGATCAACCAAGTCTGTAGCTGGAAGTATCTGCACACCTTCTTTTCCAGTTCATCAAAGGCCCATGTGGATAGTTCACACTACCCGCAGGGTGGTGGATATGAGGGTTCTTCAGGACCGGTACCCCTAAGAAACAAAAAGGATAGTTTTTTAGGAAGGGGCATAGGCAAAAATGGAAGACTAAGAGAGGAGTCAGAGGAGGGCAACGGTGCCACTCCAAAAAAAAGCCGGAATTAACATGTGAAGGTGTTTTCAATCTTAGTGGGGAGATTGTATCTAGAGCAGAAACACAAACATTGAATCAAGGATTAAAATATGCCCCTAGAAGAACTATGAACAAGTTTCAAATGTTCATAGATCTTCAAAAGTTCACTAGGAAATTGAGCATCAAACGCCATTTTGAGACCAATCCTATTCTCAGAAATAGTCGTAATATTGGTCATCAAGCAGGTACAGGATTGAGGAATGCTTCTTTATTCAATCCCTCAACTACAACAGCTGCTAGTATCACCGTTTTTAAGAATTTGGTGTAACAGGACCTATCTAAAGCCCAGTTTAAGAAAGACAAAAACAAAAACATAGAGGAAGGCATCAAAACTTTATGTAAAAAGAAAGATCTGATCATCAGACCAGCAGATAAGGGGGGGGGGGGTTGTTCTACTTAAAAAGTCAGATTACTTGAAAGAAATGGATAATTTATTATCAGATGAGGCTACATATACTATTCTTGGTAATGACCCTTTGGGTAAATATAAGAAAACCCTTAGTGGTTTAGTAAAAGAGGGCCATAGAAAAGGGATTATAAATGAAAAAGAAAAAGATTTCCTTATCCCATTGGCACCTAAAACCCCCATCATGTACTATATTCCCAAAGTACACAAAAATCCCACCAAGCCCCCAGGTCGCCCCATTGTAAGTGGCATAGATTCCCTTACTTCGAGAGTGGGGAAATACGTTGACCATTTTTTGCAACCGGCTGTAACCAAAACTCCGGCATTTCTGAGAGACTCAATGCAAATCATTAAGGAAATATCGGAACTTTGTATAGAGGAGGACACATTGCTGGTAACAGCCCATGTGTCTTCCCTATACACTATCATTCCCCATCATTTAGGATATTTGGCAGCCGAACATTTTTTGAGAAAGGATCCTACCATTAAACCTTCCACCTTAGACTTTGTGATGAAACTTTTAAGTTTCGCAATGGAACATAATTATTTTTACTATGGGGGGTCTTTCTATTTGCAATGTACTGGCATTGCCATGGGGGCCAAATTTGCCCCCAGCCTTGCTGGACTTTTTATGGCCTTGTGGAAGAATGATTGCCTCTTTTCTCTCGGGGAGCCCCGCCTCCTTTTTTAGCGACGCTACATTGATGATGCCTTCTTCCTATGGAAAGGTGACACACCCTCTTTGGTGGAGTTTATGACCAGTTTAAATGACAACAACTGGGGCATAAAATTTACTTATGAATCTAGTGCAGAGTCTGTCAATTTCCTTGACTTGGTGATTTTTAAGGAACATAACTCCCTCCTCACTAGGGCCTACTTTAAAAACACCGACAGAAATGGCTATATTCCAAGAGAAAGTGGTCACCATCCCAATTGGCTGAAAGCCATCCCAAAGGGCCAGTTCCAGAGAATTAGGAGGAATTGCTCCAAACCAGAGGACTTCCACTCTCAGGTTCAGATCCTTAAACAGCGGTTTGAAGAGAAAGGATACATAGCAGAGGTGTTAGAGAAGGATATTGGGGAGGTTGCTGCTATGGACAGAGATAACATGTTGGTCCCCAAAATCAGGAAGATAGAAACGAGCAAAGAAGCTTTTGAGTGGGCCTTTCTGACCACCTTTTCTTCTCGGCACTGGTGGGTCAGGAAGATAATGAAGAAGCATTGGTCAATCTTAAAAAAATCATGGGACCCAAACTTCCTGACAATCCCATGGTCTTGTTCCGGAGAAATAAAAACCTCAAAGATCTCCTGGCACCCAGTATAGTTGATCCCCCCCCCCCCAGAACTTTGATGTTTGGGAATTTGAAAGGATTTTTTCCCTGCAAGAGGTGCAAAGTATGCGTCTCTTGCAAAACCACCAAAACAGCCGTATTTTCATCTTATGTGACCTCTAGATCATATTCTATTTCTGAATTTATTTCGTGTGATTCCATAGGGGTGATCTATCTCTTGGGGTGTCCATGTGGGCTCCAATATATAGGAAGAACCTCCAGGGCCCTTAAGATTAGGATAGGTGAACATCTCTCCCGCATACGCAGTGGGTTTACAGAACACAGTGTATCATTGCACTTTGCTCAACACCATAACTGTGACCCCTCCGGACTGAAAGTCATTGGGATTGAAAAATATATCCCACACTGGAGAGAGCTGGTACGGCAGATATCCCGCAGAGAAACCCGCTGGATTTTTGATATGGCATGTTATACGCCCCTAGGTTTCAATGTAGAATGGGATGTCAACTGCTACATAGATAATAGTTGAATCCCCTGAGTCTGCTCCAAACCCCTCTCCCTCTCTCCCCACCCTTTTTCCTTTTTCCTCTGATGTTTTTATCATACCTTTATTGTGTCTCATTAGGCATATTATTCATTTATTTGTGTCTGTCCGGGTTATACCCAGGCAGGGATAATGATGGTGTTTTCTTGCTAGATAAAAATTCCATCTGTTTGAACATAAAAGTAGTCAGCATATTAAGTATATGAAGGCTTACTAATTTTATTTTTATATATTTTTATATGTTTTGGATGACATTTATATGTTTTTTAAGTAATATCATGAAGCTGTGACATATATTGTATTTTTTCTGTTTTAATTAAGGTTTTGATCTGAGCGGTGTCTTCTTAGTTGGTGCGGAGACCTCGCTCTGATACAAAGCAAAATGTTGGCTGCAGTGCAGAGTAAGATCGGGCATTTAGCTGTTCCGGTGTCACTCACCTGCCTAAGTGTATAAATAAGAACGAGGTGTGTGACGTCCAATGCCGAGCCTCCTTTCCCTGTAGAAGCCCGTTTGGATGAAACGCCGCGTCGGGTGGAGCCAAGCATTGCAGACGTCACCACGTTCACTAGCTTACCAGCTGATCGATCAGATCAACCAAGTCTGTAGCTGAAAGTATCTGCACACCTTCTTTTCCAGTTCATCAAAGGACTCACATATGTGCAGGGTGAAAGACTGTTTTATTGATGTCAGTGCAAGCTGAATAAATGTCAATATTTTAAAACCCGCTACACTATGGAGTTCCTTTTTTATTTTTTTATGCTATACACTCAATCCACCTGAGTTTAAAGATCTTCTGAGCCTTGTCTGGAAGTAGGAAACCTTCAGCATTCCGGAGGAGCCCCGTGCTGACAGCAGTGGAGGAAACCCCGGGATCGAGCCGTGGATAATAGTGTTGAGTGCCCTACTGACCCCCCAAAGGGTCCAGCATTGTGGTAAGCGGCCATCTATTACTTCTTAAGCGAGCAGATGTGGTCTATCAAATCGAGATTTTCCTAGCTTGTGACGGAAAATATTAGTTATATGAAGACAGGAGGCGAGTATCTTATGCATTAATCTTTCTTTATTAATGCCCATAGCAGAACAATTAATCTTCAATTTAACTGTAAGTGAAAACAGAAAAAACTGTATAGAACTACAATTCCCAGCAGTCCTAGGATCGCAGTAGCCCCTCCTATCCTGTCGCTCTATATAAGGCTCGCCCCATCTAGGATCATCCTCTTTCTTTATGCGAATCCTAACGAGGTAGAATCAGGATCATCATTTGAACAGTCCAGTAATCACCGGAGACTTCGGCCAGCCGGCCCGACATCCCAGCCTCCGGAGGTAATTGGAGTAACAGAAAACCTGTCCCAATGGGGACTAACCAACCAAACGTTTTTCGGCCAGCCGGCCATCCGTATATAGGCAAAAAAGGAACTCTTCCCGATCAGCAGGTCGTCAGCACATAGGAAACCTGGTTGCGATCAATAACCTGAAAGAAAATGTAAAATCGTGACAGGGTGGGGTAGGGAGGAAGATACTCGCCTCCTGTCTTCATATAACTAATATTTTCCGTCACAAGCTAGGAAAATCTCGATTTATATATCAGACAGGAGGCTCATATCTTATGCAGGTTCAAAGCTTAACACTGAATAAATTAATATGAACAAATGAGGACTATAATATATAAACTCTAAGTAGAAAGTGTAAGCTAACCATCACAAAATTGACATGGAGACATGATCCTCTGGTCTAAAATAAAATTGGCGAAAGGTGGTCTCAGAGGACCAATCGGCCACCATTAAGAGGTCTGCAAGAGAACCGCCCGCCGTAACAACCTTGGTAGCCATAGCTCCTCTGGAAGAATGTGCTCCAAACAGGGTTATATCTATGCCCGCCATTGCCATGGTTGACTTGACCCAACGTGCCAAAGTGGCGGAGGTGACCGGGTGATGAGGTCTGACATATGACACTAGAAGCTGGGAGAAAACAGGGGAGCGCAGGTCAGCGGTATATGTTTCATAGGCCTGAAGGCATCTAACTACACATAGTCTCGGATGTGTAGGGAAAAAAGGGTAAAATACCGATTGGAGGTCTGACTTGGTCCTACGAACCACAGAGAATTTAACTCCGTGAGGCGAAAACTGTCGTCTGGAAATGTCCAAAGCTCTAACGTCAGACACTCGTTTGATCGAGACCAAACACAAAAGGACTGTGAGCTTATAAGACAAAAGCCTGAGAGGCAACGCCTCATTGTCCTCCCATGAAGAGAACATATCGAGAACCTTGGCGACATCCCACGTGGATTGATATTTTGGGCGAGGAGGCCGTTTGAATCTGATGCCCCGCAACATTCTACATATCAGGGGATGTTTGCCGACTGGTAACGCATCTACCGGGCAATGGTAAGCTGATATGGCTGATCTGTACACATTTATGGAACTGTATAATTTGCCTGAATCGAAAGAGTCCGCCAGATAGTTTAGTACGATAGTTACAGGTGCCTGTACGGGATCAACCTGTCGTTGATCACACCAACACACCCAAAGTTTCCAGGCTGATCGATATGCCGATCGAGTCCCGGGGGCCCAGGCCAGGGCGAGGAGATCTCTAGCTGATCTAGAAAGGTTGCTGTCCGCGTCTGGCATCCCGAAACCAACGACGCCAGGAGGGTCAGTGTGCCTTCCACCACTAAGCGCGACATGTTAGGTATTTATCTACTCTGCGTAACATCATCTTTCATATTTTACAAAGAAATTGGGCTAACTTTACTGTTTTACTACCCAAATGGCCCTGATCAAAGGTTTACATACCCCAGTTCTTAATACGGTGTATTGCCCCCTTTAACATGAATGACAGCTTGAAGTTTTTGTGGTATTTGTGGACGAGGCTCTCTATCTTCTCAGATGGTAAAGCTGCCCATTCCTTTTGGCAAAAAGCCGCCAGTTTCTGGAAATTCTTGAGCTGTCCTGCATAAACTGCACATATGAGATCTCCTCAGAGTGGCTCAATGATATTGAGGTCAGGACACTGAGATTGCCACTCCAGAACTTTCACTTTATTCTGCTGTAGCCAATGACAGGTCGACTTGGCCTTGTGATTTGGGTCATTGTCATGTTGGAATGTCCAAGTACATCCCATGTGCAGCTTCCTGGCTGATGAATGCAAATATTCCTCCAGTATCTTTTGATAACATACTACATTCATATTGCCAACAATTTTGACCAAATTTCCTGTGCCTTTGTAGCTCACACATCCCCGAAACATCAGTGATCCACTTTGTGTTTCACAGTGGGAATGGTATACCTTTCATCACAGGCCTTGTTGACTCCCCTCCAAATGTAGCATTCATGGTTGTGGCCAAAAAGCAAAATTTTGATCTCATCACTCCAAATGACTTTGTGCCAGAAGGTTTGAGGTTTGTCTCTGTGCTGTTTGGTATATTGTAAGCTGGATACTTTGTGGCATTTGCGTAGTAATGGCTTTCTTCTGGCGACTCGACCATGCAGCCCATCTTTCTTCAAATGCCTCCTTATTGTGCATCTTGAAACAGCCACACCACATGTTTTCAGAGAGTCCTGTATTTCACCTGAAGTTATTTGTGGGTTTTCAATTTTCCTGGCAGTTGTGGCTGATATTTTAGTTGGTCTACCTGACCGCTTTTTGGTTTAAACAGAAACCCTCATTTTCCACTTCTTGATTAGAGTTTGAACACTGCTGATTGGCATTCTCAATTCCTTGGATATCTTTTTATATCCCTTTCCTGTTTTATAGAGTTGAACTATCTTTTTGCCCAGATCCTTTGACAATTCTTTAGCTTTCCCTATGACTCAGCACTGGATGAAAGATGCAAGGGTCTGTCAGGAGTCCAGAAACGCATTGACTTTTTATACACACTGTGACGAAACGTTCCACACTCCGCTTGAGTGCTTTAGTTATATACCACTTTCTCCCAGTCTGAACCTAGATATCAGATATTCCAACCACTATCAACATCAAACAAGACGATACTTGCTGATTGCTGAACATGAACTGTTTATTAGAACTAGAATACAAGTCTTATATACAGTTAAAGAGCAGGTAACCAGAACATAAATTAACATGAGCTAATTAACTAATACCTTAAAGCAGCCTGGTCATTGTTATGATAAATCAGGATTTCACTACAGGTCAGACTTGTTGTCACAGAGCTTTACACAGTAGATTATACATCATCATAAGTACAACACAGGTGACAGAGAAGCCACACTAGAAGATAACAGACAGACAGGTGGCTAGAGGTGATGACATTAGCATTAGAGATGTTGCGAACATAACATTTTCCATTTGCGAACGGTGAACAGGAATTTCCGCAAATGTTCGCGAACCGGGTGAACCGCCATAGACTTCAATAGGCAGACGAATTTTAAAACCCACAGGGACTCTTTCTGGCCACAATAGTGATGGGAAAAGTGTTTCAAGTGGACTAACACCTGGACTGTGGCATGCCGGAGGGGGATCCATGGCATAACTTTCATTGAAAATTACGTAGTTGACATAGAGTCGGGTTTTAATCCATAAAGGGCATAAATCACCTAACATTCCTAAATTGTTTGGAATAACGTGCTTTAAAACATCAGGTATGATGTTGTATCGATCAGGTAGTGTAAGGGTTATGCCCGCTTCACAGTGACAGACCAAACTCCCCGTTTAACGCACCACAAACAACCGCAAACCGTCCATTTGCACAACCGCAAACTCCCCATTTGCACAAGGTTGTATACCAAGCTAGCCATGTCCCGTTCCTTGTCCTCACTGATGTCATTGTCATTGATATGCAATAGTCTGGCAGCTTACCTGTCTCCATCTGTCCATTAAGAGGCCTGACCCTGTTCTGGTTACCTTCTTATTTCCTCTCCTTCCTGTATGGCCCCACCCAGGCCATCCCAGGAAGTCTATATTTATTGTTGCACTACAGGCCTGCAGTGCTGTTCAACAGTGTTGTTTGCTTAAGTTCCTGTCTGCAGTGTGCTACTATTATCTTCCTGTGTACCATTTTTGGCTCGTCCCTGACTTCTCCTGTTTGCCTGTGCCCCTGACCTTTTGCCTCTCCCTCGGTTACCCCTGTCTGCCTGTTGCCCTGACCTCGGCTTACCCATCACTACCGTTTGTCCTGCTTGCTGCTTCACCTCTCTCCCTGCGGAGTGTGACCTAGGGGATCCCAGGGGTCGCGACCTGGATCCAGCTGCGGCGAAGGCCATCCTCACCACTAGAGGTTCTGGTGAACACAAAGCTGGGTCTTAGACTCCGCGCCCTGGGCGATCTTGGGTTCACGCTTCCTCTCTGATAGCAGCAGTCGGCTATAGGGTTCACTACCCTGTGGTGCATCCCTGACCCCAACGGGGTGCACTTGTCACCTGGCCACAGGTGACCTGACAGTCATTGAATGTCTCTTCCTCCACCCAGCCACGTACAACACCAAGGTTCCCTGAAAGGTGACAACAAGCCCCCCTGGGACACCTGCTCTGGTGGGTCTTCCACATCCTCAAAGGCACCTTCCTCCTTTGACTCCTCTTCTTTAGACTCCTCTCTCTGCGTTGCCGCAGGTCCAGCAATCGACGACGACAAGGCTGCTTCTGGTGGTGATGGTGACACAACTCTTCCTCTTCATGCTCATCTACGACCTGATCTAGCAGTCTTCGCAGGGCACGCTCCAGAAAAAACACATATGTGATGAGGTCGTTGATGTTGCCTTGGGTTTGACTGACCAGGTTTGTCACCTCCGCAAAAGGACGCATGAGCCTACAGCCATTGTGCATGAGCGTTCAGTAACGCGCCCAAAAAATACCCAGCTCCGCAGAGGCTGTCTGTATGGAATAGATTTTAGGAACTGGGAGATGGAAAAATATGCTTGCAATGTACTGTGCTACCAGATATGAGTGGTGTGTTTAAGTAGTACTATTCCTATCAGTTTAATCCCTGTTACGTCCCCTATCAGGGGACGTGTATGGAATAGATTTTAGGAACCGGGAGATGGAAAAAGATGCTTGGTCGGTCCTGCTACTTCCATTTTGGGGCACTGCGCGTACGCCTTGCAATGTACTGTGCCACCAGATATGAGTGGTGTGTTAAGTAGTACTATTCCTATCAGGGGACGTGTATAGAATAGATTTTAGACAACTGCAAAGATTTGTCAATAGTTGACACACTCATGACATAAAATATTATTCCTCTGGGAGCTGTGGTGGCTCAACGTGATTGGCACTGCGCTGACAAGCCGTTCACCTCTGCAGCCAAGGGTTCGGATCCCAGTCTCGGCTACATGTGAATTAAGTTTGGTGGTTTCAGCCCGGCTCCCGGTGGGTGTGCTATGCAAGGTACGCCTGTGCTTAGTATGCCCTCCCCCCCCCCCAAAAACCACCACACTTGCACGCACACGAAATTGGTTTAACACACACGCACTTTGGCCATGCGGTCTCCTAAAATAAAGAGAGGTGAAGGACCTACGGGGCTGGCTGGGTGGGCTAGACCCCCTCACTCCCTCATAGGGGGAGTCCCTCTGACCCGTTGGGCCCCAGTTGGGCTCCCAAGTGGAGCAGGTAGAGCCGGGTGAGTGGGAGGCCCCCCCTCACACCATGGAGAAGGGGCATGGAGAAGGATGGCGATTGCCTCTGGGGGGAGGGTCTGCCTACTCCTAACTCCTGCAGTCCAGCTCCTCTCTCTCGACTTCACGCACAAAATACACTTAAAAAAAATATATATATATTATTCGTCAATCTTGGTGTAGTGATGACTGTGCGCACGCTTGGGAGATTGCAGGCGATAGGGCAGGCGATGGGGATTTTTCAAAGCCTATGGTCGTGCTGAGGTAGTTCAGTGACAGTTAAAGGACCCAGAAAACAATTATTCTGCAGTGTGGGCCCATTGTTGGCCTAGTAGGCTTTTTTTTTTAAATCAGAAAAGTTTTATTGATTCAAAAACATAGTTAAACAAACAGTACATCTCTCCAGTGCACAGACTGAGGTTGATTCTTCCAAGGCTTACATCAGACATTAGCAAATACTTGACCCCCGCTTCACCCATCAGCAACAGTCCTCCTCCACCAGCACATATACATGCCCCCCCGCCCCTATACCAATAATACAATAAACAGGCCACCTCTTATAAGCTCACAATTGCACCAGATTATAGGCACCTCAGAAGCCTGGTCATGACTAGCTCTCCGGGGCTCAGACCCGGAGTATCCAGCCACATCTCCCATATTCTCTCAAACCTGCCAGGGCACCCTCTGTGTTGATAAATATGTTTTTCCATCACCATTGCCTTTCCCACATGAGACATCCAGGAGGAATGGGTTGGTGGGGTGGCAGACTTCTACCCCATCAGTATTAGTTTTCTAGCTTGAAACAATGTCCTAGATATAGCCACCCTGGTCGTTTCCTCTGGGACTACATCCTCCAGTGCCCCCAACAGGCAGCATACAGGGTCAACTGGAACCCTAGTCTGAAAAGCAGCGTTAATTGTCTCCACCACTCCATTCCAATACCGGTGCAATTTCGGGCATCGCCACATGAGATGTATAAGGTCCCCCTCATGTTGCTGGCACCGGCAGCACATCGGGTCCACCCGCCTACCCATTCTGTGCAGTTTCACCGGAGTATAATGCACCCTCAGCAGTATATACAATTGTGAAACTTTTTGTGCAACATTTAGGGAACATGTGGTTAGGGATTGAAGGGCCTCCTCCCACTGATCACCCGTAACCTGGCCGAGGTCCCGCTGCCAAGCGGAAAACGCCCGACACGGGTATGCCTCCAGGTGCTCAGATAGTAGCATCTGGTAGCACTGGGAGATAATTCCTTTGGTCTCAGAGGTCGAACGTAGCAAGTGGAATACCGGAGTGGGTGACAAGGTCCACTCCACTGCACTCCCCTGTGCCACGACCGCGTGCCTAAGCTGAATATATGAGAGCCACATACACGCCGGTACTCCAAACCGAGCCTGCAGTTGGGGGAACGTTAGTAGCCTGCCATTGTGGAAAATCTGCGTCAGCATAGTTATCCCATGTGTTTTCCAGCGAGATCCCTGCTGCAATTTAGCCAACTCAATGTAGGAGAAGTTATTCCATATTGGACTATGTTCAGTGAACCCCCTCACCCCCTGGAGCTGCCTACCCTTGTTCCAGATTTTTTGGGTTAGCGTTAACGTCTGGTTTTGTTTATTGGACTTGAGGAACATTTGTGCCTCCAGGCCCAGGGGAATGGTCTCAGCTCCAGAAGCAAACAGCATCAGCCGTGCCGCCGATCCCACTGGGTCCCGAGCCATGGAGCCCACCAAATGCTGTAGCTGGGCAGCGATGTAGTAAACCCAAGGGTTGGGGACCGCCAACCCTCCGTTGTCTTTAGCCCGCTGGAGCTGCTCCAGCCTGATCCTGGGGGTCCTCCCATTCCATAGCAACTTTCTAAACAAGGTGTTCACCACTCTAAAAACCTTCAAGTGTATAACTACCGGGGAGTTGTGCAGGAAGTATAGCAACTGAGGCATTAATATCATTTTGATTAGATTCGCCTTGCCTGCCAGAGACATCTTAAGGTTGTTCCACGTGTTAATTTTATCTCTAAATCGGGATAGCAATGGATATACATTAAGCAGACAGTAGTCTGACAGTTTGGGCGAGATTTGAACACCTAAGTATTTAAAGCCGTCTACCACAGGGATGGGGCACGAGGCCGGGAGAGTCACCCTCCTGTCTTCATCTAGCATCATTAGGGCAGATTTAGACCAATTAATGGTCAGGCCCGAGAAGTGACCAAACCTTTGTATGATCCCCGGCAAAGCAGCATGTCATCAGCGTAGAGCATGATCTTTTCATGGAGGTCGCCATACCTGAAGCCCTCGATCCGGTCACTCGCCCTTATCAGAGCTGCAAGAGGTTCAATAGCAATCGCAAAGAGCAGGGGGGACAAGGGACACCCTTGCCTAGTCCCCCTGCCCAAAGCGAAAGAGGGCGACATCTTATTCGTCATCCTTATGGAAGCCTGCGGGGATGCATACAGTAGCCTGGTCCAGGCCACGAACCGTTTTCCGAAGCCAAACTTACCCAACACTGCCCACAGGTACCGCCAGCTGACACTATCAAACGCTTTATTGGCGTCCAGCGACAGCAGGGCCCTACGGCCCCCGTTGTCCGCCTGCACTTGCATGTTTAAGTATAGCCTACGTAGGTTATTGGCCGTGGACTTTTGTGGCATGAAGCCAGCCTGATCTTGGTGAATAATTGAGGATACTACTCCATTGACCCGCAGCGCCAGAACCTTAGCCAGGATCTTCACGTCGCTCTGAAGCAATGAAATAGGCCTATATGAACCCGGATCCACCGGGTCCTTCCCAGGCTTTAACAGTAAGATCACGTTGGCCTTATTCATAGAGTCAGGGAGTACCCCCCTCTCCAGCGAATCATTGAAAACTTTCAATAATTCAGGGAGTAGTAACTCCTCATACTGGGTGAACACTTCCATGGGCATACCATCCTCTCCCGGGGCCTTACAAGTAGGAAAAGAGCAGGCCGCCACCTGGAGCTCCTCCAAAGTTATAGGAGCATCTAATTGCTTACTTGCCCTGGCCGACAGCGACGGCAAATCAATTTGGGACACATATGGGACCAAATCATCATCCGTGTAAGCCTCTTTTGACCCATACAGGTTTGTATAGAAGGTAGCCAATTCGGTTCTGATGTCATCAGGAGAGTTAACAATTCTACCATTATTAGTGCGAATAGCGCCAATAGCTGGCGACTGCTGCTGGGAGCGTGCAATTCTAACAAGTAAGCGGCCCGTCTTCTCCCCTTCCTCAAAGAATGCTAGTTTGCTAAAAAATCTCTTACGTTCCGCAGTGGAGGATCTCAGACGGTCAAGGGAGTCCTGGGCCGACATCCATGCCTCCCTTGCCGAATCGGACGGGTCAGTCACATACTTCAGTTCAAGCTACCTCACCTGGTCACCCACCCGTTCTAGCAGGGCCGAAGAGTTATGTTTAACAATTTGGATTTCGTGAATGAACACCCCTCTAGAGAATGCCTTAAAGGTCTCCCACTTATTAAGGCTGTCCCCAGGCCTAGTAGGCTTTAATGATCACCTTAGATGATCACAAAGAAAATGTATGTTTTTTCTATGCAAAATTATCCAGCCGATCGCTTTTGGTCTGTTCACAATGAAGCAACGACCTTATCACACTCATTTCTTCCAACTGATGTGTAAATAACTCCTCTGAGAGATCAAGTGCAGCAGCTGTGGTGCTAGTGTTGGTGGTGGTGGCAGGCGGGCGAGTGGTAACTTAAGAGGTGCCCGAAGCTGAGCTGGAGGAAGATGGTGCATCAAGGTTCCTAACGGAAGCTGTAAAAGATTGGGTGTCCTGTGTTAGCCAGTCCACTATGTCCTCAAAACTTTTCGAGTTCAGGGTACGTGGCCTCTGAACACTGGGCATTATTCTAGGGACAAAGGGAACCACAGCACCACGACCACGACGGCCCCTGCGGTGTGGCCTGCCTCTGCCTGTCATTTCTTTTAGATTTGTTTAATTGTTCTATGCGTGCAAGCTACTGTGACACCAGATATGAGTGGCACTGTGCATTGGCAGAACTTGACGCTGTAGGCCAGACACACGCTTGCAGACAACTAAGGCCTCGTACACACGATTAAATCTGTCTGCTGGAAACGGTCTGCTAGACAGATTCGATCGTGTGTACGGGCAAACAGACGGATTTGGCCACCCGACAGATTGGAAAGCATGCTTACCAATCTGTCGGCTGGGAACCCGTCCGCCCGACATGTCTGCTGGTTAGTACGCGTACCAGCAGACATGTCTTCTCGCACACGCGCCGAATGGTTTTGACGCATGCGCGGAAGTGTTTTACTTCCTGGTGCGGTGACGTGGCGGCGTCAACGTCACCGCCACGTCACCGCGCCGTCTGGCGGCGGGGATTTTGGTTTGATCGTGTGTACACAATCAAACCAATATGTCCCCAGCAGACAGATTTGTTCAAATCGGTCGGCCCGACCGATTTGAACAAATCTGTCTGCTCGTGTGTATGGGGCCTAACTGCTATTCTATTACAGTCAAAATTTTTTTTTTTTTTTATGTAATCTACTGTGACACCAGATATGAGTGGTGGCATTGGGCAAGTAGGCACAGTATACGCTGTGAGCCTGACACACACGCTGGCAGGCAACTGACTGCTATTCTTTTACAGTCAAAAAATGTGCTTATTTTTTTATGTAATCTACTGTGACACCAGATATGAGTGGTGGCACTGGACAAGTAGGTACAGTATACGCTGTGAGCCTGATACACACGCTGGCAGGCAACTGACTGCTATTCTATTACAGTCAAAATTGTTGTTGTTTTTTTTTTATGTAATCTACTGTGACACCAGATATGAGTGGTGGCACTGGGCAAGTGGGCACAGTTTACGCTGTGAGCCTGACACACACGCCGGCAGGCAACTGACTGCTATTCTATTACAGTCAAAATTGTTGTTTTTTAAATGTAATCTATTGTGACGCCAGATATGAGTGGTGGCATTGGCCAAGTGGGCACAGTATACGCTGTGAGCCTGTCACACACGCTGGCAGGCAACTGACTGCTATTCTATTACAGTCAAAATTGTTGTTGTTTTTTTAAATGTAATCTACTGTGACACCAGATATGAGTGGTGGCACTGGGCAAGTGGGCACAGTTTACGCTGTGAGCCTGACACACACGCTGGCAGGCAACTGACTTCTATTCTATTACAGTCAAAATTGTTGTTGTTTTTTAAATGTAATCGCTGTGAGCCTGTCACACACGCTGGCAGGCAACTGACTGCTATTCTATTACAGTCAAAATTGTTGTTGTTTTTTTAAATGTAATCTACTGTGACACCAGATGTGAGTGGTGGCACTGGGCAAGTGGGCACAGTATACGCTGTGAGCCTGACACAGGGAAAAAAAAGCAGACTGATGTACTAGCCCTAAAAAGGGCTTTTTGGGGTGCTGTCAGGACGCTGTCCTTACAGCAGAGATCAGATGAGTCTTTCAGGACTGGAGTGGACACTGAATACACTGGCCTAGCTATCGATTTCCCTATTAAATCAGCAGCAGCTACACTGTCCCTCCTCTCACTAAGACTGCAGCTTCCGAATTAATCTAAAATGGATGGTGTCCAGGAGGTGGGAGGGTCTGGGAGGGAGGGTATGCTGCTGATTGGCTGGAATGTGTCTGCTGACTGTGAGGTACAGGGTCAAAGTT
The DNA here is from genome assembly GCA_029574335.1 of Rana kukunoris. Lineage (NCBI taxonomy): Eukaryota > Metazoa > Chordata > Amphibia > Anura > Ranidae > Rana > Rana kukunoris. The sequence goes on from CM056050.1 coordinate 367,520,694, forward strand.
TGCTCAATGATGACGAATAGGGGGTGGACCGGACATCGCATATGTTCGCCCGCCGCGGCAAACGCAAACAAGCTATGTTCGCCGGGAACTATTTGCCAGCGAATAGTTCGGGACATCTCTAATTAGCATCTCCTTACAGTACATGTCCCAACAGTATGAACCAGTCACTCTTTCTAATATGGCAAATACAGGGTTCCCAGAGTCTGTGTGTCTTGGGTGGACATGGACCTGAATCCAAAGTAACACCACCTCAGGAGTCCCCAGGCATACAGTTCACAAAGAGCACCGTTCCCCCAAATGCCATGGCCCATGATTGCAAGGCAAGAGGCTAGCATTCAGTCCCCTCCAAAAGCCTCTGTCCTGGCTGAGTCTGTCACACACACATAATAATTACAAGCAAACAGATCATAGGGTATGATGGCATTGGTTACCTTTAATAGCCATTCAAACCCCTTTGTGTCAACTTGTGTGCATGTTATCGGGCAAAAATAACCAAGGTATGTAAACTTTTGCCCAGTGTCATTTGGATAGTTTCTGTTGTGATTATGATTTAAAAAGTGTAAACACAGTTGATTGATAATACAAGCCAAACACTAACCATGAGTGAAATAGGGGGCGTGGCCAAGACCGGCATGTGAGAAGACGTGTGTCTCACAGCTCCTCCGCAGCACCTGCTATTGATCCTCTCCCAGCAGCGATCCGACGGATCTAAACGGCTCTCCCGCTGGCTACCGACCCGGTCACCCTCCCGGTCCACCCACCGGCTCTCTGCACCCGCGGAATGACCAAAAAAAAGGAAGATTGGCCGGCGCTAGAAATCCAAGATGGCGCCGGCGCGGCCCAGGCTCTCCGCACACCACGAGGCGCCGACAAGCCCAAGGAAGGGACCAGCAAAAAGGCTGCAAAGTTACAGGGTAAGGAGTACCCGAGGGACATGACCTATTATACCCAAAAGCTGGGGGGCCACCCGGATCAGGATGAAGGGGGGGGTGCGGAGCCGCAGGCCTCTCAGGGACAGCTGGATGGGGGGGCCTGGGGAAGTGTTGATCGGGCTGATACAGGGGATCAATCTATGGCATTCCCGGCTGCTGCTAATGTGGAGACTGGGGACCCTGAGCAAGAGCAACCGACCCTAGCTGAGATACTAAGAGCGGTTCATGTCTGCACCGCGTCAGTGAATACTCTTAAGGAACAGTTTGGGGGCCTCAGAGAAGACGTGTCCCTGCTGAGACAAGATCTACAAAAGATCCGGGAACGCACAACGGCTGTGGAGAGCAGGGTGAGTGAGGTGGAGGATAAGCTGCCCCCAGTTGCTCGTGAGGCACATGCAGCACATCAGCTAGCCAGAGACACTAATGCTAGAGCAGATGACATCGAGAACAGATTACGCCAGAATAATGTACGCATAGTGGGGTTGCCGGAGAAAACGGAGGGCCGGGACCCCACCACCTTTATTGAAAGTTGGCTGGTGGAAGTATTTGGAAAGGAGGCCTTCTCCCCATTTTTTACAGTTGAACGGGCGCACCGCACACCTGGTCGCCCACCGCAGCCTGGCGCACCCCCCAGACCCATCCTGGCCCGTTTACTGCACTATAGGGACAGGGAGGCGGTGCTGAGACATGCCAGGGAGAAGGCCAACGTCCGGGTGAACGGAGTACGGGTGTCCTTCTACCCGGACTTCTCAGCAGAGGTACAGCGTCGGCGAGCCAAATTCTCTGACGTAAAAAAGGCGTTTACGTGCACTACAACTACCTTACGCTATGCTCTACCCCGCTAAGTTGAGGGTCACCGCTGACCGGCAGACCCACTTTTTTGAATCGGCCCAGGATGCTGCAGTATGGCTGGATCGCAATGAACAGGCCCTGCGCCACCGAGACAGAGAAGAGGAGGGAGAATGATCCTGCGGAGGCTGTGGTGGGCTCCTTTGCCATGCCTCCTTAGTGCACTGTTTGCGCACCCACGTATGGGGGGATTGATGGATGCCCCCCCCCCCCCCTGATGGAGGTACTCACTCTGTTGCCTACACTCTTACAGCTCCACACAAAAGTGAGTTTCTATATTTTTCATGTCACCTGTGTTGCTGCAATGTTCTGCTGGGAGAAGTTATATTAGGATGTGAACTCTGAGTCATCTTGTGAAGTTGCAAGGAAAATGCGATCTCTCCACATGAAACGTGGAGGAAATGTGCCTTTTGGGGGTCCGCTCCCTGTTGGAGCCGCGGGGTCTGCCCGGTTGGCGGCCTGGACTCGTTTCTTTTCTTTTTTCAGACTAATGTGTTGTTTACAGATTGTAGGCCGGAAGTACGGGTCTGAACCGTTGTCGGCCCGGGCCTTTGGCTCTTTGCAAATTTACCTTCTTCATCGAGAACACTGTTTGACTGCTACTGCACCATGGAACTATGACTGTATATTCCTAATCATGCCCGGGACTCCCAGTACCTGCTTGAAATTGCCATCCCTTGGGGGGGAGCCGCCCCCACTCAGAATGTCTTTGCCAGTTAACCCATGTTTTTTTTTTTCTCCAATGGCTGAACTGCCCATAATCTCTTGGAATGTGAGGGGCCTAGGCTCCCCACTGAAACGTATGATGGTGTTTACTTGTTTGAAGAAGTATCATCCCATGATCCTGTGTATGCAAGAAACGCATTTAACCACTGAAACACAATGTTGCCTTAAATATGCTTGGGTGGGCAGGGCCTACCATTCTACTCACACCTCGTACTCTAGGGGTGTGAGTGTAATGATACATGCCTCAATTGACTTTCAGGAACTAGATGTGCGGGTAGATGATGAAGGTCGGTTTGTATTCCTGCATTGCCGGGTGGGTAAACTGCACTGTATATTGGCTTGTATTTATATACCCCCGCCGTTTACGGTGGAGGTGCTCCGGCTGTTGCTCGCCTATTTGGAGAGCAGGCCGGACCTGCCGCTACTGATAGTGGGGGATTTTAACTGTTGGCTGAGTCCCTCCGCGGACAGACACCCCGGTTCTGGGGTCTCTGCCACTTCGAGGGAATCTCCGTTGCTAAGACTGCTCAATGAGGTGGGGTGGGTTGATGTGTGGAGGTTAAGGTACCCGCTGGAGAGGCAGTTTTCCTGCTTCTCCAAAACGCACGGGACTCTGTCCAGGATAGACCTGGCAGTGAGTAACTCTGCAATGCTCCCATCCATCTCAGATGTGGTTTATAAGCCCCGTAGTGTCTCAGATCACTCACACTTAGTGACTAGACTAATTATCTCCCCTCCATCCACACTTCCTAGGGCCCCATGGAAGTTTAACGCCTTTTGGCTGAAATTATTCCTGTCACACGAGGAGGTGGAGCGGAGCATGCGGGAGTTTCTTGATAGTAGAGAGTTTGCCGAATCCCCAGCTGAGCGGTGGGACGCATTTAAGGCGTATGTGAGGGGGTTACTTATCCGTGAAATTACCAGGGTGAAAAGGGACTCTTCCGGGCTCAGAGAGGACCTTGAAAAACAGGTTGCGGCCCTGGAGGAGACTTTTGTGCAAACCCCGACGGAGGCTGCCAGGGAGGCATGGCAGTCCGCTCAATCAGCATATGAGCGGCTGCTGTCCTCCAAGGCAGAACGGAAACTATTTTTCTCCAGACTGGCTTTCTTTGAAGAGGGCGAAAGTACAGGGCGCATGCTGGCTAGGATAGCCAACTCCCAACAAAGATCTCCCAGTATTGGGGCAATCAAAACTAGGGAGGGCAAGATAGTGAACTCCCCAGACCTGGTTTTGGCAGAGCTAGCACGATTCTATGAGACGTTGTACCTCCCCACGGAGCAGTTTACCCGGACAGACCTACTGACCTACTTACATGACATTGACTTCCCCAGACTGGGACTTGCACAGCGGAGGGCCCTGGACGCCCCCTTTACCTTGGAGGAGCTGCAGGCGGCGTTAGCCGAGTTCCCCAACTGTAAAGCTCCGGGGGCAGACGGCTTGCCCATGGAGATATACAAACACTATGCGGACATCCTCCTCCCAAAACTTTTAACGGTCTTTAACGCAGCAAGGGAGCGACAGATTTTGCCTGCCTCTATGGCTACGGCAAACATCGTGTTAATACTGAAACCCGACAAGGACCCTTTAGACCCGGGCTCCTACAGACCGATATCGCTGCTACAGAGCGATATCAAGCTATTAGCTAAAATGCTAGCGATTAGGCTGAACGGGGTCATCACTAGCCTGGTCCACCCGGACCAAGCGGGCTTCATGCCTAACAAGTCGACGGCTGTCAACTTGCGTAGACTGTTTCTTAATATGCAGTCCCCGGCTGATAATATGGGACAAAGGGCTTTGCTCTCACTGGACGCTATGAAGGCCTTCGATAGCGTCGAGTGGGAATACTTATGGGAGGTCCTCGGGAGGTTCGGGTTTGGAGACGCTTACATTTCCTGGGTCCGGTTGTTATATTATAATCCACAGGCTGCCATCCGGTCGTCTGGGGCGGTGTCGCAGACTTTTTCCCTGGGACGGGGCACGCGGCAGGGATGCCCATTATCGCCTCTACTTTTTGCCCTGGCGATAGAACCCCTAGCAATTAAGATTAGAGCCAGCCCGGAGGTAGTAGGGTTTAGATACGGAGACAAACAAGAGAAAATTATGCTATATGCGGACGACACTATGATTCTGCTTGGAGACGTAGAGGGCTCGCTGAGAGGGGCCATGGCCCTAATAGGAGAGTTTGGTAGATTTTCGGGGCTACAGATAAACTGGACAAAATCCTCACTGATGCTTATCGATAAAGGGGGGGCCCCACCGGCCTCTCTTACGGTGCCTTTGTCTGCCTCATTCAAATACCTGGGTATCCAGGTGACGCCCAAGATATGTGAGTATGGAAGACTGAATGTGTCCCCGCTGCTGCTAAAATTCCGTGACCGCATTAAGACGTGGAATTCGCTCTGCCTGTCAGTTGCAGGTAGGGTGAACCTGATCAAAATGATCCTCATGCCCCAGTTGCTTTATGTGCTGCATAACGCCCCCATAGTGATAACCTTAAAAGTATTTAGAATTGTTAACTCACTGTTTCGCTCGCTCATATGGAAAAACCGCACACCTAGGATTAAATTGGAGCATCTCCAGTGCCCAAAGGATGAAGGAGGGCTCGCCCTGCCCAACCCATGGCTGTACTACATAGCCGCTCAGATGCAGCATTTGATAGGTACAGTCCATACTGGGCAGGAGAGGGAGGGGGAGGGACCCGGCTCCTCAGAACTGGTGATGCTTCACACAGTTGGGGGTGAGTCGGTGACGTCTGCTCTGGAATCACTAGCGTTTGGGAAACCGAATAAACAATACCCGACATATAACCTTATTCAAAAAGTTTGGAACAAGGCTAGGTATCTACAGGGGGTGACAGGATTCACAGACTACAGTCCCATTTGGTCCAATGACTCATACCCGGAACTCGCTAGACTGCAGCATGGGGCACTTTGGAGGAGATATGGAGTGACCTATCTGGGGCAGATATTTAGAAACGGGGAACTGCTCTCCTTCGAGACCTTGCGGGGCCTTTTTGGGCTTCCTCAGTCGATGAGGTTCTACTATATGCAACTCAGACATGCAGTGAAGGCCCAGAGTAGAGCCTCAGAATGGACCCCCTCCCCTACCCCTTTGTTTAACTTGATTGCAAGGGCAGCTAATACCAAGGGGTTTATATCTCAATGCTATATTATGCTGCTACATAGCTTCTTGACCAAACACCCGCTGAAAGTGAGGGCCAAGTGGGAGGGGGAAGTGGGCCCGATGGACGGCGAGCAGTGGGAGGAGGCACTCCGGGTTGTACCAATTTGCTCTCTGAATGTTTCCCACAAGGTGTCGCAACTGTATTTACTACTGAGGGTGTACTACACCCCTCACAGATTGTTTACCATGGGGCTACGACCCACCCCACTATGCACTAGGTGTAAGAGAGATCATGGGGACCTGATTCACCTACTGTGGAGATGCCCGAAGCTCCACACATACTGGAAGGGAGTGGTGGACACCGTGAATAGGGTGTTCCAGGTCTCGCTGCCCACTGACCCAAAACATTGTCTGCTGCTCATACTGGAAGAATTGGAATGGGAAGAGGGTACTAGAGTGGCGGTAATTAGGTCTCTATTCGCAGCCCGTAAGCTAATAATGTCTCATTGGATATCGGAGGAAGCCCCTAGTTTGAAAGAATGGATCAATGTAGTGGGGGAAATGCTCAGGAAGGAGAAGGTAATATACCAGCACAGGGGATGCCCTCAGAAATTTGAGAAGCTGTGGGGCGCTTGGCTGGATGTACCGGGACTGGCCCCGGTGGATCTGGTTATGGGCAGGCTCCTGGGCCTGGTCAATTAACCCTGGGAAGTACACTGAGACAGGACCCCTTTAAGGAGAGTGGGGAGATGCATGCGATGGGAGGTGGAGGAGAGCATGGTTGGGCTCTGTGAATAATATGTATATGGATGGTGCAGTGGGCAGGTATTTCTCTAATAGAATATGTGTCTGATTGTTTTGGATCTTATCTATATATTTGAAATCTCGATGTATGTCTCTTTTTTACCTGTGTCTCAATAAACTTTTTTCTGGATAAAAAAAAAACCATGAGTGAAATAAATGTTTTTGTGTTATCATTCAAATGGCCAAGAAATCATAAATTCTGCCAGAGTATGTAAACTTATGAGCACAACTATATATATATATATATATATATATATATATATATATATATATATATATACAGTATATACACACATACACACTGCTCAAAAAGTTAAAGGAACACTTTGAAAACACATCCGATCTCTTATGGGGAAAAATATCAAGCTGGGTATCTATACTGATATGGACTGGGTAATGTGTGAGGAACAAAAGGATGCCACACCATTTAATTGAAATTAAAATAATCAACTTACAGAGGGCTGAATTCAAAGACACCCCAAAAATCAAAGTGAAAAAATTATACAGCCAGTCTATTTTGCTGAAATTTCATTGCAGCAAATCAAAATGGTACTCCATAGTTTGTATGGTCCCCAGGTGTTTGTATGAATGCCTGACAACATCAGGGCATGCTCCAAATGAGACGCCGGATGGTGTCCTGGGGTATTTCCTCCCAGATCTGGACAAGGGCATCACTGAGCTCTGGAACAGACTGAGGTGAAACCTGGCAGTGTCGGATGGACCGAAACATATTGTCTCAAATTTGTTCTATTGGATTTAGGTCAGACGAGCGTGGGGGCCATTCATTGGTATCAACTGCTTCATCTTCCAGGAATTGGCTGCATAGTCTCGCCACATGAGGCTGGGCATTGTCGTACACCAGGAGGAACCCAGGACCCATTGTACCAGCATAAAGGCTGACAATGGGTCCAAGGATTTCATCCCAATACCTAATAAAAGTTAGGGTGCCATTGTCTAGCCTTTATTTATTTTTTTATTTTTTTATTTTTTCCTCCACCTCAGAGAACTCTATTTGGAGACTTAATCAATTGTGCGTTCATACGCTGTCTGCTTTTTGGTTTGCATCATAGATGGAAAAGCTGCTATGCTTAATTATTTTCAGGATAAATATAGTTAATAATTGTAAATATAACGAGTGAATGCATAAGGGAAGAAAACCAGTTCCAGCCGTTAATAGAACACCCCAATACAAAAATTACTTGGTGATAGAAAATTACCCCTTTACCCGGCCTACTGCCCAACCCCTTTCCCCGTCCAACCTCGCCCCCCCCCCATTCTCCGAACCACGTCTTTATTTCTTTTCATTTTCTGTTCTTTATGCCTATTGCGTTACCTGCTCTAAAGCATCTTATCTAAATAGTTCTGTGATATCTTATAGTTTGTCCAATCCTGCCATTTCAGCTTAAAACCCCTTTCTCCTTCCTCTCCCTTAAACCTAAGCTGTTTGTGGTAATAGCTATCATTTAATTTGCGTAGGCAACTCCTCATAGTTGGACTCTCGGGATCTTTCCATTGTTTAGGGATCAGGCTCTTGGCAGAGTTTAAAATATAAGGGAGTAAGGTACCCAGGTATTGACTAATGGGCATGTCTGTCTCATGGAACAGACACACCCACGGTTCAACTGGTATCACAATTCCTGTAATCTCTTGGATTAACGCTACGACATTTATCCAATAGGTTTTAATTACCGTGCATGTCCACCATATGTGTGACATGGTTCCGGTTTCGGTACAACCCCTCCAACAAAATTTGGAGGTCTCCTCTTGATAGTGGTGTGCAATGTCCGGGGTTATATACCACCGTGCCAAACATTTAAAGTTCATTTCTACCACTCTGCATTCATTTGATGTAATATGTGCCATCTTTAATATTTTCCCTAGGTCTTTCTCGGTATCCCATGTTGCCAATTCATCTTCCCATTTTTTAATATATGATGGCGGTGTCTTAAAAATTAAGCCTGTCAAGATTTTGTGGATCTTTGAGATCCTTCCCCCTCTATCAGCACACTCTCTCCAGAGGGAGCAGATTATCCTCCGACCTGATCGGTCGGGGATGGGAGTCGATGAAATGCTTCAGTTGTAGGTATCTCCACCAATTCAACTCGAACATTTCGATATGCTCCCTAAGATCTAAGTAGGTACCTATTTCCCCTTCTTTCAGTATATCCTTTAATTTCAAATCTGTGTCTTTTTTGGAAAACCGGTCGCAAATAGTGAAATTAGGACCTTTCACTTCTGAGAAACGCACAGTATCCTGTGGAGTCCCTCAAGGATCCCCTCTGTCGCCTGTGTTATTCAACATCTATCTTCGTCCTCTCTTTGAAATCATCAGCAGCCAAAAACTGCTTTATCACTCATATGCAGAGGACACGCAACTGTATTTCCGCATTTGTAATAAAAAGGATCATCACCTCAATCTAAAGACATGCCTCTCTTTGATAGAGGACTGGATGTCAAAGAGTTATCTTAAACTCAACGGAGCGAAAACAGAACTTACTTCTGTTTCACGCCAAGCGTATGAAACAACCTGCAACAACGTGGACACCCCCGCCCATTCTGGCCAAAATAATCACCCCTAGCGCCAAAGTCAAAAGTCTCGGGGTTATTTTCGACTCCTATATGACAATGGACGCACAAATAGGGTCAGTAGTCAGCGGATCTCACCATCTGTTGCGTCTACTACGCAGATTTACTCCTTTTATTCCCAAAGAAGACATAGCGGTCGTGGTGGGAGCAATTGTAAACTCTAGATTGGACTATGCAAATGCCCTTTACCTCGGACTCCACAAGTACCAAATCGCTCGTCTACAAGTCGTTCAAAATACGGCCGCTAGACTTGTGACTAGGAAAAAACCCTGGGAATCAATCTCACCTTCACTGAGAGCCCTTCATTGGTTGCCAGTAAAAGACAGAATCACTTTTAAAGCACTCTGTCTAACGCATAGATGTATCCATGGGAATGCTCCCCATTATCTATGCGAAAAAATAAAAGCTCATAATCCCAATCGCGTTCTGCGATCCACCAATCAAAATCTACTCCAGATACCGAAAACAAGCTACAAGTCCAAAGGAGATAGAAGATTCGCGGTCCAAGGTCCCAGACTATGGAACGCTTTACCAACCAGCATTCGGTTGGAGGAGAACCACTCAGCATTCAGGAGAAAGATCAAGACTCATCTCTTTTGATATCAAAGGAGACAGGAACAACTAGCGCCCAGAGGCGATTTGGTTCGCATGTGCCGCGCTATATAAGTTCTCATTCATTCATTCATTCAACCCCCGTACAGACCTATTTTCCCCGGTGCAAAGTATTTTGTGTCATAAAGTGGGATAAATGGGGAGTCATAGCCCCATTTTTCCCTGATATGCAAACTGTCCCAAATTGACATAGATATCTGTGTAATCCCGTGCAAATTTTCTTTAGCCTGTCTGTATTGTGCCGGGATCCAAATCTCCTTTCCCAATCTAGATTTATTTAAACTACTTTCTAACTTTACCCACATTTTATCTTTATTGCCTTGGACCCAGTCAATCACCCGTGCTATGTGAATGGCAGTGTAATATGTCTTAATATCTGGTAATCCTAAACCTCCATGTGTCTTATCTCTAGATAGTATGGACATACTAATACGTGTTTTTTTTTTATTTCATATAAACCCCCTTAATAACTTTTTTAAGTGTTTTAAAATATACTTCTGGTATTGGAATAGGTAACATTTGTAGTTTGTATAGAATCTTGGGAAGGGTTAACATTTTAAAACTGTTTATTCTTCCTAACATTGACCTCTGTCTGAGGCCCCATACACACGATCGGACATATCTGATGAAAACGGTCCGCGGACCATTTCCATCGGATATGTCCGATCGGGAGTTTGATCCGATGGCGTGTACACACCATCGGATCAAATTCCCCGCCGCCGGACGGCGCGTTGACGTGGCGGTGACGCGGCGGTGACGTTGACGCCGCCGCGTCACCGCACCAGGAAGTAAAACACTTCCGCGCATGCGCCGAATCCATTCGGCAGCGGCGCGGCGGCGGTGGGGGACGACATGTCTGCTGGTAAGTGTACTAACCAGCAGACATGTCGGGCGGACAGATCCCCACCGGATAGATTTCAAAGCTTGCTTTGAAATCTGTCGGGTGGAGAAATCTGTCCGCTAGCCCATACACACGAGCGGAGATGTCTGCTGAAACGGTCCATCGGACCGTTTTCAGCGGACATATCCCCTCGTGTGTACGCGGCCTAAGAGTCATTTTATTTAGGTCTAGTTTAATATCGTTCAGTAAAGGGATAAAATTATGGTCGTAAATTAAATCAAGGGATGGGGTTAAATTAACTCCTAGATATTTTAATTCAGTATCTTTCCAGGTGAAGGGGAAGTTATGTTTATATCTATCGGCATCCTGTGCTTTCACGTTGATATTCAGAATTTCATATTTTAAAGGATTAATTTTAAAATTTGATATTTCCCCATAGAGTTTGAGGGTTTTTAGGAGATTAGGAAGACTTATACTTGGATTCATTATATATAACAGAATATCATCGGCGTAGGCCGCAAGTTTATATTCCTCATCATCTATCCGTATCCCCACTATGTCCGGATTATTTCTAATGCTAATCAATAAGGGTTCCAGTGATAAAATAAACAATAAGGGAGACAAGGGACAGCCCTGACGAGTCCCGTTAAACATCTCGAAAGGTCTAGATAACGATCCGTTTACCTTGACTCTAGCAGTAGCATGATTGTCTAGCCTTTAGAGGTCTGTGCGTCCCCCTCCATAGATATGCCTTCCCAGACCAACAATGACCCACCACCAAACTGGTCATGTTCATAAAGCATAAAGTTCTTTGCGGCTTCTCCAGACCCTTTCACATCTGTCACATGTGCTGAGGGTGAACCTGCTCTCATCTGTGAAAAGCACAGGGCGGCAGTGGTGGACCTGACAATTCTGGTGTTCAATGGCAAATGCCAATAGAGCTCCACGGTGCCGGGTAGTGAGCACAAGTTTCATTAGAGGACGTCGGGCCCTCAGGACAGCCTCATGAAGTCTGTTTCTGATTGTTTGGTCAGAGACATTCACACCAATGGCCTGCTGGAGGTCATTTGGTAGGGCTCTGGCAGTACTCATCCTGTTCCTCCTTACACACTGGAGCTAAAATGGGTCCTGCTGATGGGTTAGGGACTTTCTACGGCCTTGTCCAGCTCTCCTAGAGTAACGTGTCTTCTGGCAATGGCACTTATTGATGTGCCATCCTGGAGGAGTTGGATTGCCTGTGTAACCTCTATAGGGGCAAGGTATCGCCTCATGCTACCAGTAGTGACACGACCCTAGCCAAATGCAAAACTAAGAAGAACAGTCCGAAAAGATGAGTATGGAAAAAAATGTCAGTGGCCTCCTCCTATAAAATATTGCTTCAGTTACTCATTGTGGTCCCTGGTAATAAGGTGGTTGGTCCCTTAGTGGCGACGGCTTCCCTTCTACCTCCGGCTGGCAGAACCATCACATTTGGATGGACTGCAAGCTACAATCTCAACCCTGCTCTGCTCTCCTTTTTCTGAATAGGCACTCAGAATGCCTAGCAGCCAGATGTGCCCGGGATAGGCCCAAACACTGACCTAGAAGTCCGGGCAATACAACACACGTCCACCCAGACAGATGTCCAGGTGGCACAGAACAGTGATCGCCTGACTCTACCCAAATATATAGGTTCTCCCAGCAGGCCAAGGGATTTAAGAAAACCCCTGCCCATTGGCTGGAATACCCTTATGCCCATAATCTGACCTTGCAGTTCCCTTCTCATATCTAATGCCACCAGGTACCCGGTCACCTAGTGACAAAAGCAGAGAAACACAGCAATTACAGACTTAAAGTGAAATCAAGTGATTTTCACAATTAGCCACAATTAGCCACCTGGCAGGTAAATTTAGGAGCAACCCTTCCTAAACACCAGGGTGCTACACATATATATATATATATATATATATATATATATATATATATATATATATATATATATATATATATATATATATATATATATATATATACAGTGCAGAAAATAAGTATTTGAACACCCTGCTATTTTGCAAGTTCTCCCACTTGGAAATCATGGAGGGGTCTGAAATTGTCATCGTAGGTGCATGTCCACTGTGAGAGACATAATCAAAAAAAATATTCCAGAAATCACAATTTATGATTTTTTAACTATTTATTTGTATGATACAGCTGCAAAGAAGTATTTGAACACCTGTCTATCAGCTAGAATTCTGACCCTCAAAGACCTGTTAGTCTGCCTTTAAAATGTCCACCTCCACTCCATTTATTATCCTAAATTAGATGCACCTGTTTGAGGTCATTAGCTGCATAAAGACACCTGTCCACCCCATACAATCAGTAAGAATCCAACTACTAACATGGCCAAAACCAAAGAGCTGTCCAAAGACACTCAAGACCAAATTGTACACCTCCACAAGGCTGGAAAGGGCTACGGGGAAATTGCCAAGCAGCTTGGTGAAAAAAGGTCCACTGTTGGAGCAATCATTAGAAAATGGAAGAAGCTAAACATGACTGTCAATCTCCTTCGGACTGGGGCTCCATGCAAAATCTCACCTCGTGGGGTCTCAATGATCCTAAGAAAGGAGAGAAATCAGCCCAGGACTACACGGGAGGAGCTGGTCAATGACCTGAAAAGAGCTGGGACCACCGTTTGCAAGGTTACTGTTGGTAATACACTAAGACGTCATGGTTTGAAATCATGCATGGCACGGAAGGTTCCCCTGCTTAAACCAGCACATGTCAAGGCCCGTCTAAAGTTTGCAAATGACCATTTGGATGATCCAGAGGAGTCATGGGAGAAAGTCATGTGGTCAGATGAGACCAAAATAGAACTTTTTGGTCATAATTCCACTAACCGTGTTTGGAGGAAGAATGATGAGTACCATCCCAAGAACACCATCCCTACTGTGAAGCATGGGGGTGGTAGCATCATGCTTTGGGGGTCTTTTTCTGCACATGGGACAGGGCGACTGCACTGTATTAAGAGGATGACCGGGGCCATGTATTGCGAGATTTTGGGCAACAACCTCCTTCCCTCAGTTAGAGCTTTGAAGATGGGTTGAGGCTGGGTCTTCCAACATGACAATGACCCGAAGCACACAGCCAGGATAACCAAGGAGTGGCTCTGTAAGAAGCATATCAAGGTTCTGGCGTGGCCTAGCCAGTCTCCAGACCTAAACCCAATAGAGAATCTTTGGAGGGAGCTCAAACTCTGTGTTTCTCAGCGACAGCCCAGAAACCTGACTGATCTAGAGAAGATCTGTGTGGAGGAGTGGGCCAAAATCCCTCCTCCAGTGTGTGCAAACCTGGTGAAAAACTACAAGAAACGTTTGACCTCTGTAATTGCAAACAAAGGCTACTGTACCAAATATTAACATTGATTTTCTCAGGTGTTCAAATACTTATTTGCAGCTGTATCAGACAAATAAATAGTTTAAAAAATCATACATTGTGATTTCTGGAATTTTTTTTTTTGATTATGTCTCTCACAGTGGACATGCACCTACGATGACAATTTCAGACCCCTCCATGATTTCCAAGTGGGAGAACTTGCAAAACAGTAGGGTGTTCAAATACTTATTTTCTGCACTGTATATATATATATATACACACAGTATACACATATCTACACATATCTACAATATTTTAGTGTCAGACTTGTTTTTAGGGGCTCATTTGGATTTTGGTATAGCTTTAGAACTCCGAGAACCTGCATCCTTTGTTTCTGAGTATCTAGATTGTGCACTAGAATTCTTTTGTCTGACCGATAAATCATACTTGCAGTAAAGCACATGTGAACGCAGTGAAAAATATTACATTGCTATTAAAGGCCTCTAGATATGCAATTGAATTATGTTTTATTTAGTGATTTGCAATTTAGGTTTAGCAACTGGTAAATATCTGCTCCCTTAACCTCAAAATCTGCAAAAGAAATTGAAACAAACTTTTGCTCGGTTCCCACAATTTTGAAATGCATTTTCTTTGGGACAGATTATCTCCTATTGTTTATAATAGTCTTTACTTGACTATTCTGAGCCATCTGTTATTTTACATTCTTTGTATAGCGAGTGGAACAGCCTAGAATGTCTGTAATAGTCACAGGACTGCTGTGGGCTACTTTTAGAGCAGCTTCACATGATGGTGTTTACCGTTTGAAAAGCTTGGACAGTTGTCTGTGTTTAGACAGTAACTAGGAAACATTCACAGTCATTTTTATTGGGGTGGATCAAATTGTCCTGGAAGTGGCATCAGTTGTCGATCCTACAGCCATGTCTTGTATTTACAAAGGCTCATTTTCGTGACGTGTCCTTATACACAATTCGTCAACAAGGAACTGAAAGCAAAAAGTCCTCCTGTTTAGTAAGAATTAGAGTTTAGTTTACTTCTTTCAGGTGTCTTACTGCTTCTATAAAGCAATAACATTTAGGCAAGACTGATTTCCATTGTTTAACTAATTCTTAGTACTACAAATATAGAAAGACTGGTAGGAGAAGTAGCTTATACAGTAAAACCTTTGTTTGAGAGTAACTTGGTTTGAGAGCGTTTTGCAAGACAAGCAAAATGTTTTAATACATTTTGCCTTGGTATACAAACGATGTTTTGATATAAGAGTAACGTCATGTCACAACTAAGTATAAAAAAGAATAGAGGAGCCTAAGTGTAGCAATATGGTTACATTTATTGAAGCATGAAGGTACAACATTTAGCAACTTATTGCTACACTCAGAGGTGCCTCTCTTCTCTTTTATACCCTGTGTAGCACTCACCCCCGCAGGAGCTGCTGGTTAGATTTGGGTGGCATGTTACCTCTGTGACTCTGCCGTCTAGGGTAGTTGATGAGAGCTGTAATAATGGAATGTCCAAACAGCGGGTGTCTTTTTCTTGTGCTTTTATTTACCCAACAAGGTAAAACAGTAAAATTTGCAGTGAAGGGGTAAAGATGCAATAAATGAAGAAATAGCAGGTTCAGGCGTAACAACGAGGAAACAATCCTGCTTCCAGCAACACTTTGTCGTCTTCGCCACTCCAGCCAGAGTGGGTTTAGTGTACTTGGACAGGCCTCTGTCATAGGCCTGGCAGCCAGAATATCACTCGAAAATTTGAGGGAAAAGGGCCTCTGCCACAGGCCCTCCCTAGAATTTAGATCACGGAGACAATCCTCCTCGATACACTCTGCGCCTGAATCAACCTCAGGCAGGTTGTAGTTAGGTTACCGACTGACAGACGACCAACATCCAGCCTTTCAGTGTCCGGTTACCTCGATCACTGGGGCCCAGCCACAACTCAGATGTCCAGAACCAACTTGGTCCCAGAACTGAGAGCTCCACGTGGTACGCGCACCCCGGCCTGGTAGGCCATAATGCCGGGGCGCGTGGTGCAGACACCCTAAAGGTGGTTGACGCACTTCCAGAAGAACCCTGCTCCCAAGGCGTCGGTCTCCTAAATACCCTCTCCCGGCATGCCCAGTGAGACTCAACCCTCCCCATTGGCTGCCAAGAGAGAGCACCCAGATCTTGACTCCACTGCTGCCACCTATTGTCTCGTGGTGGGAACAGCACCCCAGGAACAACAGAGTGAGCCCACAATACAGGCGAGCTGAGGCAGAGACCTAATTTGAACAGATTAATTGGATAAGAGCTAACTAACTCTCTTATCCCCCTTAAATTTCGAACAGCACCAGTACCTGAAAGTACACAGGCGCTACACACTCCCCCCACTTGAATAGACACTGTCCCCAGTGTCCAACAACTGATGTTCAAGCCTGAACACCTGAACCTGCTTTGACAGTAGAGAGAAGAAATAGAAAAGAGTAGATAAATATAAAAATATAGTAAACATTACTCTGTACAATTGTCACAATAATACATTTATAACATCAAGCATTCCTGACTATCTATCCTGCCCCATTCTCCAACAGTCTTGACAGATGATCAACAACCTGCAAAACAAAATAGAAAAATACACACAAAAATATACACATACAGTC
Organism: Rana kukunoris; assembly: GCA_029574335.1. Classification (NCBI taxonomy): domain Eukaryota; kingdom Metazoa; phylum Chordata; class Amphibia; order Anura; family Ranidae; genus Rana; species Rana kukunoris. Next base: position 367,537,175 of record CM056050.1, read on the forward strand.
ACTAAGGGCGAAATGATACTGCACCTTCCCAGCAAAGGTGAAGCCTCCTTTCCTCCCAAAGAGACACATTCAAATAAGTGCTGAGATTTTCTCAACTGCATGAACCGAAAAGAAAAAATATACAAGATTATCTTTCCGCAGTGGCAGAAATTGCAGAACACTGCCCCTAGTGGTCAGCGTGCTAGTATTACCAGCATAAGCGGTCCATACTCAAATCAGAGTAAACAGGAGAAAGAAACTTTTCTTCTTTCTTCTCTTTCGTAGGATGAAGCCGTTGGGACCCTAATCTTACTAACTATCATCCCCCCCAAAGTTCTGCATGTTTGGGCTCAAACATGGATCCGGTGGAGAAGAAAACAAACTGAAAAGAATGATCATTCCCGTCCTTGACTTCTCCAAAGCAGCAAATGAAAGTGGCAATGCAGGCATGAGGCCTACAGGTAAAACCTGGGATCTGGCAGAGTGATAATGTCCCCTTGGTCATTTACTGTGGTAACTGAATAGACTCGATCAACTTTTCCTGGGCTCTTTATGACCACGCTGTCATGATAAATGTACCGGCCAGGGCCCCAGTCCTTCAGGCAACTCTCAAACCGGTGGCCAAGAGAAACAAAAGCATAGTCCGTATTGCGAGCATCCTTTGGAACATTCAAATACTCCCAAATGTGGTCTTTGCACCACTCTTCCCGCTTTGATTCAATTTCCTGCATCAGGTCTGCAGGCACATACAGGAACTCCCATCTGTAATCCAGGGCTACCTTCTTCATGAAAATACGTTGAAGATGGGCTAACTTTGGCAGCGTACGGGGGTGTCCTAGTCCCAGCAGAACAAGGGCATCCGGGGCCCTCTTTATCACAGGGAGTGCAGCTGGTATAGGTACAGTCTCTCTTGGGTCACAAGCATTTGGCACGGTGACTACCCAGGTTAGTTGTGGGACATCTGCTCGCGACGCGGTATCCCTGGAGTGTTTTTTAGACCTACGGGGTTTCGCAGCACGGGACCCTCTGCCCCATTGTAGCTCAGGCAGCTCCAGTTCAAACCACCGGTCATCTCCAACATCGGACGATAAGTCCAGGTCGGAGGTGTCACACTCCTCAGCAGGCAAATACACTCTCTCCACAGTCGATGTACTGACCTTGTCCTTGGTTGCGGCCTTGACAGGGGCATCATTCTCCCTGGAGTCCGGTTCAGGTCTGCGCAGAGGTAGGCCTCGACCACAGCCGTGGGAGACCTTCACGGGGCCTGCCTTCCCCGAAATGAGCCAGGCAGGAACCACCGCCACACCCACAGTCTCGTGGCAGAATCCACCTTCAAAGCAGGCACACATTTCTTTATATTGGAGTCACTTACCTCAGACAAAACCATCGGAGTGGCAACTGATGTCATAGTAACTGTAGCAGTAGTAGACGTAACAGCGTTGGTGTCAATCGTAGTGGTAGTAGGTGCAGGCCAGGGAACCTCTTCTTCCACTGTCACCACTCCGCGATCCAATCGACATAGTACTCGCGGGGAGACTCTGTTGGTTGTTCCACTCGGAACAGATATTCCCGGCACCTCTTGCACTGAGCAAAAGGCAGGATTCGGACAGCTAACTTGGCACATCGGGGACACGACAAACCGAGGGCCTCCACGCCGCCGCTAGTGAACAGCACGAACTGTCCCTGCGTCCCCATTCGGATCCTGGTATCGGTCAGGGAAACTCCAGTGACAGCAGGCATCGGATAGACTCCAAGTGTGGACATCTAAGGCCTCAATCTTTCGAACGGTGTCGGGGACACAGACATGTTGCACAGTCCTATCTCGTGGGCGCGCAATCACTCTTTGGCGCCAAACTCACCCCACGCCTCAAGCAGGGGTGGGTAGCTCCTCCCACTTTGATTATTTTCTGGCCAATGGCAGAATAAAATTTCACAGTTTCGTTGTCAGAGACAACAGCCGATCGTGGACGAGCCCCCACATGTAGCACTCACCCCCGCAGAAGCTGCTGGTTAGATTTGGGTGGCATGTTACCTCTGTGACTCCGCCGACTAAGGTAGTTGATGAGAGCCGTAATAATGGAATGTCCAAACAGCAGGTGTCTTTTTCTTGTGCTTTTATTTACCCAAGGTAAAACAGTAAAACTTGCAGTGAAGGGGTAAAGATGCAATAGAAGAAGAAATAGCAGGTTCAGGCGTAACAACAAGGAAAAAATTCTGCTTCCAGCAACACGTTGTCCTCTTCGCCACTCCAGCCGGAGTAGGTTTAGTGTACCTGGACAGGCATCTGCCACAGGCCTGGCAGCCAGAATATCACTCGAAACTTTGAGGGAAAAGGGCCTCTGCCACAGGCCCTCCCTAGAATTTAGATCACGGAGACAATCCTCCTCGATAGACTCTGCGCCTGAATCAACCTCAGGCAGTTTGTAGTTAGGTTACCGACTGACAGACGACCAACACCCAGCCTTTCAGTGTCCGGTTACCTCAACCCCCAGTCGATCACTGGGGCCCAGCCACAACTCAGATGTCCAGAACCAACGTGGTCCCAGAACCGAGAGCTCCGCGTGGCACACGCACCCTGGCATGGTAGGCCATAATGCCGGGGGCGCGTGGTGCAGACACCCTAAAGGTGGGTGACGCACTTCCAGAAGAACCCCGCTCCCAATGCGTCTGTCTCCTAAATACCCTCTCCCAGCATGCCCAGCGAGGCTCAACCCTCCCCATTGGCTGCCAAGAGAGAGCACCCAGATCTCGACTCCATTGCTGCCACCTATTGTCTCGGGGTGGAAACAGCACCCCAGGAACAACAGAGTGAGCCCACAATACAGCCGAGCTGAGACAGAGACCCAATTTGAACAGATTAATTGGATAAGAGCTAACTAACTCTCTTATCCCCCCTTAAATTTCAAACAGCACCCGTACCTGAAAGTACACAGGCGCTACACCTGTAAAAAATGCTTTGATATACAAGTGCTTTGGATTACAAGCATGTTTATGGAACGAATTTTGCTCGCAAACAAAGGTTTTACTGTAATTCTTCCATCAAGCAAGCAGGTTTGCCATCCTGCGCTGTTCCAGAAATCAGGGCGCCATATGGGACTAAATGCTTGAATTTAAAAATGTATTGTTCTACTGCACAACAAACCACTTACATTTCAATCTAAAATTACATTTGCCATTGTAACTAGAAACAATGGCACCGATGCCATGCTGACAAGACTTATAATATTGACTAGGATGTCACTTTTGTTTTTGGATAGAGTGGGGAAGGGCTAGCAACCCTTTTAACTAAAAAAAAGGAAAATCCAAAATTGTGAGCTACCCCCCATCTGTCAGCTACTCCCCCCATCTGTCAGCTACCCGCCCCCTCCTGATAGCTACCCCTCTCAGTCAGCTACCCCCTCCTCTGTCAGCTACTCCTCCCCCTCAGTCAGCTACTCCCCCCTCAGTCAGCTACTCCCCCTGCTCAGTTAGCTACTACCCCCCCGCTGTCAGCTACCCCCCCTCCACTTTCAGATACAACCCCTCCACTATCAGCCACCCCCCCTCTGTCAGCTACCCTTTCTCTCTGTAAGTCGCCCCCCTCTCTGTCAGACACTCCCCCCGTCAGCTACCCTTTCTCTCTGTAAGCCACCCCCCTCTCTCTGTTAGGCCACCCCCTCTCTCTCAGCCCCCTTCTCTCTCCCACCCCACTCCCCCTCTCTTTCACACCCCCACCTTTTTCCCACCCCCTCTCTCTTCTACTTCCTCACCTCCTCCTTTCACTTCGCTCCCCCCACCCCCCCCCCCCCCTCAGGGGACGAGGGCCCCTTGGTTCCTAACAATAGCCCTGTGAGTGAGTGCACAAGCTCAGATGTGTTTTAAATCCTATGTCACTGATGGGGGATAGATCCCTGATCTATTAGAGGTCTCTAAGGGAGGTGCTGTTATAAGAGGACCTAAAGGGGGTCCTCTATGGGGGACCCCTAAATTATGGAGGGGTAACACTGACCCGTATTTTATGAATGGGGGTGACAATGACCCCTGTGTTATAGGAGGTAACACAATCCAATAAAGTGTGCCACATTATTGTTCTCATTAGTGCACCCAAAGGTGTCCCAGGTTTTTACAATCCTATAGTGTATACTACAAAAAAAATTGCCATGCACCGCTAAAGTGTTCGAGTTTGGCTTGAAGAAAAGGAGACAACCCTAGCAGTGCGTCCTAGGCGGCTGCCTAGTTTGCCTAGTGGAAGTACCGGCCCTGGGAGGGGGTGGAGACAGTTATGCGGAAGTTGCACTTTTGTGTGGAACTCCGCTTTAAGAGAGCACTTTTTAACCTTTTTCTTCAAACTAATAATAGAGTCAATTTAGCTAATTTTGTTTTTGCTACTGCTGAAACCAGCTTTGACATCCCATTGCTCGAGTCCGGGGTCACCGTTAGGACAACGCACGAAAACACTGGGCTACAGCCAACATGACATCACCTCCAGGATGCTGGCAGCCGCCACCACCGCCCCCCCAATGAGCATGCGCGGGTCTCCAGCCAGCGCCGCATTCTAAACGCGCCACAGCGCATGCGCCGCCCCATTCTCCCGTGGGATTACAAGTTCTCGCGAGAGCGCCGTTTTTTATTCCTACGTAATGTGCCGTGCTGCTTATGGCGGCGCTGGTGATAGTGCTGTGAGCTGTTGGGGTGAGTTTGCATTTCTTGGTCATTTTATCGCAGTGAAAATGCATTTTTGTGCGATGGAAAGGTGTGTACATGCTGGGGCAGAGGAGGGCGTGTGGTACGGGTGGTTGCGGCATTGGGGGAGTGTATGGGATAGGTGCTTTGTCATCTGCCGCTCGTCAGCTGTGCGCTCCTGGCTTGTTGGCCTCGTGTTAAGTTTGCTGTTTAAACATGGAGGAACTTGCTGTCTTTGGGGTTTCGTACTTGGCCCTTTCATTTAATTTTCCTTCAGGCTCTCTATGGAGTGCCTACCTAGGCCAGCGAACGGGTGCCCGCCCGTACCACACAAAGCGGTAGCGGCTGGACAAAGGCGCACGGTGAGGGGGCGTGTACCGAATGTCGGGGCGACCAATCAGGTAGCGGGTGGAGTTGCTAGTACGCAGCTGGCTGGTGTAGGGTGCTAACCGACCGTCTCGTGTGGAGCGTTGCGATGGTTTATGGGAATCGTAGTTCCCCCGGGTAGCGCTTGGAGCGCTGCAGCCTTGCAGACAAACTACAGTGACCAGGGTGCAGCGCGCTGCTGAGGAGGAACGTGCTTCTTGTATGCAGTGATCCATTTTTCCCTCAGCTGAGTGTCGCAATAATCTCAGCGAGCGAACTCCCTGATTGTGCGATGTTTACTAGAGTCCTCTTGGGTTGGTACATCAGCGGAGCGACGCAGCAGATTATTGTTGCTGGGTAGGAAGTGAGCACGGCCCTAGCTGTGTATTATTAGCTTTTACTATTGGGATGCTTCATTATTACGTAATTCTTGTGCCGTATTTCTCACTGGATAGCAAGTACTATGGTGAAATCGCATCCTTTCCTCATGTGTATTGGAATCTAAATAGGGAGTGGATGTCTGCCCTTCCTGGCAGCAACCCTTCTACTCACTACAAATGGCCTTCGTTTCAAGGAGATTAAAACCCCTTACAGAGAGACACTGCATCATAAACCATTGCCAATTATGCATTTCAATAATGCATTTCAATAAAGGGCACGCTCACCTCCTTCCTGCCCAGGCCAATTTTTAGCTGTTTTGTCTGATATGGCGATCCGTCAGAATTTGTAACAGAAGTGATGTTCTGTCACCGCCATCTTGCTACACCCTGCACTCGTCCACAGTAAGGATACAGTGAGAAGGTGGTAAGTGGACATCTTGTTACACCCACTGGAGTCTCACCTTTCACATTTATTTTTACCAAGAAACTGAGTTCATATAGTGAAATTCAGTATTTTGAAATCCCTCAGACTGTTTAGATGGTTTTTCAAAGCAGCGGTGTTCTGTCAGATAAGCAAACCTGTGAGATCAGCAGGCTAGCCTCTGCTTTTAAATTTCAACATGTAAATGGTCAGATGTTTTTTTTTAAATACTGTATTTCCCTATGTAAGCTGAGTTTACTGTTAAAAAAAAGTGTGAAATGCATGTTCTTTTGCCGCCTTCTTACTGTGGACAAGTGCGGGGTGTAGCAAGATGGCGCTGATGTAACGTCACTTACGTTACTAAATCTGACGAGTTGCCTGAAATGACAAAACACCGTCACATTTCGAATAACAATTGTGCAGGCATACACCACTGTACACATATGAATTATTTTTTGCTAAATGAACGAAAAAATATTAATAACATTACTTTCTTATAACATTTCTTAAAATAACTACATTTCTTCACTGTTGGGACTGCACAGAAAATCTGTGCTGACAGTGCTAAGGAAAGGAAATGCCAATAACCAGCATTTGTTTATATTTGATGAGCTGTGATGGAACACAGCTGATCACATGGTGAAGTGCCTCTGTGATTGGCCCTTTACCTTGATCTGCTATCGGCTGTGTCCGAAGGGGGGAGTGGTTTGGGAGCACACCCTCCCAGAACTGTACGACCGAACTGTGAGTTTTTTTTTTTTTTAGGCTATGGTGTGGTCGGCAGCAGGTTGTGAACTTCAGACATGATCAAACAAAAATCCCTCCTATAGTGGGGGTTGGCACCCCTTTGACTGCGGGTGGGGTGATGGGATAGATTGCGTCCCAGCAGTGCTGACCTGCTGTCAGAATATCTCCTCCAAGCAAAGCTGTTCACAGAAGCAGCTGTGCGGCTACACGTTCTTCATCAGCGATCCTCCCCTTGCATTCGTCCTGCCTGTTATCTAGGTTACATACAGTGGCTCAGGATGTGAGGGGTGGACTAGGAAAAGCAAATCACCAGAACAGGCAAGTAAGCTAACTACAAAGGCTTGTATTGGGAAAGGGCATACGGATACTTAAAAAAAATAATGCAATATACTGCAGGAGCAGAAGAAAGGGGGACTATATATAATAGAAAAAAAGCATCGTAGGACCTCTTTAAAGCGAAATTCCACACACTTTTACTACTTTATCTTAACGTGGTTGTACACCATGTAAAACCACTTTTACAGGTAAGCCAGAGGCAATAAGCGTATATTGATTTGCGCAAAAGTTATACCGTTTACAAATTAGGTGATAGAGATAGATTTATAGCTTTTATATAAAAGCTATAAAAGCTATAAATCTATCTCCCTCTCGTGACTGCGATATTGCATTGGACGCCTTTGACACTATTTTGGAACCATTCACTTTTATATAGCGATCTGTGCTATAAAAATGCATTGATTACTGTATAAATGTGAATGGCAGGGAAGGGGTTAACACTAGGGGGCAATCAAGGGCTTAAATATGTGTCCTAGGGAGTGATTCTAACTATGGGGGCAGGGGACTCACAAGGGGAGGAGACCGATCAGTGTTCCCCTGTACAAAAAAACGCACCATCAGTCTCCTCTCACCTGACAGGCCGTGGATCTGTGTCCTGTTTCGTTAACGGGCAATCGTGGGTGCCCAGTGGACATAATGCCACGGGTGTCCCCAGTGATACGATGGCCGGGAAGGCGATGATGTCATGCCTGCCCAGAACAAGAGCCGCGCCTGCCCCCTGATCCGATGGTGTGATCGACCTGGGGGGGGGGGGCTGACATTGTGGGCTCCCTCGACAGCTAAGTGTTTTTTTTTTGTACCTGCTGACTTTTTAAGGGGAAAAAAAAATCGCAGATCTCAAAGACCTCATAACTCACATATACACTTGAAAGCAGTAAAGTCTTTAAGGCCATTGGGTGGAAGTGAAGGTCCATCATACAATGGCATTGAGTTGAGTAGGGCCCATTGTTCCCTCATTGGACCGCCTCCGCCGCTTTCCGACCACTCCGGTAAGTAGTGCAGGTGACCGGGATGCGTGGGGGGGGAGATCTCTCCCGGTGCTGCTTTTAACATAGTTTATTTTATTTTTACTTGTATATATAGAATTCTTGAAGGTAAGAAACCTTGTCACCTTTACAACCACTTTAAGTCACTTCCTGTCATAGGGTGACCATGCTCTCTCCAAACTGTTCTACTGCATTTTCAAACAGCTTGTGGGCTACCTGCCTGGCTGTTTTACTGTCCTGGTCAGGAAGGAAGGATGAAAAGGGATCTTGTTACCAATATCATTACCTGGAAAGGGGTAGCTAGGTAGGCACTGGATCTCCAAAAATGTGCCAACCTTTTGGACAGTTCAACTGGCTTTGCACACATCACAAGCATGATGCATTGCAACCACCATCAGGAACCCTGCCCTGAGCAAAGCCATGCAACCTTCACTGGAGAAGCACGTATGTGGACAGAAGTGGGTACAAAGAGTATACATGAGATCAGTAGCACTGAATAGCAACAAAAGGATGCTAAAAAGGCAAAACGCAGTCTGCTTTATGATAAAAGTGATCTGCCATAACGGTATTTAACGTCAAAGTAGCGACGTGTATCGATGGCGGCTGATCCATAAGTGGTTGAAGAAGCTCATGTACCAAATTATATCAGCGGGAGCCCCCCTGTCACCGTTTTTCTCTTGGTGTCAAGTGATTCGTGCTGATAACAGAGGAACGGAGCAGCAGACAGAAACTACATTTAGTACTCTTAATTTAGACAAGTACACACTATAGAGCAGGGGTAGGTAACCTTAGAGGAACTGCAATCTGCTCACATAATTTATAATAAAAACATCTTTGCCCTTTTCAAGCTTCCCTTTAACAACTTTGCATATTTTATATATACTGGGATTCTGTACTTGCCAAATATGCTGCAGAAATCTCCCTCTACTGAGTCTGCCTGCAACCGTTTAAACTGTGGGCTGCTGACTATTCACCTCCTGGATTTGCACACAGAGGCACACCTGCAGCTCTCATTGGCCCTCTTTTGACTCAACCCCCACCTCCCTTCCTGGCAAACTCTCACAAGAGAGTGCTGTGCATGTCGTCAAATGCCTAGGCTTTTCTTACTATCCAAAGTTAAAACGAGGGCAGAATATTTAATAGATGGAAAGATTAAAAAAATGACTGAAGCATTGCGGCTTCACTACCTGATTCTTTTACTGAAGATGGCGACAGCACCCGCGAGCCGAGGGCCAGATCGGCTTCGGGTGTCGGGATCGCGGGTGCCCTGGACAGCTAAATGTCCATATTTTAAGTCATCAGCTGCAGTGTTTGTAGCTGCTGACTTTAAAAAAAAAAATCTGCGGGACTCTGCTTTAAGGCCTCATTCACATACCGTCGCTTTAGGACAAGTAGCTATGTCCCCTTACATTTACGTTGGCTACCTGCATTCAGCACCTCAAACCGCCCAAACGGCCCATTCATGATGTGCTGTCAGTACCTGTGTGAATGTTTCTAACATGTTAAAGCTAAAGGTTTTCTTGTTTTTAATCTGAAGTGTATACAGTATGTCTTATTAGGTTTATGGCGCTTTAAACCCTTTACGACCTCCCAACGCATGCGGTGCACATATGGGCCACTGTAATGGTTCTCATGTGATTGCCAATCCTTCCCGCCCCAGGCATTACAAACTGACTAGGCAAGGGGAGTGGAGATGTTGACAGTGCAGCTACAGTGTTTAAAGTGGAACTACACTGCACCAAAAATTCTGTTTAATTTATAATTTCCAAAACCATTTCATCCATCCATGTTTGCTTTGTTTTGCTGAGAAAACATTTTGAAAAACACCTTTAGCATTTCTGGCCGTCTTCACTAAGGACAGATTCATATAGCATTTACAGTGAGGGAAAAAGTATTTGATCCTCTGATTTTGTAAGTTTGCCGTCTGATAAATGATCAGTCTATAATTTTAATGGTAGGTTTATTTTAACAGTGAAACAGAATAAAACTTTTTTTTGCTGTTTCAGCAGAGGGAGGGAAGTCTGGGCATACACTGTGTGAGGGCTGATTGGAGGAAAGGTGCACCCCTTAACAGGCAGAGGAACAAAAAACTTGCAGAGCTGTGCTGTGAATAGACAAGCTATCTGCTTATCCTCTCTAAGTTCCATCCCCAACACAAATTTCCGGCTGCTTTAAATCTCTTGTGTTGTCAGAAGTTATGCTGATGACAGAACAAAAGACATAGGACTGAGACTTGGGGCTTTGACAAGAGATGAGTAAACACTAAATATACAGTATCTCACAAAAATGAGTACACCCCTCACATTTTTGTAAATGTATTATATTTTCATGTGGTATGACACTGTTACAATGTAAAGTAGTGTGTACATTTTCTGTCCCCGAAACCCGTAGCCATTAATGTCACTCAACTGGCAAGTGAGTACACCCCAAGTGAAAATGTCCAAATTGGGCCCAATTATACATTTTCCTTCCTGGTGTCATGTGACATTGTTGCAAGGTTTCAGGTGTAAATAGGGAGCAGATGTTAAATTTGGTGTTATCGCTCTTACTGGTCACTGGAAGTTCAACATGGCACCTCATGGCAAAGATTTCTCTAAGAATCTGAGAAAAATAGTTGCTTTACATAAAGATGACCTAGGCTATAAGAAGTTTGCCATGACCCTAAAACTGAGCTGCAGCACGATGGCCAAGACCATACAATGGTTTAACAGGACAGGATCCACTCGGAACAGGCCTTGCCATGGTCGACCAAAGAAGTTGAGTGCACCTTATAGCCAGAGTTTGTCTTTGGGAAATAAATGTATGAGTGCTGCCAGCATTGCTGCAGAGATTGAAGGGGTGCGGGGGTCAGCCTGTCAGTGCTCAGATCATACACTGCATCAAATTGGTCTGCGTGGCTGTGGTCCCAGAAGAAAGCCTCTTCTAAAGATGATGCACAATAAAGCCTGCAAAGAGTTTGCTGAAGACAAGCAGACATGGATTATGGGAAATCATGTACTGTGTTCTGATGAAACCAAGATAAACTTATTAGGTTCAGATGGTGTCAAGCGTGTGTGGCAACAACCAGGTGAGGAGTACAAAGACAGGGACAAGACAAGGACTACAGTAAAGCATGGTGGTGGGGGTGTCATGGTCTGATGCCGCATGAGTGCTGCCGGCACTGGGGAGCTACAGTTCATTGAGGGAACCATGAATGCCAACATGTTCTGTGACATTCTGAAGCAGAGCATGATCCCCCTTGGCGAATGGGGCAGTATCCTAATATAATGACCCCGAACTCGCCCCCAAGATTACCACTGACTTGCTAAAGAAGCTGAAGCATGTCTCCAGACCAGTGCTGCAACTAAAGATTTTCATAATCGATAAGTTGGCCGATTTTTTTTTTTTTGTTTGTTTTGATCGGATAATAACCATAAAGAGGAAGTAAACTCTTGTGTGTAAAACAAAAAACAAAAAATAAAACCCTGTAAGCCAGAGGCATGGCGTACTAGCTCATTATGAATTACTTGCCTTAGATCGAAGCTGTCCTTGTCTCCCCCCTCTGGCCGCAGACATCTCTCCCAAGGTTACTTCTGGGTTTCACGGCTCCAACGCTGTGATTGGCCGCAGCCGGTAGCGGCACGCAGACTGATGCGGCAAATGCGTCAGTCTGCTCTAGTGCGCATGTGCCACTGACCTCTCCTAAACCGTGCACAGCAGGGAGGGTTTATTCAAACAGCCCACTTGCTTCCCCCACTCCCCATTCAGCCTGCTGGCTCAAAAACAGAAAACTTGTCAAAAGTTATCATGCTAATAGAGCAACGAAATGGCAGAAACGTACATTACTTGGTGCTTTGGCGAAAGGAAAAGCACACTACAGATACAGCATCTCACAGAAGTGCGTACACCCCTCGCATTTTATCTCCATGTGACAACACTGAAGAAAATACTTTGCTACTACATGAAGTAGTAAGTGTACAGCTTGTATAATGTAGTTTTGCACCCCCCTCAAAATACCATTTTCCAGCACTGCCTTGACCCTCTTGGGCATGGAGTTCACCAGAGCTTCACAGGTTGCCACTGGAGTCCTCTTCCACTCCTCCATGATGACATTACAGGGCTGGTGGATGTTGAAGACCTTGCGCTCCTTCATCTTCTGTTTGAGGATGCCCCACAGATGCTCAATAGGGTTTAGGTCTGGGAGTAGAGCTGAAACAACTATTTGGCCAGCCGATTAGTTGGCCTGCGTACAGAATGCATAATTTGTTTACATAGGAAATGCAGTGCAGCACACATACGTTAATAATTATTTTGTTTGGGCAAAATCAACCTAAATTTCCTGTACTAGTTGATATGGCTGCTTTCAGTGCTGTATTTAGCATCAGCTAATTATAGAATACAGCTCTCTGTTCTAGCAGCACTACAGGTACTTCCCATTTGCTGCCGGTGTTCTATCGAGGTGCCCTCCATCCAATAGTCCCGCACATGTGCAGGACAGTGACGTGACCATGGCACATGCGCACATCACAGGAGGCAGTTTTCGATGGGAGAGAGAATATCGCGACACTATTAAGTTATTCACAGAGCGGAGGGACACAGTTTTTCTCATTATGCCTCACTGTTGCATGGTTTGTCTGCTTAAGGTCGCTTTATGTCAGTGTTGCACAGCAGCTTTAATGTCTTAGGCTGCATTCGCACCTGAGCGTTTTGTCGCCTGAAGCACGACGCTCAAACGCTATAGGGGGAAAAAAAACATTATTCCCTATGGAGATGGTTCACATCTCCACTCCAAAACGCTGAACGCCTGAAGCTCAAACAAGTTCCGGTCCCTTTTTTTTTTTTCGCGTGAATTGGGCTTCTTACTTCTTCTCCCATGCAGCCAACGAGTTGAGAAGCGGGGTTAGGGGCTGAAAATTACTTCTCAACAGGTGGGGCCTCTAGTAATCTAGGGGGCCCTCCGCAGCTTTGCGGGGCCCTAAGCGGCTTGCATAGTGAGCCTATAGGGCGGATCGGCCCTGTCTGTAGTAGGTGTTATGATAAAGGCAAAGGTCCTATAATTCTTTATTTATCCAATGGGCAACACTTTCTCTTGCAGGCTTGATATAAAAATTTGGCATTACCCAGAAAACTTTTCTCTCTTTGGAAAGAATTACTTACAGTGAAAAAAAAAAAAAAAAAAAAAGGCAGGTCAGAGCCATTTGGAAATACTCAGTTTCCGAGTTCAGCCGAGCTGTTCTCTACTATTTCCGAGTTTCTCCGGCGCCCCCTGACCTTTTTCATCACATGCAATAGAAGTCGGTGTGGCACAAATTCTGCATTAAGGTGAACTTGGCCTTTTAAATTGTATAAAATATTTGGAATTCAATAAAGCTACTTCGCAAACTTTCTGACGTTAATTGCTTTAAAAAAAATCTGCAACAGTTTTTATTTTATTTTTTCTCGACGGTGACTTAAATTCAGGTAGTTCTGATTTGCTCCACTTCTACATGACAGCGCAATACCTGTGCCAAATTCAAAATAAAATACAATTCATATTTTACAAACACTTCCTCTTGGTGTACAGAGACTGATTTTTGTGAAGTTCTAAATGCGGCATATAGTTACATAGTTAGCCAGGTCCATCCAGTTCAACCATAAAAAAAAAAAATAAACAAACAAAATAAAACACAGTACATCCCATACACCCAACTCCATACCCACAGTTGATCCAGAGGAAGGCAAAAAACCCCAGCAGAGCGATGATCCAATTTGCTACCGGAGGGAAAAAAATTCCTTCCTGATCCCCCGAGAGGCAATCGGATTTGCCCTGGATCAACTTTACCTACACATCTTAGTACTCAGTTATATTATGTGCATTTAGGAAAGAATCCAGGCCCTTCTTAAAGCAATCTACTGAGCTGGCCAGAACCACCTCTGGAGGGAGTCTGTTCCACATTTTCAAAGCTCTTACTGTGAAGAAACCTTTCCGTATTTGGAGGTGAAATCTCTTTTCCTCCAGACGTAAAGAGTGCCCCCTTGTCCTCAGTGTTGACCTTTAAAGTGAATAACTCAACACCAAGTTCACTATATGGACCTCTTATATATTTGTACATGTTGATCATATCCCCCCTTATTCTCCTCTTCTCAAGAGTGAATAAATTCAGTTTTTCTAATCTTTCCTCATAGCTGAGCTCCTCCATGCCTCTTATCAATTTAGTTGCTCTTCTCTGCACTTTCTCCAGTTCTCCGATATCCTTTTTGAGAACTGGTGCCCAAAACTGGACTGCATATTCCAGATGAGGTCTTACTAATGATTTGTACAGGGGCAAAATTGTATCTCGATCTCTGGAGTCCATACCTCTCAATACAAGAAAGGACTTTGCTCGCTTTGGAAACCGCAGCCATTATTGAGCAGCCATTATTGAGCTTTATGATCAACTAAAACCCCCAGATCCTTCTCCACTACAGATCCTCCCCCTAGCATGTATGATGCATGCATGCATATTCTTAGCCCCCAAGTGCATAACTTTACATTTATCAACATTAAACCTCATCTGCCACATAGTCGTCCAATTAGACAGAGCATTGCCAAAAAGTACAAGCTCTAGGACAGGTATCAGAAGTTGGTGCATGCTGTGTCATTTTTAGATTGTATGTTGGGTACTTCTGTCTGTGCCAGTTTATGAATTCCAGGTATTTTTCATATCTACAAATATGTAAGCTTTTTTTGTTTTTTTTGCCAGGTATTTACTTGGTTTATTTCCCCAAATATACCTCTCCCTGGCGATATTATTGAGTTGTATCCTGGCTTCCAGTTCCATTATCTCTTTTAATTCGTTCCTCTTTATTATTAAATTAAGGTACGTCTCTCTTTGCCCCCTTTCTTTATGGTTTTGCTCTAGGTCTGCTATCTCTCTGACCAACGTATCCCGCTGTCTCTATTTTTCGCCTTTTTCCTTCTGCTCCCTTACGATATTAAGATCCCTCTAATATATGCTTTGTGCGATTCCCACAGCATTGCCATGGAAATTTCATCTGTCATTTATTTCAAAAAATTGTTTTAATTCTTTCTCCACCCTCTCGACTCCGATCTCATCTCGGATCAGGTAGTCGTTGAGGCGCCATGTCGTCTGCTTAATGTCTGTATGAGCTGTTTTAATTTTCATCATGATAGGGGCATGGTCCGATATAGTCATTATCCCTATTCCTGTTTCAGTGACATGATCCAGCAGCCTATGATCTATCAGCACGTAGTCAATCCTGGAATACGTTCCATGGGGTGGGGAAAAGAACGTATAATCCCGCTTTCTAGGATGGAAGGCACGCCAGACATTAACCACCTGGCAGTCTACCATTTTTCGTTTAAATCTTTGTTGGTATGTATTTGTTTCCCTCCTCGGGCAGGTACTGTCCTCTTTGGGGTCCAGGACAAAGTTCAAGTCTCCCATCAGTATTATGTGTCCCTCTGCGAATGTTTTTATTTTATCTAAAATCTTAAATACTTTATAGGCTGACTGTTGGGAGCATAGATATTAGCCAGAGTATAAGAATTATTCCCGATTTTTCCTTTCAGGAATAGATATCTGCCCTCTGGGTCTGTCAGTCTTGCCTTGAGGGCGAAATCTACGCCTCTGGCAAAGCCGATAGCCACTCCTCTAGCACGATTTGTTATGGCGTCTCCATAGTACCAGGTGGGGTATGTAGGGGAATACAGTTTTATGTTTGAATTCAGAGTCAGATGTGATTCCTGTATAAGAACCACATCTGCCCTGTATTGTTTGATTTCCTCTAAAATCTGCATTCTTTTTCCCCTAGAGTGCAGGCCTTTTACATTATAGGATAGGAACTTTACTTCCGCCATTTAACTCTGCCGGACCTAAAGTTTCCTAAGGAGTCCCAAGGAGCCACCTTCCCTTTTCCCACCCCCTCCCTCCTCTCCCCTTCTCTTAAGTCCCTTCCCCCCTCCCCCATCCCCCCCCCCCCCTCCCCGGCCTAACTAAGGCCTCTGAACCGTGGGGGTCATCGTGCCCCATACCCACCGGTTCTCCTTTTTGAGGTGGTGCTAACCTGCGCCTCCCCCCGCCTAGGCCCTTCCCCTCTCCTTGGGCCCGGTCTTAACTAGACGGGGGTACCACCCTTGACCTAAGGGATACCCACTCCCTACCCCTCCCCACATTCCCCAGGTGCGCTCACCCGCCCCCCTCTCCTCTTCATTCTATCCATCCAGGAATTTCTATTCTTGGCAAATCTAATTTGCCACAAAAGATGGGGAGATCTTCTGGAAAGGTTAGCTTTGCAGAGATCCCATCTTTCTGGGCGACCAAACCTGCTGGGAAACCACACTGATACTTGATATTATGTGTCCTCAACTGCTCAGTGAGGGGTTTGATATCTCCTCTTAGCTAGAGTCTCCCAGGCCAAGTCCGGAAAAATTTGTATCCCTGTATCGTTGTGGATTAGAGGCGGCTTTCTCCTTAATTTTGACCAGATCTCCTCCTTGTCCTCATAGTGCCTGAACCTAACAATATCTCTTGGTCTTTCGCTTGTATTATCTTTGAATCTGCCTAGTAGGGCTGCACGATTCTGGGAAAAATGAGAATCGCGATTCTTTTTGCTTAAAATGAAGATCACGATTCTCTCACGATTCTTACTTTTTTTTTTATTTGACTGTGTTTAATATTCATTATATTACACTCCTCACAGGCTCACATCACATGCCCCACTTAATAGCCTGACTGCAGTGTCATCTGCAAGGTCTGGGGTAGCTGACTGGTTAATATTGATAATATGGGTAGCTGACTCAGACTGTGTGGTAATATTCATAATCTATTATAAGGGGGACACTGACAGTGGTTGCCGGTATTTTAAGTCCACTCCTCGGGTGCCCTCCTTTAATCGCCTGACAGTCAGACAGGCTATTAAAGGGGGGCTTGTGAGCCGAGGAGTGGACTTAAAATATCGGAAACCACTGTCCCTTATTATGAATATTACCACAGTCTGAGTCAGCTACCCATATTATCAATATTACCACAGTCAGCTACCCCAGACTCTGGATAGCAGACTGTGGTAATATTCATAATAAGGGACAGTGGTTGCTGGTATTTTAAGTCCACTCCTCGGCTCACATGCCCCCCTTTAATAGACAGACTGACTGCAAGATCTGGGCCTGGCTGGGGTACCTGACTCACTGTGGTCACTGGTGTTCATGATTATATTATGTACACTGTATATGTACACTGTTTTGGAGACTGTAGTGGCGGGTGACACCTGCTGCGCGCGCACACACACACACACACACACACACACACACACACACACACACACACACACACACACACACACACACACACACACACACACACCATATACATACAGACACAAGGGCTGGTTACCTTTAGCTGCCTCCTGGTCATGCCGTGGGCTGTTTGGCATTGAAGGGATAGGCGATACACCTCATAATGAAGACAGAGCTGTAGCTGGTCCTTCTGTCCTGTTCCTCCCTCTGTGCCCCCTCCAGCTTCTCTCTGCCCTCACTATTAACGAACTGACTGGCCGGTCTGGTGAGGGTGGTATGTAGTGTGCGGTGCCCCGCTCCATCTCCGCCATCGTTTCGTACCGTTTTCCGACCGAGCAGCGCAGTGGTACCGCCCACATACAGGTATCATGCTGCATCATATAACTGACGTCAGTTCCTTTATCCGCCATTTGCATTCCACGCTGGTTAGTGGAACCGGCGGTGCCACATAATCCCGGGTCATCCCGCGGGGACATCGCCGACGGGGAGAATCGAGATCGCGATTCTCTCCGCGATTAATCGTGCAGCTCTACTGCCTAGGCGGTGTACCCGCTCAATTTTGAGGTGTTTCCCAGCCTTGTCTTCAGGAGAGGGGTGAACAATAAGTTCATGAGTCTTGGATCTTCCCCCCCCTTTCTTCCTTTATAGATCGAATTCTCAAATTTAGTCTTCTGTTCCGATTTTCCTGGTCCTCCAGTCGATATTGTAGGCTCCTTTGGTTTAACTTCATGGCTGAGTATTGATTCTTTAGTTCAGAATCTTGTTTTTCCATTTTTTTTTTCTACTTCTACTCTAGACAGAATGTGGTTTATATCCGCTCTCAACCCACTGATTTCCTCTTTAATGGCATTTTCCAGCCTTCTTAACATTCTATCGAAGTCCCCCATCGTTGGTATATGCCGCTCGGCGCTCCCTTCTTCCACATGACTTGCTTCCTGTTCCCCATCCGTGGACACATCTGTGGGTTGTGGATTTGTTCCTCCCCCCTCCTTTTTTTGAGGTCCCGGCTTTTCCAGTTTTCTTTTCATTTACAGGGCTGTTAGTGCCTCCTCCCTGGGACATATATTGTCTTATTGTGCTGGTGGCAGGAATCTCCTTGGGTTTTTTTGGGGCCGTGCCCCTTGTTATCTTGCTCATGTTGTATTTGGATCTGGTTCTGATTCGCTTCCCCAGTTTTACAATTCCCTTCCTCCTTGGGGGGGCTTCGATACCCTGATATCAGTAGGGACTGGTTCCCCACCTGTGATTTTTTTTTTCCTTTACAAAAGAGTCTTCGCCCTTAAGAGAGCGGAAACAATGTATCCACTCAGGGTACACCCCTGTATCTTCTCTAGGGTATCGCCTGTATAAGGGACTATCTTCCTGTTGTTTTTTTTTTTTTTTTTCCCCTTGGTGTTTTTTTAGAAGTTTTTAGGTTCTCTACTAGAGTAGCTCTTACGCAATGGTCTCTTCGGCCTTAGGGCACAATTAGCTTTGTTTTTTTTAAGAATTAGGGGCTTATTGTGTAGTACACGCCGGATATATCAATATCTCTCAGATGTTGATTGGTTTGACCATGCTTACTCTAGGCCCTTATTGGAGAGCGCCGGGGAAATGACCCCTTGCCAATGGACCGTGGACTCCTCCTGTCTGGGAGGGGGGGTGTTCCACAGCTCGCGGCACTAGGGCTGGCGCCCTGTCCCAGTGTCTCTTTTCCTAGTGACCTCGGGCCCCTGCCGTGGTCAAAGCCTTCCACCCAAAGAAAAACACGGAGTGGCCCTTAAAGCGGTATTTCACCCTAAACATAATATCTCCCATGCGATCCAGCATACTGGCGTCAGCGCCAGTATGCTGGTTTTTTTTTTTTTTTTTAATAGCACACTTACTGTATTATTGTAGAATTCCTTTTCTGTCCCCCGTGGTGGACGGCGCCAGTATAGCGCGTCACATGTTCCTAAAATACCCGATATGCACTCGGGTAATCTCGGCGAAAATGCGGCGCCTGCGCACAGACCTAGCAGCTGACTGCGCAGGCGCCGTATTTCTCCGAGTCCTACGGCTATGGCGCGTCACGCCCTCCGAAATAGGACTCGGAGAAATACGGCGCCTGCGCAGTCAGCTCCTAGGTCTGTGCGCAGGCGCCGCATTTTCGCCGAGATTACCCGAGTCCATATCGGGGATTTTAGGAAGATGTGACGCGCTATACTACAGCCGTCCACCGCGGGGGACAGAAAAGGAATTCTACAATAATACAGTAAGTGTGCTATTAAAAAAAAAAAAAACCAGCATGCTGACGCCAGTATGCTGGATCGCATGGGAGATATTATATTTAGGGTGAACCTCCGCTTTAATCAGTGGTGTACAAGAGCGGTTACAAAGATGAGTTCAGGTGTTTTTGTTATTATTTCCTTTTCCCCCCCACTGCTTTAGTGACCAATATGCATATCGTGACTTTTGACGCGAGTCATATAAAGGAGGGAAAGGGGGAAAAAAAACAACAAAAAGAAAGGGGGACGAGCAGGGGACTATTCATTTACTCATCTAGCCGCCTGGCATCAAACATCCCTTATTAGTTACATTGCCATCAAGGAGTTAATCCGAGCCCAGCCTTTACTACTCTGCCAGCTTCAGCCCCTGGGAGGGTCTGTATCGGTCCAGGAAACAGGAACTGTGTTTATAAGACTTGATTCATCTGCTGTATTCACAAGTAACACTGGCATTTCAATCTAAATAGAAACAGTCTGAGGTTCATGGTTTGCAATGCACAACAGTCCTAATATGCAAGTAAACATTCATCCCAGAAGGCAGTGTGTAATTGAAATAGGTCTGATCTTACCGCTCCGCTGCTCTCCCCTTCTCTGTCTGGTTGTGGAGCATCGGGATGGACTGCGGCAGTCCCGAGGAGCTGGAATTAAGTTACCTGATTTTTTTTTTTTTGATGTCCCAATGTCGAGTATAAGATTTCCTATCATCTGTGCCCAGTCTTGACACACAGAGTTAATCCAGATCTGAGAAATCCTCTTTTATGTTCAGTGAAAATGAACAGCCTTCCAGATAAAACCCTGCCTAAAGCAAAAGTCAGTTTTTTCTCCTTGCTTTGAGTGAGAGATTATTTACAAATATAGCTAGGACATGTTTATCATATGTTATGTTTATCATAACATGAGGTGATATAACACATCCTAGTAATATACAATGAACTTTGGATCACCTCTTGTTATGATAAACATGTCCAAGCTATATTTGTAAATAACCTGTTACTGAAAGCAAAAACAGAGAAACGGACTTAAAGCGGATGGTTCACAAAAAAAAAATATTAAAAGCCAGCAGCAACAAATACTGCAGCTGCTGACTTTTAGTATTAGGACACCTGTCCTGGAGTCCAGGGCCGTCCGCAGCAGAGGATGAGCGATCGCTCGTCTCTCTGCTGTTCCCCCCTCCATCCACGGTGAGGGAACCAGGAAGTGAAGCGCTGCGGCTTCACTGCCCGGTTCCCTACGGCGCATGCGCGAGTCGCGCTGCGCCCGCCGATTGGCTCCAGCTGTGTGCTGGGAGCCGAGTGTTCCCAGCACACAACGGGGGGTGACGGGATGTGATGCAATGCCCGTCTTTTGCCCGTGAATGCTGGGCCGGAAGTGGGTGCATATACCTGTCTATCTGCACCCCCCCTCCCCCCTGAAAGGTGTCAATTGTGACACCGGAGGGGGGGAGTGTTCGGATCAGCGGATCTTCACTTTAGGGTGGAGATCCGCTTTAACCTAATTTGGCAGGTTTTTATCTGAAGTCCGGTTAATTTGCACTGATCTTTAAAAGAGGATTACTCAGCGCTGGATTAACTCTGTGTGGCAAGTCTGGGCACAGATGATAGGAAATCTTGTACTCTACATTGTGACATTAAAACAAAAAATATTTTTTTGGGTTTACAACCACTTTGATTGAACCCTACCTTCCCACAAGAAAATCCTGCCACTGGTATAAGTGTCCATTTATTTTTATTTATATATTTTTTTGCCTATGTATAACACTTTTATGTTTACAAAAAATCTACAGAGAAACCTGTATCCTATATTTACTACCAAGAAGTTTTCTCCACCCTTTTGTACCCTGAAAGCCCACCAGAAAATATTTGCTCCGATTCCATGAGCAGACTCTACGAAGGCCACTTTCCTGAGAAAGCCCTCCCCCTGAAACAGGCTACAGACGTCAGAAAAAATGCTGGGTGTGCTCCAGAGGAGGAATTCGAAGAGACACTGTGTATTATTGTCCCGATTGTTCTTCCCAACCAGGCCTCTGTATAGGTGCCTGTTTCCGCTGTTACCATGCTTCCCAACATTATTGGGGAAGTATGGTAAACGAAATTCTTATTTCCTGTATTTTTTCCTCCACAACCCTTATGCCACTGCACTAAACTGTACATACCTCTGCCTTCTCGGGAAACGGCCCTGGCCTGTTATACGACCCAAGCTTTTGCTTAAAGCAGGGGTTCACCCTAAAAAACTATATACCATTAGATCCAGCATACTGCTGACATCTGCAGTATGCTGGTTTTTTTTTTCCTCCCACTGTACTTACCGGTCTATCCAGGCTTCCGGGTTCTCTCTGCCCCGGGGAATAGGCGTTCCTAAGACCAGGCGTAGATGATTGACGTGCTGGTAAAGCGCGCCACGCCTTCCGAAAATACCTGAAGTGGGACTCGGCTTTTTACAGCGCCTGCGCAGTTAGCTCTACACTGCAGGCACCGTATGGTGCCAGAAACAGCAGAGTCTCACGTCGGCTATTTTCGGAAGGCGTGACGTGCTGTTACGCGCACGTCAATCATTTATGCATCGTCTTAGGAACGCCTATTCTCCGCGGGGAATCGGCTCGGAGCCGGATTAGAACTATGGATAAAACGGTAAGTACAGAAAAAAAAATGGCATACTGCAGATGTCAGCAGTATGCTGGATCTAATGATAAATAGTTGATTTTCAGGGTGAACCTCTGCTTTAACGCTAAACTGTACCTACCTCTGCCTGCTCTGGGACTGACCCTGGACTGTTTGACCACGTTTTTTGCCTGCCTCTTGGATCGATCTTTTTACCCTGCTAGTGGCAACACAGGGGTCTCACACATATGTGAGTGGCTCCAGAATTGTTTTTC
Organism: Rana kukunoris; assembly: GCA_029574335.1. NCBI lineage: Eukaryota > Metazoa > Chordata > Amphibia > Anura > Ranidae > Rana > Rana kukunoris. The sequence continues at coordinate 367,559,423 of CM056050.1, forward strand.
TGGATGAAGAAAACAATTTTTTAGTTTTCTCATTCCCGGATTAGGGTCTGGAGGCTTCAAAGAGATTAGGGTGGGAGAAGCCTCTACCCCTGTCCCCCATTCTTTCCTGGTCTGCTACTTGGACCATGCTCCTGCTTATTACCATGACCAATATTTTGGCACTGCTGGCAATGTTTCTACTTGCACTGACCCTGGACTTTATCCCTGCTTGTTCTGACTGTGGACAATATTCCTGTCTGCTGCCTGGACAATTCCATTCACTTTTGCTGACCACATCCCTGCCTGCTGCCTGGATCAGGGCTCTCCTTCTGTGGACAATTACACTACTAAAACCACAGGTAATTTTTTTTCTTTTTTTTAAGAAGAATGTATTTTAGGGTGTAATTCTTGGTATGTACATGCTGTTAGAAATATGAAGGGCCTTCAAAAATGTGATAGATTGTAAGGAAATTGGATGCGTCATTTATGTCCCTAGAACACCTGATGGTGCTTCTTGGATGTTGGGCCTCTTATGTGGCCAGGCTATGCAAAAGTCTTACATGTGGTATTGCCATACTCAGGAGGAGTAGCAGAATAATATTTTGGGGTGTAATTTTTTCTATGTACAAGTGTTGAAAAATCCTATAAATGGACAACTTTGTGTAAAAATGTTCCAAAAACTTCTGGAAGAGTCAATATGCCTAATAGATTATACGTTGGGGGGGTTAGCTTTCCAAAATAGGGTCACTTTGTGGGAGTTTCCATTGTCCTGGTGCTCTGGGGCCTTTTAAAAGTGTAATAGGTGGTTGAGAGATTAAATGTGTAATTTATGCTCCTAGAGGGCCTGAAGGGGCTACTTCAGTGTTGGGCCTCTGTCTGTGGCCAGGTTGTGTAAAAGTCTCGCATGTGGATGTGGTATTGCCATACTCGGGAGGAGCAGCAGAATATATTTTGGGGTGTCATTTGTGGAATTTACATGCCATGTGAGAGAAACCTGTTATGACAATTTGGTGTGAAAAAAAAGTGGATGTTCACGCAACTTTTGGCCGCAGTATACTGCAGGCTGCCATATTAAGTTCTGATGGCTATTATTTAGCAGGGTGTCTTCCCCCCCCCCCCCCCCCCCCTCAAGGCTATTGCTCTGGGACGTCCCAGAAGGTAATGAATATAGCCAGACTCTGTGTCCCATGATGTATTCAAAGAAAAGGATTTTACATGTAAAATTCCCGTATAAAGCAGCCAGTGTGACTCCCCAACTACAATACTATACTATTATCATACATATCAACACTGAACTCCTTCATACAATTGCAGGGTTAATTAGCACAACAAACAATGGGTGAAAGAATCTTATAAGCCCTACTAGACTCATTTACATTACAGCAGACAACAGACGGGTGGCTGGAGTTGACACCAGCATCTTCTAACAGTATGTGTCCCAACGGTATGAAATGGTCACTATTTCTAATATGGCATATACAGGGTTCTCAGTCTGAGTCTTGGGGGGAGACGACTTGGACCTGAATCCAATTTAACACCACCTCAAAGGTCCTCAGGCATACAGCTAACAAAGAGCACTGTTCCACTATACAATTTGGTCAATATTGACAAGAAGGAAGAATCGTCCGCAATCTAGTCGCTAGGGGTTTTGGTCAATCTTGAAAATAAGCAATGATATTGACCGATAAAAAGCACAGTGAGATCGATCTTTTCCAGGTTTAGGGATAAGAACAATATATGCCTGATGCATAGGGGGTAAGGACATCTGCTCTTTACACTTGGAGAAGTTTTAGGTGCGATTTAAGTTTTCATACATTCTACCATCAGGGCTTTTTTCCCTCCCCCTTACTGTATTAAATGCAGTAAGGTGGTAAACCACCTGCATGCAGCTTCCCCAATATAATATAATATACCTGATCCCGATCTCCATCCTTCGATATGCATTAGCTGAAGCTATTGGAGAATAAAGAGATGGTAAGAATAAAAAATTAGAAAGATGGATAAAAAGGCAACCGAGCTGGTAGCCCACAATCTAGTACATGGCGTACACATTCAAGACAAAAAAAATTCAAGGAGATGGTGCCGAGCAGGCCCAAAATTAATCTTTGGGCTGGTTTCACACCTATGCGAATTGGTTGCGGCTTTAACCGCATCCAATACGCAGAACATTTCTAAATACATTGTTTTCAATGAGGCTGGTTCACATATGTGCGATGCATTCACACTACGCATTGCAGAAAAAAACGTGTCCGTATTTTTTGCTTTGCGGTCCTGCTCAGGTGTGAATTCAGGCCCATTATCTTCTATGGGTACGCAGCTAATTTGCAGATCTGTTCAGTTCTCTTCAGGAATTTCTCTCATTCAGCCCAATACACTTCCCCCCACTCTCCTCTCACCTGTAACTTCTCCCAGGTCTCCAAATTCGCAGCTAAAACGCAAGTGTATTTGCTTAACTCTTCTGTAATCTCTCTGCAAAGATAAGAGAGCTGAAATTCGCACCGCACAAGTGTGATTCCGGCCTTAATGTTTTGCTGTGAAATATCCCCTTTTAGCAGACCGTTTAAAAAAACGTTGTTAATGCTGTGTTGGAAGGCTCACCATGATTCTCCTCTTAGACTGAATTCACACACAGGTGCTCCAGGAACACAGGTAGAAACGCACGATTCTGCCTGTTTCTGGAAATGTGTGAGCAACTCGTTGCACTTACGGTGCCTTCTTCCTTTTTATGGCACCCCAGGCAGCAGTGCCACGTTTTTATTGCATGACAAAACACGCATCGCAGAACGTCCTTGGTTCACTGCCAAAAAAGGGGGTGAAGCACCCATTGGGAAGCCCATCCAAGTGAGTGGGCCATCTTATGCCGTCAGGCGTTAAACACGCCATTAAGTGTTTGCAGCCTTGTGGTGCCTGCAAATCGATGCTGCACATGCATAGTTCATATGGGAGAACTGGGGTTGCTGTGAGCAGATTTGGCATTAACAAAATCCTTAAATTCTTTCCTAACAAAAATGACAACTGGGGACATAAAAAAAAATGCGCTGTACTTTGTACACATGTTGCCTGGGCAAGGTTTAAAAGCGCACAGTGTTTTATTGCAGCCTATTGAATGCTAGGGTCTTCCATTGCCAGGACACAGTGTCCCGTTGTAAGGGTGCAGTCGTTTCTGGATCTCATCCCTTATTGCCAGCACACACTAGGTGGCTTTTGTACTCTATATTTGTCCTGCACACATATAAATGCTTACATAAACATTTACATGCCTAAAATGTAAAATCCGGTCTGTATGCAGGCCTTGGACACAGATGCATCGTGTGAGATTTGAAGGGATAGATTTTGGTCAGTTTAATAAAATGGCTCAATTTTATAGACCAGAATAAAACATTCCATCATACTGCTTATGGCTATATAAACCCAGCTTGAAATGGGTGAACTTTCTACTGTAGGGCAGGGGTCTCCAAACTTGGTAAACTGGTCCTTTAGTTTAGAGACTTCGGTGTCCGTGAAGGTAAATAAGTCCCTTCATTGACAATAGTGGGAAAAAGAATGCCCCATTGCTGGTATCGGGTAGAGCTGCACGATGCTGGCTAAAATGAATATCAGAATTTTTTGCTTGGAATAAAGATATCGATTCTTGTGGCAAAACATCTTTCACATTCTACGGAAAAATTGGGCTTACTTTACTGTTTTTTGTGGTTTGTTTCCCCATATACTGCATTTGAAAGTCTGCTGCGCAAATACAGTGCAACATTAAAATTTTGCAACTGTCATTTTGTTCTCTAGGGTCTCTGCAAAAAAGTATTTTTTGGAGGTTCTAAGTAATTTTCTAGCAAAGCTTACTGATTTTAACTTGTAAGCAACAAGTGTCAGAAAAGGGGTTTACTCTTTAAGTGGTTAAACTGACCTTGTTTACAGACCGGAGTTCATTACTTTGATCTAAAAGCACCAAATTATGCTTTACTTTGAGAGAGCAGAGAATGGCTCTGCACTTGTTACATGAATCCCAGATTAACATTGTTAAAGTGGAGTTCCACCTTAAAAAGTAACTTTAGCTTAATCCCCTCCCCCTTACATGCCACATTTGGCATGTCATTTTTTGGGGGGGGGGGGGAGTGGGGGCTTCAGTAGGAGTGGGACTTCCTGTCCCACTTCCTGCTTCCGCCGAGGGGCTGGTAAGGCGATTAGGCTTAATCTCCTTACTTCAGCCCCTCCCTTTGGCGATCGTCTAGGACACTGACAGGTCCTAGACTATCGCCTGTCCAATCAGCGGCTGGGTGCCCACAATCGCAATGAGGATGCCGGCTGGGGAGGGGGGGGAGAGGAGCCCCTGTCGGCGCGTCGCTGGAACGTGGAGAAGGTAAGTGTCTGTTTGTTAAAAGCCAGCAGCTACACTTTTTGTAGCTGCTGACTTTTAATAAACATTACATTTGGGTGGAACACCCCTTTAAGGGGGGGAGGTTGAATTGAGATATGAATAATTTGTTTTTTTGTTTCCCAACTTTCTATCTATTAAATCTTTTGCCCTTGTTTTAGGTTTGGATAGTAAAACTTTTTTTTTTTTCCCTGCCAGTAAATGCCATATACAGCCCACTTTCTGTTTGGTAAAAAAAAAAAACTTTGCTTATGACATAATGCACAGCTCTCACTCTCGAGAGTTTGCCAGGGAGGGGGGTGGGATGAGCCTTAAGATGGCCAATGAAGGCTGTGGAGTTGGCGGTGTGCCTTTGTGTAAATCCAGGAAGTGAACAGACAGCAGGTTCAGCTGCCCACAGTTAAAAATGGTTGCAGCCAGACTCAGTGGAGGAAGATTTCTGCAGTATATTTGCCACTGGCAAGTACAGAATCCACAGTATATATAAAATATGCTAAGTTGTTGGAGGGAAGCTTCAGAAAGGCAGATGTTACAAATTATGTGAGCAGACTGCACTTCCTCTTTAATTGTGCAGCTCTAGTGTCAGTGCAAGGAGTAGTCCCCTGTTATTGGGAGGACCGGTGCCCAAAGGGTCAGATATAAGCAATAAAAGGGCCACAGTTTAGAGACCACTGCTGTAGTGTATAGAAAGGGTCACCATCTCGGTGTTGTCTTAGCCCTGAGCTCTGTCTGAACATATGACCTATATGTATGTTACATATTTACACATGGAGGAAAACTCTTGTGATTTCGCACACCTTTTGAGGCATTTAAGGTGTGTGTGTGTGTCAGCGATTGTTTAAAAAAAAAAAAAAACTTGCACATTTTACTTTCTTGCTCTGTGTAATGGTATTGCACAGAGCAGCCCAGATCCTCCCCTCCTGGGGTCCCCCGCTGGTGCTCCAAGCTCCTCCTTTTTGGCAGTTGAAAGCTGCTTTCTATGGGGGCACTCACCCAGACAGACTGGGTGTCTTGGCCCTGCACCCTCATCACAGCATTTGATTGACATCAGAGGGAGCCACTGACTCCCCCTGCATCTGTGTCTGCCCAGTAAGGAGGAAGGAGACGGTGGCTAGAGCAGCTGCTCTTGTGCCCGTCGCTGGATCTAGATTGGGTTCAAGTAAGTGGAGTTCTCGGAGGATCCTGCAGCACACAAGTTTTTTTTTTTTTTTTTTTTTTTTTTTTTTATTCAATGGTAGAAAAGGTTAAACAAATCTTAAGGCTTTAGAACCACTTGAATTCTAACTGGTAGTGTAATGCTGACTTTTTACTCCCTTTTCCAGTGTGTTGACATTTTGGATTATAATACATTGACCGTGTTAATATTGACACTGTACTTTCTTTTTTGTAGTATGAAGTGTAACCGAACAGAAACTACCACCTGAAACTGCTGCTTCACGTTCAGATCAGTCAAGGAACATCTGCCACAATCGTAACTAACACCAAAGAGAATTTGCGCTGAAGACACAACGCTTGATCTGAAACAAGAAGTTTGTGCCTACCTAACAGCTACACAAGAGCACTTCCCAACGCTGCTATTAGTCTTTGTTTTATTCTCAGCGCTGTACTCTGCTTTTGCATTGTGCAGCGGGAGTTGTCTTTCTTAGCTCGATAGATCCTTTTCTCACTGTCTTTTTAAATACTAGCAACTGACAACCTTTTTGAAGCATCTGCTGGCCACAAGAATTGGTAAATACTACTGAAAGTGCAATACCTGGTATTTCAAGAAGGTGGGTTTGCATCATAAACAATAACTGTACTAGGGTTTCCTTGTGAGCTCAACTCGTGGGTTGTATACCTAATAATAACTTTTTCCTAATTGCCTAACCTTTATTTACATTGTTAATGTTGCAATGCTTAACAAGTGTGAAAAATGCATCTAGATTGGATCCATTTCTATATTAAGTCTGAAGGTGTGTGTGTGTGTGTGTGTGTGTGTGTGTTTTTTTCTTTTTTTTTTTTCCCTCTATCCCACGTGGCCCCCTTTGTTTGAGGGGAACAAGTACAGTGACAAAATACAGAACTTTGGTCAGTTTCTCTAGCACAGTTAAGCAGTGGCAGATGGAATAGGAACTTGCAGATGGGAACCACAATGCTTAATGCAGTATATTGGATTCAGACTTGGGTCCCATTCATTCTAGTGATTTGTTGCTGTGCGTTAACACATGTTGTAGCATCTGTCAACATGCGTTGTCAAGGCAACCTATTTTAAATGTGCTACCAGTAAACCACAATGGATGAAAGGGCACCCATTTTCTTTTTTTTTTATAAATATGGTGCATCACAACACATTATATGCCTTGTGGTGTGATGCCTACTGTACAATAAGTTGGAATGCCATTCGCATGGACTGATGCTGCATTGCATAGTGCTGGTGTGTTGCGTTATGCAATGCATAAATGAACGGGGCCTTTTAGCATACATTGGCCCAACGCACAAGTGAGTGTACCCGTAAAGAAAAAAATCCTTGTTTTAAAAGTTACTAATTACTTGAATTTTAATTGACTCTGCTTTAACACACCACTTTGACTGGATCCTTTTATGTTGTGGCTCAGTGAGCCTGTAGTGCTAGAAATGTGTGGGTTGCCTCTGCCAGCCTCCTCTAAACATTTTTTTTTTTTTTGGGCTGCAACAATGATCCTCTAGCTGCTTATTTGACAGGTCATCTGTCTGAAAATAAGTATGTAGGCCGGGAGTTGTAAGTGACTGGCTGCGTAAAGTTGGGGTGTCAGATTGTCTTGTGAGGTGTTAAATGCTCACCTCAGTGATGTTGTAGAATTTGATTTGTACCTGCTGAATAATTCAGTGAGTGATATTACCTCCTGATACTGTGGCTCTCTTAAAAAAAATCCATTTACCACTAGTTTGTTCACAAAACATCTTGTATTTCACAACGTGAAACTAATGCAAGGTGAAAGGGCAACTTAATGACAGGGCCTCTTCACTGTACAGGACCTAAAGTAAATGATGACATTCTACAGTAATTGCAATGGAGGTGGGCATTTAACACAACTTGCAAGAGGTAACTTCATAAATTGGTATAAATGTATGTCTGGAGCTTTGCTTTAAGGTCAAGTCCAGAAAATATCCTGCAAATTAACCACTTTGCTTTCTAAATCCTTATAGCAATATGCCTTTGTTTTCTGAAAGGTAAGATTTATTTTAAAGTTGCATTTTTTTTTTTTTTTTTTTTTTTATTGCTCTTTTTAAACTTTTTAATTAGGTGTGTTTTGAGCATTTTATCTACAACTGTGTTGTCTAAAAGCTGGATACAGTTTTTTTTTTTTTTTTTTTTTGGTGATCTTTTCATTCAGCTAGCCGTTCGAATGAAAAAAAATGGACATATGTCTGCTTCGGCACCAGCGATGTTGATGCAGGGATCTCTCCTGCCGAGATGTTGTATTCCGACGGCACTCATTGCATCAGAATACCCCGATCAAATTCTGTTTTTCCAGCATGCCCATTCTAAAGAAGTTGGCTGTTAGACTGGCTTTTGTTAAACAAGAGTGGCACCCTCAACACATTCCAGAATTTTTTGAGGTTTTTATTTTTTTTAGTAGATTTTGTTTACACATTAAGACCCCTTTCACACTGGGCAGGGGAGGTGAGGCGGCAGTATAGCGGCACGATTTTTAGCGCCGATATACCGTCGTATTTACCACGATATTCGGCCTCCAGCTGTGCGGTTTTAACCCCCGCTAGCGGCCGAAAAAGGGTTAATACCATCTGCAATGTGCCTCTGCCCGAGGGCATCACCTTGGTGTGAAGGCCCTCGGGCTTTCACACTGAGAATGCTGGGGCAGGATTATTCCGCGCTTTGTTTATATGCTATTTTTACAGCTAAAACGCATAAAATATGCCTCGGTGTGAAAGGGGCCTAATTTATAGAGACCAACCCCCTCTTATCCTACCTAAAAATTAAGAATGGTGTCTAGTACCTGCAGCAGCTTCCAATGCTCCTTTATTTATGGTTTAATGGGAGGCTGTTCTGTGACCGTTAAAGCTCCAATGCATTAAAGGGGTGTTCCAGCCCATTTTTTATGTGTATTAAAAGTCAGCAGCGTCTTCATTGTAAGTGGGCACCCGGCCATGGTGGCTTTCGGCTTCACGACCGGGCACCCACTGCGCATGCGCGATCGGCGCTGCTACGTCCAATTGGACAGGCGATCGCCTAGGACCTGTGATGTGTCCTAGGCGATCGCCTACAGGGAGAGGCTGTAAGGGGGTGAGGAGTGGGTTAAGTGGAAGTTCAATTTGAGTGGAACTCCGCTTTAAGTTGTGTCAGAGCTTGTATCTAGCACCTACCCTGCCCACATTCTTTTATACTTATAACTGTGATGGGCTGCTTCAGTAGCCAGTAGGAGTGATGGGAGGCAGGCAAACTTTGGCACTCTGAGATATGGATGGAAATTTTGATGTAATGAGATCATTTGAAGTTGCTGCAGGTATATGCAGACATCTGTAGGACTAGAATATATTTTGCATAGTGTTTTTTTTTTTTTTCACCATATTCTGTGATATCTTTTTTTTTTTTTTTTATAGTAGTCCTACTGTGAAATGGGTGTTGACTGCTGATAATTTGACGGCTTTAATTGAAAAATACCCTGTTAAACTTGGATTAGTAAAGCTGGTTACTAAAGGATATTTTCACGACTGAAATATGGCATTGCTCTAGTGTGCTTTCTGAACATCTGTTTGCTTGCTAATGGCTACTGTTTACATGGCTGTTGTGCCACAGACCCATTTTGACCAAACCTAACAATTTGTGGTGCTCTTCCCAATTCTTGATCATTAGGAGCACAGAGAATCCAACCAACGTTGCTAGAGCGATTCACTTGGCCTGTGCCACAAAATGCTTTAAGATAGAAACTTGTGTCCGCCTCGAGCTGGCATCTGGTTTTGTGCAAGTTCACATTTAATGAGACACTGTCGTTTTTTTTAATTTTGGGTCCCTGCAATTATGAGTTATGTCTTTCTGGTGGTCCATTTCTCCTACACCACCTCTGTTGCAGCATTCCAGCCTCGGAAAGCCATTTGATACCTTAAAGCATGATTGATGGCTGTGTCCTTCACTGTGTGGGGTTTTTCCTGGGATCCCCTAAGCCCATCTATTCCATGTCACTGCTGAGGTCTTCATTGACATAATAGGTTTTGGCATTCACCACTTCTGGAAGCAACTGCAATCTGGTCTTTTTTTCAAAGAGGCTGCAGTGTTGGAACAGAGGAGAGGGGTAGGAGAAAAGCCTTTAATCTGACTTCTGATGTGGGGACTTTCCAAATCAAATTATTGAGAGACTTGACAAGGTGTCCTTAAAGTCCCTAACAGACTAGTGCAAAGTTGTGGTACTAATAGCTCTTTGAAAGTCTTAACATTTGCATAAATATACAAGTGACGGTCCCCCCCCCCCCCTCTGTAGAAAGGGGTGGAAAACATTGAATATTGATGAAAATTGCTAATGAATAATCCATGATTCACTACTTTTTGCTATGCAGGGCAGCTTGGCAACTATAATCTTAGGGATCATGCTTGGTGTGTGCGTGTAATGGAACATAACATTGTGGTACGATTGCATAGTACAACCAATTTATATAAAATAATTTTGGATTGTTATCTAGTTGTCTGGTCTGCTGCACCTGTATTGCTGAATGTTAAACCTGCATTTTGAATGGTAACCTGTGTGGATTTTTTTTTGTTTTTATGGATTGGATGTGTGTTGCTTGTGTTTTTGTTAGTGAGTAGTGCTTTGTGGGAGTTGCGACACTTGTATTGTCTTTCCTATGTTGCTACCCATCTTCTGTCCTTTCATAACCCGTGAGTTAAATAAATTGGCATTTCATTATTCATCTTGGCCCTGAACCCTAACCTATTTACATACCCTAAGGCTGGATACACCCCTATGCATTTTTTTGTGCTTTTTGCAGATTTGCACTACAAAACGTGTTCCATAGGAAATGGACTGTAGTGCAAATTTGCAAAAGCTCCAAAACTGCATAGGTGTGAATCCAGCATAAAGCTGCCATCTTGCAAGCTTTTTTTCTTTTACAGCTGCATGTGAATTGATCAGGTTGTCTTGTTTGATTTTGTTATATGCAGCATTGTAAAATTAAGTTGAATCAGGAATAGGAACATGGCAAGCACCTGGAAAGAATTTGTTGAATTTTCCATGCCGTCTTCTCCCCCTACTGCTTACGTTAGTGCCAACCTGGGCAATGCATCTCCTGTCGGACTGACTTTATCACCTTATGGCCGATCAGTAAGTTATTTCACTGTATTAGTATAATTTATCCCCCACTTAAGCCCATGCAAACCCATTGCCACAGTGACTTCATTTTTTTTTTTTTCACCATTTCCATCAATGATTTGCGTTTTTACACCCCTTTTTTTTTTCGCGTTGCATAGTTTTAACTTGCCATCAAATTTTTGTTTATTCCTTTTCTTTTTTGATTCTGGATTTTTTCCCCTTTAGTAGTTCTCATGCTTTCTTTGGAATGCCATTATGCACTCGTTAAACATTTTATCTGAGTTTTGTGGCAGTTTTTTTCTATTTTTTTTTTCCCCCTACTTTCCCTCAAGGTGTTTGTTTTGTGTATATATCTATCCATTCCACCTGTTTGCCATGCAGTTTAGTAGTATGGTGTTTTTAGCTATCTGGTAGTGCAGCGGTCTCCAACCTCCCTGGGGGGAGGGGGGTGTGTTGCAGCTTGTAGTAGATATATTTCCTATCTATCTTTTAAAAGTTTCACGTTAGATAAAAGCACAACAGCTGATCTATCCACAAACTATCAGAGTCCACGGTGGGAAAGATACTGTTGCTGTAATAAATGAAAAGAACAATAAATGAACATGAGTGATATCCATGCACCTAGAGTTATGGGTAGACTTGAATTCTAAAATAACTAGGGTTGTCCCGATACTAGTATCGGGACCGATACCGAGTATTTGCGCAAGTACTTGTACTCGCGCGAATACTTCCGATACCTAAATAGAATACTTTTTTTTTTTTGAGTGCGGGGTGGAGTGCGGAGCACTCAGAGGGACCATATCTAAACTCAGAGGGACATGGCTGCATTTGGGGACACCTGGCTGCATTTAAAAAGTATCGGTATTCGGTATCGGCGAGTACATGAAAAAAAGTATCGGTACTTGTACTCGGTCCTAAAAAAGAGGTTATTTTTAGGGTTGTCCCGATACCAAACTACTGAATGACTGCTAAAGGCTAGCTCATTGTGCAGGCTAGGAACCCAGTACCTGCAAAAAAGAGGGCCACCAGAGAGCAGTGTAGTAGTTTTGATGTGAATTAAACAGTTAAAAATACACTGTAGAGAGAATGTGGTGGATTGGTGGGAGACTTGGTAAACTGCTGCAGGAGAGATTCCTATACTGGAGCTGGTGTAAAGACCACTGGATCAGCTCCAGAATTCCCTCTTGTAGCACAGCTGTGAACTGTCTAGAGTGCCCTCTGGTGGTCAGAGGGTGGCAGTGCAAGATGTGTCGGCTTGCTCTGCCAACCCCTTGCTGCATTGCCTGGCACCAGTCTGTGGCCCATTGGTTGGGCCCCCCTGTTGTAGCGTACTGCACAAACGAATGAGCATTATTGGTATCTGTGTACAAGTAGGTTCTTTGGAGGGGAAGATGGTGACTGTTCTGCTCCAGATTGCTGTAGTGCTGTGACTGGGTTTCTTTTTAAATACTGTATGTGGAGAGCAGAGACTGTTTAGTTGAATGTTTAATATAGTAATTGCGCCCCCCCCCCAACTGCTCATTACAGAATGTTGCCTTTAGTACACCAAGCTGTTCATTGCTGCTTGAGCTATAATCCTTCACATGGCTTGATTCATAGATGGAATTGTGTGATCTAGTTGTATGCCATGCTGATATTCAGACTATTTATGATGCATGTCTGGACAAAACGGTTAGAACCTGTTTGTGTAAAACCAATGTTCAATTACAGGTTAGATTGCCTCTTGTGTCTTTTGGCACATAGGTTTTAACCATGTCCCATTCACACTTGTTAGGCCATTTCCTATTGGCTGCAGGAGACGCCTTATCACCCATGTGCAGATTTCCTATGGCTGATGGACTTTCGGGGTACTCCTGCAGCTAATCACAATTGGCTCAATTTGCAAATATGAATAGGGCCTTGCATATGAATTATTTTTTTTTTTTAAAGCATAAGTTCGCCTTTTGTAACATGTTACACCCTGAATACGATCGTAACTAGTTACAAATGCACCGGCTACTAAACCCTCTCACCCCAAGTCCCCCTTTTCATAGTGACTGGAGGCTCATAAACCACCCCTGCCATTGAAATCAATGGGCAACATTGCCAAAGCGATTGCCAGTGGCGCTTTTAACTCCTCCTTCGGGCTTAAAAGCTCCCACCCGCACAGCTCCAGTAAAGCGCAGCTAAAACCAGCGCCGCTAACGCGGCCGCACTACCAGTGTGAAAGGGGTCTTGATGAACTACCAGAGCGTTTGTACTTCATTGTTCTTCCTGTCAGTGTAAGTGCCTGTTTGTATTGGAGGCCTTGGCATTACACCTACAATCTGCTGAACGTGGGTGCAATGCTTTACATGTTCCTAACAAAAACCAAATAGTTTTTTATTTTTCTCTGCAAAAAAGAAACTAGTGGTGTGTACCAGGCTTTTGTTCCATTCAAAATGACAGTGTCTTTGTAAAAGGGCACCTCCCTCCTGTCTTGCACTGGCTGGTGCTTGATAAGTTGAGTGACATGGGATTTGTGAACCTAGGTGTGGAAATTATCTGTCGGTCTTTAATGCTTATAATTGTGATAAATGTACAAAGTAGAATGTTGGGTGCAAATTAAGAGACCATGTGCCTACATTTTTTTAAGACTATAATAAAGTTGTCTTGCTACCTTCTGCAGCTGAAGAAACATTCCACAGATTATACCTCCTACATTTTTGTACATATTTGCTGCAGTAATAGATACATGGATATGACCACCATCTAAAAATTGGTTTACCAAAACATTGAGGAAACAAGGCAATGTAAAGTGCTCTACAGTCATATTCAAAGATGTAAAAAGCTTCTGCTGTAAATTTTATTGTGACCATATGCATTGTAACCAGATTGTACCATTCCTTTTAAATTTATCAACTTTAATTTGTGGCAAGGGCCTATCTTGTATGATGTATTAATTGCATTAAATGTTTAGTAAACCCTTGCCCTATAATAGTTGCATTGTACAATCTACAGTGTGTGTATACATATAGAAAGTTATTACTGTCCTTTCCCGCTGGGTAAATTCACACTTCCTTTTTTGTGACCATTGTTGCAAGTTATGCGAATAAAGTTTGGCAGAGGAAAACATGTCACATGACCTCTTCATATGAGGCTGGCAACTGCTGTTATAAATGGGCCCCCTAATGCTTTATCTGCCACTTTTTTGGTTTCTCAGCACAACAGCCTGTAACAAGTACGTTAAATTGTGTTGCTACAGTTTTTAAATCCTTGTGAAAATTCTATGGGACATGGAGCACTTCCCCTTTATGATCTGATCAATAGTTGCTGAGGTCAGCAGTGTGCATCCCCCTTGATCGAGAGGCTCTAGTTCAGTGACCATAAGGAAGGGCTACAGTGCTGGCTATAGTCCCCCCTAAGGCAGTGGTCACCAACCCTGTCCTCAGAGCCCATTAACAGGCCAGGTTTGCAAGATAACTGAAATACTTGACATGTGATATAATTTGCTGCTCAGTGATTGCAGTATTCTAGTCTACGTCTCCTCAAGGTAATACATAAAATCTGACCTGTTCGTGGGTCCTGAGGACAGGGTTGATGACCACTGCTCTAAGGGAATTCCCATAAATTGCATTTCAACTTCCATGGAGCTACAGCCAGAACACAAAAAGGAAAAATGTTATACAGTGCAGCCGCGGTTTAGAATGGGAGCAAATGCTCCATGAACTTGTGAAATAATCATCTGGGCGAAAAGGAATTTAAAGGGTAATTCCACTTTCGTGGGAAAGTAGCAAATACAATTATTATGTATACGATTGTAACACATTTCATATTGTAATTGAAGGTTATTAAAAATTACCTTTTGCTTTTCAATCTCCAGTACTGTAATGTTCTGTTAATTGCAATATGACAACCATCTGTGTACAAAACTCCCCCAAAAAATGTAATTTCCAGCTTGTGTAATTGGCTTACTGATTTGCCCAGAAGTCTGTGCTAAGATACAAGTCAGATTTTTGGGCATTCTTGCAACATTACATTTTTGGTGAGATATTTTCAATCGGAAATTGCATCTAAAGGGATGCAGAACCTGCAATTTTTCCCTTAGTCCTGCAGGTGACGCAGCTGATTACTATAAAATCCTATTTTCATACAGATTCACATGGACACTGACAAACAGCCAGCTATTTCTTCTGAAGAACAAAAGGTAGGAATTCGCAACAAAGTTTGTTAAAATAGCTGCAATGTACATTGAACACCCAAAAGGAATGGTGTTGAGAGAGAGGGGGAAAAAAGTGGAGTTACTCTTTAAAAACTGTCAGTATTACTAGATTAACACTCCCCAGCGCAGCGGTAAACCCAGACTCGGGATCGCATTGCAGTATCCAGGCAAAGTTACTTACCTTATCCCCTGGATACTGCGACGCCTCCCGTGTGATCGAGCTGTCTCCTTGCTCGATTCTCACACTGCCTGAGTGCCGCCAAGCTCAGGGGCGGAAATTAAAAAAAATAAACACTGTACACAACACATACAGTAATCTTACAGATTACAGTACTGTATAAAATACACCCCCTTGTCCCTAGTGGTCTGCCCAGTGCCCTGCATGCAATTTTATATTATAAATACTGTTCTTTCTGCCTGCAAACTGTAGATTGTCCATAGCAACCATAAAGTGTCCCTTTATGTCAAAAGTGCTTTTAGACCAGCTAGAACAGTGTAACAGCTATCGCTCAATTCAGCAAGTGCATTAATATATATTGGGATCACTTGCAGAATTGAGCGATAGCGATTTGTGGGGAAATTTGTCATCAAACACTGAAAGTAATGACGGCGACAATTCTGCAACTGAGCAAATTTCAGTTTTTTGATTGCATTATTGATGCATTTTTATTTGTTTGTTTTTATGATTTTTGTGTTTCAACTTTATCATACCCGGGATGTCTACTAGTCTCTTGTTTGGACAGATTTAAGCGAGTTATTTCTCTTAATTACAGGCCTACAATATAAAACGCCAAATTTCCATGTAAAACAATTGTACTGCTTTCAGCACCTTAAATCTGACATAATCATACCGCCAGGGAGGTTAACCATACTTTCCCTTATGTATGTTATAGAATTAAAGTGATTTTGTAAACTACCACCTTGTAAAACCCTTTAAGGTGTGTGTGTGTGTGTGTGTATATATATATACACACACACACTACACTTTTTTTTTTTTTTTTAATAAGTGATCACATGCCCTCTGTTCTGAACTGCATAAGAGCTGAGGAAGGAGAATCTGCAGCACGCTAAGCTTCTCAGTGAATGGCTGTGCAGAGGGGGGGCGTGTCAGGACAAGTCTGATCATGGAGAAAGGTTCCCAGCATAGGTAGAAAACTGACCATGCTGTGTTCTCCTGCTTAGTGTGGTCAGTTTTTAATTGGAAACCAAGGGGACTAGCAGGAACACCGGGGATTTTACATAGAGGAATCGATGCAAAGAACTAGATACGATCTTGTACATGGTGCAGCAGGCACATATCAGGAATATAAAGTGTTGATGTAACAAATACGATCTACATCTGTGAGAGTAGGCTCTGATAAGTCACTCCCAGACTTGTGTGTTAGTCCAGAGCTATGACACTTAGCCCTTCAAATGGTATTTGACATGAATGGGTAATAGCTGGTTCCATTGGAGCAGCCTTGTACCATTTCTTTGTGATGGTCAATTTCACTTAAGATAATGTTGTGTGTTTTTTGGCAGAGGTGAATTTTTATACAGAAAGGCCCCTTTCACACTGGGGTCGGAGGTGCGGTGATGATAAAGCGCCGCTATTTTTAGCCGCACTTTACCGTCGGAAATTGTGGCTGTATTCTGCTACTAGCGGCCGAAAAAAGGGTTAATACCACCCGCAATGCACCTCTTCATAAGTGCATTTCTGGCAGTTTAGCCGCAGTTTCCCATTGTTTTCAATGGGAAGGTGAGGTGGAGGAGCAGTAAACACACCGCTCCAAAGATGCGGCCAGCAGGACTTTTAGAGCGGTCCTGCTAGAGCACTGCTCCAGTGTGAAAGCTCTCGGGGCTTTCACACTGGAAAAACGGCAGCCGCTGTTTCAGGTTGGTTTTGCAGGCGCTATTTTTAGTACAATAGCGCCTGCAAACCGCCCCAGTGCAAAAGGGGTCAAACTATTTTTTCATTTGTCAGTAATAGGGTTGCGTGTGGGTTTTTTTTTTCTTGGTGCTTCTCATTTTTCTTATGTGACTTTATCACAGCTGTATGTGATGGAGAAACTCTATACTCTGCCATCAGAACCCCTCACCCCAGCTGCTGCTGTCCCTGGTACTCATACCTCCAGTTCTTGTGCTTCTAAAAAGCAGAAGAGGACCCCATTGTACCAAAGATCTGTAAGTCGCGCCATAAATAAGCACATAGCATGGCTTTGCAGAGTTGGAAGATGTGTGCACGGTTTGCTTATAACACACTAAGCTTATTCATGTGTGTTTTTCTGTTGCTGTACAGTGCTATGGATTCCTTTTTGGTACTTATTGGATTTTGTACTGGACAGTGCTGCATGACTAACTTTCCTCTCAAAACTATCACGATTGCTTAGCAGGATCGAGATGGGAGAGCATTCTGGCGATCCTCATTACTCTGGATTGGTGCCAGTGGCTGGACCTTTATCATTCTCTGGCAGAAGCTCCATGTGGTCTTTCCGATCTAACCGATCTTCTGTCCCAAGAAACTGTTTACTGTCCTGTGTAACGGTTGCTGGCTTTTTTGGCATTGCTGTTGAAACCCATGCCTTGAGGGACAGGGGCCTTTCTGACTCTGATTCCCCCCCCCCCCCACAATGTATGTCCACTTTTCAAAAGATCTACTATTACACTTTGAAGACATTTTGATGTAGGAGGAGAAACTTGCATCCCAAAAAATTCCCAGGGATGCATCCTGACCATTTTTTGCAATCGTGCGCCTTTATCAACGAACTTGTGATCAAAGGTCAAATCTTAACACCTTGTGCTTTCATTCTGACTGCAACACATTTTTTATATAAATATGCACTGTATTTATTGGCGTATAACTTTTTCACCCTGCATACACGGATACTGCAATTTGAGCTGTCTTGGAGAGAACGGGGAGGGGTGGGACGAGCGCCTTCAAATTACATACAGCGAGAATCGCCTGTTTACTCAGCAACCTCTATAATAGAAAAGTCCCGTCTCCTAGTCCGGCATTGGACCAGTGTTCTGTCTATCATGGAAGCCGGTCCAGGAGGCGGGACTTTGTATTAAAGAGGCCGCAAAGTAAACTGAAGATTCTTGCTGTATGTGATCTAACAGCGCTCATTCCGCCCCCCTCATTGAGATGGGCAATTGTGAGGCTGCAGATGGGAATTAATCAAGCTGCACTGATGGGCAATTTTAAAGTTGCAAATGGGCATTAACCACTTCAGTACCGTGGGTGTTTTTCAGACTTGGTGTTTACAAGACTAAAACTGTTTTTTTTTTTTGCTAGAAAATTACTTAAAACCCACAAACAGAAAAAAAAATATATATATATATATATATATATAATAACACCCTAGAGAATAAAATGGCGATCATTGCAATACTTTTTGTCACACCATATTTGCGCAGCAGTCCAAGCGCACTTTTTTTTTTTGAATTAAAAAATAAGACGGCAAAAAGTTTGGCCCAATTTTTTATATATTGTGAAAGATAATGTTACGCCGAGTAAAATGATACCCAACATGTCACGCTTACAAATTGCGCCCGCTTGTGGCATGGCGTCAAACTTTTACCCTTAAAGATCTCGATAGGCGACGTTTAAAAAATTCTATAGGTTGCATTTTTTGAGTTGCAGAGGAGGTCTAGGGCTATAATTATTGCTCTCGCTCTAACGATCGCGGCGATACCTCACTTGTGTGGTTTGAACACCGTTTTTATATGCAGGCGCTACTCACGTATGCGTTCGCTTCTGCGCGTGAGCTAGACGGGGCGCTTTAAAAAATGTATTTCTTTTATTTTTACACTGGTGGGGGGGGGGGATGATCACCTTTATTCCTATTACAAGGAATGTAAACATCCCTTGTAATAGTAAAAAACATGACAGGTCCTCTTAAATATGAGATCTGGGGTCAAAAAGACCTCACATCTCATATTTAGACTAAAATGCAAAAAAAATGTTTTAAATTGAAACTTTTTTTTTTTTGTCATTTGAATAAATAAATAAAAAAAATGTTTTAGACGCTGGGCAGGACTGACTTTTTGACGTGACGTTTTTTTCCCTCACTCGCATCCCCACACAGCAGACGAACGGACCCAATCGCCTCCACCGCGGAGACCGCCGTTATCTTTTGCAGGACCGCTCACACTAAAGATGGATACCTCGGTTGTGGCAGCAGCTGCTGCTGTTACCAAGATATCCATCTTTAAAGTGTGGACGCATATATGCGTATAGTGGTCAGGAAGTGGTTAATAAGGCTAGCCCGTCAGGAAGTGGTTAATAAGGCTGCATTGATGGGCACTGACCTTTTATTTGCTTCAAAGTTTTTTATTTAAATTGTATTTTTATTTTTTCTGAAACTTCCCTCTTAAAATGAAGGTGCGTGTTCTACACCTATCTATCTATTCTCTTTTTGTTCAGGGTGTTTCTCATGTGGTTCCCCCATGTGTCCTCCATGGGATCTGAATTTTGTTCTTGAAGCAAAAATTGTGCTTTGAGCCTATTGGGGATATTTCCCTTTTTAAACTCGCAAGGGTTTCTGTCACTTCTGTGAGGTGTCTCTAAACTGCCAGCTTTGTCCTATAAGGAACCTTTTCTGATCTTGGACCATGTCTTATTGAGGTCCTGAGCCGCCTTCCTTTTTCCCGGGTAGTTTTGGCTGTTCACCTTAACCAGGGCATTGTGCTTCTGTCCCTCTGTCTGGCCCCAGTACACCAGATTTCTCTTTTGTTTGGATGTAGTGAGCTGTGTGTATTTACCAAGCAGCCACTTGCCTCCATAAGAGACAAACTGTCATTCCTGATGGTTCCCTCTTTATTTTTTGCTCACTTCTCAATTGGACTGCTTTTTTGAGGCATCCCAACTGTCACCGAAATCTGTGTCCCAAATTTATTTTTCAGAGGTTCACTGGGGGACAATTGTGTCCCATCAACCTTCCTGATGGTTTTTATGGTGCAGAAATACTATTTTTATCCTGTGCAATTATTTTTTTTTGTTTTTTTGTCTTGTTTAACTTCCAAAATGTGTAACCAGCAGTGACATTTGCTTTAGCAGCCCTGACTTGATGGCTGTTAAATCTGAAGTATATAATCTGAAGTATATATAAAGTAGCATAAAAATCCGCCCCCCCCACATAGTCGCCTGGTTATCTGATGTAGTTGGTATAATGAAAACTTGCATGCAGATTTTATGAAGATCAGAAACTGTTGTCTGATTATCTGGTCTTTAGAACAGATTTGGACCAAACTTGCTTCCTTCACAATAAGAAACCAGAATGTTACATTAATGTGGTGAATAATTCGAGATTTTCCTAGCTTGTGACGGAAAATATTGATTATATGATGGGAGGCTCATATCTTATGCATTAATCTTTCTTTATTAATGCTCACAGCAGAATATATTTCTAATAACTCAATGTCAAAACAAAAAACTTTTAAAACAGACTATCACTCTCAGCAGTCCATGTAACCTCTAGCCACGCCCCTGACAGTGACCTCCATAAAAGGGGCTGCCTGTGAAGGTTCCTCCTCTTTCTTGATGCGATGACTTCTTAAGATAGAAACGGCACCAAAACGGAGGATCGCAGCGTGTCTTAGGAGTTCAGACCGGCCGGTCGGCCTCCGACAGCTTCCGACGGGAAGCCAACCACCAACCGTGACCCAACAGGGGTTCCAGGAACAAACTGATTCCCAACGAGGGTTCTCAAGTGAGCTGCGTTCCAACGTGAAGGCAGGATTCAATCATTCTCCAAACTGGATTATCCGTCTGTAAGACCCAGGTCGGCACTCGGTAACCTGCGAAAAATGAAAACAATCGTGATAGGGAGGGTCGGGAGGGAAGATACTCGCCTCCTGTCATCATATAATCAATATTTTCCGTCGCAAGCTAGGAAAATCTCGAATTATATATCAGACAGGAGGCTTATATCTTATGCAAGTTAAAAGCTAGAATTTTAAGCATGTAGATATGACTAAACACAATACACAGTAACCCTAAGAGAGGACCGACAAGGAGATGTGGTCTGAAGTAAAATTGACGGAACGTGGTCTCAGAAGACCAATCCGCCGCCCTCAAGAGATCTCAAAGAGAGCCTCCTGATACGACTACCTTGGTAGCCATAGCACCCCTGGTGGAATGAGCTCCGAATAGGGTAACGTCGATCCCCACCATTTCCATGGCGGCTCTCACCCAGCCTGCCAGGGAGGCAGACGAGACAGGAAGGTGAGGTTTGACGTAGGACACAAGAAGCTGAGAAGAGCCCGCGGAACGCAGGGTAGCGGTTTGAGATTCGTATGCCTGGAGGCAACGAACGACACAAGTGGATGAGCAGGAAAGGAAGGATAGAAGACAGAGTGAATACCGGTTTTGGTCCTGCGTACTATGGAAAATTCAACACCTTGCGGCAAAAATTGTCGCCTGGAGATGTCTAGAGCCCTAACGTCTGACACTCTCTTGATGGAAATTAGACATAGGTGGACCGTTAGTTTTATGGATAAAAGTCTCAGACAGGTCCGTGTTGTCCCCCCCAACTGGCGAACATATCAAGCACCCAGGTCGCTTGGTATCTAGGCCTAGGGGGACGTTGAAACTTCATGCCTCTTAAAAGTCGACATACCAGCGGATGTCTGCAAACTGGCAAAGAATCCGTGGGGCAGTGATAGGCTGAGATAGCTGATCGATAGATGTTAATAGAGCTGTACGATTTACCGGATTCATAAGAATCCGCCAGGTAATTCGCTACTAGTGATACAGGGGCCTGTACGGGATCAACCGGTCGTTGATCACACCAACGAACCCAGAGCTTCCAGGCTGATCGATATGCCGATCTAGTCCCGGGGGCCCAGGCCATGGTGAGGAGATTCTGAGCTGATTCCGAAAGGTCTCTATCTGGGGCCGGGATCCCGAAACCAACCACGCCAGAAGTGGCAGGTTGTTCTCCAGAACCAGGGGGTGAAGATCCCCGCTCGGACTGGTGAGGAGGTGAGGGAAATAGGGAATCAGCCTGGGGAGGTCTATAGTCATCCCCAGTAACAGAGGGAACCATGGTTGGGTCGGTCACCATGGCGTAATCAGCACCACAGTCGCTCCCAGGTTGGTTATCCGTAGGAGAAGTCTGGGGATTATTTGGAAAGGGGGAAACGCGTAATGTGTTCCCTCCGGCCAAGGTTGGCGGAGAGCGTCCACCGCATATGCCTCCGGATCCGGCCTCCAGCTGAAGAAGCGAGGCAGTTGGTGGTTGAGGCGGGAGGCGAAGAGATCTGTAGACAGCGGTCCCCAGAGTCGCTGTAAGCGAAGAAATATTGACCGATCCAGTCGCTGGAGTCGCGAAGATATCGAGAGTTCCAGTCGGCTACCGAGTTGGAGACTCCCGGAATGTCTTCCGCTATAGGGGCGATGTGGGCTAGGCAAAAGTGCCAGAAATCCTTCGCGATATACGCCAGAGTTCTGGATTTGGTGCCTCCCAGACGGTTGACATATTGCACCGCCGCCACATTGTCCATGCGAAACAGAATACAGCATGTGGAAGTACGAGGCATGAAACTCTTGACAGCGAATAGGGCTGCCAAAAGTTCCAGCGCATTGATATGAAGAGAGGTTTCCGCTGCGGACCACGTCCCTCCTGTGGAGGCCGTGCCGCACCGGGCGCCCCAGCCCTGGCGACTAGCGTCTGATTCTATGACGACGTCCGGGCTGGGGTTGAAGATGGTTCTGCCGTTCCATTCGACGGCGTGGTGAAGCCACCATCTCAGTTTCTCGGTAGTCTCTTGGCAGAGAGGGATCTCGTCTGAGTATTTGAGGCCATGTCTCAAGTGCATAATTTTGAGCCTCTGAAGGGCTCTGTAATGCAGCGGGGCCGGAAAGATGGCCTGGATGGAGGCCGCAAGCAGGCCCACTAGACGCGCTAGTGTACGGAGGGATAGGTGGCCTCTGCGTAGTGCTGCACGAATCTCCTTGCGGATAAGGGCAAGTTTGGCTTTGGGGAGACTGAGGGTGGATTGAACGGTGTTTACCGTAAAGCCCAAGAACTCTATCTGTTGGGATGGGACCAAAATGGACTTTTCGTGATTGATTATAAAGCCCAGCTTTTGTATTAGGGATATTGTCCAAGACATATGGAGGAGGGCTTGATTCTTGGAATAGGCCATGATGAGGATGTCGTCTGGATAGATAATCAGACGTACTTTTCTGCTTCTCAGTGCTGCCACCACTGGTTTCATGAGTTTGGTGAAACACCATGGGGCGGACGACAGGCCGAACGGAAGGCAAGTAAATTGCCACATCCTGCCCTTCCACGGGAAACGAAGTAGATGTTGTGATTCCGGGTGTATAGGGACCGTAAGGTATGCGTCTTTTAGATCCACCTTCACGAGCCAGTCTCCAGGGTGGAGAAGGTCTCGGAGGAAGTGAATTCCCTCCATCTTGAAATGTCGATGCTCGACATACTGATTTAGGTCCCTGAGATTTATCACCAGGCGGTAACCTCCCCTTTTCTTGCGTACCAGAAACAGGTTGCTTATGAAGCCTGGGGAAAAGGGGTCTACTTCTACAATTGCCTGTTTGGTCAGCAGGTCTCGTATTTCTTTGTCTATGAGAAGGCCGTTTCGTCTTGCAAACCGAATGGGGGGAGGAATTATGTTGAGAAGCTGTGGGGATTGTATGTCTATAGCAAATCCCGCTACGGAGTGTAAAATCCATGCGTCTGCCGTAATCGCAGACCAGGCGTGGGTAAAATACCTCAGACGTCCCCCACACAGGAATGTGATTGAGTGTGGTGTAAGGCATACTCGCCAGTAGGAAGTCGGGATCGTGGGTAACCGCGTCCACCACGTCCGCGCCAGGGTCTGCCTCGGGGAGGAAAGAAGGGTGCAGGTTGCGCCACTGGGGCGGCATAGGATGGAGCCTGGTATTGGTATTGAGCAAGGGGTCTGCCCTGCCTGTATTAAATGGAACGGCCGGCAGAACGGCCTCTATTTCTGCTGGCCCTGTTAAAAACCTTGTTGGTCCCGGTTCTCCTTAAGGAGTTTTGGGCCTTGTCTAGACTGGTGAACAGTCCTACAAACTTGTTTATGTCCTTGATCACCATGTCACCAAAGAGCATGCCCTCAGCCGACGGGCCGGGCTCGGTTTCCGCCAGGTGTGATAACTGGGGATCTTGGCGCATGAGGATCGACCTGCGTCTTTCCACAGAACATGCCGTGTTGGCGGTGCCAGCCAGGCATAGGGCTCTTTGTGCCCAACCCCTAAGTTGCGGGAGGTCCACTGGTTGTCCAGAAGCCGCAGCTTGTTCGGACAGGTTCAGGATTTTAGTCAGCGGACTCATAAGGTCCAGGATGCAGGACGCGGTCTTGTATGGACCGGAGGGAGCATTCAATGCCCTTCTTCTGAAATGTTACCGTCTTTAGGAGATATTTTGTTAAGACCGGGTCCACCTCTGGGATGGCCACAACCTTCTTAGGTATTGAGGGTCTGGGGCATTCCGCCCTTAATTTGTTACGGCCATTTCTATCCAAGGACTTCCTAGCCCAAAGTTCCACGTACTGTGAAACGTGTGGCAGAGGCGTCAATTCCCCAGAACGCGGGTGGGTAATTGCGTCTGGGTGGAAAAAGGGTTCTCCAAGAGCGTCCAGGAGGACCTCGTCCTGCGTGGCAGGAGTGGCGGCCGCGTCGAGCGCCGTAGCCCCAGCATCTTCAATATATGACCCGGACTCTGATACGTCCGACCCATCAGAAGGGTCGGTCGAGTCCTCTTCTGAGGAGTCAACATATGAGTCCAGTTTAGCCCTTCTAATGGCTTTATACCCCCTTTGTTGCATCTCCCTGGGGTCCAGGGGTCGAGAAA
The DNA here is from genome assembly GCA_029574335.1 of Rana kukunoris. Taxonomy (NCBI): domain Eukaryota; kingdom Metazoa; phylum Chordata; class Amphibia; order Anura; family Ranidae; genus Rana; species Rana kukunoris. The sequence continues at coordinate 367,584,056 of CM056050.1, forward strand.
TATCTGATTGATGCTGGGGATGGTAGACCGTGGTGGGGGCTACCTGGAGCAAATTGTTTACTTCCCCTGCCGGGGAGTCATGCGCCGCCAGGGTGTGTTTCCTCTTGTGCGAGGCCTTACCCTTTTTGGTGGGCGGTTCACCGTTCTGGGGCGGTAGTGGTGGGGTATGGACGGGTTGCTGAGCCCAGGCAGATGGGAAGCAGAAGCCAGGGCAGCTTGGATGGACATGTGGATGATGTCCTGAAGTTGTGATGCACTTAAGGTGTGGGAATTGCCTACTGAGGGGATCTCCCCACTGGGGGTCAATTGGTTAAGTTCAGCCATGCTAGCTTGAGCAAAAATAAATGCAGCAGAAGTGATGATATGATAGCTGGAGGTCTAGGCAGACTGACAGTGTGTTAACTGTAGTTTGGGCAGAGTCAGGATGTTTGTGACAGCGCCGCTAGGGACAATATTTATATGGGCAGAGGGTATGTACCCGATTACCTAGAAATCTAAAAGATTAAGGGTCAGCAGGCTCCGATCCTATCCTCCCCACCGTCGGCTCCAAATGGTAACGGAGAGGGGGGAGAGCCTGAGACTTCCAGCGGCCCGGGAACGAAGTCTCGCGAGACTACGGCCGCTGGGCGCTGATTGGCTGAACGGGCGAGCGTCGGAAGCCCCGCACCCGTACGCGCGAATGTCTGAGGAGAGGGAGAAGGAGGGGAAAATGGCGGCGACGGGGCAGAGCGCTCGGTAAAGAGAATACAGTGTGGAGGGGTGGCAATGCCGGGCGAGTAGTGCTGACGGGGGGAGTAGGCCCCCCGACCTCTGCGCTATGTTGTAAGGCAGTAAACAGTAGTACTTAAAATAAAGACAGCGTTGATACACAAGACAACAGTTGGAAGGCTGAAGGAAAAAACAGAAGTACTGCAATGCAGACAAAATAGAGGGAAAATAAAGAAAATACAGAAAATAAAAACAAGAAGTAACAGGGGGCAGAAAAAAACCCTGTACTCCCTAGCTGTGTAAACACTACAAGCAAGGTACTTATCTGTCCGTGAGCAGAAAGAAAGGAGGAACCTTCACAGGCAGCCCCTTTTATGGAGGTCACTGTCAGGGGCGTGGCTAGAGGTTACATGGACTGCTGAGTGATAGTCTGTTTTAAAAGTTTTTTTTGTTTTGACATTGAGTTATTAGAAATATATTCTGCTGTGAGCATTAATAAAGAAAGATTAATGCATAAGATATGAGCCTCCTGTATATAATCTAGTACATCCTTACACAAAGCAGAGACTTGAGATGTTTTGTTCAGTAGTCATCTTACACTTCCCCTATTTTCTAACTTTGATTTGTGTGTTCAATTGTACGTTTTTATGCTTTTTGTAATTCATAAAATCACTTCACTTTCTTCTTTTTTTTTGCTTTTGTTACTGAGCACATATTACATATTCTGCCATTTAACATAAGTTTGTGTGAAGGTTTCCTTTCGCTCCTCTCCTCCTCTTTTCCCTTTTTTTTTTTTTTTTTTTTCCCCTTTCAAATATGTATAACTACATTTATCTTTTATACTAGATGAGCTTTGACCCAAATCTTCTCCACAACAATGGACATAATGGGTACCCGAATGGTACATCTGCATTGCGTGAAACTGGCATAATTGAAAAATTGCTTACATCCTATGGATTTATTCAATGTTCAGAACGCCAGGCCAGACTCTTCTTCCACTGCTCTCAATACAATGGAAACTTGCAAGAACTTAAAGTAGGAGGTAAGAAATGGTTAGAAAATGGGCAAGCTGCTGTTTCAGCTATACCTTTTCCTTTTTAGAGATGATATAGCCCCACTCTCCTGTTCTAAAAGTTATATGTAAACTCTAAGGCTAGCTATACACACTTAAATTTTTCATGGTTTAGCCTGAAAGGAAGCAATTGGTAAAACCAAACAGTGTGGCTAGAGGCAACTTCCCTGTAGGCTGTTTTTGTTTAGGCAACCACAGCACCTGCATGAATACCCAAAGTCACTGTTAAGCCCTCATTTCTCTTGCTTTCCATCTTGAAATCGTGTCGGGTAGTGCCTACAGGGCCACCCATGGCCTCAATTTCAGGCAATTCAGCAGAATTTTGAGCGGGATATGACCAGCCAAACTTTTATTTCTCTTCCTCTCTGGTCTCTTAATATGCAGTTTGGTTATATTTCTGCAAAAAAAAAAGTTTCAGATTTTTCTGTTGGGCAAAGCTCATACTGTTCTGTGCACTCTTCAGTCTTATCTCAAAGCATGCGATAACGAAAAACAAAAATGCTCAACAGCCCCTAAGTATTCCTACAGCTGCATGCACCCTGAATTACCTCAAGATGTAAGAATGTGCATCAACGTGCTACGCTGAAAACTATGTAAATATCTGTTTGTCATATAATGTTACATTAAAGATCTCCCTCAAAAACGTGTGTCTCACCACTTGCATGTATATATTGTATAATCTGGCTTGCAAGTGGTTTATGGGAGGTTTGGCTGAAGCCATCAATCGCATAGCTTGTGTTTTTTTTTTTTCTTCTCACTCTGTGAATGGCTCGTGACGTCAGTCAGTGGCTAAATAGCCGCTAGATTGCTTTCAGAAGCAGCGTGAAAAATCATTCCCACACAACCTGTCACGCACCCATATGTAAATTGTTCTCACTACACGTGTGAGGTATCTCGCAAATGTTGGAGTGAGAGAATTCTAGCTCTAAACCTCCTCTGGTAACTCTAAACTTAACCTGTAAAAAAAAATTAAAATTAAAGCGCTGCTTATGGAGATTTTTAAGTATTGTATTTGGTCATCATTCCACAAGCGTGACTTGATATAACTAGGCGTAACATTTTTCATATCGTACCAAAAAATTCAATGTACTGTTTCTTGCATTAAAAGTGTTTTTTTTGACAAAAAAATAAATGTGACAAACCATTGCAACGTTTGCCATTTTATTCTCTAGGGTCTCTATATATTCCTCCATCTCTCCCTCAAATACAGATTTAAAATTGTAAACAAAGGGGTCGGCAAGTGTCTAGAAGTGGTGATTATTCAAAAGCAGACTGTATTTATTGGCGTATAACACTCACTTTTTTACCCTGAAAATAGAGGGTAAACTGTGCCTGCGTGTTTTACGCAGGGGGTCGTGAAATTTTTATTTATTTTTTTCCTGAAATTACCCTCTTAATGTTAGGGTGGTGTTGTACGCCAATAAATACGATAGTTACCCGAAACGCTCAAATTGGGCACACAAATTGTTAGAAACATTTTTCAAATAAAGTATAAATGGTCCTGAGCGATGGAAAAACAAATCCCAGTAGTGCAAAATCACGCTTCTTTAACCACTTAAGACCCGGACCAAAATGCTGCCAAAGGACCAGGCCCCTTTTTGTGATTCGGCACTGCGTCGTTTTAACTGACAATTGCGCGGTCGTGCGACGTGGCTCCCAAGCAAAATTGGTGTCTTTTTTCCCCACAAATAGAGCTTTCTTTTGGTGGTATTTGATCACCTCTGCGGTTTTTATTTTTTGCGCTATAAACAAAAATAGGGCGACAATTTTGAAAAAAATGCAATATTTTTTACTTTTTGCTATAATAAATATCCCCCCAAAATATATATAATTTTATTTTTTTTCCTCCGTTTAGGCCGATACGTATTCTTCTACCTATTTTTGGTAAAAAAAAAAGGCGTTTATCGGTTGGTTTTTGCAAAATTTATAGCGTTTACAAAATAGTTTTATTGCATTTTCATAAAAAAAAATTTTTTTTACTACTAATAGCGGCGATCAACGATTTTTTTTTTTTTCGTGACTGCGACATTATGGCGGACACTTCGGACAATTTTGACACATTTTTGGGACAATTGTCATTTTCACAGCAAAAAATGCATTTAAATTGCATTGTTTACTGTGAAAATGACAGTTGCAGTTTGGGAGTTAACCATAAGGGGGCGCTGTAGGGGATGTGTGACCTATATGTGTGTTTACAACTGTAGGGGGGGTGTGGCTGTAGGTGTGACGTCATCGATCACGTCCCCCTATAACAGGGATGACGTGATCGATGCTGCGGCCACAGTGAAGCACGGGGAAGCCGTGTGTACACACGGCTCTCCCCGTTCTTCAGCTCCGGGGACAGATCGGGTCCGCGAGTCCCGCGGCTTCGGACCGGGTCGCAGGCGCGCGCCCACGACCCACGCCTGGGTACAAAAATTAACGTATATATACGTTGATGTGCCCAGCCGTGCCATTCTGCCGCCGTAAAAGTGCGGAAGGCGGTCCTTAAGTGGTTAATGAAAGTGTGCTCCAAGTGAGAAGACACAAGCCTCCTTCCCTTTGATGGTGAACGCTCACCTCCAGAAATTGTCACTTGCCACAAAGGTCAATTAAGCGTTTTTGGCGGGCACCAGGACCCAGCGAGCACTTCAATCTGCTCCAGCTTGTATATGTAATCGGAGGAACCACAAGACCCAGCTGCACAACCATATTTGACCACAAAATATTCAGAAAACATGCTTATAAATCTGGGTCTCATGGTTCCTCCGATTTGCCTATACACTCTAGTGGAAGGTGAAGGCTTGTGTATTTTTTCTCTTGGAGCACACTTTTATTGAAGCGTGATTTTGAACTATTTGGGTTTCTCTTCACCTTCAGATTTTTTTCAACAAATTTTATTTCTATGCAACATATAAGCTGTTCTGAGTTGATTGTCTTCACTTTTAGACATGCATAGTTGCACATTTTTTGATGGACCTTTTTTGTTTATTGCAATGCTCTACATGAGACTTCTATAGATCTTAATATAGTTTTCAGCACAGCACGTTCTGATCTCAAATCGTATGAACAAAGAGTTAAACTACAGAACACACCACCTCGTTGATTAAGAGGGCTTAACAGACCACCTGTCTAGTGTGACTGTTTTGCACCCTATGTAGATGCATAGGGTTATCACACACAGGCCCTGTTGCTGGTAGAAGCCCCAATAAAAATAAAGCCTAAAAATAAATCTAAAGAACTAATAAGCTGCAATGTTTTTTTTCTGGGTTTAGATTAACTGGGTGCACTTGGACATTTGCAGCTATATTTGGATGGCACCCATTTTATTGTTCCCATACACATTTCAAGAACTCTCCATTAAACAGGTTTTCAAATTGGGGGGGGGGGGGGGGGTTAAAGTAAGATTGGATAGTGTTGCTTAACTAGCAAACATCAGGCTTTGAAATTGCCAAATGCCTACAATGGCAGAAATTGTCCACTGTTGTAAGCTACTAATTCAATGAATCCAGCATGAGATTAACAAAGGAAGACCTGTGTGACAACCATGGCTGCCCTTATAGATTTAATGGCGCAATTAGTGCAGACATGGAGGGACAGGACGTGGTGTTCACAGGATGAACAGGTGATAAATGGGGTGCAGGAGAGGCCTGAAAATGAATGCAGACAACACATCAAATAACTTGGTAAGCTGTAAAATGTTTTGTTTGGGGTTTAATATTTTAAATGCTGCGATTGCCGCCAATTGCGTTTTGAACTGCTAATGTTCTCCAGGTGTTTTTTTTGCCTATTAACTGTCTGAAAAACAAACTGTCTAAACGACTGAATTCTGTTTTTTTATTTTCTCGTATAGTGTATGGCAAGCATAAGTCTAAACTCCCATAAAGCTCAGCTCCGATGAGCTTTCTGCCCTGATTCATGTTATATCAGCCTCGTATGCCAGGATTCCGGCCCCATTCACTCTTCATGTAGTGGTAACACATGTTCCCGCTAGCAATATTTTTGCTAGATTTACACACTTTTGCATATTGCTCACAGGGCAGCCCTATGTGCATTGTGTTGTGCCAAAGAAGCTAATTTACCAAATTTTGGCACTGAGCCAGGCATGTTTTTTTGAATATATATTTTCTTACAAAAGTGAGTACACTCACATTTTTGTAAATATTTTATTCTATCTTTTCATGTGACAACACTGAAGAAATGACACTTTGCTACAATGTAAAGTAGTGAGTGTACAGCTTGTATAACAGTGTAAATTTGCTGCCCCCTCAAAATAAAACACAGCCATTAATGTCTAAACCACTGGAAACAAAAGTGAGTACACCTTTAAGTAAAAATGTGTCCAAATTGAGCCCACAGTGTCAATATTTCATGTGGCCACCATTATTTTCTCTTTCTCTTTCACTCCTCCATGACGACATCACAAAGCTGGTGGATGTTAGAGACCTTGCACTCCTCCACCTTCCATTTGAGATTGCCCCACAGATGCTCAATATGATTTTAGGTCTGGAAACATGCTTGGCTAGTCATCACCTTTATCCTCTGATTCTTTAGCAAGGCAGTGGTCATCTTGGAGGTGTGTTTGGGGTCATTATGTTGGAATACTGCCCTGCGGCACAGTCTGCGATGGGAGGGGATCATGCTCTGCTTCAGTATGTCACAGTACATGTTGGTATTCATGGTTCCCTCAATGAACTGTAGCTCCCCAGTGCTGGCAGCACATATGTAGCCCCAGACCATGACACTCCCACCACCATGCTTGACTGTAGGCAAGACACACTTATCTTTGTACTCCTCACCTGGTTGCTGCTACACACGCTTGACACCATCTGAACCAAGTCATTGTATCTTGGTCTCATCAGACCACAGGACATGTGTCCAGTAATTCATGTCCTTAGTCTGCTTGTCTTCAGCAGTTTTCAGGTTTTCTAGTGCATCTTTAAAAGAGGCTTCCTTCTGGGACAACAGCCATGGAGACCAATTGGATGCCGTGTGCATATACATATAGTCTGGCAGCACTTATACATCTGTTTCCCAAAGACAACTTCTGGATATGACGCTGAGCATATGCACTCAGCTTCTTTGGTCGACCATGGCGAGGCCTGTTCTGAGTATAATCTGTTCTGTTTAACCACTGTATAGTCTTGGCCACCGTGCTACCGCTCAGTTTCTGGGTCTTGGCAATCTTCTTATAGCCCAGGGCTTGACAAATTTGCTTGGAATCTAGGAGCCAGCTTAAAAAGTTAAGAGCCAGAAAACACGTCCCGTCGAGCTTGCACGCAGAAGCGAACACATACGTGAGTAGCGCCTGCATATGTATTCAAACCACATGTGAGGTATCGCCGCGATCGTTAGAGCGAGAGCAATAATTCTAGCTCTAGGCCTCCTCTGTAACTCAAAACGTGCAACTTGTAGGTTTTTTTAAATGTCGCCTATGGAGATTTTAAAGGGTAAAACTTTAACACCATTCCACGAGCGGACGCAATTTTGAAGTGTGACACGTTGGGTATCAACGTTGTCTTTCACAATATAAAAAAAAAATGGGATAATTTTAACGTTTTTTTTTTTATTACTTTTTTTCTTTTTTTTACCAAAAAAGTGCGCTTGTAAGACCACTGCATAAATACGGCGTGGCACAAAGTATTGCAACGATTGCCATTTTATTCTCTAGGGCAGTGATGGCGAACCTTGGCACCCCAGATGTTTTGGAACTACATTTCCCATGATGCTAATCTACACTGCAGAGTGCATGAGCATCATGGGAAATGTAGTTCCAAAACACCTGGAGTGCCAAGGTTCGCCCTGACTGCTCTAGGGTGTTAGAATAAAAAATATGTATAATGTTTGGGGGTTGTAATTAGAGTGAAGAAAATGACATTAAAATTTCTGTTAAACTCGTAATGCCAAACGTCCACCACCAGATGGCGCCAGCTCACAGAAGGAAGAGCTTGGGACATCACAAGGCCGCAAAACTGCAGCCTCAATTACCGGCCGTCGCGGTCCCGCCGCGATCGCGCGGCCGGGGAGCTTGGGGCGCACGAAGACACATGATTCTGTTTCTCCGTGTTCCCCCGACACGCGATCGCGGCGGGCGATAATTGAGGCCGCGGCTTCGCGGACTTGTAGGCCGCAAAGCCGCAGCCTCAATTACCAGCCACTGCGGCGCCAGGTCACAATTTCTGGTCACAATTGCGACCTGGCGCCCGGACATTGTCGACCCCTGTTATAGCCTAGGCCATCTTTATGTAGAGCAAAAAAATAACTTTTTTTAAATGAGGTGCCATGTTTAACTTAAAGTGACCAGTATGAGAGGGAGCAATAACATCAAATTTTACCACACCTGTTCCCCACTCACACCTAAAACCTTGTAACACTATCGAGTCACATGACACCGGGGAGGGAAAATGGCTAATTGGGCTTAATTTGGACATTTTCACTTTAAGGTGTACTTGTTGCCAGAGGTTTAGACATTAATTTGTCGAAATTCTGCCTGAATTTCCAAGTGGCGCTAGTATTGTGGCAAAATGTGATGCATGCCCAAACATAATTTTAATCTAAATGGCACCCTAAACGGTGTGATTTTTATTTTTTGGCCACAATTGGGGGGGGGGGGGGGGGGGGGGGGGAATGCCTCTTACTGATGTCAAACGCATGCAGTGAGCCAACCAGGAGTGCAAGTCCCTGGATAGGCAATGCTCTCGTGGACGTCACTGGATTTAGTAAGGGCTGCAGCACACAGGCTTTTCACCTGTGGTTAAAAAAATAAATAAACTTGTACCTTTACAACCACTTTAAAGTTATAGGTTGTGTTTGAGTGATCTTCCCCTCCCTTTCTTTTTTTATTGTTGATTGGGCCCCTTTCACACTGCCTCGACTTGATAGTGGCACGATTTTGCGGCTGCGATTACAGGTAATGCCTGTGTAAACAGGAGGTCTATGGACCTTAACTCGCATAAGTCAGACCAAAGTAGTACAGGGATGACTTTGAAGTCTTTGCGACTTGAAGTCGCACAGATATGAATGGTTATCATGGGGTACGACTTGTGATGTCATAAGTCGCAGAAAAGTTGCACAAGTGTGAAAAGGTCCTTACTGTTTAGGAGTTTTGGAGGTTACATCTAGCTAAGTTTCTATGTGGTTATGTAATAAGTAGCAGGCAAGTGGATTCTGATTGCTCATTCTCCTTTCTCCACAGATGATGTGGAGTTTGAGGTATCATCAGACAGACGTACTGGCAAACCAATCGCTGTCAAACTGGTAAAAATAAAGACTGAAATCTTGCCAGAAGAGAGAATAAATGGACAGGTTTGTGTTTCAATGTGTATCTTTAAATTCTTGTCTTGGTGTAAAGTAAATTTTAGGTTTCTTTTGGTCTATGGCTAGCGTTTGGATTTTTCTCAAGCATCCACTTTGGTCCTTTAGCCTGGCGAGCAGCCTCTTGGTCAATAGGGAGGTGGCCTTGTTTAATAATCCTCATTTGTGCCTACTGTACCATGTACTTAAAGTATCCTGTTGTCATTGTAATGCTTCCTTTGTGTGAAATCCCTGGTGTTCCTGCCAGTCCCTCTGCTTTTCTATTTCAATCTGACCACATTTTAATGGCTGTGTTTGGGAGAACAGCCTGCCTTCTCTCCAATGATCAGACTAGGCTCCCTTATCCCTGCACCCAAACAGTCATTCACTGGGAAGATCAGTGTACCATAGACTGAGAATTTCTAAACAAAAAGTCTTAGGAAAATTTGTATAAAAATTCTCCAGACATTTGGTTTTGACATTTTAAAGATTGAATTTGCTTTTTAACATTTGATTTTGGAATGAATAGAATTTACCAAAATGAAAACTACATTCACTGTTTAAAACTTCTCAAACTGATTTTTTTTCTGCTCCTGATTTTTTTTTTTTTTTGGTTGGCTGCCAGTTTGGCCCACCATTGATTAGAACAATGAACAAACCTGTTTTAGAATTTTCTTCTTTCCCCAGAAAAAAATGTGCAAAATTCTACCCAATGGGCAGATTTAGACCCTTGTGCAGCTGAGAGCAGAGACCGCAAATGGTGTGATTAGTGTATTTAAAATAATTAAAAAAAAGCTATTTCCTTATACACAACCATTTTTGCCTTTTGATTTTTAACTGAAGAATAGGTGGTTTTACAGGATGATGGTTCACATATATACTTTAAGCATTATGTCATCATAGACCATGGCAAAGGTTCTTTAAAATGTATTTTATTCTTAGGGATAGTAGTGTAGGTGGGTGCTTAGTATTTACTGTGTACTTCACTCTACAATTGAGGTGGAGTACAGAAATTCCCTAACTCTTCAGAACTGTGCTTTAGCTGTCTGCATAGGTGACAGATCTTTAGACGGGTGACCTTGCCATGTTCCACCTACTTGTGTTCAAGTTGTGCTGTACTGTTCTTGCATAATGGTGGATTTCATCATTTAAAATTTGAATGAAATGGCAGTTAATCCCCTGTACAAGAAATGTTTTTTAATTTTAAGTTGCTAACTCCTATAATTTTACTACCTTCGTAATTCAGTGTTTGTTTTCATGTACAGTGCAGTCTGCTTAGTATTGGCCTACTTTTGTTCCCAGGTTGTTTGCGCTGTGCCTCAGAATTTGGAGAGCAAGTCTCCAGCTGCTCCGGGTCAGAGTCCCTCAGGGAGTGTGTGTTACGAACGCAATGGGGTAATTAAGAATTACTTTTTTACCTGTAAAATTTGTAATTCTCTTGGCCTGTTTTGTGATTCTCACACACACCTGCCCCTCTGCTTAACCAGCAGGGTGACACCATTGTTTACTATAGTAGCTTCTGTGTTGCATGCCTACTCACTGAGCTAAGACATTTTGGGTTGGATGGGACTAAGGGCTACCTGTGCTCTTCATCTTTTAGGCTACCTAGGTATCTCCATGTTTACCCCAAGTAACCTTATACATTTTTGACAGCATTATGCCTAATTTTACTCAATGCTGAACTCTTTGCTTACTTTAGGGCATAATAGGAAGCTTAACATAAGTTGCCTATATAATTGATGGGATTTAATTTGTAATGTGTGTGGGGGTTTATTTATTTTTTAATGCTGGGCTAAAGGATGTTTTTCCTCTTCTTCTGGAGTTTTGCATTAAATTCTCACTTGTTTTCTAAACTGCATGGCTTGCGTGATGGGGCTGGAACAATGTGGACCATGGTAGTCATCAAGATGGTAGCTATGACACCTAATGGTGTTCTTGGTGCCCATAGGTCGGTTTCAGATGTTGCAATTATATGCAAACTAAATGTGTTTCCATTTATGAAAAGCTTTAACTTGTTTTTTTTTTTTTTTTTCAATTTTATTTTGGTCCTAACAGGAGGTGTTTTATTTAACCTACACCCCAGACGATGTCGATGGAAGTGCTCAGCTTGAAACTGGAGATAAAATAAATTTTATTATTGAAACAAACAAGCAGTAAGTTGCAACTTGATCTCCTTGCTATTCTATTTTGAAATCTTTAATGCTTGGGAGCGGAGAGTATTCGTGTTCCTACAACATGTTTACTCTTCAATACTTTATTTTGAGATGATGGCACTTGGTGCTGCATATCAGGAAAGGTGGGCCTAATTTTGCAACCTGGATCTAAACCTCTGGTGCTATGTTGCTTCCTTTAGCAGTCTTTTTTTTTTTTTTTTTTTTTTTTTTTCCTTTTATGTACTGGGAAATTTTTGAATATAAGATGCCAGTTCACAAAGTTGCACACCCCATAACCTAAAAAGGCTACATTGGGGGGATATTTACAGCAGCACTTTCTTTTATTAATTTTTTTGTGCATTTTTTAAAATGTATTCACTTCTGCAGTCCGACTTCACATTATTTTCACACAGGTAACAATCCAGGTGAAATTTGACTGTCTTGAAAATCTTTCCCATGTAACTTTGTAAGTTAACATTCCTAAGCATGGTGATTTGGCACTGCGTCGCTTTAACTGACAATTGCGTGGTCGTGCCATGTGGCTCCCACAAATAGAGCTTTCTTTTGTTGGTATTTGATCACCTCTGCGTTTTTTTATTTTTTGCACTATAAACAAAAATAGATATATAAAATCAATATTTTTTTACCTTTTGCTATATTTATCCCCAAAAAAAAGATATTAAAAAAAAAAAAGTTTTTCACTCAGTTTAGGCCAATAAGTATTCTACCTATTTTTGGTAAAAATCGCAATAACCAATTTATAGCATTTACAAAATAGGATATGGTTTTATTGCTTTTTTTTTTTTACTACTAATGGCGGCGATCAGCTTTTTTTTTTTTTTTTTTTTTTTTTTTTTTTTTTTTGTGACTGCGACATAGCTGACACATCTGACAATTTTGACACATTTTTTGGGACCATTGTCATTTTCACAGCAACAAATGCTATAAAAATGCATTTGTTTTCTGTGAAAATTACAATTGCAGTTTGGGAGTTTTGGCTCAGATAAGCAGAAGTTCCACTTCTGCACATAACTCCGCTTTAAGAATAGTTTGGACAAAGGCTTTTCTTCCACATATTTTCTAATTGTAAATGTAGTTTTACGTAGTGTTGACTTTTTTATATTCTCCCAAATTTAATAATATATATTTTTTTTTTCCTTAGCACTGGTGCAGTAAGCGCTCGAAACATTATGCTGCTCATGAAAAGGAAACAAATGCGTTGCCAGGGTGTGATTTGTGCCATGAAGGTAAATCTCAAGTCGATGGTCACTAAACTCTTAGTAAAATGCACGTTGGCTATAAAGTGTTGCATTCTTCCTAGACTAGTAAAACAACTTACAACCTGGGACCTCTTTAACTCAAAACTAACATTTATTCATGATTAAAAAATAACAGTAAAGTTTGCCCAATTGTTTTTTGGTATAATGTAAATAAATACCAAACATGTCACGCTTTAAAATTGCACACACTTGTGGAATGACGGCACATTTTGGTACTTAAAAATCACGATGGCTTTAAAAATGTTTTACAGGTTACCAGTTTTGGGTTAGAGGAGGCAGAGTGCTAGAATTGTTGCTCGCTCTCTAACTCACGCGGCGATACCTCACGTGTGGTTTGAACAGCATTTGCATATGTGGGTGTTTAAAGAAATAAAATATTTTTGGATCACTTTTAAGGCCGGTTCACACTGCTGCGAATTCTATTGCGAATTTGAGCCATTATTAAAAAGGGTTCTGTGTGAGTTTGATCCATGTGCGATGCAAATTCAGCTCCATAGACTGCAGGCCGGACGTGACGTCATAATGTCTCGCCCGGGCCTCTGACTGTCATTTAAAATTACTGGTGACCATCTGGTCACCGGAAATCTCTATGGATGTCATCTGGCAGTAGACGATTCTTTCTCCGGGTCCCTAATGGCACTGGTGAGCCCGGAGAAGCACTGGAGGGAGGGGGGCTTCCCCCCTCCCATTGCCCCCCCCAATGCCTGTAAGAATGAACTAGCGGCAGAACTGACGCCATGATGCACAGAATTGCTGGCTGAAAACAAGGATATCTGAATGATGCCTGTAGCTGCCGGCATCATTCAGATATTTCCACTGACAGTCAATCACGTCATATGATGTCCTTGGCCTGGAAGTGGAAAAGTTGATGTAAACCTAATTCATGACATTTTGAGCTGGGCATATATATATATATATATATCTCTCTGCAGTGTTTTGTCTCTTCAAAGCACTATGTCCCGTAGCTCTCTCCTGCTCCCTTCTTCTGTTATTGGCCTGATAATGCCTGACAAGTTCTCTGTCACATATGATAAAAGCAGCCTAAATTTTGTTGGGGAGGATGCTATAAATTGGCACAGAGCTGCAAGTCTCTACGTATGGGGGGGGGGGGGGGGCAGTCAATCGGCTGTCTTGGTGGATGCTACAGCCTGCCAATCGGGACCTATTCAAGTAAATGGAGCCACTCTGCAAGCTGCATGCTTCTGAAGGTGGTGATAACTCAACACAATGCTGTCTGCTTTAACTCTGTGTTTGCTTTATTGCACAAGGTTGCAACTTGCCGGGCACTTGCAAATTGGCCTTTTTCACTAAAATGGGTCATGTTTTGCATGTGCTACACCCTCCAACCACGAAAGAGCTTATAACTCCTACTGCAACAAGTGTGCACCCCTGGCCACTGCAGCTTTTCCATAGATTTCCAATATATTCTGCAGGTGCGGTCCACTATCTGAAAGCACACCAGAACTCCTGCATTTGGGAGTTTTGGTGCGCTTTTAGTGCACCAAACCCACAGGATATAATAGAAGTCTATGGCTAAGCGCAGCTTACACAGGAAAGTTGCACTGCACTTCGCTGGCCCCTATGCCTGGAAGTGGGAGTAAATGCCTAGATTACTCCTCCCCCTGAAAGGTGCGAAATGTGACTCCGGGAGGGGGGGGGGGGGTCGTTCTGAAAAGTGGAAGCTTCATTTTTAGACATAACAACATTTTTGTTTTACTTCGACAAGACTACAAAAAAAGTTGGACTTTACTTGAAAGGCTAGCTGTGAAAGCTATTGTAATGGAACTCCTAAATGTGGATTGTAAAATGGATAATTTGCTTTTTTTCTTTGGTCATAAACCATTTTTAAGGGGATAAGACTAGAGGGGGGGGGGGGGGGTAGATTCTCATATAGGCCTTCGTGAGGGTTTTTTTTTTTCTGTGTTTCTTCTTCTGTAATCTTTGTTTTTTTATTGTTTTAAGAGGCAGTGTCAACTGGCTTCTTTGTTCTTGCTGAATGGCTTCAGTAACCATGCAAGTCAGAGACTGCAAAATAGGTCAAATGCACCTGCAGTAAAAGCTAAATCCTCACTGAAGCATCTCAATCTGATGTCAAATGCATTTTCCGATGCAAGCCTGTTGGCACAGGCCCTAATTCTGGCCTTAATGCTCATATGATTATAAACAAAGGTTCCCACCAAATGTTAGATTATGTGCACATTACATTGGGTGGGTTTGTTTTCAATCGCTAGTAAAGACTTGATTTAAATCAATTGGATTTAAATACTCATATTTTTTTTTTAAATAGTAAGTCACCTCTGTGCCATAGCAGCTCCTCCTCTCACCTGCTGTTGACTCACCGACGGTCCCATTCACTTCAATGGGACGGCCGGTGAGTGGATGCATGCTAATGGGCGCTGCTATGATGGATTTGACAAGTGCTCTTTAAAGTGGTTCTAAACCCCACTTTTTGACTTTTACCTACGGGTAAGCCTATAATAAGGCTTACCTGTAGGTATAAAGAATATCTCCTAAACCTGTACGGTTTAGGAGATATTCCCCTCACAATGCGCCGCTGATTGCAGCGGCGCATGCGCAGGGGGGGATGCTCGGCTGAAGGGCCGACCGCCGCCGGCCCTTGCCGGAATGAAATCTCCCACGCACATGCGCGGGAGTGGCATCGCCGCTCCAGCCAATCACCGCGCTGGAGTGCCGATACCCGGAAGACACGCCGAGTCAAGATGACATCTCGCTCGGCGTGGACCAGGTAAGTTTTCTCTTCTCCTCGTTCCGAGGTAAGTATTTCATAATGAGCTAGTATGCAGTGCATACTAGCTCATTATGACTTTTGCCTTGCAGGTGTTAAAAAAAAAATGTATATGCAGGTTTACAACCGCTTTAAATTCAAAAGCTTTTTCTTGCTGATGGTTGGAAACTTCAAATATTTACTAACAAAATGAAGGCTTCCAACTTTAGAATAAAAAGCTGTCAGGTTAGTAAAATGGCAATATCAGAACCGATTTAATCATACAGTTTGTCACGTACATAGATTTACAAAATAGGATAAGGGAATATTCCTGAACTTATATCATGTTTACACTGAAATTGTGTGAATGCATCAATGCAGAGCTTGAATGAGTTTACCAAAAAAAAAATTAATATTGCAGAATATACAGCCTCATGCTACACAACAAAGTTCCATTTCATGCTGAATAAACTAAATTATTAATGTATCTTAATTGGAAAACTATCTTTTAGATACATTTTTACTCCAAATGCATTTTATTAAAATTTTGATTAACAATTAAATACATTTTTTTTTAAATCCACCCTGACTGCAGATGAGCAACCAACACCTTTTAGTCCCATCTAGGTGATGCTTGAAAAATTTGAATATTGTGCAAAAGTTCATTTCACGAATGCAACTTAAAATGTGAAACTAATATATGAGATGAACCATCTTGCTTTGCATGTAATTAGTCTAAGCGGTGATTTGTCATAATTATGAGGATTATGACTTGCAGCTCATGAAAACCCCAAATCCACAATCTCAGAAAATTAGAATATTGTGAAAAGGTGCAATATTCTAGGCTCTAAGTGTCCCACTCTAATCTGCTAATTAAGCCATAACACCTGCAAAGGGTTCCTGAGCCTTTAAATGGTCTGTCTGGTTCAGTAGGAATCACAATCGTGGGTAAGACTGCTGACCTGACAGTTGTGCATAAGACCATCACTGACACCCTCCATAAGGAGGGAAAGCCTCAAAAGGTAATTGCAAAAGAAGTTGGATGTTCCCAAAGTGCTGTATCAAAGCACATTAATAGAAAGTTATGTGGAAGGGAAAAGTGTGGGAAAAAAGGTGCACACGCAGCAGGGATGACCGCAGTCTGGAGAGGATTGTCAGGAAAAGGCCATTCAAATGTGTTGGACTTTTACAAGGAGTGGACTGAGGCTGGAGTCGGTGCATCAAGAGTCACCACACACAGACAGATGCTTCAAATGTCTTATTCCTCTTGTCAAGCCACTTCTGAACAACAAACGTCAAAAGCGTCTTACCTGGACTAAAGAAAAACAGACCTGATCTGTTGCTCAGTGGTCCAAAGTCCTCCTTTTCTGATGAGAGCAAATTTTGCATCTCATTTGGAAACCAAGGAGCCAGAGTATAGAGGAAGAATGGAGAGGCACACACTGCAAGATGCTTTAAGTCCAGTGTGCAGTTTCCACAGCCTGTGTTGATTTGGAGAGCCATGTCATCTGCTGGTGTTGGTCCACTGTGCTTCATTAAGTCCAGGGTCAACGCAGCCGTCTACCAGGAGATTTTGGAGCACTTCATGCTTCCTTCCCCAGACTAGCTCTATGGGTATGCTGACTTAATTTTCCAGCAGGACTTGGCACCTGCCCACACTGCCAAAAGCACCAAAACCTGGTTCAATGACACTGGGATTACTGTGCTTGATTGGCCAGCAAACTTGCCTGACCTGAACTCCATAGAGAATCTATGGGGCATTGCCAAGAGAAAGATGAGACATGAGACCGAACAATGCAGAAGAGCTGAAAGCCGCTATTGAAGCACCTCTTCCATAACACCTCAGCAGTGCCACAGGGTAATGGCTGCAAAAGGAGCCCAAACCAAGTACTGGGTACGAATGGATGCTTCTACTTTTCAGAGCTCCAATATTCTATGTACAATCCTTGTTTTATTGATTTCATGTAATAGTCTAATTTTCCGAGATTGTGGATTTGGGGTTTTCATGAGCTGCAAGCCATAATCGTCACAATTTATGACAAATCACGGCTTGAACTATCTCATATATTGGTTTCACCTTATAAGTTGAATTAGTAAAATTAAATGAACTTTTGCACAGCATTCAAATTTTTCGGGTATTGCCTGTATAGCCCACCTGTTTTTCTTCTGTGATCTGTCTGCAATCTGTTATTATTGAATGAAGAGATCTATATGCACATAACCTTGCTTTGTGCTATAAAATGGTCCAGCTGCTACATAATTATTATTATTTTTTTTTTTAATATCCCTAGGAAGCCTTTGGGTTTATTGAAAGAGGGGATGTTGTAAAGGAGATATTCTTTCACTACAGTGAATTTAAAGGAGACCTTGAAGCCTTGCAACCAGGCGATGATGTGGAGTTCACCATCAAAGATAGAAATGTAAGTGCTCCTTATAGTTTTACCCTCTGTCGTGCTACCTGGGCTTTTCTGATTTCATTTTTTTTTTTCCTGTAGGGTAAAGAAGTAGCAACTGATGTAAGGCTTCTACCTCAAGGAACTGTTATATTTGAAGATATCAGCATTGAACATTTTGAAGGAACAGTTACCAAAGTTATTCCTAAAGTACCCAACAAAAATCAAGTAATGCATATTAATACATTTTAAAGTCTTTTCAATGCGCCACCTCTGTAGTGTACTGAAGACAAATTTACTCTGAATTTAGAATGTTATGAGTCTGTATTTGTGAGCTGTTTGTGTTTGCTATCTCTCCCCCCTGGAACTTGGCGTACTGTACTCCCAGACAGCAAATGGATGATTAACTTTATTCTGATCACCTGTTCCCTTCCTACTGTCTGAGGAGTATAATTTCCACACCTCTGCCTACTTGGCAGGTAAACTTGTAAATACTTAAGGTGCTATGTGCAACATTAATTTGTGAATTTTTTCTTTACTCCAACAGAATGATCCTCTACCAGGACGCATTAAGGTTGATTTTGTTATTCCTAAAGAGCTTCCCTTTGGTGATAAAGATACCAAGTCTAAAGTGACCCTTTTAGAAGGCGATCACGTGCGGTTCAATATTTCAACCGACCGAAGGGACAAACTTGAGCGTGCCACAAACATCGAAGTTCTTTCTGATACGTTCCAGTCTACAAATGAGTCCCGAGAAATGGTTAGTGGTCTTCCTATTTTTTGTTGCAAAAGAAATTTCTAGAAAAACTGATTTGTGTCATGTCTTAAGGCCCTTAGCCCTGGTTTATACTGGTGCGTTTTGACACGTCAAATTGACAATTGCCTGCAGTGGCACTGTCTCTAATCTGTGCAACGCAGCATCTGTGGCGCTGCACGGAGTTCAAAAAGTAGTTCCTGTACTACTTTTTTTGCGATTTTTGGCCCACAATTTACATTAACATCTGTGCAGAAACCTGCACAAATGTCTCTGAAATCGCAGCTGTGATCGGGAATGTCAGGCTGAACTCGCACGGCTTCAGTCCCACAGCCCAGTGTGAACCTGTGCTTACACACGGTCAGAAAATCTGAAGTTAGATTTCCTCTGATGAAGGATCTTACGATTTTCTAATCGTTAATTGCTGCTTTTGACAACTGATTACAAATTTTTGTCAGACAAAAACTGGATGCGCAGGCTTGAAAATGTGTCTGATGTGACCACAGTCCAATTTTTCTCTTCATTAGTACAGTTTTCTGCCCAAAAAATCTTTCATTTCTGAGCATGCCTAGTCTTGCTCGTCAGAACACGTTCAAAACAATTCAACACATTATGTCACTTCTGACATTGAATTCTGTCAGAAAAGTTTGTGATGGTGAGTACCCTCCACACTTTCGATTTGAGACTAGCATCCAACAGAAAACTGAAAATTTGTCCTATAATCTGACCGTGTGTACAAGGCTTTAGTGATGTGTTTTTCTTGTTTTTAAAATGTTTTTGTTCACATATATTATACACTGACGCAATGTCTGCTTGTAAAATATAAATGTATGCCACCTGCTAGATGTAGCGCCTGAGGTTCTTAATCACAGTTCAGGACACATGAGTTGATCCTTGGGCCATGTGTTATATGCGACTTACCTTTTAAGTGAGTAAACACTGGCAAGAGCTTTCCTGAGACTGCCCCTCCCCAATCCACAAAGTGCCTAGTCGCCCCCCCCCCCCCCCCACCCTCTCCCCTTCTAGGAACTTGTGTGGTTCTATGCCCTGTGCGTGTTTACCCTACCCTTTGTAAGGATAAGCTCCCACGGTTTAGCTGCAGTTTGTTGTGCCATGGCTAAATCTAATCTATGTTCAGTCATTCTGATAACTTGTCCCTACTCTCGGAGCAAAACTCCCCTTTCAGGTCATGCACTGTCTAATACATGTTGGCATACTGACATCAAGCTGTTGGACCTGTTATACCGACAATGTCCACTAAGGGGTGTGTGTGTGGGTTTTTTTTTGTCGGCTTTACTTAATTTTACTGCTGCAATATTTTTAATAAAGTATACCTATTATGCCATCTGGAGCTCTAATATTTTTTTCCTGTAAAATGGGAATGTGTTCATGATATTGATTGGTTGATCTGCAGGAATTTAACATTGAGTTATGCTTTGAGGAGGTTTTTTATTACATTTTTTTTTTTTTTTTCGGTACTGCAATTGATTAGGTCAGTCCATGCATTGCCATCGTTGGACTGCAGATAGAGGTTGTGCATTGACCACTTGCTGACCGGACTATAGTAGAGATGTCATCAGCTTCTGTCATAACCCCAGTATTAATTTTTCTACTATAGGCGTTTCTCTTTCGGATAAAATGGGCCCGTGAGCAGATTTGCTGCAGGATAATTTTTGGAAGCGGTGGGAGGGGTGCCCCCTCTCGCAGCTTACCTGACCGATCGATGAAACCCGGGAGCGATCCGATGCTGGGTATGGCCACCGCTCGTCTCTAGCTCTTGGAGGACTGAAGCGATTTTTCTTTTTTCTTCATGAGAGCTATGGGGTCTTTTTTTTTTTTTTTTCTCTCTTCCCAGATTTCTCAATAGAGGACCTGCTATCCCTATTTCTTTGACAAGGAATGTTTACATTCCTTGTATTAAGAATGAAGGTGATGAAATAAATTTTTTTGGGGATAATGTTAAAATTAAAGTAAAATGAAGGCGCCCCATTCCTCAATGCTTGGCCGCAGTAGTGAACGCATACGCAAATCCCACAAGCATGTGTAAATGGTGTTCAAACTACACGTGTGGTATTGCTGCAAATTCTAGTGCAAGACCTCCTCTAACTAAACAGATGACCTGTAATTAAAAATGTAAAGTGTCGCCTGTGGAGATTTTTATGTACCGTAGTTTGTCGCCATTCCACGAGCATTTGCAATTTTAAAATGTGACATGTTGGGTATCCACTTGGTGTAACATCTTTTTATATTTTACAAAAAATTCGGTTATGGAGTGTTTTTTTTTTCTCCTGCGTAAAAATTAATTGAAGTGTATTTTCTTCAAATAACATTGCTTTTTAATGACCGCTGTGCAAATACTGTGTGATATTAAATATTGCAATGATCGCTTTTTTTTGTTGTCTAGAAAAAAAAAAAGTTTGGGGGTTTCAAGTAATTTTCAGCAAGTGGTTCAACTTGTGCAGTGCCATGCGGCATGTGTCATTTTTGAACACAAACGCAGGATTTACTCTACAGTAGGCTTGGTGTGCAACCCAACAAATGTCTCTGCTCTAAGCTGGAGAAAATCCTCCCCACCCCTCGTAGCACCAAAGGTGGGGCAAAACGCGATTCTCAAGGTTGCATACATAAGGTAGGCGGAGAAGTTATTAGAAAAAATGCAATTGTGGATAGTGGGGTAGGAACCTCCTTACCTCCCCATAACCACCTCGGTGGCATTTTCCCCCAAAGTTGAGCTTGCCTTCAATGGTGAAGCAAAAAAGGCAAGTTTCTCAAGCAGAGTCAACTGACCATGCGCTAGCCATAAAATTCTGCACAGAAAGTAAGGACATGCTGGAGATGTAAAAGGCATCGTAAACCTTTCCATCTACACCTTTGTATGTTTTGCCTGCAAAAGATATGCATCATGTACTTTCAGAGAGTCATTCTGGCCCTGTTTCTTTTTTTTGGAGCAGTCTCTATTGCTGACCAGCTTTCTACTTACCCATTCCTACTTGCTACTTTCCAAAGAGCAGGTATTTTCTTATAGCTTTACAGTCATAGTGCAATTCTAAAAAGATTGATTAGATTATCAAAGACTTTCAAAATCCTACACAGGATCCCTTTTAGGGATGGATAGCCATCATGCCTTTTAAAACGGCTGTCCTAATTACAATAGCCAGGTTCCTGCTTGGTCTCCTGTAGATGTCCTATATTATATGTCTAATCGCAGAATTTGTTTTATAGCATTGGTGGGGTTTACTCCCCATCTATTCACACATTAAAATGGTCCTTCCATAGTTGACAAAATAGGCACACTTTGTGGTGCTGTTTTATAAAAATGTTAACTTTACCATAATTTTAACTTGCTTACTTAAATTATTTTTGGAAACGGCTCCTTGCAGTTATAAAAGGGTGGTTATCGCCTTTTCCTCCTGAGGAGGGTTTTGAGATTTTTTATTTTTTTTGGCTCCTTCACACGGGTGTGCCTATTCACCAGTGCGAAGAGCCATCTCTTCCCACCCAGGATGTACAGGTTTTCTGTGCTTTGGCATACAGCAGCAGCACAGACACAGCCTCTTGTCTGTTTGGCTGCAGGGTATCCCTGTATGCACACTGAGTTCAAGGACACACCCATGTGACTGTCAAATTGGGACCAGCAGCTGTCTGTGCAGCTGCTGCATCCCAGTAGACATGTGTTATTGAACACCTGTGTATCCTTGCAGGTAAATGTGTATACACCCATCTTGTGTACAAACGGGTACCCTTGTGTGAATGAGGTGTTTCAATCCTGCAATGTGTCCCCTTTAATTATTCAACAATGCATGCTCCCAAGAACTTCTATTTATTGCAGTAACCAGCTTCCAAGAAAAACTTTCTTTTGACTATAAGTCCAAACACTAATGACCATGCTTTCAGCCTTTAGGTGACACTGCACCAGTCTCTGGATTCTCCCTCTGACCATAAAAACACACTGGTGTATTATAAATTTTCCTTGGCTCAATATCTGTCAGTCACTGACACCAAACTCCACTTACCATACATCTTGTGAATGATGTCGGCAAAATCTCTGGCTACCTGTCATGTGTTACTTTGCCAACTGACCCTTTTCAGTTTCCCACAGGGTGGCCCCTCCAGGAGATCCCTCCCTCGCCACCCAGCTGGGCAGTTAATTTACCTTTCTTTAGAGTGTCTGCCCTCAGGGAACCTGTCCCCTTTTCCCTACCTGCACACATTCCTCCCTGGAGATTGGGGTTCTTGGGTGATTTACAGCATATAGTATCTGTCCTTCTCAAGGGTTGCAGGGACAATACCTATCTTTTCCTCACACTTTTTAAAATCTTTTTATGTGTGTTTGTTTTTGTTTATTTGCTGTCCTTTGTCCCCTGTTCCTTGGCTGTTGCTGCATTTTTTTTTATTTTATTTGCTCTCCCTGTTGCTTGGGAACTTCCCATGGTCTTGGAATAGACTCCTGTATTTTTTTTGCTTTAAAAACAGGAATTTCGAAATGCCTGTAAATTCCATATTTTAGAGTACAGTATAGGACACAGGTCTCTCGTTTTTGTTACCTCCTTACTGCTTTTCTTGAATAACTGGAGCTTCATGTAGTGAATGGGGTTTGTATAGGTGTATATATAGGGTGGGGGGTTGTCCTATAACACATGGTCTAAGAGCCAAAATCAACTTGTGTCCTGTACTGTACTTGGAGAAGATATGTCATTTACAGGTACATCAAAATTCCAATTTTTTTCATTTACAGGGTGTCATCGCAGCAATGAGGGATGGTTTTGGTTTTATAAAATGTGTTGACCGGGACGCTAGAATGTTCTTTCACTTCAGTGAAGTCCTGGATGGAAATCAGCTCCACATTTCTGAGGAAGTAGAGTTTACTGTGGTCCCTGTAAGTAAATGGTTCTAACACAAGCTAATGTTTTTGCTTTTGTCGATTTTATTAACAGTTGACCAATCAGTATTTCTCGGTCTTATGTTCTTAAATCTGGCTGCTACCTTACTGGGCAGGAACGGAGACCACTCATTGGCTTCCTCCTTTTTAAGGTCTGATGTACTAGATATAACAATAGTGAGGGGTGCAATCAGCGCAAAAATAGAGAATCAAATAAATAACTAGTAAATATATGAATGAAAAACAACTTCGAAAGTGTAATTCATACGGATGCAAGCTGGACACCAAAAAAGGACATTCACAAAATCCCAAATAGTGGTAAAATAGAAAAAACAGTGCAGCGCAATCCAAAAGTAAAAAGTATTAAACATACTCTTAAATTGTGAAAACAAAGAGAAAAAAATTGTCCATAAAATACAATATGTGTATATATAAATAAGGAATGAATGAGATCCTGCGACCACTTAATGGAAAGAATCTTCACCATGTGACTTGTAGGAAACCAGATTATAATTCAAAACGTGATCCCTTCACCAGTGAAGATGGGTACTCTCACCTCAAGCAGAGACCTTTGTTTTACCAAAAGGTCTAAATGGGCTTAAAATCAATGGCAGGAAACCGGATGGCTCAAGGGTGTATGCGAGTCCTCAGTGGCACCACCAGACAACCAAATACCGATAATAAGCAAGAAGACAAAAGAGATCGAAGAGCTTCCGCTTAAACCAGATGATTTTAATAAAAAGCGTGCAGGCTACTCACATAATCGATGAATGAATAAGGCATAACATCATAAAATGCACAGCTCAAACGAAGATATGGGACAACAGCGAGTGACGTGAAAAGGTTCCTGACCCCCGGACGCGTTGCGTAAGATAACTTCCTCACGCAACGCGTCCAGGGGTCAGGAACCTTTTCACGTCACTCGCTGTTGTCCCATATCTTTGTTTGAGCTGTGCATTTTATGATATGCCTTATTCATTCATAGATTATGTGAGTAGCCTGCACGGTTTTTATTAAAATCATCTGGTTTAAGCGGAAGCTCTTGGATCTCTTTTGTCTTCTTGCTTATTATCGGTATTTGGTTGTCTGGTGGTGCCACTGAGGACATCGTGTCTCCTGGAGGACTCGCATACACCCTTGAGCCACCCGGTTTCCTGCCATTGATTTTAAGCCCATTTAGACCTTTTGGTAAAACAAAGGTCTCTGCTTGAGGTGAGAGTACCCATCTTCACTGGTGAAGGGATCACGTTTTGAATTATAATCTGGTTTCCTACAAGTCACGTGGTGAAGATTCTTTCCATTAAGTGGTCGCAGGATCTCATTCATTCCTTATTTATATATACATATTGTAATTTATGGACAATTTTTTTCTTTGCTTTCACAATTTGTTTAATACTTTTTAGTTTTGGATTGCGCGCTGCTCTGATGTACTAGATGCATGAAAGGGAGAAATCAAATGGGGCAGCACAGGTTATATTTTCTGTGTGTTCCATAATAAAAAAAAATCAGTAGCTTGACAAGTCTCCGTGAATATATTGTAATCGGCTATAAAATTGTTTTCAAAATTCTACCCTTTTTCATTAACCCTTTCACGCCTAAGGGTAAAACAAATCTTGATGCCTAAGCCCAAGTTTGCAACTTTGACATGTTATTAAAACTGTACATATTATCACAACTACGTTGTACATCCAGGTAGATTATACCTTGTTTTTTTCAGGACAAATTGGACTTTCATTTGGTGGTAAATGGTAATGGATATCTCTGTGTGTGTGTCTTTTTTTTTTTTTTTTTCTTTATATCTAAGGAAAACTGCCCCAAAATGGTTACTACCATAACCTACCACCAAAGATCCCCCCAAATAAACTCTGAATGATCAGTGATACCATGTGTGGTGGTACAGCCCAAAAACAATAGTGTGCATTTTGATATTTATTTTTTAATCTAAGAAAACTGTCCCAAAATGGTAAAAAATAAATCCTGTCCAAGAAATACTGACCTGGCTAACCCTGGGGCTGACCTAGATAAGACCTTGATCTAGGTATTTTTATTTTGAAGTGTGTGTGTTCCCCCCCCCCCCCCCCCCCCCCTGCAAAGACAAAGAAAAATGCAATGCATCGGTCTTGTCCATTCCCTGTGACTGATCGCTGTGATAGCCAATCAAAGGCTATCAGTGACCAGGTCACCCGAAATCTGTCATTCCAGGGCTTTCAGTGAGACCCTGGGCTCTGTGCTTGAAGTGTGGCAAGGAGCCAGCACTAAAGAGATATGCTAATATGCAGCCCCACGTAAAATAACCCAGTCCAATAGGGCTGCATATTTGCATACAATTGGCGTGAAGGGGTTAAAGACCACTGGTATCAAGTAATTGTGCATTGGCATGGCACAGTACATTGACAGAATGTAACCAGTATGTTGCAAACCAATCATAAAAGATACAGCAGAGATGCAATATATTCTATAATTTTCTAACCTCAGGACCTGTATCTTGGAATAGGAAATGGTGTCTGTAGATTATGCTTGAGCAAAAATGGAGGTGTTCTGTGTAGAAAGGAAGATAAAAGCATTGTTAATAGCACTTCAGTCTAAACAAGTGTAACCGATGCAATTACTTCACATCTGACACTAGGTTTGTTTTATAGGTACAGTAAAATGTTTTTGTTCATGGCTCTGGTAATTTTGCAGCTGTGAGCTGCTTCCATGAAAATAAAATTGGCTTTTGGGTGCATGGACCCTTCGTAATGTACCTAAAATGGAGGCTGTCAAAATAAATATGGTATCTGCCATTGCTGACTTATTTTTAAAATGCATGCTCTCAAGTTGTTGTCCTGATCCTGGCTTCACTGATATGGAGCATGGGATGGAACTTTCCGGACTTGACTGCATGCTTGTAGGTTAGAACTTGCTTGGTAGGGAACCCAGTATTAGATATTGTAGCCCTTTGGCATGTGCTTTTAAAAATAAGTTGACAATGTTAGTTTGTATGGTCCACTTATGTTGGAAATATGGGACTTGCCGGTACTAATTTGTTTTTTGAAAATGTATGCTTATATTTGCTTTAATGAAATCAAGCGTATGCTTTAATGCTGGATAGACACTTGCTTGTTCCAGGTCACCGATCCACAAAGTAGTGAAGGTTGGAAAAAGCCTTGGAACAACAACCTTTTAAAACAGGTCAGCATTGGTAGCTCCCATGTTCTACTCTGCTACTGCATTTCTTTAAAAAATTTAAATAAAAATATTGATCAGAATAAACATAGAAATCTTCATCTGTAGGCAAGAACCTTTTTCATTATTGCAGCTTTGGAGGGGCACACAGAGGAAAATTGTATCTAAAGCAAAATATATTGCAGCTTTCCAGTCCTTTGATATGGTGGCTGTGTTTTTTTTTATTTATTTTTTTAATGGTTTTTCGCTTTTAATTTTGCCATGGTGTTCCTGGCAGGAACCACGTCCTGTTTTTAGTGACCTACTCAACTTTACTTTTACTCAACTGCATTTATTAGTGTTTTTTTTTTTTGTATATTAAAATGTTATCTGCTCTGTGCAAAAATATTGCACAGAAAAGGTAAATTGCCATCTCTTCTGGCAGTTCCTGCCGGTGCTGTCAGCATCTCCCTCTTTTTAGGTGCGTCCTGTAGTAAGCCAAGTGCTATGGAGGCACCATGTGTGTGCATTCCTGAGCTGGGTTGTGTCCATAAACGCTCACAGCTCTGGTAAGTGCCACACAAACTCCCTCACAAAAATATTTTGACAGCAGGAGTCAATGGCTCTGCTCTGTCCTCAGTTTCTCCTGTGAAAGCAGGAAGTTAAAGGAGCAGAGCTAGAGATGGCCCTGGATAATGTATAAGTGGGGGGGGGGGGGGGCTTATGTTTAGCAAGGCACATAAAATCCACATTAAATTATGAAAATTGGTGTGTGCTGTAAAGTGTTTACGGTATTCCTGTTTTCTCCTTGCAGGAAATGTGCATTTCCTATTTATTACCTGTCAGAACACAACTGCTGGGGGGGGGGGGGGGGGGGCGGTGTAAATCAATGTGTTAACATTGGTTGGTTAGTGCAGCAGCGACTCCTGAGCTCCAGTCGCAAAAAATGCCAGAACATCCAACAGAAGGCAGCATAAAAATGCATATTGTGACTTTTGTGTGTTTTTTTTTTTCTGGCAGCAAAGTTTTGTCCTTTCTCCTCTTTCTTTTCTTTTCTCCTCCATCTGTTCGCTATTGGCACAGTTTTTGTTCTTTTCTACGCCCCCACCTCCAGTAAAAAACTTGCCTCCAGAGACACTGATTTGAGGCCCAGTGCAGAGTATAGAGCAACTGTGGCTGTGCAGAGTGTGAGATGGTGCCTTGCTGGATTTTAAACGGCATAAGCACTTATCTTGTAAGGTTTTACATTGCTACACCTGCAAAAGAGGCCAGCCTGAAGTGATCTAGCAGGAATTCATTTTCTGACAAGTTCCACTTTTAAAAGCTTAGAACCACTTTAAAGTTTGAACGCAGTTTATGCTTTGCTTCCCTACCCCCTTTCAGGAGGAGAGCATGGTCATGTGGCCAACTTTTCTTCCAGATTTCTATCACCAGGAAGAACTTCACGAGACACCAGTGTGTCGTGGTCAGCAAATGTTAATATCTGCTCTTGCTATAAATGCTCTCTGTGTATGTGTGTCTCAATTTGGTTTTTGAGAACCATCTAACCCTTTTCTACCTTTCAGGACATGCTTTCTGCCCAAAGAAATCATGCAATCAGAATTAAAAAGCTCCCTAAAGGAACGGTCTCCTTTCACACTCAATCAGATCATCGGTTTGTTGGTATTGTTGAAAAAGAAGCTACAGCTACCAGTGCTAAATCCAGCAGCCCAAACAAAGGAAAAGAAAAGGTAATGGCACCTGACATTCAGCTGTTTGTCATTTTATTCTGAGGACAGCAAGGACTGAGTTGAGCACTTTCTCCTTAATACATTTTAGATATGCAGTCAATGCATACTTTTATTTACACTTGCTTTTTTCCTTTAATTTTGTGTCTAGAAAAAAGAGAAGGTAAGCTGCGCTGCATGGTGTGAGTTAGTCACTAGATAGATATTGACTGTTCCTTTTTTATAGTCTGCATTACTTTGCTCTTAGGTGTTCTCTGCATGTTGCCAGTTGTTTTAACCAACACAAAGTTACAGGGTCTGTAACGTGAGAAAAATGGTATGCAGTGTTGTAGTGAGACCGCCACCAAGACTGGCACAGGTGCCAAATTGCACACAATGTGGCATGCATGTATAGCTTGCCTACATCTATCACTGGAACATGTATGAGCACAACATGGCTTGAGTCGGTGCTCTTTATTACACCATTCCAGTATCTGAAAATAACCCTGTCTTAAATTGAATAGTGAAACTGATGCCCATTTCTTTGGCGTGAAACATGTGACCACCTTTTTTGGCCTAACTATTGTCACTCTGCTGGGGGGTTTATCTTGAAAGAAGTTTGAGATATTTAAATTTTTTTTTTTTTTTTGAGAAATCGCCATACCTAGGTGGATGATGCACCATCTGTCCCCTGCCAGCTCCAAGACTGAGAACTGAGCGATCAAACACAGCTGATCGCTTCAGTGCTTTGTGAACAGAGAGCTGGTGATTGTCACTAATCAGCTCTCTATTCTGCCCCCCAGTGCTCACTGGAGTGCTGGGCTGTGGAGGGGGTGGGAGCTGCTGGCTCTCAGCACCTCGCAGAGAGCCTGAGCCAGGTGCCGGTCCTGACCATATGTTTGCAAACTTTCCCACGTCTGTGATGTCAGCTGACCGCGAGCTTCAGCCTACTTCCCCTTTATTGGATTGATCGTTTTAAGTTGATGCAAAAATCTATGCAGTGTGTTTTTTTTTTTTTTTTTTATTTATTATAAATGCTCTTGTTCAAAAATGGCATTGCACTTACAAAGAAATAGTGGTGTTGAAGCAGTGGTGGTCAACTTGAAAATCATAGAGGGCCTCAAACACAGCCCTTGACACTTTCGGAGCATTGGTATCATTGGATAACCCCCAGCACTGGTGTCGGTACTATTAACCCCTTAACGCGTCTCCTTCCCCAACACTCCGGTGGTCACTGGCATGAAAGTTAACCCCACCATCTCCCTACAGTGGTGGTCGGTGGCAGTGCAAATTAACCTCCCCACCCTTAATCGAAAGCTGAAGGCCTGCTATAACCCCTCCCATAGCAATCTTGCTCAGTTTCATTCTGTGTCCTTAGATTGGATAGCCCTTCCATTTTGCTATTTTCAGCTTTGAAACCACTAACTTGCATATACCCAGGGAAGTGACTGAACTTCAGGTGATACACAGAGATGAAACATCCTCCCACATAAGCTGTACCTGTTTTTCTTTTCCCTACATCCCTTAAAACTTCACAATTAATAAAGCTCATCAAAGCTGTCAGGGAAAAGGGGGTGGAGAGTTGAAATTTCACTCTGCAGAGCTCTGGGAGCTGATTGGAAGTAAAGGATACCCCCCCTCCACACAGGAACATAGCTGAGGCTGTATATCAACTGGAGCTCCCTCCCTGTCGCCATTTTTTTCCAGTGTCAGGAAAACTTGTCAGAAGTGATTAATACTGATAGCAGAGTCAGCAGTGACAACCCACGTGTCCAGTTGGCACTAAATGCTATTCAGGTCAAGCTAGTATATCTGGGGTTTCTTTGAGGTATTGGGACCAGGGCTGTGGAGTTTTGCCTGTTTTTTTATATCGGCTTGCTACATAGACATAAAACATTTTTTGGTTTGGGTGGTTTCTTCTGTGAAACCTGCATTAGTGTGAACCTAGCCTCTTATGGGCTATCAGATGATAGTTATTCAAATGTGAGTCAGTATTTGATCGTCACTTTTTACCTATACTTCACCATCAACCGTTTAACTTGGATATGCATGAACAGCGAGTGCTTTATTCAATAATGGAGCTAGAGAATTAAGTTAAAATAGATTTTTGTAAAATAGATTTTTGTACGCCCCCTAGTTTTGTGTATAGAATATATAAAAAGTAATATGGCTTGAACATTTAACCTTACAGTTCTCTTACTTTTTACAATGTGTTCGCTGATATTAGGAGGGTGAAGAAGGAATTGTCTCTTATGAAGACTGTGGAATCAGACTTACTGTCACCTATCACCTCAAGGATTTGGAAGGTTCTTCTACCCCCCAGGTTGGGGATAAGGTTAGTCTTTGTATATTCCTGTTTTGGTCATGGAACTGCAAGGGGGGGTGCAGAGTGAAATCTTGCTGTAGGTGCATTTTGCAGGGTTTCAAGTACCTTTCATCCCTCCTCTCCCATCCCCTAGAATACTGCCAAAAGGATGATGACCTTTACCTTGCCTAGGTGCTGCAGACAGATTTTTAATTTTACTAAAGCTTTTTGGCAAGTGGAGGTGAGGAGAAAAACAAGACCTCTTATTTGTACAGTACTCGACGGGTGTTCATAGACCATGGGTTATAGGCTGCTACAGTCAGATGATTGAACACTGGCAAAACTTTTGCTAGGGCTGCCACCTGGCATGTAAAAAAATGATTCTCTGGAAATTGATTTGCAGATTTAAGTGTTGCAAGCGTCTGTACCACGGCACTAATACCATGTGACAAAAAATTTGGGACGATTGCCATTTTATTTCCTAGGGTCGCGCTCTAAAGAAGTGTTTTGGGGGCTAGAAGTAATTCTCTAGCAAAAAATACTGATCTGAACTCTAAAACAAAGTGCCAGAAAAAAAACTTCGACTTAAAGTGGAGTTTCCATCCCAATTTTTTTTTTTCATTGTGCTCATTAGACCTTAAAAAGGAAAAAAATTTTTTTTTTTTTTTACTCATCTGAAAATGCCTGTTGCTATGCGGTCCCACGAAATCTGCCTTTGAAATAACCTAGGATTCTGACATCTCCCTCTAATGCTCCTGGGAAATGTGTGTCATTTTCCAGGATGCAGTGCGCTATCCAATTATCACTCCCCATCCAAGACTTCCAGGAAGTAAGTGCTTGTAGGCTTCACAATGCCCACAAGCAAAATGACAACGGTGTAGACATAGTTTTATAAACTATCTTTTTTAAATAACTATGCGGAGCGACGGCGGATTGTAGAATAGTAAGTGACCAGATTTATGTTATAAAAACGCATGATGAAAGGACATACATTTAAAAAATGCTAATTGTGGTTGGAACTCTGCTTTAACCGCTTCAATACTAGGCTTTTATACCACCTCCATACCGGGCCTATTCTGACACTTCTCTCCTACATGTAATAATCATCATTCTTTTGCTAGAAAATTACACAGTACCCCCAAACATTATATATGTTTTTTTTAGCAGACACCCTAGGGAATAAAATGGCGGTCATTGCAACGTTTTATCTCGCACGGTATTTACGCAATTATTTTTCAAACGCCTTTTTTTTGTAAAAAATTTTTTTATGAATTAAAAAAAATAACAAAACAGTAAAGTTAGCCCAATTTTTTTGTATTATGTGAAAGATTATGTTACACCGAGTAAATAGAGACCCAACATGTCACGCTTTAATTATGCGCACACTCATGGAATGGCGCCAAACTTCGGTACTTAAAAATCTTCATAGGCAACGCTTTATTTATTTTTTACAGGTTACAGTTTAGATTTACAGAGGAGATCTAGTGGTAGATTAGTTGCTGGCACTCTAACGCACGCGGCGATACCTCACGTGTGGTTTAAACGGCGTTTACATATGTCGGCGGGACTTGCGTGTGCGTTCGCTTCTGCACGCGAGCTATCGGGGACAGGGGCGTTTTAATTTTTTTTTTATCTTTTATTATTTTTTTTTACTTATTTTTTATTTATTTTTACACTTTTTTTTTTCATTTTTTTTTTTCCACTTTTATTCCTATTACAAGGAATGTAAACATCCCTTGTAATAGGAAATGTGTGTGACAGGTCCTCTTTATGGAGAGATGTGGGGTCAATAAGACCTCACATCTCACCTCCAGGCTGGAAACCATGAGATCGGTGAAAAAAAATTCACCGATCTCATGAATGGTGACTTACAGCCGCAATTGCGGCTTTGTTTACATACGGGGACCCGGGCGTGACGTCATCAGATCGCGCCCGGGTCCTCCGACGGTCATAGAGATGACTGGTGACCATCTGGTCACCAGTCATCTCTATGCTTCCTGCCGCCGCCGACGATTCGTTCTCCGGGCCCCCGAAGGTACAGGTAAGCCCGGAGAAGCACCGGATGGCGGCGGGAGGGGGGGGGGGATGTCCTCTCCCGCGGCCTGTAAGAACGATCAAGCGGCGGAACCGCCGCTATGATCGTTCTTACATTGTGCAGAATCGCCGGCTGAAGAGGATATCTGGATGATGCCTCTGGCTGCAGGCATCATCCAGATATTCACCTGCAATACCCAGGCCGTCAATTGACGGCCACTTAGGATGGTAAATCCCATCCCAGGCCGTCAATTGTATATGGCTGGGTATTGAAGTGGTTAAAGTGGTTCCACCCTTGTGCTTTCCTGCCTATTGGCAGTTCAGTTGTCCACCCCACAATTTTATTGCTTTTGCTGCGTCCCATGGTCAATCCATAAAATACAGTACGATAATCTAATTTAGAATTGCCTGAAAATACCTTTTATCTTTGAGTGGATAACTGTACATGACAGGCCCTTCCTCTTAATCACTCATTGCATGTTTAAAAAAAAAAAAAAAAAAAAATTAACCTGAAGCTTCACAGCAGGATTACATTTATGTGGACCTAGCAAAACTATTTGCCAGTGTCCAATCACCTGAGGGTAGCAGCATATAATCCATGCTCTCTCTGTGTGCGTGTGTTCTCCTCCTCGTTTTGCATAATCAACAAAATTTCCTTTTTTGTTTTGGAATTCATTTTTTAATAATTTACCATTTGTTTATGTCTAGGTTGAGTTTAGCATTTGTGAAGCAAAAAGAACTGGTCAACAGAGTGCAGTCTCTATTAAGGTTCTTGGACGAAATTCCAACAGCAAAAGGTTTTATGGTTATGTAGCCACTCTTAAAGATAACTTTGGTTTTATTGAAACTGCCAATCATGATAAAGAAATCTTCTTTCACTACAGGTAAGTAGGTGTGTGTAGGTGTGTGTAGGTGTGTGTGTGTGTGTGTGTGTGTGTGTGTGTGTGTGTGTAATTTCCTAATTGTACAACCTGTTTCTCATGGTCTACCTCCGACTCAAAAATGCTAAAGTTACAGCTTCACTTTTTTCTTCTATGATGCAGCTCCTAGTTCTTCCTAGGTGTCACATGGCCTTGACTACTTGCCTTAATGCAGAAGTCGACCCACCTTTGATGCCAAGTCTTATCCACTTGCTTTTGCTCCCCATGTCTTTTGCAATCCATTTATAGAATACCTTTTTGTTAAGCATTTTTGAGTAGTAGTAAAAGTGCCATCCGTTTTTAAAGCGGTTAAGTGCTTTTTTTTATTTTTTTTACTTTGACCTACAGGTAAGCATATTTATTATAAACTTACCTGTAGGTCAAAGTGAAAAAAAACACCTGTACGGTTTAGGAGATATTCCCTTTGCATGCAACCGCTGACTTCAGTGGTGCATGTGCTCTAAGTTCCCGGCTGAAGATCTGGCAGACCTAGCAGGAAAAATTCTCCCGTGCACATGCGCAGGAGAGACAACAATCGTGGCTCCGGCCGTTTGCAGCGCCAGAGCCGCGATACCTGGAAGGCACGCAGAGGGAAAATTTTGTCTCCCTCAGCGTGGACCGAGATCACCTGCTGATGCCTTGTTCTAAGCCAAGTTTTTTATAATGAGCTAGTATGTGGCGTATACTAGCTCATTAAGCCTTTTGTCTTGCAGGTTTAATGAAAAAAAATTGTGGGTTTACTACTGCTTTAAAGTGCCAAAAGGTCCTACAATTTAGGTACATGATCCCCCTAAATGCTCGAGCTTGTGATGATTTGAAGGTTTTGTTTAAACTTCTGCAGAGTTGGGAGCAAGAAATATTGCTGGACTAGCATCTTTCTTTAACCTTGCCAACTATGACTTGTTTTAGTTTGTGAACAATGACATTGTAGTGTAATTTATAAATAAAACGTACGCTTATTTTTGTGGCCCGGTTACGCTAAAAGGCAGGCCAATGGGGTTGAATATATGCCTCAGCCGTAATGCATTGCTTTGCAAAAAGGAAAAAAATTGACCCCCCCGCTGTGTTTGCATCGGACATAACCTTTTTTAGTGAATGGGGCCTCCATGCATCCCTGAACATGATAGGTTAATGATTGTGGCACTGTATTCCCATTCAATAACTCAATTTAGCTGTCAAAATAAAAAGCAGGCATTTGGGATGTAGCAGGTTTCCCTACTGAATGCCTGTGATTCAAGCTACACCACTCTCTGAAAATTGATAATTTTACAGAATTTTCTTTAAGGAATGCAGGTGTAAACAAGCCCCTAATAGTGTGTGATAATTTTGTTTTTTCATTAATTCCAATTTCTATCTATAAAGCGAGTATTCTGGAGATGTAGATAAGCTGGACCTTGGAGATATGGTGGAGTACTGCTTATCCAAAGGCAAGGGGAACAAGGTCAGCGCTGAACGGGTCACAAAAGTTCATCAAGGTAAGAATTTAAAGCAAAGTATCTTTGTGTGTTTTGGGCTTTGTATCTTGGCAGTGAGGGTCATGTCGGAAAGGCAGTGTATTTGCTCAGATCCCCTTATGTTTTTTAACCATTTCAGTCCTGCGCCCATTTTTTTTTTTTTCCCCTTTACAAACATTTATTTTACGCCAGAAAACTAAATTTAGAGTGTAGTTGCACCCAAAAGTGGAAGCTCGGCTTCCCATCACTCTCCCTCCACTGCCACGTTTAGCACAAACAGAATGTTTATACTGAAAATTTAATATAAAATTGTATTTATAAAATTATGCAAATATGTTTTGGGAGACTACATTTTTCCACAAATACAACCAAGTAATTCAAGTTTGTTTTTATCCGTGCTATTTTGAAGACAAGTGACACAATATGACACAAAATATATTGACTAAAATTCGGTGTAAAATTAATATTGGGTATATTTCGTGAGTATACAAAAATGGATATACTTTTAAATATCAAAGATATGAGAATACAAATCATGGACACAGCCTTAATCTTGACAAAGTGGGTTTTGGCCTTCATTCAGGAGTGACTAGGCAGAAACATATAGAAGGTGTTTAAACACATCACACACCATACAGTCCCTCTGGGTATAACCCCTCTCCGCATCTCGCAGATCAGTTTATTTTTTTTGATTGTTCCTGTGATCTACGATCAACCGCAGACTGCGTGACGGGCTGGATCCCAGATCCTTGTCTCCCCAGTTTCGGCCATCGAGTGTGTGCCGACCGTAGCTATGCGATGGATCATCCATGACATGCCCATCAATCTACGGGTGGCCGGTGAGCTACACACTCCAGGGCTAGCATATGACCGCTCTATAGGGCCGAGTCGCAGTGGTCGGGCAGACAGTCACCTCTGTAACCATGTGGAAGATGGTCTTTCTGGGATGCTTCCAGCAGAATCCATGCAGGTATGTAAGTAATCCCCTGCTTTGGCAGGAGGACATAGCTGGACTTTCCCGGGAGGTCGAGTAGGGGGTCTCATCCTTCCTTTCCTCCCTCCCCCTCCTCTCTGGGCTCTTTAAACTAGGCTAACTGCTGGGTCCAGGAGTTCACCTGGGGGGCTTCACCTGTGAGGGACTTGGCAGCATATTGACCTTAGGGAGTCTGGGGTGTTCAGTCAGCCCAGGGGAGCTGGAATCGGGAAGAATCCCGCCTGCCGATCAATGTCCTGGAACTCCAGGCGATCAGGCTGTGCCTCTCCAAGTGGTCTCTGAGACTACAGGGCCACCCGGTCAGGATTCAGTTGGACAACGCCACGGCTGTGTCGTATGTCAATCATCAAGGGGGCACAAGGAGCTTGGCTGCAGCGGAGGAAGTCGCTAACATCCTCCAGTGGGCCGAACGGAACGTTTTGCCTGTGATCCACGCTGTGCTCTGGTCCACACTGTTTTTGCCTCTACCTGCCACTCGGTGGCCATGTTCTTAGGACCCAAGGCATTGTTTGGCCTCTATCTGCTCAGCAGCCATTTTAAATGGCACAAGCTTGCAGACACACGCTGCGCAGTGGTCAGACTGACCACTGCGCAGCTGACAAGGAAGCAGCTCAAGCAGGAAGTGGACGGTGGCCGTACTATACTGTTCCAAGGGTGGCGAGTCCTCTGGGGGGGGAACCCCCCCCCTCCCCCCCCCCCGTCTCTCTCGCAGATAGGAAGGTGGGTAGTTGTACCTTGCCTTGGAGTCTTTGTGGGTGTCAGGCGTGTGGGTCAGCATGGCGTCGGAAGCAGGCGCCTTTTTCCCCTGAAACACCTGAGCTTGCAATTGATGCCCCTGCACCCGATGTATCCGACGCTAGGTTGGTGATCCAAGATGCTTTTGTTGCCAAGGTGAAAGTGGCACGTGGGAACACGGGGCAGTAAAAAACGCCCCCATCATCTTCTGGGGACAACTCTGATGCGAAACCAGGTACAGCTACGGCTCATGACCCTGGCTCTGATGTATATGGACCGGCCGGACAGTGATAACTCCGTGGTCAGCAAGCGAAGAGGCTCTGGTCAGTGATCTTATCACTGCAGTGCGAGATACTCTAAAAATAGAGGAGTCTGCGGAAGCAACAGAGGCTTCGGTCCCCTTTTGGGGTTCCGTAAGCCGACCCGCACTGCTAAGGAATGGGACAAACCACAGTAGGTTTTTTTCTGTCCCTATAAATTTGGCGGGGGCGTTACACTCTTGAGGATTGTTTCCTGAAAGAATGGACCTCTCCTGTGTCCAGACTAAAAAAGTAACCACATTTCCGTTGGAAGGGGCTCCTGCTTTCAAGGACCCTGTGGACAAGAAGGCTGAGGCGGTCTCCCGCAACCTATATAGGTTGGTGGGCCTGGCTGTGCGCCCAAAGTTAGTTGAGACCCTGGTGTCTCAGACTCACTGAATAAGCAAAGATGCTGCACAATGTGTTAAAAGCACGTCAGGCTCCCTCGGACAAGGTAGCACTAGCTGACCAGTTGGTACAGGGCTTAAAATTTGTCTGCGAATCAGCCCTGGACACTATTCCTCTGCTGGCCAGAGCCCTAAGCTATGCGGTGGTGGCACTTTGGAGTTAGTACCGGCTAATCTTTGCCTTTCTTCCTCTGAAGCTCCTTCATCTGCTTTGCAGAGGGGATCCCAATGATTCTAATTGCTACAGATTGGCCTCTGCTTTTTTGGTACACCGACCCAGTGCGTCTAGTAGCAGACGTCCCTTGGCATCTACCGCTGAGAGGACCTGCTGTCACAAGGTCCCATACTTCATCCTGCTTTACAGTCGCTGGCTTTAACAGCATGGCTGTTGAAAGCCAGGTGTTAAGAGACTGGGGCCTGTTGGATTAATTGATTTCTACCATGAGGAGGGCTTGGAAGCTATCCTGTAGGACAGTGGTTCTCGACTCCTGTCCTCAGGGCCCACTAATAGGCCAGATTTTGAGTATTACCTTGGGGAGATGCAGACTAGAATACTGCAATCGCGGAGCAGCAAGTGATATCACCTGTGATTTATTTAATTTATCTTGCAAACCTGGCCTGTTAGTGGGCCACGAGGACAGGAGTTGAAAACCACTGCTCTAGGAAGATTTACCATCGCACTTGGAAGGCCTATGTTTCCATTTGTGAGGAAATTAGGTGGAATCTGCATACTTATTCGGTTTCCAGAGTCTTGCTGTTACAGGGGGGGGTGGACCAAAAGCTTGCCTTAAGTACGATCAAGGGGCAGATTTCTGCCCCGACTGTCTTTTTTTTTTTTTTTTCCAACGACCCCTGGTGGCTCACTCTCTAGTGAGTACGTTTGTGCAGGGGGTTCAGCATATGGCCCCTCCGATCCGTCCTCCTCCCCTACCTCCTGTGGGACCTGAACCTGGCCCTCTCGGTGCTTCAGAAAGCACAGTAAGATTCCCTTGTTGACACTTTCTCAAAGTCGTCTTTTTGGTGGCTGTTACATCAGACAGGTTTCTGAGCTGGCAGCCTTGTCATGCAAGGCCTCCTATCTGATCTTCCACAAGGATAATGTGGTGCTGTGTCTTCTTTTCTTCCTAAGGTCTTTTCGGCCTTCCATCTCAATGAGGACATTGTACTTCCATCCTTGTGTCCTCATCCTTCGCATCCTAAGGAGGCGGCGTTGCATTCCTTGGACGTTGTCCGAGCTCTGAAAGTATACTTCTCTGCTACTGCTCCATTCTGGAGGTCATGATTGCTGTTTGTTTTTGGTGGCTGGTCCTAAGAAGGGCCTGGCGGTCTCGTCGGCCACTATCTCTAGGTAGATCCGACAGATTGCGATTCAGGCTTACGCCATAAGGGGTTGGGCGCCTCCCTTTCCTGTCACGGCGCATTCGACCAGGGCAATAGGTGCCTCTTTGGCTTTCTGACATCAAGCATCTGTTTTCCAGGTGTGTAAGGCGTCGAAATGACACACAATTCCAAATTGCTAGGCCACAATATTAAAGGGTTTTGTTTTTGTATATGCCAAAACAATTAAATTATCAAAAGATAAAATGTAAAAATGTATACTTTACCGGTGGTTTACGAAACTTTGGTTTTGAGAAGCATCAGTTAGGTGTCCCTATGGCTGTCTTTCAACATGCCTACAACTCCGCGTTGTCAAGATCTCAACACCCTCTCCAAAATGTCTCCAAGCATCCTTTGGTCCTGGAATCCCCCCCTATGTGTAACCCCTTTTATCCCACTCAACAAGCGAATGTGTCTCACTACTACATAATGGATGATGTAAAATTATGGGTTGATTATATGTAACCATAACAACCTTGTCTGTGCCTCCATCTTGGACTTTTTTTTTTTTTTTTATGTCCAACTAAATTTTATGAATGACACACAATTGTCTGAAGCTGACACCTTAGTGTAAATTTCTTCCAGACATTGTGTCTACTCTTAAAATTATATGGTTTTTAGAAAACCTCCCCACACATGTAACTGGTATTCTAAGTTCCTTGAGACTCGGATTATTGGAATTTAACCCTGGGTTTTTCACAAATACAACTTCGAATACGTTCAAATTTTTCATAGGATACCATATTTGTAATCCTTATTAGAATATATGTATTAATAGTTTTATGAATACTAGGGTTGTCCCGATACCACTTTTTTAGGACCGAGTACTCGCCGATACCGATACTTTTTTTAAATGTCATGTGACAGTTTTCAAACCACAATACAGACTAAGGATATTTTCTTTAGAATTATGAAGAACTCTAACTCAAGACATTATAAAATAATAAAAATGAGTAAAAATGAATAAAAATGTTTTATTTTCTTGTCACGCAGTAGTAAAAAACTCAAAGAATTTTCACAGAACATGTTGATAAATACTAAAAAAGTACAAGTACTCCCGCAAATACTCAGTATCGATACCGATACTAGTATCGGTATCTGGACAACCCTAATGAATACCCACACAATACATTCTGAAAATATTACCGTATTTATCGGCGTATAACACACACCCTAAGTTTAGGGAAAAAAACACTGGGCAAGGCTGCAGTGTCTCCATCTGCAGCCTTGCCCAAGATTGCAGCATGATGGGTTTTTTCATTTTAGCGCCGCCGAGAGAGCCAGATGTCCTGTGTATTCAGCTCCTCTCGCAGTCCCACCCATTGGCCTGGCTCCTATGATGGACACAACACCGGTCCAATGGTGGGATGTAAGGCTGCATTCACACCTAAGCGTAGGCGATTTGCGACGTTTTTTTGCCGTGACAAAACGTAGCGTTTTTACTGCGATTTTTGAACAGGTCATTGTCACCAATGTAAAACGCCCGATTTGCATGACAAAAAAAGGGTCCGGGACTTGTTTGAGCTTCAGGCGTTCGCCGTTTTGCAGTGGAGATGTGAACCATCTCCATAGAGAATGTTATTTTTCCCCTCTAGCGTCTGAGCGTCGCGCTTCAGGTGACAAAACGCTCAGGTGTGAATGCAGCCTAAAGGCTAGGATCTCCCTCTCCCCCCTTTTTATTCTTAACTCCTGGAAACAAACGTCTAGGTCTGTGAGCTCATGTGACATAAGTCTCGATTTATAACCTGGGAATGCAAGGGGCCTAAAATTCTTCCAAAAAAACCTTCTCTAAAGCCAGTGAACTTGGGTTAACCCATATTTTTTTTTTTGGAGAGGTTTGTTTTACATTTGTATACAAACATTTTTGCCTTTAGTTCCATTTTAAACTGGGTAGCTTTCGGCTCCATGCACACTGGAAGCTAAACAAAAAAAGCTATAAACGCCAGTAGCTTTACAGGGAGCCTTTCAACGTTTTTAGCTTTTTCAGTGTAGCTTTTTTTATGCGTTTTTCAGTGTAGATTTTTTTTGAATGGATATAAAAACGGTAAACGCTTTCGAGCAGCGTTCTTGAGCATTTTGCAATTTTTCCCCCCTAGAAACGGCACTTTGAACGCAAATTTTTGGCGTTCAAAAAAAAGCCCATAAACTCCACTGCTCATTAACACTAAACGCCCAGGTGTGCATGGACACAGGCTAACAGAGTGCAGTTTATGGGCTTTAACCACTTCCATACCAGGCACTTACGCACCTTCCCGCCCAAGCCAATTTTCAGCTTTCAGCACTGTCGCACTTTGAATGACAATTGCGCGGTCATGCTACACTGTACCCAAACAAAATTTGTGTCCTTTTTTTCCCCACAAATAAAGCTTTCTTTTGGTGGTATTTGATCACCTCTGCGGTTTTTATTTTTTGCGCAACAACTAATAGACTGAAAATTTAGAAGAAAAAAAACATTTTTATTTTTTTCTGTTAACTTTTTTGTAAATCAGTATGTTTTATCTTTCAATTACGGGCACTTATATGGCGGCACTGATGGGCACTTATGAGGTAGTACTGATGGGCACCGATGAGGTGGCATTGATGGGCACTGATAGGCGGCGCTGGTATGCGGCACTGATGGGCACTCGTGGGCGGCACTGATGGGCACTCGTGGGCGGCACTGATGGGCACTCGTGGGCGGCACTGATGGGCACTCGTGGGCGGCACTGATGGGCACTCGTGGGCGGCACTGATGGGCACTCGTGGGCGGCACTGATGGGCACTCGTGGGCGGCACTGATGGGCACTCGTGGGCGGCACTGATGGGCACTCGTGGGCGGCACTGATGGGCACTCGTGGGCGGCACTGATGGGCACTCGTGGGCGGCACTGATGGGCACTCGTGGGCGGCACTGATGGGCACTCGTGGGCGGCACTGATGGGCACTCGTGGGCGGCACTGATGGGCACTCGTGGGCGGCACTGATGGGCACTCGTGGGCGGCACTGAGGGGCACACTGTGGGGCGGCACTGAGGGGCACACTGTGGGGCGGCACTGAGGGGCACACTGAGGGGCACACTGTGGGGCGGCACTGAGGGGCACACTGTGGGGCGGCACTGAGGGGCACACTGTGGGGCGGCACTGAGGGGCACACTGTGGGGCGGCACTGAGGGGCACACTGTGGGGCGGCACTGAGGGGCACACTGTGGGGCGGCACTGAAGCGCATGTTGCCAGTCAGTGCCAATGTGTGGGCACTGACTGGCATCGTATTTTTTTTTTATCTTGTGTTTTTTTTTTTACGTTTTTTTTTTTGCCCTGCCAGTGTGGGCACTCCCTGGTGGTCCAGTGTGGGCATACGAGGGGGGCTGCGCTGATAAACAATCAGCGTGAACCCCCCCCTGTCAGGAGAGCCGCCGATCGGCTCTCTACTCGCGTCTGTCAGACGCGAGTGAGGAAGAGCCATCAACGGCTCTTCCTGTTTACATCGTGATCAGCCGTGATTGGACACGGCTGATCACGTTGTAGCGAGCCTCCGCCGGAGACTCGTTACCGAGATCGGTGATGCAGGGTGTCAGACTGACACCCCGCATCAACGATCGCCGCGCTGCGCGCCCCCACGGGCGCGCGCGGCATTGAAATCGTGCTAGATGTTTGAGAACGTCTAGTCACGATTTCATAACCACTTCCCGGCCGTAAATCTGCTATTGGCCAGGCGGGAAGTGGTTAAAAAAATAAAGCCAAAACGCCAAACTACAGTTTATCAGCTTCAGTGTGCATGGAGCCTTTTAAAGGTGATGTTTTATATATACTTCTATGCAGCAACAAATTCTAACAACTATAGCAAATACCGAGCTGCTAATCGCTGGCATTAGTGATTTTGTAGCGTCAAGGGATCACTGCTACAAAATAACATGGGCTGACTAAAGTATCAATGACACTTTTTTTTTTTTTCTTACTAACCATGTTATACTCATGCTTTCTATACTAAATGGTTTTCCCTTTTTTTTTTTTTTTTTTTTTTTGTACCTCAAGTTAATGGATCCAGTGATGAAGTGAATCCTACAGTGTACTGGGGAAAAGTTGTGCGGCCCCTGAGGAGCGTCGACCCTACTCAAACTGAGTACCAGGGAATGATTGAGCTTCTAGAAGAAGGTATGTTTTTAGATGCACAACTATTTTGATGTAGGACTTGAATGGTAAGGTCAAAATTTTGTTTAGGGGGGAAAAAAAACAGATATGGTTTTGGGAAAACAAATCTATTACAGCAGTACTAATCTGCGTCTGAGCACCACAAACTGAAAAGCAAAAAGTCCATCTGTGTCTCAATGCTTTATTTTGCTGAGAAACCACTGAAAAGGAGGCCGACATTTTTTTGGGGCCTTTATCTGCTAAACACCAGATTAGACCCATACCAATCTTTTGCTTTGCTAAATTATTATACCCTGGACTGGACCAGACTCCAGCTCTGTCTTGGCAGCTAAACAGACCATAGGAGTCTGGGACCCCCCCACGCTCTATTACTGAAACCAACCCTAAAATAACCCAGGCCATGATCCATAGTAAAATTTGAGCTAGCATCCATGACAAAATATCTAAACGGCTCAATCTGGCAACCCTGGGTAGATTTCTTCTTCTTTTTTTTTTTTTTTCCGCTTTTATTATCCCATTTACAAGCTCAATTCACTGGAACATGATGAAGTGAGTTTATAATTCATTACATCCCCTGCCTACCAGTGCTGACCAATTTGCATTCTTTTTTGATTACCAAAACATGTTTCTGGTATTTTCCTCCGTATTATGTGCCCTGAAGGCCTTGTACCCCATTTATTTTTTATTTTTATATTATGTTATATTAAGTTTTGAACTAATGCTTCTCATTGGACTACTTGAGAAATTGTATGTTGTACTTTAGGGTCACCGTTTTGTGTCCTTATTTATAAACTTAATAAAAAAAGATTTATCAAAAAAGTTTGGTAGAGATTAGGACCAAGCTCGGTTCTTACAGCAGGCAATCCTTGTAGGGAACAGAGCATAATTGCTGTACTGGCATCTATACCTTCCCTGCCAAATTCAGTTTTGGTAAGAATACACATCTTTATGGTGTCTTTTTTGTAGATTTTTTGGTAAGAGTTGTATAGGGCGATTGTGGAAATGTTATGGATTCCTGCAAAATTTATTTTCAGCAAGCATAATTCTTTCTGTCTAGTTGTCGATAAGCAGAAAATAGCTGAGGAAACTCCCAAAGAAGCTGAGGAAGCCGAAGTGGAAGCCGAAGCTGAAGCCAGCATGGATACAAGCAAGCAAGGTATTTTTTGGAGAATGTTTTCTCCATGCCTTTAGTTTTCAGAATTGTATTTGCTATGCTTTTATACTTTGGTTGTGAAAAATCTATATTGAAAAAATGCATTCGTTTTTAAATGGCATTTTTATTTTGTTGCCATGTTGTGCATTTTGATGTATTGCATTTTTTTTTCATCTGAAGGACATGGAAGGGAGGGCAATGAAATCGGTTACTGAAAAAGTGAAGTCATAGAAAAACATTGACATGCAATGCCAAAGTAATGTCATTTGTGGCAAAAGTTGGTAAAGGTAAACTAACACTTCAAGGGTGCTCCCATGCCTTTTTTCCCTTTCAAATTCTTTATCTTATCTGCCTGTGACCTCTGAACAATTGGCCACTGAGACTGTATGTATGGTAATGGAGTCTTGTCAGTTCTGACACTGATTCTTTAGTCTCTTGCTATCATTACCAAATTGAAAGACTCTTTTGGCTCTTTGCACCATCCAATAACTTGACAAGCAGTCTGTAGCCTCTACAAGCTCTCTCCCTAGCTTAGGATCCTTTTACTTATAAGACCACAAAGTCATTTCTGGTGCATTCTGTTTGCGGTCTTCCTCTGTGTATACTGGAAACAAGCACACAAAAAGTTAAAAACATCCCAAGCATCCATCAGTTTTGTACCTATTTGATCCCCAAGTTGATCCTTTCGGAACTCGGCCTACAGCCTTGAGGGGCAGCATGGGTTGTTGGTCTTCTGCCTCCTCTCCCATATGAGTCTTCCCCTTAATGAACCTGAGGATTATTTGGCTAAAATGTTAAACTGCAGTCCCTGCATGACATTTAAAGACCAAAGTCTCTTTGGGGCTACCCTTCATGCTCCTCATTAAGGATGCCATGGATAAGGGCAATCCTCTTTCTGAGC
The DNA here is from genome assembly GCA_029574335.1 of Rana kukunoris. Classification (NCBI taxonomy): domain Eukaryota; kingdom Metazoa; phylum Chordata; class Amphibia; order Anura; family Ranidae; genus Rana; species Rana kukunoris. The sequence continues at coordinate 367,628,848 of CM056050.1, forward strand.
CAAAGGCTCAGTCTTGGGAATACCACCCCTCGGAGACCAAGAAAAGTGTTTTGTTCAGTCCCCAAGCTCAAACTCCTCCCAGGTCTCGGGCCCAGTCTGCTAACCAACCTTTATTTCAAATTCCCACACTTCGCTTTACAATTCAAACATACATCCTCGCCCTGTTGAAGGCCTGCACAGCACTCAACCTCAGAGTGACCAGGAGTCTCTTGCACCAGAGCAAGAATTGGCTCTAACACCAGTCTCTGCATCTGATTGTAGCAACAAGCTGCTGCCTTGACTAAAGCAGAATGTTCTGTATCTCCTTTCCTTAGCCCGATTTATGATCTTAATACAGCAATCTACATCTAGGGCCCAACATTGCATTGCTTCTTCTGCTCCATTTCTCAACTTGAGTTGGCTACCCATAAGCCGGTTTTGGAGGATGCAGACAAAGAAGTGAGGATGTTAAGGCAGCAGGCTAAAGCTGTGAAAGATTTTTCTCAGATTGTCAGTAAATTGAAGAGGGAACTTTACGCAACATTCTTGCTAACCTTGAAAAACTAATTTTATCTGTCTGCGAAAGCCTCGACAACCTGACCCTTTTCCATCCTGCCCATGCCTCTATGGGTACAGTACAAAGCAACCAGTAAAATGTTCCTTGCATCCCCCTCCCCCACTGAGAACTGTTCACGGTACCAAAGCCCAACTGAGATATTCATTTTTTTTTTTTTACCACCTCAGCCATCACCAAATTCCAGAGACCAGCTCATTATCCGGTGCCTCATTTCGTCTGTTTGCCGGTTTGCATCATTTGTGGTATATATGCTGCATAGTATATAATAAAATATTTTAACTTTTCTGACTGATTTTTTATTTTTTGAAGGTAATAAATATCTTTATTTCCAGAATATGTCTTCTTCCCAACTAAGTATACAGGGTATATCCTCCCACCCCACATCTACCCGGGAGGATAAGATAGACAATTTACTGTCATACTTCCCCAAAATCCCCTCCCCTCCCAGTGGCTCCCAGACCTCCACAATTTGTCCTCCACAATTTTTTGATAGTGTTGTTAGTATATTAACTATGAAATTGGCAGCACTGTAAAATTAAAAAGATGCTGTATTCCCTGGCCGGTATTATTTAGGGCGCCCTCACATTCTGTGTATCTCCAAGATTTTTTATGCTCTTTCCACTTTTCCCATTTGTCCTTGAAATCGTTTTTTGTTCCTAATACACTCTCCCTAAGCTCTTCTAATTTATAGGTTTCTTCTACTGCATTTATCCAATCCCATACGGACGGTGTTTCCGTTTCCCGCCACCTTTTTGGTATAAGCCTTTTCGCAGTGTTTAACAGGTGTGGGAGGAGAGATTTTTTATAATTTTTTTTACTTTCCTGGCTACAGTGAAATAAAACGACCCAAGGGTCTTTATCTCCTTCCCCATGATCTCTCTTATTTGACTCAGTATGGTACCCCAATATTTTTGGATTTTTGGGCAGGTCCACCACAGATGGGCCATTGTGCCTCTATCTGTGCATCCTCTCCAGCACTCTTTTGGCTGCCCTGCTTTAAAGTGGCTGGACTTATCCGGTGTGATGTACCAACCTGATATACATTTATAGTTTGTCTCAGCTGTTCTTATTACCATTGCCGACGAGTGCGTTAACTGCATAATCCTCTTTGATGTATTTTCCCCTCTAGATCTTTCCAGCTCTCTTTCCCATTTTTCTGTAAAGGGTGGTTCATCCCTTGCTCCTATTTGCCTGATTATCCCGTAAAGTTTAGTGATCGTGCCCTTGGAATTTTCAGTTGTACATAACTTTTCCAGTGGTGTCATCTCCACCCATGATCGTAAAGGACGGGGTAGATGCTGCACAAAGTGAGCTAATTGAGAATAGTGCCACATATCTATATTCCAAAAATCAGTTCTAGTTTTCAATTCTTCATAAGTCCTAATCCCATCCTCTGTGATTATATCTCCTAAGTGAACAGTGTTTTTTTTTATACAATTTCCACCAATTTTTTTTTTCCCCAGGTGCAAAAAAAAACGTTTTCTTTTAGGTTTATTAGTGGGGAGTTAAATTTACTTCCTAATAGTGTCTGTACCCTATCCCACATTCTTAAAGTGTCACGTGTCATATCATTTGTGTTGTGATCAAGTGTGCGGTATTGAGTTGGGTTCCAAATGACCTTACTCAATTGTGTGTTGGCTTGTGCATTTTCAATTTGTACCCACCTTTTTATCCTTTCTATTTCTTGCCCATTCCACTGCCCGGGATAGAACTGCCGCTTTATAGTAGCTTTTAATATCAGGCGCCGCTAGTCCCCCTTGTTGCTTTTTCTTTTTTAGTATGGACAAAGATCCTATGTTTTTTAGTTTTCCCAAATATATTTCATGAGAAGAGAGTTTAAAATTCGTAGAAATTGTTGGGGTACCACAATTGGCATTAATAGAAATTTATACAATATTTTAGGTACTACCACCATTTTCAACAAATTAAATCGTCCAATCCATGAAATTTTTTTAATTCATTTTTAATCTCGTTCAGCAGGGGTACATAATTTATTTTATACATCTTCTGGACAGTGTTTGCAAGTTTGATACCCAGATATTTTAGTTCTTTGGTCCAAGAGTAAGCACAAATCTCTTTTACGTGCCCTTCTTTTTTGTTTAAATTTATATTTAGAATTTCTGATTTGGTTATATTGATCTTAAAGTTGGATATAGATCCGGAATGTTGCAGTGTCCTAGTGAGGTTGGGGATCGAAATAACCGGGTTAGTGAGGTAGAACAAAATGTCGTCGGCAAACGCCGACATCTTATGTTCCTCCTCTCCCACTTTGACACCCTTAATCTCTGGGTCATTCCGTATGGTGGCTAACAGGGGTTCTAAAGAAACCGTAAAAAGGAGGGGAGACAGGGGGCACCCCTGTCTTGTCCCATTCTTCATCTCAAAAGAGTCTGAAAGGACTCCATTAATCTTAATTCTGGCAGACGGATGGTGATAGTGTTTTAATCCAACCAATCATCTTCTCCCCGATACCCATTACTGTGAGAGTTTGCATCATAAATCCCCAGTCTACCCTGTCGAATGCTTTCTCGGCATCCACCGACAGGAATAGACCAGGGGATCTACTCAACTTAATCTTCTGGAGCAAGAGCAATGCTCTTAGACTATTATCTTTGCCCTCTCGATTTGGGACAAAGCCAACTTGATCAGGGTGTATCAGGGTATGCATTATCCTTTTTAAACGTTGTGCTAGTATTTTCGAAAAGAGTTTGATATCATTATTAAGAAGGGAGATTGGTCTATGCAATCGAGGCGGCAAGCGCTTCCTTACTAGTTTCATATTCTGAGCCTAGACCATTGAAATGCCTAACTAGTTTAGGGATTAAGATCTTACTGTATCTCTTATAATAAAATACTGAGAGCCGGGACTTTTTCCCACAGCTGTGTTTTGCCTGGCATTTTTAATTTCTTGTTCAGTTATGGGCCGCTCCATGTTCAGCTTTTCTATCTCCTCTATTTTGGGAAGACCAGCTTTGGCGAAGAACTCTTGTATCCTAGCCCCTCTGTCCCCCACTTGCCCCCTCGATTGATCAATTGTATATAGCTCTTCATAATAGTTTTTGAAGGTATCTGCAATTTCTACAGTTTTATAGACCAATCCCCCATCGCTACCTCTAATTTTTTCGATGTAGTTCCTGGCTTTCTTTTTTTGGGACATTTTGGCTAAATGTTTGCTTGATTTATTCCCCCATAGATATCCTTCTCTGGCGATATTGTTAAAATGTTTGCTTGTTTCTTGATCCCTAATTTCCTTAAGCTCGTTTCTTTTTGAGGTTAGTGTAAGAAGTGTTTCTTTTGCTCGTTGCTCTTTATGTTTATGCTCGAAGCTGGTTATTTCTTTAACCAAAATATCCGCCTTCCTATTTCTCTCTCTTGTTGCCCTAGCTCCCTCTGAGATAAGAATTCCCCTAATAGACGCTTTGCGCGTCTCCCAGAAAGTTGCACTAGAGATCCCTTCAGTGTCATTTATTAAAAAAAATTGTTTTAAGCTCCTCTTCCACCCTGCCCGCCACCTCTTCCTCACAAATCAGATTGTCATTCAGGTGCCAAACGGACTGGTTGGTCTTGTGTGTATCTAATTTGATTTTCATGGATACAGGGGCATGATCCGATACGTCATAATGCCAATATCAGTCTCTGTGACCCTCTCCAATAGTCTGTGGTCAACCAGAATGTAATCTATCCTGGTGTACGTTCCGTGTGTGGTAGAGAAGAACGTGTAATCATATGTTTTAGGGTGGGTAGCTCTCCAAACATCCAATTGACAACTGTGCATCTTCTGTTTTATTTTTTGCATCATCACGTTCTTTGTCTCCTTCACACAGGACGTACTATCCTCCCTAGGGTTCATGACAAAATTTAAATCCCCCATCAACACTATATAGCCCTCTGCAAAATTTTCTAGCTTATCAAGAATTCCACTCAAATATTGGATTGGGTGGGCATTAGGGGCGTAGATATTGGCTAACGTGGTAGGGATGTCCCCTACCTTTCCTTTCAAAAATAGAAATCTACCCTCTGGGTCTGTTAATCTGGCCTCTAATGAGAACCTGGTTCCTCTTGAGAAGCCGATTGCTACTCCCCTCGCACGTTTGGAGATAGAATCACCATAGAACCAATTTGGAAAAGTAGGAGAATACAACTTTATATTGGAGTCCAAAGTTAAGTGGGTCTCCTGTAAAAAAACAATATCTGCTCTATGGCGTTTAATCTCTTCCATCACCTTAAATCTTTTCACAGAGGAGTTTATACCTTTAACATTATATGTCAAGAATTTGACTTCTGCCATTGTTATGTCTACTTCCCTGCTGTATTAGGACGCCCTTGTAGAGTCTCTGGGAGCCAGCTAGTCCTACCCCCCTCTCCATTGTTAACTCTTCCGATTCTGTGTACTCGCTCAATTTTAAGGGGTTCATCTGTATCTTGATCAAGGAGGGGAATAAACAGACTATTAAGGATTTTCTTCAGGTCTTCTCCTCTATCTTCTGGGATAGATTTAATCCTAAAAAAAATTCTCCTGTTCCGGTTTTCCTGATCCTCCAAGCGGTATTTTAACATCCTTTGGTTCTGTTGGATGACAAGATATTGCTCTTTCAATTGACTGAGTTCAAGTTCCTGTTTTAATAGTCTGGTCTCAGTTTCTTCTACCCGCGTTAGTAAGTGGCCAAGGTCCGTTCTTAGGATACTGATTTCGTCTTTGATAGATTTTCCAAGTCTGGCTTCTAATTTACTCGGCATAGCTTCAAGTTCCCCCTTGGTTGGTATATGGGTGTCCCTACTTCCCTCCATACTGAGGGTCTGGTCTTGTTCACCCTCCATGGATATGTCCGGGGTTTGAGCGTTGGTAGCCCCTCCCCCCTTTTTTGTAGTCCCCGTCTTCTCATTTTTTTTGGTATTACCTGGGCCTTTGGGGGTCCCATCTTGGGTCATATATTGTCTGATTGTACTGTTTGCAGGGTTATCCTTAAGAACTCTTGGGACTGACCCCCTTGTTACCTTACTCATTTTATATTTTCGCCTTACCCGGAACCGTTTCCCCAGTTTTAACTGTATTCCTCTACCAGTAAGGTACAATCCTGCTCGCCAAATAAATGGTTCAACAAGAGGTCTCCAACTTGCTCTGAGTAGACTATAACCTCCCCGATACTGCCACTCACTACACCCCAGCAGGTACCGAGACTGTACGTGGCTGTGATGAATGGGATGGTGACTCCCTCCCTATCCTCCTCCCTTGGGGGGTGGCAAGAGGAAAAACAAGGCAGAGCTATGGAGTAGGTTGTTGATAGCTCAAAGAGTTATTTAGGGGTGTTATATGGCTTCAGGGGGGCAGCCAGAAGAGGGGATAAGGAGATAGAAATGATAATGATACAGAGAAGAAAGCAAGGGAAGTAATTCAACATTAAATCTGCTATGCCAAAAAGTTATTTCTCACGTCTGAATAGTCCTTTGGCAGTAATTTTGTTGAGTACACCAGCTGTACCGATCTTATGTCAAGCATCTTTTGCGCGGTTTGTAGCCTAAGAAGGCAAGTCTGCCAAAGTGGTTTCTTACCCGCTCCTTGCAGTATTTTAGTCTGCCGCTCATCAGTCATATGCATTAGAGTGTCCCCCTTCTTTTTTTTTTTTTTTCCCCGGCCACTTTAGCAGTAGACTCAGCCTTCTTCACCAGACCTCAAGAATTGACAGTATGTTTATAGCCAATACAGTTTTAAAAAGCTCTTACCAGGCTCTGGAGTTGCAGGGATGGTGGGGATATACACTAGGAGGATATTACCTGCTTCCTGCCGCTCCGCTGTCTGTCTGCTGACAGTAATGTGAGTGCCGCGGCGACTTTGACATCAACGGCGGGGGGTGTGGGGGGGGGGGGGGATCAAGCCCGCCCTCGGTCAGCTAGCGTTCCCGCAGAGGCATCCATTTGTATGATCCCTTCGTACGGTTCCGTGGGGCTCGGATGGAGGGTCAGCAAAGCATCCCCAGGTTAGGTCGGATGTTAATCTCCACTCACGCCTGCTAGGGACCTGGGAACGGATCCACCTCGCCTACACATCGGCGCCGCTATCGCTCCCTGGAGCCCTGGTTCACTCGGCGTCCTCCTGGGTGCCTTGGTCGGCTCGTGGTGCGGTTCAGCCCCTCCCTCGGCGTGCGTTGCGTCACGTAGCACACGTCATCCCTCAGCACGCTCTTCTAAGCAGCCATACAGTTAGGAGCGATGTAGATATTCCTTCTATTCTGGATTTAAAATCCCTTTAAATAAATTCTAAATTTTGCATCCAATCTGGACGGTCTGTAATTTCATCTGAGATGAGGGGAATCTGTGGACATTCAAGGTGACCATTTCCATGTTCCCATTTGCCCACCTCAGTGCTTTCTGCAGTTCTCATTGACAGGCAACCACTTTCAGCTTGTTGCGTTGCCTTTTGGTCCATCCTCTGCTCCCAGTGTTTACAAAGATCTTGGCATCTCTGCTTGCCCTTCTCAGAACTCAAGGCATCCAAACCACAGGCCATATAGATGACCTTCTAAAGGAAAAATGTCTCCTTTTTGGCTATTGGAAAATGTCAACAGGATAAGTCGGATACTACTTCAGTTTTAACAAATCTACTCTCCAGCCTTCCCTTCTGAAATACTTGGGTCTGGTCCTGGACACATCCCACATAAGTCTTTCCCCCAGAAATCTTCTTTCTTGAAGAGCACATGCTTGCAAATTGATATCTAAGGACAGACAGCAAACTGAGATTTTCACAAATTCTAGGCCTAATGGTAGTCCCCTTCAGCCTCCGTTCACATCGGGCCGATTTGACATGTCAAATCACAGCCCATTTCTGGCAACACCACCATCCGAATCGGTGCAGACTGTGGCACTACACTGATTCACAAAAATAGTTCCTGCACTACTTTTGGCAACTTCAGGGGCAATTTCACTAGACATCTGTGCGTGAACCCGCACAGATGTCTTTGAAATCGCCCCTGAACTCTCACTGAAATGCAGGTTTGAAATCGTGCAAGTCCAGCTGAACTCGCACAATTTCAAACCCCGCTCTGTGTGAACGAGGGCTCAAAACGGTTTCACCCTATTCCATTGAATTCTTCGAAACAACCTCTGATTTGCCAAAAATGAGGGATTTCAGATGTGGGTTTTTCTAGCTTCCAGATTCAACAAACTACCTCTGTTTATTTCCAGAACCAGGGATGCCTTCTCTCCAGTGAAAATACTACCTCGTCTGCTCAAAAAAAATGTAGCCAGAGCGGAAAACTGTGTTTCTAACTAAATCAAACTAGCCCAGGAATCCGGTATGCACGTCAGGGTTGCATTTTGTTACACCCTTTTGATGCAATATCAATAGTGACCCTAACGTGCCTCACTCTCAGCTGGTGCTCTGTTTTCTGTTCCTCTCCCCCTCCAGCTGAGCTCAGCTCCAGCGTCTCCATCTTTAGTCTGCTCTGACCTGATCACTGCTGAGTTCTTCACTTCTATATGTGTGTGTGTGTATGTATGTGTGTGTGTGTGTGTGTGTGTGTGTGTGTGTGTGTGTGTGTATATGTGTATGTGTGTGTATATATATATATATATATTATAATATACACACACACTAGTGTGTGTATATGAGCATTTATTGTTCCTAGGTGCAATTTGACACTGATGGGCCCTTTGCTTTATGCCATACATGTGAGTGCATTTATTTGTAAAAGCATTAACGCTGCACTAGATCTGTGCTCATTCTTTTTTTCTTTCTTGAACTAATAGTAGACCACCCCATTGTCTCTTGCTAACGGACCAATCTCCTATGAAGACCCTCTCTTCAATCCCGCTTCTCAGTCAATGGCTTTAATACTTGGCTTTCAACAGCCATGCCGTTAAAAGATAGAGGAGTTTGTGTCTAATTCCTACCTTTCTAAAATCAAGGAAAGCCTCTTCCAGGATGATGATGATGCCGTTTGCTTTAATGATCTTGCCGAGGCTCTCTGGGGTGCTGTTGGCACAGTTCAGTTTGCCTAGTCATTGCCCACCCTTCCTATTCATTGTTTTTGGACGTTCCATTGTATATGGTACTGTGCAATTAAGATAAAAGGAATTTTTACTACTTTGTGAATGCCATATCTTGGAGTACAGTACTGAACACCATCTCTTCCTTTCATTGATTGCCTTAGGGTCCTTTCACAGGTCCGTTCCGTTCGTCCGTTTTTTGGACGTCCGGTAACGGACCTCAATGCTTCCCTATGGGAGCGGATCCGTTAGCGGATGATGCATTCGCTAACGTCCGCTAGATCCGCATCCGTTTTTGCGGACGGAAGAATGCCCTATTTTTCTTCCGTCCGCCCAAACGGATCGGATGCAAACGGACAGACGGTCCGTTTCCATCCGACTCCCCATAGGGGAGAGCGGAGGAGAGACAGGGCGGTCCCAGCACAGTGTGCAGGGACCGCCCCGTCCGCCGACAGCTTAGCAGAGACCCCCCCCCGCTGAGCTGACGGACACACGGAGCGGACCGAAAAACGGTCCGCTCCGTGTGAAAGGAGCCTTATGCTGTATTTGCTACAAAACTGAGGACTCAAAGTGGTGAGAGTGTCCTGGTTTTTCTTGTGTGGCGTTCCAATATTTACCCTTGTGAGGGTTTGACAAAGCTCTGTTTACTAACAGAGTAGGTCTTTGCTCCAGTGCTTTTAAATGGTTGTGTAAACTTCACTTGGAGCTCTCTAGAAGGGGCTAAACGGGTGTTTTTATTTTTTCATTTTATTTTTTATTCTGCCTTTAAGTCGGTGTTCTTAATCTGTTTTCCAGCTAGCATGAAAGGACAGCTTATCCCCTTTGGCATCGTGGGAATGGCAAATAAAGCGGATTGTCTACAGAAAGGAGAAACTGTCAAATTCCAGCTCTGTGTCCTGAGTCAGAATGGGCAGACAATGGCCTGCAACATTGAGCCACTACGTAGGGGTACTGTTGAATGTGTGAAAGATCAGGTGAGTTACTAAACCCAAGATCCTGCATTCACTATATCAAGTCTCCCACAGAACATGAAAATGCAATTGTCTTTGTAAATATATACCCCTAAATTTTCTTGTGAAAAAAAAAAATATATACCCCTAAATGCCTCTTTTATGAGCAGTATATAAGCAGTCTTGTGTGACTTCTGTCAGTGTCTGGTTAAAGCTTGGAGCATTTTCCTCTGGCTGTCCTTTGAGGCTGCAGGACCCCTGACTCTGGGCAGTGCTGATAACATGCACCCTCCCAAGAAAAAAAACACATACCAAACTCAGCATGTGCAGAGTGACTCCAAACTCTCTGCCTTATCAGAAGATGGATTGGGGACACTAACTGAAGGGGAGGATCAGAAGACACAGCCTTTTTACACAATGAGGAGTAACACCTTTGCTTTATATTTACTGCATATACAGACTGATTTTACTGTTGTGGGTTTAGTAACACTTTAAGCCCTGCCTTTTAGTTGTAATATTACAAAGCCACTACTGTTCCCTGAGGCTCCAACAATCTGGCAGTTGGGCTCTTTTATATCAACCTGGAGAGTTAGTGGTTGTAAACACTTGCATACCCAGTGGAGTGACTGGCCTCTGATAAACTGAGATCAAACCAATCTTTCTACATAAGTTGCACCTGTTTATCTACAGTCTTCTCTACATCAATTTGAAGTGCAGAATTTATAAAGCTAGTCTAAGCTGTCAAAGGGGCAGAGAGCTGAAGTTGCTCTCTGCAGAGCTCATTAAGGAGAGCTCTTAGAGCTGATTGAAGGGAGGACACGCCCCTGCACACATGAACAAAGCTCAGGCTGTCATTCAGCTGGAGGTCCCTCCCTGTCACCATTTTTTTCTCTTGGTGTCAGAAAAACTTGTCAGAAGTGACTCATGCAGATATCGGAGGAGCGAAGCAGCAGACACAAATTACATCCAATCTTAAGAGAAGTACAGGCTATAGAAAAATATGCTTTGTTAATATTTCATGTCTTAGGTTTACAACCACTTTAATTTACACATGAAGCCTGGGCTAATAATTTAAGGTATTAAAGGGGTTTTAAAGTTTTTTTTTTCACCTTAATGCATCCTATTCATTAAGGTGAAAAAACATCTTGTAATCAGAGCCTTGTTACCTGCTTTTTTTCTTCCATGTCTTGTTCATATTGGGGAACTCCTTTTTCTCCAGTCATCTTCCAGGACAGCACGCCTAAGTAGGCCTGCCGTCCTGGAAGACCTCCTAGAAAACTCGTTACCGGTAAGTGCAATTGGTACATTTACTGTCAACTATACCTAGTGTCTTGGTTACTGTAATGTATTGGCTTAAAATTGATGGGTGAAATATCTTTTAAATGGGATATGAAAATGTATACACAAATTTTCCCACGTTAAGTTGATTCTAGCTTATTTGAAATGCGTTTTTTAATATTTTTAAAAACTATTTTTTTTTTTTTTTTTTTTATTTAGTTTGGCTTCATTAACTATGAAATTGGTGACACCAAGAAGCTTTTCTTCCACGTAAAGGAAATCCAAGATGGAGTAGAGCTGCAGGCAGGAGATGAGGTGGAATTCTCAGTTATTCTTAATCAGCGAACTGGGAAATGTAGTGGCTGTAATGTTACATTATTAAGGTAATTCACTTATTATTTGGCTTTATTTTGCTTGTTGGTGTAACATGTTTGTCCGCTTTAATTGAGAAAGCAGAACTCCAGACAAACATGAAAAATGCTGAGCGCTAGATTTAGAATGTATTTTTACATACAGCTGGCAAAATTACTGGCCTGTCCCTTAATTCCTATGCCTAGCAGTATTCAAACTGAGAAGGGGAAGCTTTTGCAAACCAGTGCTACTTGAATACATTTTTTAAAGTGCAGTTTAAATTTTGAGAGTCCTACTGTTATGGGTTCACACGGCATACCCTTTTTTTTTTTTTTTTTTTCGAGGGGGGGGGGGGGGGTGGATACCTTTCATCTCTGTTTCTTAGAATAAAGCCTTGTGGCAGGCTTCATAGATTTCTGAACAATGTCAGAGTTTGTTCTAAGGATAGGTTGCCTTTCCTCTACAAGGTAAGAGGCCCAGCTTCTAAACCAGGGTTTCGCAGACTTTTTTTTTCTTTTTGGAGGGACCCTTTGCAAAACGTTTTGAGATCTAGGGGAACCACTTAAATGTTCATATCTACAGCTCACAGAGCATCGGTGTGATCAGCGAGCTATTAATATAAATATTTTAAAAATGGCAGTCAAAGGACTCAATGTTGGAGATGTCTGAAGTCTTGTTTTTGCTTTTTTAACCACTTAAGACCCGGACCAATACGCTGGTAAATGACCCAAGGTGTTTTTGCGATTCAGCACTGCGTCGCTTTAACAGACAATTGCGCGGTCGTGCGACGTGGCTCCCAAACAAAATGTGCGTCCTTTTCTTCCCACAAATAGAGCTTTCTTTTGGTGGTATTTGATCACCTCTGCGATTTTTATTTTTTGCGCTATATACAAAAATAGAGCGACATTTTTGAAAAAAAAAAACACTATTTTTTACTTTTTGTTTAAAAAAAAATCAAATAAACTAAATTTTAGTCAAACATTTAGGCCAAAATGTATTTAGCCACATGTCTTTAGTAAAAAAAAAAAAATCGCGATAAAAAAAAAAAAATAGCTACCTAGCGGGAACAGCGACACTAATACAGCGATCAGAAAAATGATCGCTTAGTGACGCTGGCAATAGGGAGTGAAAGGGTTAACTAGGGCAGTGATCAGGGGGTTAAAACTTTATTAGGGGGGGTGGGGGGTAGGGTGACCACATTTCCAAACTGCCATTCAGGGACACCCCCCCCCCCCCCCCCCCCCCCCAAAAAAATGTTTTTTACATCTTTTTTTTGCCGATTTTGGGGGCAGGGGCGTATCATGAAATCAGCGAGCCCGTGTGCAAGATCAGAAGTGCGCCCTAGGCTAGGGTGACCAGACATCCCCAGTTTCAGGGGACAGTCCCCTGATTGAGGACACTGTCCCCGGACCAAGTCTGTCCCTGGTTTTGTCCCCAGATTGGATATAATAGGGGGCATGGGCAATTTCAAAGACAATCAGTGCAGAATTAAAATATAAAAATTAGAATTACACCCCCCCCTCCGATGTGCCTACTAGCATAGGGGGGTTGTATTTTTCCCATTATCTGTGCCCCTTTCTGATGATCATGTGCTGGTCGGAGCGAAGGGAATATTTCTTCCGTTTCGGGCGCATGCCCATTCAGCTTCGCTCGCATGTTCTTCTGCCTTGGCTCAAATCCTGGCCAGCCACCTTCTTATCCCCTTGCCTTCCCTGGCGGAGTGATCTTCCTCCGCTTCCCATCCAGTAGTAGCCGGGGCCCGAAGAGTAAGACTTGAAAAGCTGTGAGGCGGGCGGCGACGGGCAGAGAGTCATTAATTGCCATTACTAGTAAAGAAAAAATATGTCCCCGGATTTCATTTAAAAAATCTGGTCACCTTACCCTAGGCCCCATCTAATGCCGCCACTGTGCCCCATCAAATTCAGTCACTTCTGCCCGTCCAATGTCATCACTGTGCCCCATCTAATCCTGCCACTGTTCTCATCATATGCACCTACTGTGCCCCGTCTGCCGCCACTGTGCCCCGTCAAATGCCGCCACTGTGCCCCGTCAAATGCCGCCACTGTGCCCCGTCAAATGCCGCCACTGTGCCCCGTCAAATGCCGCCACTGTGCCCCGTCAAATGCCGCCACTGTGCCCCGTCAAATGCCGCCACTGTGCCCCGTCAAATGCCGCCACTGTGCCCCGTCAAATGCCGCCACTGTGCCCCGTCAAATGCCGCCACTGTGCCCCGTCAAATGCCGCCACTGTGCCCCGTCAAATGCCGCCACTGTGCCCCGTCAAATGCCGCCACTGTGCCCCGTCAAATGCCGCCACTGTGCCCCGTCAAATGCCGCCACTGTGCCCCGTCAAATGCCGCCACTGTGCCCCGTCAAATGCCGCCACTGTGCCCCGTCAAATGCCGCCACTGTGCCCCGTCAAATGCCGCCACTGTGCCCCGTCAAATGCCGCCACTGTGCCCCGTCAAATGCCGCCACTGTGCCCCGTCAAATGCCGCCACTGTGCCCCGTCAAATGCCGCCACTGTGTCCAGCAATTATCGCCACTGTGTCCAGCAATTATCGCCACTGTGTCCAGCAATTATCGCCAGTGTGTCCAGCAATTATCGCCAGTGTGTCCAGCAATTATCGCCAGTGTGTCCAGCAATTATCGCCAGTGTGTCCAGCAATTATCGCCAGTGTGTCCAGCAATTATCGCCAGTGTGTCCAGCAATTATCGCCAGTGTGTCCAGCAATTATCGCCAGTGTGTCCAGCAATTATCGCCAGTGTGTCCTATCAAATGCTACCAGTGTGCCGAACAATTGCTGCTACTGTGCCCCTATCAGATGCTGCCAGTGTGCCAATGAAATGTCGCTACTGTGCCCCCATCAGATGCTGCCAGTGTGCCCCCATCAGATGCTGCCAGTGTGCCCATGAAAGGTCGCTACTGTGCCCCCATCAGATGCTGCCAGTGTGCCCATGAAATGTCGCTACTGTGCCCCCATCAGATGCTGCCAGTGTGCCCATGAAATGTCGCTACTGTGCCCCCATCAGATGCTGCCAGTGTGCCCATGAAATGTCGCTACTGTGCCCCCATCAGATGCTGCCAGCCAGTGTGCCCATGAATTGTCGCTACTGTGCCCCCATCAGATGCTGCCAGCCAGTGTTAATTGCCCCTATAGTATTTGCTCACCTTTTGATATGACTGACTCCTGGTCACTGGTGGTGGTGGAGCAGGGCAGTCTTCAGCTCAGCAGCGTTGTCTTCTCTTTTGGTACTGACTCGACTCACTCAAGAAGGCAGTAAATCGGGCAGCTCGGGTGGGAGCCGGGAGGAGGAGGAGCCTGACTGGGCCCTGGTCCTGGAGAAGGTCACTCAGACCGGAGATGTTGTGGCACTCGGGACGGACGGCAGTCGGGTCGGCGGATCGAGTCCAGCTAAGCAGCAGCCGAGGTCTGGGGAGGAGGAGGTCTTGGTCTGTGCGTGCCGCGCCCGCGGTAGGTGACTCACTGTCTCTGCCAGCTGCTGCTCTCTCTGCTGCAAGAACTGCGGCTGACAGCTGGAGGAGGAGGAGGAGGTGGGGGTGGAGTCGGAGACTCAGAGAGCGGGACACACACGGGTGACGTCACTGGTTGCTACACGCTAAGCGGTAGGGCGGCCCTAGCAACCAGTGATTTCAAATGGTTACATTACAGCGGCAGCCGGCAGCGAGTGTGGCAGACTGGCAGGCACTGATTCCGGGACACTCTATTGTCCCGATTTGAAGGCTCCCGGGACGATCCCGGGCAAACCGGGACGCGTGGTCACCCTAGTGGGGGGGCTATCCTGAACCTAACACTAACTGATTTTACACTGCCTGTCACACTGACACTAAATGCAGTGATTAGATCACTGTATTCAGTGACACTGTGACAGGGGGGGTGGGGGGGCAGATCGCAAGGGGTTTAGTATGCCTATGTGAGTGTGTGTCAGTGTAATGTTCACACTTAGGGTCCTTTCACACGTGCGGACCGTTTTTTAGGTCCGTTTTTTTCATCAGTTGATCAGTTTTTTCGTCCGTTTTTTATCAGTTTTTTATCAGTTTTTCGTCCGTTTTTCGTCCGTTTTTCGTCCGTTTTTCGTCCGTTTTTCGTCCGTTTTTCATCCGTTTTTCATCCGTTTTTTCATCCTTTTTTTTTTTTTTTTTTTTTTTTTTTTTTTAGAACTTTTTTTTTATTACATATTTTGATGAAAAACGGATGTTAGCGGATCGGATGTTAAACGGATCGTCCGCTAACATCCGTTTTTCGTCCGTTCCGTTTTTTTGACGGAAGAAAAATAGGGTTTTCTTCCGTTCAAAAAAACGGAGCTTAACGGAGACGGATGCAAACGGACGTTAGCGGATGCTCATCCGCTAACGTCCGCTATCCCATAGGGATGCATTGCGGTCCGTTTTTCATCCGTAAAAAAGCGGACGAACGGTCCGCACGTGTGAAAGGGCCCTTACTGTGAGGTGTTTCTCCCATCGCAGCGGTTGGAAATACCGCTGCAATGGGAGATTACATCACTTCCCCCTTCCTGTGTTTACACAGGAGGAGGAAGTGACACAAAGGGGGAGCGCGCGCATTGGCTGGGAGCGATCGCGGGGGGGCGGGTAAACGCCGACATCCGCCCGCTCGTCCCGGATCGCTCCCGGAGCCAGGGGGACCCCCGCACGCCGCCCCGATGGGACCCCCGAACCGCACTTAGGCGGGGACGTAAATTTACGCCCTTGTGCCTGTACGAGCCATTCTGTGGCCGTATATGTGCGTGCGGGGGTCCTTAAGTGGTTAAACAAATAGTGTTGTACTTGCCTTCTCTGTGCAGTGGTTTTGCTGCCCCGAGCTGCCTCCTCGGTTCGCCGGTACTCCTGGCCCCTCCCTCCTACCGAGTGCCCCCACAGCAAGCAATTCAAACAGAGCTGCAACTTGGCCCCGACCCCTTTTTCTCCTGAATTGGCTCGCTCACTTTGATTTTCTCTCAGCCATTCAGGAGGGAGAGTCCTGGACTGCTAAGTGTCCCGCGCAGATCGTTGGCTCGAGATTGGGCTCAGGTAAGTATTAGGGGGCCAGCTGCGCACTTTTTTTTTTTTTTTTTTATCCTAATGCATCAAGATAAACCTTTTTATATAACCACTTGCCTTCCGGGCCAATTCTGACACTTTAAGTGTGTTTTTCTAGCAAAAAAAAATTGGAACCACTGAACGGTGTAAAGTCCCTGACAAGTCTTGTCGCTTGTGTACAAATTGACCTGAAGTGCCGCTAAAATATTTCTAGTCAAGATTTTGTTACTAGAAATGCGTCATTTTAATCTGCTTTTGTAGTAGTAATTCAGTGCAAAACTAAACTGACAAAGTATAATATTCACAGCTTGGTAAAGCCCATTGAGTAAATTTTTGCCAAGACATAAGTGTTGTCGCCTTGTTATATGAGCTTCACCTGTGACTAATAATGGATCAATTAGGTCTCAGGTGTGTATAACAAGAACCAGTACACTAGACCTTCTCAACTGCAACTAGACCTCTGCAAACATGCCTAAGATTCACCCGGAGACTAAAGTAGTGTTGATTATCAAGAGGCTGAAGACCAGATCCACTGCTGATGTGGCAGACACCTTCAATGTGTCTCAGCATCAAGTTCAGAGGATACATTTTTTTTTAAGAGACTGGAGACGTTTTGGACAAGGCCAGGTCAGGCCGACCCCCGCAAGACAACTGCTCGAGAGGACCGTTTGTTCAGGGCCTGCCCATTTACTACTGAAACAGAGCTCCACAAAACCTGGTCACCTGAAGTCCCTGTGTCAACCAGAACAGTTTGTCGGATTCTGTCTCGAAATGGCCTCCGTGGTCGAATCAGTGCCCATAAGGCCAGCACTAAACAAAAGACAATTGTAAAACCATTTGGCATTTGCCAAGGGCCACAGCCTGCTAAAAGGATGGACTCCGGAAAAGTGGCAGAAGGTGTATTTTTCCGGTGAATTTTCAGTTGAATTACACCAGTCGCCGCAAGTATTGCAGGAGACCTACTGGCAACCCGCATGGAGCCGAGATTTACCCAGAAAACAGTGAAGTTTGGTGGAGGCAAAATCATGGTCTGGGGTTACATCCAGTATGGGGGTGTGCAAGGGATCTGCAGGGTGGAAGGCAACCTCAATAGTCTAAAATGCCATGAAATCTTAGCTACCTCTTAAATTCCCAACCATAAAAAAAAGCCAAATTTTGCAGCAGGATGGTGCTCTCCATCGCATACTTCCATCTCCACATCAAAGTTCCTTAAGGCGAAGAAGATCAAGATGCTCCAGGATTGGCCAGCCCAGTCACCAGACATACACATCATTGAGCATATGTGGTGAAGGATGAAAGAGGAAGCATGGAAGACGAAACCAAAGAATATTGATGAACTCTGAGAGGCACGCAAGACTGTTTTCTTTGCTATTCCTGATAACTTCATCAATAAATTGTATGACTCCTTGCCAAACTGCATGGATGCTGTCCTTCAAGCTCATGGAAGTCATACAAGATATTACATTTGGATCTCACAGCACCACTACTTAATTTGCTGACATATTTTTGGATTTTCAGCAAAGTTGTTCAATTTCTGTATAGGCGACAAAACGTATGTCTTGCCAAAATTTGACCTTTCTGTCTTGATTAAATTATCTTTTTTTTTTTTTTTTTTTCAGTGAAACTTATTAATTTTATTTCAGTGCATTAAACATCATTTGGGAGGGCTTTAGCTTTTCATATGAGCAATTTCTAACAGCAATTGATTAATTAAAAGTCAGGTTAATAGCAGGAGTTTCTACAAAATAGAGAAGCGACAAGACTTTTGTCAGGGACTGTATTTTTTTTTCTTGGACCCTAGAGAAAAAAATGGTAATCTGTGCAATTTTTTTTGTTGCATGGATTTTGTGGGTGAAAGTGCTCTGCATTGAGGTGGTTAACCACTTGCAGCCTGCCATATAGCAAAAGTGGACATCATATGATGTAATCAGAATAACTAGCCGGCATGCCCACACCACAACTCCGATCTAGGTAAAGAGTCTGACGGAGACTTTTTACCACATGATCAGCTTTGTCTAATCACAGCTAAGGCAGTGTATCGGCTTTTCTTCACTCGCTTCTGTCGGTCACGAGTAGAGGAGAGCTGATCGGCTGCTTCTCTGATGGGGGATCTGTGCTGAGTATCCCCTCAAGATGCACACCCAGGACCACCATGTATGCCACCCATGGCCATCAGGGATGTTAATTGGTGCCCACAATTGATGCTAATCAGTGTCCACCACTAATGCCTGCTAATCGGTGATGCCCAGCAGTTCCACCTATCAATGCCCTCAGTGGCGCATATTACTTCCCTAAAAATAAAGAGAGAAATTCAGCGCTGGAAAATAATAAGAAGAAAAACTAATGCAAGCCAGCACTAAGGATCAATTCAAAGCAAATTCAGTAATATCAAGTGCAGCGCAAATTAATTAAATTAAATGAAACATAAAACAACAAGTGACATAAACTAATAATCAGAAAGAGTCCATAAAGTGCAATGGTGAAAAAGAAATCCAATCGTGACTGCGTGCAAAACACTTCAAGATCAGTGACCCACAGGACAGATCCTCCACCAGAAATTACAGATTGCCTCTCACCTGAACCATTTGACCCAAGGCTAGGTCACAAAGCATTAACACAAACGCATCCAGAACTTATAGGGATATCAGCAGGCAACTCAGCAGTTACCAGGTCCACGGATGAAGAGATGGTTATGCAAATACAAGGAAGGGAAAGACTAGTGCTCTCTGTATAGCAAAGGCATTTATTTAAAACACAAGTAAAAAAACTCACAGTTGCAGACACTTGCAGCAGAGTGTGTGGTAACAGCATGTCCTGGCTCACCAGGTACACAAACAGCACGCAGATCCGAACGTCAGGTGGCGATCGCGGGTGACGTCACGTGACTCCCCCCCCCCCCCCCCCTCGTACGTGTTACGTCCCAGTGGGCCGGACTTCATCAGTGTGGGGTAGAAGTCCCGTGACGTCTACCCCACGAAGTCCCGCCCACTGGGACGTAACGCGTACGAGGGTGAGGAGTCAAGTGACTTCACCCGCGATCGCCACCTCACATTCGTATCCGTGTGCGGTTTCTGTACCTGGTGAGCCAGGACATGCTGTTTACCACACACTCTGCTGCAAGTGTCTGCAACTGCGAGTTTTTTACTTGTGTTTTAAATAAATGCCTTTGCTATACAGAGAGCACTAGGCTTTCCCTTCCTTGTATTTGCATAACCATCTCTTCATCCGTGGACCTGGGTAACTGCTGAGCTGCCTGCTGATTGATATCCCTATAAGTTCTGGATGCGTTTAATGCTTTGTGACCTAGCCATGGTTCAGGTGAGAGGCCATCTGTAATTTCTGGTGGAGGATCTGTCCTGTGGGTCACTGATCTTGGAGTGTTTTGCACGCAGTCACGATTGGATTGGAGCAATACCTGTTGTTTTCTTTTTCACCATTGCACTTTATGGACTCTTTCTGATTATTATTAGTTTATGTCACTTGTTTTATGTTTCATTTAATTAATTTGCGCTGCACTTTATATTACTGAGCATATTAGTTCCCATCAGTGCCCGTTGGTAAAGGAGAAAACGTACTTAATTACAAACTTTTTTTCACAAACGAAAAACGTTTTCAACATTTTTTTTTGCAGAAAATAAAAATCCCAGGGTTGATCAAATACCACCAAAAAGCTCTTTGTGGGAATAAATTTATGAAAAATGTTTGGGTACAGTGTAGCATGACTGCGCAATTGTCATTCAAAGTTTGACGGCACTGAAAATTGGCATGGGGGGGGGGGGTGCTCTATATTGAAGTGGTTAAGGTGATACTTTGTGTGTGTGTGTGTTTTTTTTTTTTTTTCTTTAGACATGCTGATTTCTAGGTCCAGCTTGTGAAACGGTGTACAAGGGGTCAGGAGGGCACACTACATGGGTCACTTTGGGGGTAGTGGGGCTGGGCACGGCAGTCTACAGTGCTGGCTTCTTTCTTTATGCAGAGACATCTGTTCTCGGTCCTCTCGTAGCACACTGGGATGGGCAGGAGGGGAGCTGGCGCTGACAAAATGGCACACCAGAGCCAACACTAGCACAGCCACTTCCCTGTCTAGTTCTGCGTGATTCACCCTGCATGATTGTTTCACCATATTGCTGGGTGGCCTTCCCTCGTGTTCAGTGCTTTTGGACATCCTGGGTAGTTAAGAAATTGAAGCCCTGTCAGATTACTGTAATTTTTTTTGGCTGGTGTCCATTGATCTGAATGTGACGGTGTATAACCCAAGTAGTAATGAATATAACCTCTTTAATGGTACACCAGAAAAATTATTTTACTGGTAAACCAAAATTCCCAACTTTCTCCTCCAAGATTCATCCTAGAAATTGCTGAAGCTGGTCTCTCTACCCAGCTATCTGGAATGTTTGTTCTTACTGGTCACTTTCCACCTCCTGAGCTCCTCTTACCAGATGTTGGTTTTACATGTTCAAGGCCAACCTTTTTACCCTAAGCTACATTGCACGTGCCTTTCTGTGTAACCTGTTGGGATTTCATCACGGTCATGCAGACATTTATGGGCAAAATTACAAACTTGACTGCAGAGGGCATAAGCTTACTTTCATGTCTTCCCCTGCAGAGTCCTTATCCGATGTGGTTATGGCATTAGCAGTCTCTGCACCTTCACTTGATGAGGAATTGCTGACTGCTGCTGTTATTCCCAGACTTGGACACAGTTCTTGTTGGTTTACACCACATTTAAAATTGAGGATCAGTCTGCAGCTGCTTCTAGTGCTTTCCCCAGTGTAGGCTCATTTAAGGTCCTTAGTACTGCCAAGAATTTTGGTCTACCTGCTTCTTCCATTCTTTAATGGTGACTGGAAAAAACATGATGCGCTGGTCATGCCTTCCAAACAGCTTGCTGCCCTGTACCTTTTTTGGAAAGGACTTTTCTCATTCCAGAGGCTGAATGTTATGGAGTTGCAGTGTGGCTCCTCCCCCTTTTCTTTGCTAGTGTCCACATTTTTCTAATCGGCTGTATAACCCAGTAGTCAGAATTTATGGAGGGACACATGCATTAAAGATTTTATGGCAAGTACAAAAAATGCCTTGGGTGATGCATGGTAGTATGCTTTAATGGAATGGCTTGCAATTGAGTTTGTTTTATAGTGCACAAACAAGCATAAAGGTATTGAATAAGGTACTACATTACATTTTTGTTTTCTCTCCCAGCAAAGGCCCTGAAATGGTAGCAGCTCCACGTCCTGACAGACTGGTGAGCCGGCTAAAGAGCATAACTTTGGATGATGCTAGTGCACCCCGTCTTATGGTTCTGCGTCAGCCTAGAGGTCCGGATAACACCAAGGTGCGTGGTTGTTTTTATGTACTGACTTGGATGTAAATATCTTGCTTAAGAAGCTTTATATTGTCTTTCTTTCCCAACTATTACTTCTGACGGCTACAAAAAGATCTATCCTCTTCCCAGTATGTCTTATGCTAGAGTCCAGGAACCATCTAACCATTTTGCTAGCTGCTTTTTCTTCAGTCAATATCCCTGCTGCTGAACTAGTCTTTATCTGCATTTATCTAAATCTGCATTTCCCAACCTTGGCTTTGGAGTGCCGTACCCAAACCTCCCTGGACCAAATGTGCAGGTAAAGCCTGGAATATCTTCAAGCAACATCTTGGCCTTGAAAGACTTTCCCTTTGACCGTAGGCCTAGAAGAGCTCACTTTAATCCACGGTTTCAAATCTGGTTCTATCTTTTGAATCGCGGGCAGGTTTGCAATTCTGTCTGCATTTTTAAATCAACAAGGTTTGAATGTCAAATCACACAATGCACATTTCAGATACTATTGATTTTTGAATGGCATCTTAAAAATGCGGTATAGTTCTGCTGCGATTTTCCTACAATAAATCTCAATGCTTGTCGCCCAAAAAAGTTTAGGCGCTTCTTTTGGGCAACATGCTTCATACAATGTGGTTTATTGTGGCAGAACCACTTCAAGTTTAGGTGCCATTCAAATGAAGGGAATCTGAAATGTGCAATTTGCCATTCACACCTGGGTGTTTTTTAAATCACGGGCAGAATCCCGGCAAATCAGTCTGATTTTAAGCCACCCATGTGTGAATGCAGTTGAACAGTCTGTTTCAAGCTGGTGTTTAGCTCCTAACCCAGAGCAGTTGGGCTGTGCACTCACTGCATGTGTAACTGCTCGTTTTTTAGTCTAAGGCAAGGATATGCAATTAGCGGACCTCCAGCTGTTGCAAAACTAAAAGTTCCATCATGCCTCTACCTCTGGATGTCATGCTTGTGGCTGTCAGTCTTGCTATGCCTCATGGGACTTGTAGTTCTGAAACAGCTGGGGGTCTGCTAACTGCATATCCCTGGTCTAGGTCAGGGATCTCCAAACTACGGCCCTCCAGCTGCTGTGGAACTACACTTCCCATGAGGCATTGTAAAACTCTGACATTCATAGACATGACTAGGCATGATGGGAATTGGAGTTCCTGAACACCTGGAGGGCCATAGTTTGGAGACTCCTGGTCTAGGTGATTGTGGAACAGAGATCTACTTGCCTGATCTGCTGACAGTCTGGTCCCCACCACTGGCAGAGCCCAACTGCATGGTAGAATACGATTTTTTTATGGACTTCTGCTTTAAGTACTAGTGAACCGAGTGCAAAACATAGCAGTAACATAGATGGTTTCCTAATGTCAAATGTTTTCTGAAGTAGGTTAAAGGGGAAAAGTTATATAAAAAAAGAGTTGATAGGGAGCAATCCAATATCAAAAGGTCATATTGAAAAAACAAAGCCTAGGTAATAAAGGGTGTGCTCTTGACGTTGCATAGCGATAGCAGATCCTGAAATAATGAGATGCATATCAGTAGTTACAAAGCATAAGTTCCCCTTTTAACAAAAAAAAAATATGATTTTTTTTTTGCAGGTAAATTTGTGCATTTATCATTTTTGTTTGGGCGTCTGCAAAGCATTGCACCATTGATACGATCAGCGCCATGCAGGTCTTCTGCAGCCTGTCGGTGTAAGCTGTTTGCCCATAGTTGAATAAATGGTCCATTCTACCATATGTGAACATGAGAAACTTCCTCCATGTATTTTCTCCAACATGGGGATGAGAGGGTAGGGAACAGAATAGAGGTCGGCCGATTATTATCAAAATTAGGCTGATATCTAACACTGACCGCTGTTCCTCCTCCCTTCTCCACACGTAACACAGAGGAGAGAGAGAGGAGCTGTCAGAATTGAGCTCAATGTCGGAGTGTTGGTGGGACCCAGCATCTATCAATCACAAGCTAAGGGATGGTATCTGGGCGGGCCGCTACGTGTATGTGGCCCTGCCCATTAAGTGGCCCAATCATTGGCTGGTCCCACCCACCCCCACATCAAGCTCATGTCTCTCCTCTGTTGTCAGTTTTGCTCGGTATGAAACCTGCCAGTGCCAGCCAGTCGCCCCCCACTGCCATCTGTTGGTGCCATCTTTAAAGCGGATCTCCACCCTTAAGTGAAGATCCGCTGATCGGAACCCTCCCCCCCCTCCGGCGTCACATTTGACACCTTTCAGGGGGGAGGGGGGTACAGATACCTGTCTAAAGACAGGTACCTGCACCCACTTCCGGCCCGCAGTCTCAGGCAAAAGACGGGCTTTTCCCGTTGTGTGCTGGGAACTCTCGGCTCCCAGCACACAGCGGGAGCCAATCGCCGGGTGCAGCGCGACTCGCGCATGCGCCGTAGGGAACCGGGCAGTGAAGCCGCAGCGCTTCACTTCCTGGTTCCCTCACCGTGGATGGAGGGGGGAACAGCAGAGAGACGAGCGATCGCTCATCCTCTGCTGCGGACGCCGCTGGACTCAGGACAGGCAAGTGTCCTAATATTAAAAGTCAGCAGCTGCAGTATTTGTTGCTGCTGGCTTTTAATATTTTTTTTTGGTGAACCATCCGCTTTAAGTTCCAAGCCAGTGCCATCTGTAATAAGGACATCGAGTGACAGGAGGAAGGAGTGGAGTGGGTGACTTTATTTTTTAAATCGGCCTAAAATATCTGCCACAAAAATCAGCATCATATATTGGCTTCCCCAATTTCTAAATATCTGCATCGGCCAGAGAAAAACTCATCAGTCGACCTCTAGAACATAAGTGTGATGCCAGAAATTGCTATCTTTCCATTGATTTTGGAATTTGACACAAGTTGACACACCAATTTATGAATGTTTAGCCATCAATTTTTACTGAATGCATTCTGGCCATTGGGAGTTCTGTGGTTTAATCCAGCAGAGTATCTATTAAAGGCTTCAGCAATATGTCCTCAATGTTGTCTTTGTTTAGGGTGGTGTCCTAAAAGCATTTGGTTTCTACATGTTTGTAGTGCAAGTCCTTAATTCTACATGCATCTGGCTTTAACTTTTTCATTTTTTTTTTTTGTTTTACCTATACAGGGATTTGGCATAGAGAGAAAGATCCGTCAAGCTGGTGTCATCGACTGAATTATTTTTTTCCATCCATAAAAGCACATTACCTAATAAAGTATAATGCCATGGGGTATTGTGGAGAGCAACATCTTTCTTTGCAGCCCCTGAATTGGGAGATTTTCTGTACAACAGTTACATCTATTTTTAACACCTTCCATCTTGCGTTCACCTCGGAAATTCCTGAGAAGCCATTTTTTTTTCTTTTTTTTTTTTTTAAATTATGCACATTTGCAAGTGAGGATTTAAGTTGAAGCCTTAATATATTCTGTTTCTTTTTAAAGAAGCTTTAATTTGAATTGTGCATCATAACACAAAATTTTTTTTTTCTCTTCGCCCCCCTCTTATGTCCAATATAAAAGTGTGACTTAACCCTTTGAAATTCTGCACTCAACACTGTTTAGCATATATTCTACCTCCTTTACTGCATTTTTTTTTTTTTTTTTTTTAATCTCTCCCTTCTCAAAGAGGACCACATACTGATGGTGGAATATATTCTATTCAGCAATGCTTTGAAGCGCTCCTTTTTCATTGAATGACAGCCAAATGCTCACTTTTTTATATATTAAGATTTGAATATTTTATTCAAGTGGATGAACCGAAGCTGTTTGGAATTGAAAGCCTTTTTTTTTCTTTTTTTTTTTTTTGTTAACTTCTTTGGAACTGCCGATATCCTCAAGGGTGACATGTGCCATCAGTGTGAAGTTTAAAAATCTTTATAAAACGCACAGGGTTTTTTTCTTTGCTTCCATGGGCAGCTTCTAAATGTTCATAAAATGTAAAGGAAAATAAAATGTGCCTGAATTTTATTTTATTCAGTTTACAAATACCACTCATACCATTAATTCTTTAGGCTTTTCATAGCTATACTGATCTTTGCATCAGCATAAATAGAAAATTGGGTGTTTTTTTTTTTTTTTTTTCTTTTTTCCCCCTTTTACTATGCTTTTCTTTTTCGAACCTGCCGTTACCCAGGCAGGCCTGTGGCTCTAACCTTGAAGCCTTTTCCCTCTTTCCCCTCCAGTACGATTTTGCTGCCCACCACAAATTCTCAAGCCAGGAAGTACATTTATTCAAAGTATTTTAAACCAGAAAGATCAAGATTTCTTTCTTCCTGGATTGATGAAAGAGTTCTTGTGTTTTTCTATTTTTTTTCTACTTCTGTGATTTAGAGGTTCTTCTGTTAAGAGACCTACCTTTGTAAAAACAAAAACTTGGCTCCAGATTTTCTGTTTAATGGCAAAAAAATTGAAAAATAGAATAAAGTTTTACCAATTTAATTTTGAAATCCCTGGTCTTTTATTTAACTACTCATGATGCATGTCAGCCATTCACCTTCAATCACAAAATGATCATGGGCAAAATTGGGGACATTTAACTAATGGACAATAAAACCATGAATATGTTGAGATAACATTGACACCATCAATCAGGGCCTGTATTTTTAAAAATATATGATTGAACATGTCAACTTTTTGTTAATGCATTATCTAAGTACCAGTACGCTACATCTCATTCGAAAATACATAAAGTATGACTACAACAGTCAGTGTCTAGGATCCTTTTTTAATATTGGTCCTAGTTTGAAATCTGATTTATTACAAGCTTAATAATGAAATGGCATGGATACATTCTTGTAGTTAAACATTGCATCCACATATCTTGAGTCCTCTCAAAGTGTAAGTTCACTGTTACAGAAAAATCTGTATGGTGAACTTGCACA
The DNA here is from genome assembly GCA_029574335.1 of Rana kukunoris. NCBI lineage: Eukaryota > Metazoa > Chordata > Amphibia > Anura > Ranidae > Rana > Rana kukunoris. The sequence goes on from CM056050.1 coordinate 367,655,197, forward strand.
GGACATCCCCACGGACCGGTTGCGCGACAATATCCCGTTCTGAGCCCTGGTATAGCCGATTCAGTGGTCCAGGCCTTAGAAATCCCCCTCTGCATTCACATGTCTTCTTCCGAGCTCGGCGATGACCAATTAGAATGCTTTGAAATGTCCCTCTTGATGGGGTATGTTTTTGGAGATTCCGCTGCGGGGATTTCCCAAACCTCATTGCGTTTAAACCAGGGCTCAGAATGAGCGATGGCCATGATCCAGATCAGCAGGACTGGAGGGTTAGGGGGTCCTGTGAGTTTACCTTTAACAGAAAAATCTGTACAATTCTTTGTAGCATATAAGTTGTCTTAGTGTCACTAAATGTAAAGCATGTTTAGCTGTTCAACGTTGGTCTATTACAAGTTTGTTGAGCTGGCAGGATCACCAGGTGCTTGGAGTCCACAATGCAGAGTGGCAACACTATTGCAGGTGATCTCCATTGTACCCTGCGCATGCTCCAAGATATTGATATCAGGAAGCTATAATCCCTCTCAGCTTTCTGCCCCACATGACTCTTCTTGCTGGTTTTCAGGGGGCACACTTCCTTTTTGCACCTTTCTTTATCCTATCCACAAGAGGATTGCTTCTTCCCAATGTTTATCATGATCATTGAGCTGCTCTGCATGACTGGTGTGGGGCAGCTCTGGAGAATGTTGCATGCCTGTCAGCGCCAATAGAATCTGGCAGGTACATGGTGAAAGTAAAAACTACCTGTAGTGGTATGGGCTAGAGGCAGCACATGCTATATAAATATGTCCAGCCCATGGATTTCTTGTTTGTTGCAGCAACCAAGGATAAAGATCACGTGACGGACCGAAAAACAGGGTATTGAGAATTGAGTTTCATACAGCAATAGAAGTATCCTGAAACAAGGATGTACTAAAGCGCTACTAAATATTAGAATATAGGGGAAAAAACTCAAAAATAACCAAATTGCTGCATAAAACAAAGGTGAACCAAACCAAAAAGTAATTGTGATGATATATATGCGCTAAAATTAACTACAGTGGTAGTAAGGTGTACAACTAGAGTGAATTACCTATTAGGCAAATACACATACAGTGAAACACAAATAATGCAAGTAGGGAGGCTGTAAAGGTAAGCATTCTGTGCTTCTTATGGCTGCCACAAACGCATCTGTGAGATCTTCAAAGCAGCACAGCTCATATAAAACAGAGGGGGGAGAAAAACAAAAAGACTCTTGGTGCCTTATTGCTAAGGAATATATATCACAATAGAAGTATCGTACCATACACTGCTTAGATTATGAAGCACATGGGTTTAGATGCTTTAAAACTGGTATTCATTGTTTTATCACCTGTGAGCCAACATTCATTATTGTGAATAAAAACAAATTTCTTGGTACCCTTTTTATGCTTCATTCCTCAACAAATTTTTTTCATACCTCGTGGGACAGTCGGGCTAATATTCATTACCTGCTGAGTTATACTCCTCTCCAGGTGAATGGACAATGGTAGACCAAAAGTCGCTTTTTTATATTTTTTTTAAACCAGTGTCTGCAAGGTGGATGGCACGGTTTGTTTGAGCTCTAGGCCTCTATTCCCACAAACGGTTCCTAAAATGAATCGAGGGATTGACCGATCGGATCCATTTGACACAGGCTTTTATGCTTGTATAAATGGTACCCAAGCCTTGCAAAGAAGACTCGAGATCCTGAAAGGTTTTGCCTGTAAGCAACCCCTGGGCGCTAAACCCTGCGGAGTGGAAATCCTGGACACTACAGCGCTAAGGCCCTAAACTAAAATTGCTGGACCCTAAACATTAAGGGGTACTCAGTCCTTGAAGGTCCAAGTGACCGGAACCTGCCATGAAGGGTGAAGATCGGGCCCTTTGTGTCTAAGTGGCCCTGTATGTGTAAGTGAAACCCCTATTGTGGGGCGTCCCAGTGATTGTAAAAATCAGTCAAGCTAGCTAAAGGCTGGACACATGTGTGCAGTGGCCATACGGGTGAGTTTTGGGCTAGCTGTGGGTGTTTGCAAAGTGTACCTTTATTTTTATTTTTTTGCTTGTCTGTTTGCTGCTGTGCTCGGTATTTTGGTGGCCATGGTGCACGTGCGTTCACAGAAGGGCCGCTGTGCTCAGCAGTTGCTGTTTGGCCATGAGGCACGTGCATGTGCAAAAAGCGCCGCTGACTTGGCAGTTTGGTTTCCATGGCGTACACGGCTTCAGCCGCAAATGCACAGTAGCTTTTATCTGGTTGCATGAAGATTTGTCATACGCGAATACAGCAACACCCTTTTGCCAACACTGCGTACGCATGCACAGAACATTGCAGCGCACACCCAGCTTATTTAAACTGTAAGTCAAGCATGCAGTGCTACCAGGCAGCTGTGGGACAGGCACTTTCAGCAGTTCAGTTCTCCGTACCTGGGTCACGTGAGTCACCTGGTGTTGCTTGACAGGCTAAGGGTTTTTGGCTGGATTGTTACATTGGGGCTTGGTGAGCCCTATTAAAGGGTCTCCCTTCCGAGCTGTGTTAAATCTACACCCAAGTACTTTGTGGATATTGAATGTCTTCCAAAAAGAGGAGCGGGGCAACACTACAGGGATGGGCACACCTATGTTATCAGTAGGTCCTGATGAACCTAGTCGTATCCCTAGTGTTTTATCCCCTGAAAGACCAGATGCTTATGGGCAATCTGAGCCGCTGCGCCTCTCTGGTATTGTGCCAACAGTCAACGCTGCTGCTTCACCCTTTATCACCAAGGATGAACTGTCTTCAGCCCTAGCTGGGTTAAAGCACATGATAGCTGGAATGATTGCCACCATGCCACAAGGTGGCAAAAAGCGTGACAGATCCCCCTGCGTGGAGTCTTCTAGTCTGGAGCAGGAATGGGTTAAGGATGTGGAAGAGCTTAAAACTCAGGATTCATCAGCGCGTGCCCAGCAGTTGAGTCTGCTTCCGAGGAATCTGGACAAAGAGATCCAATTGATGTCTGCCTCTCAGTCAGAGGCTTTTGATCCTGACTCTGACCAAAATGGTTTGCTCTGCCTTTAAGGTTGCCTCCTGTAGAGGTTACTGAGCACCTCTGGTCCTATTTGGGATCCCTGAGGCCTCTTCAGGCCACAAGGGCCTTTCCCCTGCACCCTATGTTGGAACAAGCGGTGTATAATGTTTGGAAACATCCTGACAATTTTTGTTCCTAAAACGTTTTCCCTTTTTATATCCCATGGATGAAAAGTTCATTAAAAAAATGGAGCATGCCAGTTATTTTTATTTTACGTTTTTTTTTTACACTTTTTTTTTTTGATCACTTGCATTCCTGTTACAAGGGATGTAAACATCCTTTGTAATAAGAATCACTGTGATAGGTCCTCTTTATGGAGAGATGTGGGGGTCAAAAAGATCCCACCCCCTATAAGAACAATCAAGCGGTGGAACTGCCGCTTTGATCGTTCTTATTGTGCACAGAATCGCCGGCAGAAGACGGTGATGTCTGATGCCTGTAGCTGCAGGCATCATTCAGATATCATATGACGTCTTTGGTTGGCAAGTGGTTAAAGGCTTCCTTTTCTTTGACCAGTTAAGCTATTCGGCCAGCTGTTGCAGCAATTGGTATTTTCCAGTCCGTAAAGGATCACGTCAAACATCCTGACAGGCCTAACCAGGGGGATGATCTGCCTGAAAGTAAGACTGATATTCCTCGAGCGTTTTGCTGTTGATGCCTTAGGCCACGTACACACGACTGGTCCATCCGCTGAGAATGGTCCGACGGACCGTTTTCATCTGTTCACTGCTAAAGCGGCCTGATGGTCTGATGTGCGTTCACAACATCAGTTCAAAAACCGATCGAGTCCAACAGGGTGACGTAAAACACGACGTGCCGTGAAAAATGAAGTTCAATGCTTCCAAGCATGCGTCGACTTGATTCTGAGCATGCGTGGGTTTTGAACCAATGCTTTTGCGTACTATCGGTTTTGACCAATCGGTAGGGGTCCATCGGTCTGATTTCAAAGCAAGTTCTAAATTTTTGGACTGAACAGACTGATGGGGCGTACACACGGTCAGTTTGGACCGATGAAACTGAACTTCAGTCCGTTTTCATCGGTTTGGCCTTAAAGGATTCAATACAGCAGGTTTCTTGTCTGGCTCTCTTGTCTGTACATATGCGCAGACTTTTATGACTTAAGAACTGGTAAGCCGAGCTTCCTTGTAAGTCATTGGCAGGTTTTCCTTTTCATGGGGGAATGTTTATTTGGTGATCACTTGGACAAATTTATCCAAAAAGATTTCCCGAGGTTAGAGTTCTGCTACTTTTTGTGAAGAATAGCACCAAACTTCCCTCGTTCAAAACCGCAGGGATGGGTTCCTTAAATGTGTCGGTGCTAATGCAGTTCCTGGCGCCAAAAGCCAGAGGCAAGCTGCAGGGCCAGAAAAAGCCCCGAGTCCAAAACTCTTCTGAACGCAGCACCAAGCCCTCCCTTTTGAGAGGATGCCCTTGAGTTGGGGGGGGTTGCTGCACTTTGTCGACATTTGGAAATCAATTTCGCATGCGTGGGTCACCACCCAAATTGTATCTCGTTGCTACAAACTGTAGTTGCAGAGGGGGTTCCTCCCTCAGGTTTTTAAGATCCAGTGTCCCTCCTTTCCTCTAAGAAAAGACTTATTGTTTCAGGTGCTACATTATCTAGTGCATGGGTCTTCAAACTATGGCCCTCCAGTTGTCCAGGAACTATAATTCCCATGATGCCTAGTCATGTATGTGAATGTCAGAGTTTTACAATGCCTCATGGGATGTGTAGTTTCGCAACAGCTGGAGGGCCATAGTTTGAGGATCCCTGATCTAGTGAATCAAGGAATGATTGTACAGGTTGTTTTGTTTGAAGGGGGGCATAGAGTTTTACTCAAACCTGTTTATGGTTCAGAAACCAAACCGGGACACAAGGCCCATATTAGACCCAAGATCCCTCAGCAAGTATCTATTTGATACAGTCCTTTCAGGTGGTGTCTGTCCACTCAGTAGTAGCCTCACTCCAGAGGGGAGACTTTCTAGCCTTCATGGATATAAGGGATGCATATCTACACGTACCTATCTTTCAGCCTCCTCAGAGGTGCCTACACCTTGCAGGAGAACGTAATTTTCAGTTTGTGGCTCTACCCTTCTTGTTTGCTACATCTCCCCGGGTATTCACAAAGGTCCTAGCACCAGTACTGGGTCTTTTAAGGGTCAAAGGGATTCCACATCTGTTTAAGATTCTGGATAAGTCATTCTGGTGGTGGTGCCCTGATCTACTGTCCCAAGGGCCTGTATTCCACCCCAAGTTACAGTCTCTAGAACCCTGGCTTCAATAGCCATGCCGTCAAATTTAAAGGAGCGTAGCATCTTGGGACCCGTGGTGTGAATTCTAGAAAAGCTGTCCCTATGAAGATTTATCATAAGATCTGGAAGACTTGTATTGCTTGCTGTGAAGCCCAAAACTGGCATCCATGGAAATACGTGATTGGGAGAATTCTCTTTTCTACAGTCAGCTGTAGAAATTAAATTTGGCTTTGAGTACAATCAGAGGTTGTTTCGGCCCTATCGGTATTCTTCCAAAAGCCTCTAGCCAGAAACAACCATTTGAACCTATCGAGGAAATGTTGTTAGACTTGCAAGCTAGCCTTCCTGATGGCTAACACTTCGGCTAGAAGGGTGTTGGATTTGATGGCTCTTTCATGCAGGAAACCGTACTTGATCCTTCACCATGACAGTTGTGTTATGACCTGTTCCATCCCTTTTTGCCAAAAGTGGTGTCGGATTTTCATTAAAATCAGGACATTATGTTGCATTTTTTCTCTCAGCCTTGTTTGGCGGAAGAGACAACTGCATTCTTTGGACGTTGTCTGGGCATTCGAGGTTTGTCTAGATATGTGCATATCCAAAGATCAGACTTTTGGGTAAAAAAAAAAAAGGGCCGGGCAGCTTCCATCGCCAATTGGGCTTGTCTATTGCTCCATTCAGGCCTCTGAAACATAAAGCTCCTACTTTTTTAAAGTGAGAGCTCATTTTTAGCAAGGGGTGTAGGAACCTCCTGGGCTTTTTGCCATCAGGTATTTATGGCTCAGAAGTCTGCTACCTGGTCTTCAGTGCATACAGTCACAAAAAAAAATTAAAGTGGATGTTTGAGCATGAGTATTTAGTTTTTGGCCACAGTGTTCTGTGAGCTTCCGTATTGTTTGACAGGGTGTTTCCCTTCACTCAATGCTATTGCTCTGATGGGACATCCTAGGTAATGAATATTAGCCTTACTGTGTCCCATGATGTATGAAAATTAAAAATGATTTTTTTTCCCTTCGTACTTGCCTGTAAAATCCTCTTTGAGTACGTCACAGGGACACAGAGGTTCCTCCCATCCTTTTTTTTTTTTTTTTTTTTTTTTTTTTTTTTTTTGCTTCGGTGCTTGCTACAAAACTGATGTGCTTCCTGGGTGTTATAGGGATAACTTCCTGTCTAAAGACCTTGGTCTACCAGTGTCCATTCATCTGGAGATCGAGTATAATCCAACAGGTATTGAATGCCAATATAAAAAAAATTTGAAATGGTAAACCAAGTTCTATATATCTCCCTCAGCCCACATGAAAAAATACAGTAAGTGGCTACTATGATACAAAATATGTCAAAGTACTAACACTCAAAAATTAGCAGCGCTAGTGCAAAAATAGCAAGCAATGGAAATAATATATTTAAAATCAAGTGCACTTATGAAAAAATGGTAAACCACTTAGATATTGCACATTTGTGTGAGTCCATTAAAAAGCAGAAGGTGAGAGTAAAATAGTCCATCAAAGAAATGAGGATAATTTTGATGAACTCCAACACTGGATAAGATCTCCGTCACCACACCGCTTGTGTTGCTCCCTCCAGGTAATACACTTACCAGATAATATTGGATAGTACGCTTATTATTTGACAAATGCTTTCAGAAGACCAAGCTTGTGCCATCTAGGTTCTTGCTCATCACAAGCCCATAGAGAAAAAGTATACATAGCGTAATCCAGTACAACCCATATCTGCTTAAAAGCGTCTCACGATAACACTTACAATATATAAATTGAGGGCATGTAAAATATACTAAGACAGTGGTGCTCTCTTGTCTAACCTCTCACTGCTCCCACGGTTATCCCAGGTAGAGAACATGAGGGGAAGCCGACGTTGAAAGGATTGCAACATAGCTACGCTAGACTGTCTTACGTATCTGAGCCATAGCTTGCAGATAAACTTTCACCGCTCTTATAACATCTATAGAGTGTAGACCACCTTCCTCTGCAGACTGTGGATCTGGAAGAAAAGACGGTAGGGCTATATTTTGATTCAAATAAAATCCTTAACCACTTCAATACAGGGCATGAATACACCTTTCCTGCCCAGACCAATTTTCAGCTTTCAGTGCTCTCTCACTTTGAATGACAATTACTCAGTCATGCTATATTGTATCCAAACATTTTTTTTTTATAATTTTGTTCTCACAAACAGAGCTTTCTTTTGGTGGTATTTAATCACTGCTGTTTTTATTTTATTTTTTGCAATATAAGCAAAAGGAGAAAATTTGGAAAAAAAATACATATTTTTTTTAGTTTTTATCTTAACATTTTGCAAAGAAATAATTTTTCTTGAGAAATTTGGGCCAAAATGTATACTGCTACATATCTTAGAGTCTACAAGCTATGCTGCAAATCATTGAAAAAATATCACAGCTGATCTACTGACGTCCTATCATTTCTTGAGACCCTAACAATCCAGGAAATTACAAATACCCCCCAAATTACCCATTTTTGGAAAGTAGACATTCCAAGGTATTTAGTAAGAGGCATGGTGAATTTTTTGAAGTTTTAATTTTTTCCCACAATTCTTGGGAAAATTACAATTTATTTTTACACAAAATTGTCATAATAACAAGTTAGTTCTCTCACACAGCACATGCATACTTAAAATGACACCCCAAAATACATTCTGCTGCTCCTGCTGAGTATGGTGATACCACACGTGTGGGACTTTTACACAGCCTGGCCACATACAGAGGCCGAACATTGAAGTAGCACCTTCAGGCGTTGTAGGAGCATAAATTACACATCTAATCTCTCAACTACCAGTTACACTTTTGAAGGCCCTGGAGCACCAGGACAATGGAAACTCCCACACAATGACCCCATTTTGGAAAGCTAACGCCCCAACGTATAATCTATGAGGCATAATTAGTCTTTTGAACGGTTAATTTTTTCCCAGAAGTTTTTGGAGAATGTGGAGAAAAAAAATGAAAACCCGTTTTTTTTTTTGTTTTTTTTACACAAAGTTGTCCATTTATAAGATATTTGTAACACGTAGCATGTACATGGAAAAAAATTACACCCCATAATATATTCTGCTACTCCTCCTAAGTATGGCAATACCACATTTGAGACTTTTACACAGCCTGGCCACATAGAGAAGTCCAACATCCAAGTAGCACCTCCAGGCGTTCTAGGAGCATAAATTACACACACAAATTCCTGCCAACCTAAGACATTGTTGAAGGTTCTTCACATTTCTAACCCATAGCATGTACTGTACATACCAATTGCAAACCAAAATAGATTCTTCTAAGTAAAGAAAAGATTACCTGCTGTCTTAGTAGTGCAGTGGTCCACAGAGGAGAGCATCGGTCCAGGTAGCAGGCAGATATGGTCAGCAGCAGCGAAAGGGGATCGTACATGCAGCAGGCAGGAATACTGTCCATAGTACATGCAGCAGGCAGAGATATGGTTAATGCAGCCAAAGTATTGGCGCAGGCAGGACCATCAAGTTTAGGGCCTCGGTCAGGAAAGAATGGGGACAGGGGTAGAGGCTTCTCCCACCCAAATCGCTTTGAAGCGGGCAACCAGACCCTGTTATGGGAACACAGAAAACCAAAAACTGGTTTTCTGAACTCCGAACACTAATCTGGAGCCCCTCACATATGTGAGACCCCTGTGTGGTAGGGTGCAAGATCAGTCCAATGGGCAGGCAAAAACGTGGTCAACAAACCGAGGTCAGTAGCCTGGGGGAGGGCGATGACGTGCTGCACGTGAAACACGCCGAGGGAGGGACTGACCGCGCCGTGCAACCTCCGGGGCATCAGCCCGAACCGCTCGAGGCTGGGAGAGAAGCCCGCAATGGAAAGAGCATGGCAGGGTGAGAGGCTGCCAGCAATCCAAACGGGGGCTCGCTAGAAGTCACCTACCAGATATGGAATCGGGCTCCCCCCCCCGCTCCACTCCCCCCCTCCACTTCGCTTCATCCCCCCTCATTTACGTTGTTTATTCCGGCGGCTGTCCAGCAAAGCCGTGTCCCGGCTCATTAAGCGGAAGCAGCAACGTGACTCATTGTTACGAGGGGTCATGCAGGAGATTGGATTCCACACATACCTCAGTTATCATTTCTCTCCTGCTACGGATCAAGCAGACAGAAGTTTACCAACACAAATGAAAAGAGCTCGGGGTAAGATCGTTTTGATTTATTTTTAAAAAGACAGGAAACACAGGAAAATTAAGGCAGTGAATGACAAGGGAAAAGGGGAAGGATATAATGTGCTGATCATGATGTGGTGTAAACGATGAAATTTCAATGATGAAATTATTACTCCTACATCCACCATTGAACCAAATCAAAATACTTAAGCCCTGCCCTGCCTTCATATAGATCGAGGGCCTAAGACGGGATAAAAAATTTAAAGAGCCTGCAGCCGCCGGATTTTTGGAATAAATTATTAGGCTTTGAATTCATTGGTCTAATCCAGGGTCCTTTTTAATGTCAATAAGAGAATTACTGGGGAATACCCAGAGTCGCAGCCTCTACTCTATCCCTTTTCAGTACGGACTAAAATTAAACTTTGTAGATTGTACTTATCCTTCTCCAAGTACCCCCCTCTATCAAACAGGAGGCTAAACTCAAGAGGTGAAGGTATCCCATGAACACATCAAGCCATAATAAGGCATCAGTAAGAGGAACGGGGGGACAGGGGGAGAGAAGGAGATGGTGAGGATTGGGGACTGATGACAGGCTTAGACATACCAGAGAGCAGAAATTACTGAGAACCCCACTCTCTCTATCCTTGAGGATTTTTAAAATAGAGGGGAACCTCGGTCTTCAAGTAACCCCAGAATCTCCTGGTGTTGCAGGGCAGGATATATTAGCCCCCTCTATAGGCGATACCTAAGAGAAGATCTGGGGTACAACCCTGAGTGGACATATTTCCTCCTCGTTCCCGCTCTCTCAAGGGCGAAGACTCTTATGTAGAGTAAAAATCATAGGTGGGGAACCCCAAAGTATAAGGGGGGAGAGTTCCTACTAACATTCAGCTATTGAAGCCCCTCCAAGGAGCAAGGAAACTGTAAAACTGGGGAAGCGAATTAGAACCAGATCTAAATACAACATGAGTAAGATAACAAGGGGCACTGCCCCAAAAACCCCCAAGAAGATTCCTGCTACCAGCACAATAAGACAATATATGTCCCAGGGAGGAGGTACTAACAGCCCTGCAAAGGATAAGAAAACTGGAAAAGCCGGGACTTCAAAAAAGGGAAGGGGAGGTATAAATCCACAAGCCATAGATCTGTCCACGGACAGGGATCAGGAAGCAAGTCATGTGGAAGACCTGAGTGCCGATCTGCATATACCAACGATGGGAGACCTCGATAGAATGTTAAGAAGGTTGGAAAGTGCCATTAAAGAGGAAATCAGTGGTCTGAGAGCGGACATAAACCATATTCTGTCTAGAGTAGAAGTAGAAAAAAAAATGGAAAAACAAGACTCTGAATTAGACCATGTTAAGACCTGCAGTGGGTATGGTACTGTGGCCTTCTTTCCACCTCCCAATGGCCGAGCATAAAGGATTATCGCTACCATAGAAGGTAGACGGGATAGTGGAGATGTATGCAGTTTCCAAGATGATTCTTCCGAAAAGGATAGAGTATCCCCCCCCCCCCCCTTCCCCAAGCATGAGCCAAGACTTCATGAAGGGTTGTCCAGGTCAAGAATGCTTTATTGAGTGCAGGTTGCCTATATTTATACAGCAAAAGGGATACTTGATGTAATCAGATATACAATCACCTCCTCCTCCCCCAACATCATACAATGGTGTACTAATGAGCCCCTCTTCAATAGACCTTTTTTAGGAGACAGACGTCTGTCTCCGATAGAATCCACATGAGTTAATTACTGGTTATGTGTCCAGACGAGGTGATTCAGAGGAAAGAACTTCTCACCTGCTAAACAATAGAACTTCACACAATGAACACTTCTTGAGAGACAGACTAAAGATCATTTACATGACACATGGAGATATTAAGAGCAGTTTAAGGAATAAACCAATTACCTCCAGGCAGAGAGCACCCTAATTTTCCCAAACGTTAGAACACCCCTCTTCCACACAAGGTATACCTGCCACTACATAGCCCCGATCTGGGGGACCAACATATCCAAATTTCACCCAGATTGGTCCAGGGGTTCTTAAAAGACAAACAGAGTCTATGAGAAAATCCAGAATAAAGTCTATTTTCTTAACAGACCAATTAAAGAATCAATACTCTGCCATGAAGTTGAACCAAAGGAACCTACAATATCGACTGGAGGACCAGGAAAATCGGAACAGAAGACAAAATTTGAGAATTCGATCTATAAAGGAAGAAAGGGGAGAAGATCTAAGACTCTCCTGGAAGACAAGGCTAGGAAACCTCTTAAAATAGAGCGGGTACACCGCCTAGGCAGATTTAAAGATAATACAAGTGAAAGACCAAGAGATATTATTTTAGGTTCATGCATTATGAGGACAAGGAGGAGATTTGGTTAAAATTAAGGAGAAAGCCGCCTCTAACCTACAATGACATAGAGATACAAATCTTTCCGGACTTTGCCTGGGAGACTCCAGCTAGGAGGAGACATCTTAAACCCCTCACCGAGCAGTTGAGGGTACATAATATCAAGTATCAGTGGGGTTTCTCAGCATGTTTGGTCGCCCAGAAAGATGGGATCTCCGCAAAGCTAACATTCCCAGAAGATCTCTCCGTCTTCTGTGGCAAATTAGATTTGCCAAGAATAGAAATTCCTGGATGGATGGAGTGAGGAGGAGAGAGGGGTAGGCGAGCGCACCTGGGGAGTGAGGGGAGGAGTAGGGAACGAGGATCCCTCAGGATAAGGTTGGCACCCCCGTCTAGTAAAGACCAGGCCCGAGGGGAGGGGAAGGGCCTAGGCGGGGGGAAGCGTGGGTTAGCACCACCTCAAAAAAGAGAACCGGTGGGTATGGGGCACGATGACCCCCACGGTTCAGAGGCTTTAGATAGGCCTGGGAGGGGGGATGGGGGAGGCGGAAAGGGATTTAGGGGAAGGAGGGAGGGGGGAAAGGGAAGGTGGCTCCTAGGGACTCCTTAAGAAACTTTAAGTCCGGCAGAGTTAAATGGCGGAAGTAAAGTTTTTATCCTACAACGTAAAAGGCCTGCATTCTAGGGGAAAAAGAATGCAGATTCTAGAGGAAATCAAACAATATAGGGCAGATGTGGTCCTTATACAGGAATCACACCTGACTCTGAATTCAAACATAAAACTGTATTCCCCTACATACCCCACCTGGTACTACAGAGATGCCATAACAAATCGTGCTAGAGGAGTGGCTATCGGTTTTGCCAGAGGGGTAGACTTTGCCCTCAAGGCAAGGCTGACAGACCCAGAGGGCAGATACCTACTTTTGAAAGAAAAAAATCGGGAATAATACCTATACACTTGCTAATATCTATGCTCCCAATACACAGCCCATAAAGTATTTAAGTAGGATTTTAGATAAAATAAAAACATTCGCAGAGGGATACATAATTCTGATGGGAGACCTAAACTTTGTTTTGAACCCGAAAGAGGATAGTACCTCCCTGAGGAGGGAGACAAATAACACATACCTACAAAGACTTAAACGAAAAATGATAGATTGCCAGGTGGTTGATGCCTGGCGGGCCTTCCATCCTAGAAAGCGGGATTATACGTTTTTTTCCCCACCCCATGGAACGTACTCCAGAATCGACTACGCGCTGGTGAATCACAGGCTGTTAGATCATGTTACTGAAACGGGAATAGGTATAATGACTATATCGGACCATTCCCCTATCACGATGAAAATGAAAACAGCTCATATAGATATCAAACAGGCGACATGGCACTTTAACTATTACCTGATCCGAGACGAGACGGGTGTCGAGAGGGTGGAGAACGAATTAAAACAATTCTTTGTAATAAATTAAACGGATGAAATCTCCATGGCAACGCTGTGGGAATCGCATAAGGCATACATTAGAGGGATTCTAATATCGGAAGGGACCCAAAGGAAAAAGGCGAAAAATAGACAGCGGGATACATTGGTTAGAGAAATAGCAGACCTAGAGAAAAACCATAAAGAAAGAGGGCAAAAAGAGACGTATCTTAATTTAATAATAAAGAGGAACAAATTAAAAGAGATAATGGAACTGGAAGCCAGGATAAAACTCAATAATATCTCCAGGGAGAGGTATATTTGGGGAAATAAACCGAGTAAATACTTGGCAAAAATGGCACACAAAAAAAAAACTAGGAACTATATCGAAAAAATTAAGAGACAGAATGGCGAATTAGTATATGCAACCGCAGACATTGCTGACACCTTCAAAAAGTACTATGAAGAACTCTATAGGATCAAAAAATCAGAAGGGCAAGATGGAGCGAGGGAGGAAAAGCTAAGGGACTTCCTAGACAGAGCAGGGCTATCAAAATTAGATGAGGGCGAAAGTTCAAATTTAGACAGATCTATCACAGAAGTAGAAATCAAAAATGCCCTAAAAAATATGACTGTCGATAAGAGCCCTGGGCCAGATGGGTTCACGGTTCTGTACTAGAAGAGGTTTAGCGAAATATTAATACCTAGGCTATGCAAGTATTTCAATGGCCTGGGTACTAAATATGAACTCAGTCCAGAAGCCTCAGCAGCAACAGTTGCAATCATTCTAAAAGAAGGTAAGGATAGATCCCTTTGCTGTGGATACAGACCCATATCTCTCTTAAAACATAGATACAAAACTTTTTGCAAAAGTATTGGCAGATTGACTGAAAGGAGTAATGCAGGGCCTGGTACACCCGGACCAGGTGGGGTTCGTATCCAACAGGGAAGGAAAAGATAATGCTATCAGGGCACTGCTCCTGATGCAGAAGATTAAAAGAGATGGGAACCCCAGTCTATACCTGTCAGTACATAGAAAAAAGCAGTGCAGCGCTAAAAAACATAAAATACAGTAATAATAATAATAATAATAAAAAAATAAAAAATATATATCAAGTCCAAAAAAATATATAAAATGATCAATCGGAGTGGTCAAGCTGATTCTTGTGCCTCACTGAGGTATTCAGATGTAGCAACTCATCAAACACAGCAAACAGGTGTCCTAAAATAGATTAAAGATTCAGCGGTGTCTCCTTGGACGCTCCCTTTCTCCAAACAGCTCCAGGTGATAGATGGTCATCCGAAGCACTCTCTCACGTGAAATGGTATCATGGAAAGGTATAGAAACGACACATAGTGCTCTCCGTATGATCACAACAACAGTAATATTTATTGTAAAAGAAAAATACTCACAAGCAAAGCACTATATCCTAGTGCATAGAAATGAGCATACAACAATAAAAGACCAGGTAGGTGGCTGTCCTGACATCAAATGAAAGCCCCCCGCATGCGTATCGTCCACAGGCACAGGCACACACACGGATCCGCTGAAGAAGTCCTGTGCCTGTGGACGATACGCGTGCGGGGGGCTTTCATTTGATGTCAGGACAGCCACCTACCTGGTCTTTTATTGTTGTATGCTCATTTCTATGCACTAGGTAGGATATAGTGCTTTGCTTGTGAGTATTTTTCTTTTACAATAAATATTACTGTTGTTGTGATCATACGGAGAGCACTATGTGTCGTTTCTATACCTTTCCATGATACCATTTCACGTGAGAGAGTGCTTCGGATGACCATCTATCACCTGGAGCTGTTTGGAGAAAGGGAGCGTCCAAGGAGACACCGCTGAATCTTTAATCCCCTGTTTTGAGGGACAGCGCATTTGACCTGCTGCTCACACACAGGTCCATTTGTTCAGGTGAGCGGCTTGTACTTCTATTTTAGGACACCTGTTTGCTGTGTTTGATGAGTTGCTACATCTGAATACCTCAGTGAGGCACAAGAATCAGCTTGACCACTCCGATTGATCATTTTATATATTTTTTTGGACTTGATATATATTTTTTATTTTTTTATTATTATTATTATTATTACTGTATTTTATGTTTTTTAGCGCTGCACTGCTTTTTTCTATGTACTTCATTTAAGGATTTCTATTGACCTTTCAGTGTTCAGCTGCTTTGCTAATTGCTTGTACCTTTGCGCAGTCTGCTCTTTCTCTTTTATTATACCTGTCAGTAGATTCTGAGAAAGCCTTCGACAGGGTAGACTGGGGATTCATGATACATACATTAGGAGCAGTAGGACTAGGGAACAGGTTTATAAATTGGACCAAGACACTATACTTCCAGCCTACAGCAAGATGCAAGATTAACGGCACCCTTTCAGGGACTATTGAGTTGAAGAATGGGACTAGACAGGGGTGCCCCCTGTCCCCCCTTCTCTTCATCCTCTCCCTTGAACCTCTACTGGCTACGATAAGGAACGATCCCGAAATCAAAGGGATCCGGGTCGGCGATGAGGAGCATAAGCTATCCGTTTTTGCGGACGATATTTTATTCTACATCGCAGACCCGGTAAAAACTATCCCTAAGTTACTCCAGACATTAGAACAATATGGGGCTATTTCTAATTTTAAGATAAATGTGACCAAATCCGAGATATTAAATATAAACCTAAATAAAAATGAAGTGAGACTAGTTAAAGAGATCTGCGCTTTCCCCTGGAAGAAAGAACTAAATTACTTCAGGATTAAATTAGCAAACACGGATAGGAAGATCTATAACAGGGGTGTCAAACTGGCGGCCCTCCAGCTGTTCCGAAACTACAAGTCCCATCATGCCTCTGCCTGTGGGAGTCATGCTTGTAACTGTTAGCCTTGCAATGCCTCATGGGACTTGATCAATAAGATCAATTTTATACCACTATTAAATGAAATTAAAAACAAATTTAAAAAAATTATAAATAAACCCATTTAATGGGTGGGTCGTATTAACATTTTAAAGATGATTTATATCCCTAAAATACTGTATAAATTTCAATTATTACCAATTCTACTACGCCCCCAATACTTGAACATGTTAAATTCCGTGGTAATGAACTTTGTCTGGAAAAATAGAAAGCATAGAATTTCCCTTTCAAACCTGAAACAGGACAAACAGGATGGTGGCCTGGCGGTCCTAGATATTAAAAGTTATTACAAGGCGGCAGTACTCTCCCGGGGCGGTAGAATGGGCTAGGGACAATAAAGGGAAAAGGTGGGTACAAATCGAGAAATCCCAAACCACGACCCAATTAAGGAAAATGTTATGGATACCAGCACAATATCGAACACTGAAGCACAATATATTTGATCTGACAAAAAGCACACTGAAAATGTGGGATAGGGTTCTGACACTTACGAATAGTGAATTTAATTCTCCACTTATAAATCTAAAGGAAAATCCATATTTTGCACCTGGTGAAAAAAAAATTGGCGGCAATTCGATCAAAAAAGACACGGTATATTTAGGAGATATTATAAAAGAGGGCGAGGTGGCCGCCTATGAGGATCTGAAATCTAGACAGGATACGTGGAATCTAGATAGGTGCCACTACTCACAGATAAGACACTTTACCAGGCAACTACCCCAACCATTACGGACGGGGTCAGAGCTAACACCTTTAGAAAAGATATGCACAACAGAGAACACAAGGGGCACAATATCTAAGTTATACAAAATACTTATAAAGATTGGAGCACGAGGGGCCATACCATTAGTTGAAAAATTAGAAAAGGAGTTAGGGACCGATAGGGGGGATAACTCGATTAATAGGATAATGTGCCTGACCCACTCCTCCGCCATAGACTCGCAAACAGCGGAGATGAATTCTAAATGTATCTCGGGCTGGTATCTTACTCCGGTTCAAACTAGTAAATTTAAAAGGGACCAAATGAGGCTGTCCCGCCTTGGTTTTTTATACAATGGAAGAACCCTTGAAGGGGAGGGAAAAAAGGAAAATGTAAGGAAGCAAACAAAGCAATGACTCACAGATGATGCAAAAAAACGCTAGTAGAGACGATTGAAGCTTCAAACATGAGCGGGTCTCAAACGAAAGGTATGAGCTGATGTGGAAAAAAAAAAAAAACAAGCCGAGGTCAGTGCAGGTAAATGGCAGAAATAGGCGGTAGGCAGAGGCATAGTCTATACAGTCCAGGGTCAGTTCATGTGAAAGGCAGAAACATGGCGGATAAACAATGCAGACGGCAGGCAGAGGCATAGTCGAGAAGCAGTCCAGGGTCAGTTCATGTGAAAGGCAGAAACATGGCGGATAAACAATGCAGACGGCAGGCAGAGGCATAGTCGAGAAGCAGTCCAGGGTCAGTTCACGTGAAAAGCAGAAACATGGCGGATTAACAATGCAGACGGCAGGCAGAGGCATAGTCGATAAACAGGCCAGGGTCAGTTGAGTTGAGGCACTAGGTTGGTTGGTTGAGGCAGCAGGGAAATTAGCACAGAAGTTGAAAACGGGGAAGTGGCAGTCTATTAGGAATTCGGGGTTAATAATTTTCCAAAGTGTGATATCGCTTGAAGAATGGTGTCATACATAGGCCAGGTTAGTCGGGGCAATAGCAACAGATGTCTTTCCTGATTCCACGTTTGCTGCACACCCGACATCTTTTTTGGTTTCTTCTTACGCTTGCTGATTGTGTAATAGCATCAGGAAAATGGCACTCATGCAGTCTGCTGACACAATCGGAGCGAATTCTTTGTGGGGCAGAGCCTTGCTGATAGATCAGGGCAGTGACGACATTTTCGATAAATCTGATAAAGGGGGTGGGTCTTTCCGTTGATTTGTGATAAGTGACGTATGAATTATAAAGGGCCATATGGAAGAAGTGTATTGCAACTTTTTTGTACCAGAAAATAGACTTTCGTATTGAGAGATGGGGCTGCAGCATTTGATCGTTTAGATCCACCCCCACCCCCATGAACTTATTATATTCGTTGATACAGCAAGGCTTTTGAACGGTACTGCGTCTCCTGTGGAGTTCCACTGAGGTGTCATTGTGGATAGTCGACATGATGTAAATGTCTTTCTTATCCCTCCACTTCACCCACCAAAACGTCTTCGTTCCTCAGGCTTGCCGATTCCCCCCTTTGTAAGCTTTTGGTAACTAAACTCTGTGGGAAGCCTTTCCTGTTTTTACGTGCAGTACCACAGGCCAAAGTTTTATTCAGGAATAGGTGGTGAAAAAGGGGCAGACTGGTGTAGTAATTGTCCACGTATATGTGATACCCCTTTTGGAAGAGTGGGAATGCCAACTCCCATACAATTTTCCCGCTTATTCCCATATACGATGGACACTCTGGGGGCTGGAGCTGGGAGTCTTTGCCTTCTTACACACGAAAGGCATTCACATAGCCAGAGGAGCTTTCTCAGAGCTTGTTTAGCTTCAAGCCGTACCTCGCTCTCTTACTGGGGATATACTGTTTTATTCCCAGCCGGCCAGTGAAATGGACCAGGGATTTGTCCACAGAGATGTTCTGTTCCGGGATGTAAAGTTTAGCAAACTCCTTATTAAAAAAATCTATTAGGGGGCGAATTTTATATAATCTATCAAAGTCCGTAAGATTTCTGGGGGGGGGGGGGCACTGCGAGTTGTCACTGAAATGCAGGAACCGTATGATCATGTCATAGCGGGACCTGGACATCATAGCTGAAAAAATTGGCATATGGTGGATGGGCTTTTTAGACCACTACTGACGTGCAAAAAGATTTGTTTGGTCTATGGTGGTTTGAAGGAACTCATTAGGGACATTTTTTTTAAAAAAAATCGATTTCAGAAAAACCTTCGATGTTGGCCTGCACACCTGGCTGTGCTGTGAAAGGGGGGATTGTGGCTGACCCTGTGCTAGAAGGCAGCCACAACGGGTTGGCCAAGCTATCCGGTAGATGGGTTTGGGCCCTACTTCCTCAGCGTGGAATTCCAGAGCTTGTACTGGGCCCCTCCTCCTGGGGTCTAGCCCCATTAGTATTTGCTGATTGGCCACTGGGGTGTCCGGCGCTGCTGGTAGCTGCCTGGGGTTCAGACCGTGGTCTTTTTGGACAGACTACTTCCTCCTCCGATTCGGATGTACTGATGTACTGATTTCGGGGTGCTCGTATTCCGAACCTGAATCGAAAATGGACTCAGTACTGTAATGGGGGTGGTGAGAGCTCCCCGCTGCTCTCATCGGTCTGGGTTAGAATTTGGTATGCCTCTTCTGTGGTAAATAATTTTCTGGACATGGTGGCTGTATGACAGGGCTGCACAATAGGGACTAATTGGCTGTACGTCAGCTAGAAATTGGCTGCTGGGGTCACGGGGACAGGTACTCCTGATGGAGGTGACAGGTACTCCTGATGGAGCTCACGGGACAGGTACTCCTGATGGAGGTGACAGGTACTCCTGATGGAGGTGACAGGTACTCCTGATGGAGGTGACAGGTACTCTTGATGGGGGTGATAGGTACTCGGGTACTTCTGATGGAGGTGACAGGTACTTCTGATGGGGGAGACAGCTGCTCTTAAAGAAGTTGACAGCTGCTCCTTTTTTTATGGGGGTGACAGGTATTCAGGTACTCCTGATGGAGGTGACAATTTCCCTTGATGGGGGCGACAGGTACTCAGGAACTCCTGATGGAGGCGACAAGTACTCCTGATGGGGGCAACAGGTACTGAGGTACTCCTGATGGGGGTGACAGGTACTGAGTTACTCCTGATGGGGGTGATGAGTACTCAGGTACTCTTGATGGGGGGTGACAGGTACTCTTGATGGGGGGGGGGGGTGACTGGTACTCAGGTACTCTTGATGGGGGGTGATGGGTACTCTTGATGGGGGGGGGGGGGGTGACAGGTACTCTTGATGGGGGGGGACTGTAACTGTAACTCACTGTTTCAGATTTCTCCTTCTCACACAGGATTGGTGTGTGAGGAGGAGAGCCCAGAGACAGCGGTTACAGCGTTGTTTGTTTACATTTGTGATCGGCTGTGATTGGACACAGCCGGTCACGTGGTAAAGAGCCAAATTTCATTGGCTCTTTACCCAGATCGGGACTAGGATCACCCAGATCACTGCACTGCGCGCGCCCGATTGCCGCGATGCACGCGCCCAGGGCCGTGCACGTCATCTCCATCGGGAAGTGACCGGCTGTGATTGGATACAGCCAGTCATGTGGTAAAAGAGCCAATTGTATTGCCCATTTACCGTGAACGGGGGCGGGCTGTCATACGACGTCCACCCGGATCGACGAGGAGTTCCTGCCACCGTCATTTCCCTATGACGCGGTATGGAAGCGGTTAAACCACCTTGGTTAAAAAAAAGTTGGGTGTGATTGCAGCACCACCCGTCATGAATAATCATATACGGTTCTTTACAGAAAAAGCCGCCAATTCCGATACCCTCCTTGCCGAGGATATGGCTACAAGAAAAAAAAGTTTCTTTGTCAAAAAGACTTACGAAGCATGGTGTACTGGTTCAAAAAGTAGCTTCTGTAAAATGGATAATACCAAAATCAAATCCCATGGGCACACGGGAGACTTAACCGGCGGATTCAAGCGCAGTGCTCCCTGAGCAAGGCCCAGACTAGGGAATGAGAGGGGAGCGGTTTTTGAAGGAATACCGACCAGGCTGAGATCTGGCCCTTGATAGTGCTCAAGGCCAATTTCATATTTAAGCCCAACTGAAGAAGGGCAAGAATCCTATTGAAGGCATACTTCCTAGGATGCACCCTTCTGGGTTCACACCAGGAAGCATATACCGTCCAGATTCTGTAGTAGATGAGCCTGAAGGCTGGCTTCCTAGCATTAACCAGAGTGGATAGGACTGGACCTGAGAGCCCACGTTTCCTCAGAATGTGGGTCTCAACAGCCAAACCGTCAATTTAGACTTTATAAGGCAGGATGGAATATTGGACCCTGCGATAGTAGATCCGAGCGTAGTGGGAGAACCCAAGGTCATCCTACTGCCATCCAGTGGCGGTGCGTCTATAGAGGGCGCTGGAGCACCGCCCCCTCTGGCTCTCGCACCGCCACTGATTACAATAACATAGATTCATGCATTGCATTGGTTAGGCTCTGATAGGCTTTCCGAGTACAGCCCTCAGGCTGTAGTCTGCTCCCGGAAACTTATCTAAGGGACGTACGGGTGGTGCGTTCCTTAGGTGAGACTGACAGGCGTCTCAGCCAATCAGGTTCACCGATTCTCGTTACCGGTAACCTGATTTGCTGAAGCGTCATTGAGGGCGGCAGAAGACATCGAGGGACGTGGAAGGAGGATGGCTGACCCCCATAAAGGTAAGTGCCAGGGGGGGGGCATTATACAGGGCACAGTGGCGGCAATGGGCACAGTGGCTGCGTTTGATGGCATGGCACAGTGGTGACAATTGATGGCACAGTGGCTGCGTTTGATGGCATGGCACAGTGACTGCATTTGATGGCATGGCACAGGGTGACAATTGATGGCACAGTGGCTGCGTTTGATGGGCACAGTGAGGCTGCAATTTTTTTTTTTTTCGTTTGGTGCCCCCCAAAAATTTTGAGCACCAGCTGACACTGCTGCCATCCTTACACTTTCTACGTACCAGGGTCTCCTGGGCCAAGCCAGGGGGTGATCAAAATCACCGGCTTTCCTTCCCTCTTGACTCTCTAAAAGCATCGTGGAAGAAGCGGAACTGGAGGGGAACTCATAATCTGAGAATCATGATCCCATGAGATTATCAGGGCATCTGACTGGTGGGTTAAAAAATCTGCCTGCCACTTCTTACTCCTGGAATGAAGAATGCAGACAGGCGAGGATATGCCTTTATGTCCAGGCCAGGATGCAATTCACCTCTCTTTGGGCATCCAGACTTCTGGTGCCTCCTTGGTGATTGATATGGCCCAGGGATATGCAATTAGCGGACCTCCAGCTGTTGCAAAACTACAAGTCCCATCATGCCTCTGGGTGTCATGCTTGTGGCTGTCAAAGTCTCGCTATGCCTCATGGTATCCTGTGTCCCCGTGTGCCCCCTCCCCCCGAGCCAGCCGCTAATTGAGGTCGCGGCCTTCTGCAGGCCTAAGCCCCCCGGGCACCAGGTCACAATTTCTTGTTGCAAGGCCCTGGCTTAAATGAAGGACGTTTAGACCCCTTTCACACTGGGACATTGTTTTCAGGCTCTTTGGTGTTAAAAAAAAAAAAAGCCTGTAAAGCGCCTGAAAGAAACCTCATCTGCAATCCCAATGTGAAAGCCTGAGTGCTTTTAGAGCTCTTTCACACTGTCGGTGGCCGAAAAACGCTGGTAAAACTCTGCTACAACCCCTTTTATGCTGGAGCGGTTTCCAGGTGCTTTGGCGTTAAAAAAAGCTCCCGCAATGGGAAGGGGGCTTTAGGAGCGGTGTTTTCAGCGCTCCTAAAGCGCTGCAAAGAAGCTGCTTGCAGGACTTTTTTTTGGACGCCCTGCCAGCGCCGCGCCTCAGTATGAAAGCACTCTGGCTTTCACATTGGGATTGCAGATGCAGCTTCTTTCAGGCACTTTAAATGCGCTTTTTTTAAAGCTAAGACCCCTTTCACACTGGGGCATTTTTTAGGCGCTTTAGTGTGAAAGCACTCAGGCTTTCACATTGGGTTTGCATTGCCATCTTCTTGTAGGTGTTTTTTTTAACGTTAAAGCGCCTGTAAAAAATGCCCCAGTGTGAAAGGGGTCTTACTCTTCTTTTTAACCGGCAACAGAGCAGACTTGCCTCCGGTAAACTTTTGGATGTATGTATCTAGGTCATCCCCAAACAGGCGACCTTCCCCAAAGGGGACTGCTGCCAAGTATCTTTTGCAAGAAACCTTGGCCTCCCAATGTTTTAACCGAAGGGACCTGCGCATGTGTACTTGCAGGAGATTCAAGCGGGATGCTTGCAGGACAGGGTCCATAATCGTATCAACCGCAAAACACAAGGCCTTAAAGGGGTAGTTCCCCCAAAAACCTTTTTTTTAACATTTATTCAGGCTCGTTATGTCAAGGGGAATCAGGTTTTTTTTTTTTTAGAAATGAAGCAGTACACACCGTTTTAGAGATGCATCGTCTCCGACGCTTCCGGGTATGGGCTCCGACTATAGGCGTGCCTATTTGATTGACAGGCTTCCGAGGTCGCATACATTGCGTCACGATTTTCCGAAAGTAGCCGAACGACGGTGCGCAGGCGCAGTATAGAGCCGCACCGTCGCTCGGCTTCTTTCGGCTACTCGTGACGCGATGTATGCGACCGTCGGAAGCCTGTCAATCAAATAGGCACGCCCAGACCAGACGATCATACCCGGAAGCGACGGAGATGATGCATCTGTAAAACGGTAAGTATTGCTTCGTTTCTAATAAAAAACCACCCGATTCCCCTTGACATAACGAGCCTCAATCAATGTTAAAAAAAGGTTTTTGGGGGAATTACCCCTTTAAGAAGGTCCTCATAAACCTCAATCTCCTCTGTAGGGAGGAGGTTAATCGTCTGCTTCATTTGTTCCTTGAGGAACTGACATACACCAATCACTGCAACCGCAGGATGTACTACCTCCCGAGCCATGGAGGAGGAGGCTTTCAATAGGGACTGCAGCTTTTTATCAGTTGGATCCTTTAAAACCCTGAGTAGTGTCTATAGGACAGGACAGGACAGGCCAGGCTTTTGTTTGCGCAAGAAATGTCTGTATCAATATCAGGTATCCCCACTTTCTTAGTAAAACCGTCCTCCATAGGATAAGGGAGGGAAAACTGTTTAGAAAGAGAAACAGTTTATCTGGGTGAACCCAGTCATCATCCATCAGTTCATCCAGCAAGGGATGAACTGGAAAGAAGCATGCAGCCTGCGGGGACTTCCGAGATCCCCAAAAGAGGAAACAAAGGACATAGAAGCTTCCACAGGAGGCAATTTGTAAGTGGCACGCACTAGCTCTGCATAATATTGCACCTGCGTTTTTAGCGACTGAGAGGTAGCAGGAATCCTCTCATCCTCTGAGTCCTCAGACTGCACATGATCCTTATCTCCAGAGAGGGATTTTTTCACCCTCAGAAGGCTCATCTGATAAGAGAGACAGAGCAGATGAAGGGGATCTACCCTTTTTCCTGCTATCTTTCAAGGAGGTTGCGATAATAGTAGCAATCCTTTCTTCTAGGTCATCCTAAGCAACTTTTAAAGCAATCCTCAGTGAGGTATACAGAAGCTGCCATAGGAGAAGTTGCAAAAAACAGACGGGCTCATCCTGTAAAGGCTGCTATCAGGCTGACAGAGGGGGATGGTAAACTGCAGGCAAGTTCAGATTTATTAGCCATAAGCGGGGATCACCGGATGCCTCTTTACCAGCCCTTGCATTTCTTCTCAGGGCCATAGTCCTTACTGTAAGCAAAGGTACTATGCAATGTTGTGTTATAGTCTTACAATACACATATATTAGCTCACTGATGCCGAGTAAGAGTCTTGGTTTGCCTGTTCAAATCCACAGGGATGCTTACAGCCCACAGCTCTCTGTCCATGCTGCTTACAGAAGGCTTCTGGTGCCTGCACACAGGTGCGCCATGTCCGCCCACAGGCATGCGCAACCACGCCCCCCCCCCTTCATCTGCCCATTAGACAACATAAAGCGCGATCCTGTCGCATGCACCACTGTCATGGCGGCACCAAGGGTGACGAAAAGAAGGGGGAGAGGTTACTGGGGCATCACTGGGGGACCCCTGTATGTGTTTTGTGGCAGAGCCTGCAGTGTAGGAGGTGAGTGGTGTTTCTTTTATTTGACTGACTTCACTGAGCTTGTCCCTGGATGGCTATGTAAGAATACACCAGGTATGCACTTACTCCCTCCAGTGGTAAAAAAACAGGAATAGACATCCTACTCACAGAAGATAATACAAAATAAATTATCCTCTTCAAGCGGCTTATTTGCTGCTAAGATTGCATTTACAAAAAGTCTTTTGCGGGCTGAAACCCCCCACCTAAACACAGATCCATGTCCTGTTAGTTGAGAGGAGACCGATCGGTGTTCCTCTGTACAAGGAACACACCATCGGTCCCCTCCCCCTACAATTAGAATAACTCCCTAGGGTAACATATTTAACCCCTTGATTGCCTCCTTCCCTGCTAGTCACATTTATACAGTAATCAGTGTATTTTTATGGCACAGATTTCTGTATAAATGTGAATCGGTAAAAAATAATAAAAATGCTATAAATCTATCCCCTATTTTGTAGAGGCTACAACTTTTGTCACAAAGCAATCAATATACGCTTATTGCGATTTTGTTTTTACCAAAAATATGTAGAAGAATACATATTTGCCTAAACGGAGGACATTTTTTTTTTTTTTAAATTGGATATTTATTATAGCAAAAAGTAAAAAAAAAATATTTTTTCAAACTTGTCACTCTTCTTTTGTTTATAGCGCAATAAATAAAAACTGCAGAGGTGATCAAACACCACCAAAGGACAGTTCTATTTGTGGGGGGAAAAAAAATATAAAAATGTATTTGGGTACAGTGTTGCATGACCGCGCAATTGTCATTCAAAGTGTCACAGCGCTGAAAAATGGCTTGGGCAGGAAGGGGGTGAAAGTGCCTTGTATTGAGGTGGCTAAAGAAGACACACATTCACACAATGAAGCTGGATGAGAAGTGATTCAATCTTACACTACATAAATGGTTCTTTACTGTTATTGCGTTGCATCAGGGGTGTCCAACCAGTGGCCTGCGACTTCCTGCCCTGGGATGGCGGGTTGGCAAGCCCAGTTGCAGGTTGCTGACACGCCATCCCAGAACATCAGTTTTGTGAATGAAGCCGACAGTAGAGGAAGCAAGCGGCTGCAGAACAAAGCCGCATAAGCTAATGCTTCCTGTATAGCGCCGGCTCCTGTAATAGGCGGAGTGATACTAAATGTGCTCTCCCTGGGACAGCAACAGCTGGTGATACCTGAATCGAAAACTGTTATCAATGGTAAGTTTATTACTAAAATGGCAGTGTATATATGGGCATATCTGTTCTACAGTGGTTACTGGGCTGCTTTCAAACTGATCCCCAGGTGCACCTGCCATAGACTTCTGGTTTTACCTGCGGGCTGGGACGCTTTCAGAAAGTGCACTACACCTGCAGGATATAATAGAATTCTATGGTAAAGTGCAGCTAACCCGCAGGTAAACCACAAATCATCAGTGTAAAAGCAGCCTTGGGCCCCTTTCACATGATCGGTCCGACCCAATCGCACCCTCCATTCACCTCTATGGAGCGGCAGATGTAAACAGATTTGTGTCCGTTTACACCTGCCTACCTTCAATCCAATCTGCTAAAAATCAGAAGTAGATCCGTCCCCTTCCATCTGATCGGATCAGATGGCCCATAGAGTAGATTGGGCTGTGCCCTCTCTGTATATGCAAAGTGGACACGGACCTGTCATCCGTCCACTCCACTAAGTCACTTAAGTGGCTCTTGCTGTTTCAAAGGTTGGGCACCCCTGTGTTGCAGTGTTAGGCCCATTTCACATTGGTGCTGGAGCTGCGCTGTCGGTATAGCGGTGCTATACCGTCGGATTTGCAGTGAGTTGCGGCCGCTAGCGGTGCGGTATTAACCCCCGCTAGCGGCCGTGAAAAGGTCAATACCGCCCGCAATGCGCCTCTATAGCGGAGCATTGCGGGCGGTATTGCCGCGGTTTCCCATTGATTTCACCGCTCCAAAGATGCTGCTGACAGGAGATTTTTTTCTCTTCCGCCAGCGCATCGCCTCAGTGTGAAAGCCCTCGGGCTTTCACATTGAGGTTGCTTGGCAGGAGTTTTTCAGGCGGTATAGCAGCGCTGTGAAAGGGGCCTTAAGGATGAGCAACTCTCTTCCACAGTTGCTAGATGAATTTAAAAAACATTTACATATGTTTTCTTAGCGAGCAATATGTACAGGGTTATGGTACTACAAACTGGTAGTGACCTAAACACACACCACATACACGGAAGTTGAACTGACTGGAATGGTATCTTTTTTCAACCTTGCATACTATGTATGACGATCAAGAAATTCTAAAAATATATTGCCTAGTGTGAGGAAGTTCTCTCAGTTGCACAGGCCTGATTCGACACGGGGTGCACTGCACCCAGGTGCCAGAGGGGAGGGGGCACCAAAGTGTCCGGAGCACCGGTGTGCTTTCCCCTGGTGGTAAATGGTGCTGAGCGCCGCCGCCGATGTGTCGTCGTCGGCGGCCATCCTAGAGGAGTCACGAGCGCGGAGCGCCTGTCAGCTAGGGTTGCCATCTGTCAACCTGACAACATATAGAGAGAGCCGAGGCGCCGCGCATCCCGTGCCCGCTATCACTGTCACACAGTGTCGGTGTTATTTGTGTACATCGGCGCGCTCTCTGAGCCCAGCGGATGCCCTTATTGACAGAACGGGTCACGCGTCCTGCATGGGGGTCTGTGACGGAGGCTGCTGGTCACATGTGGAGGCGGGCTGGACTAGTCTGTGAATAATCATGCCTGCTTGTTACCGAGTCCTGCCTCACGCTGTGAGTCTCCTAAGGTTGCTCTCATTTGCTCTGTCAGCCCCCTTCTTGTCAATCAGCCCTCCTCCTCCTCCCTGTCATCCCCTCCTCCTCTCTGTCACCCCCCTCTCTGTAACTCCCCTCTCTGTAACCCCCCTCTCTGTAACCCCCCTCTCTGTCACCCCCCTCTCTGTCACCCCCTCCACCTTTCTAACCCCCCTCCTCTCTTTCACCCCCTCCTCCTCTCTGTAACCCCCCCCTCTCTGTAGCCCCCCTCCCCCTCTCTGTCACCCCCTCCTCCTCTCTGTCACCCCCTCCTCCTTTCTGTCACCCCCTTCTCCTCTCTCTCACCCCTTCCTCTTTCACCCCCTTCCTCCTTTTTCACCTCCTCCTCCCCGTCACCCCCTCCTCCTCCTCCTCCTCTCTGTCACCCCACCTCCTCCTCCTTCTCTCTGTCACCCCACCTCCTCCTCCTTCTCTCTGTCACCCCCCCTCCTCCTCCTTCTCTCTGTCACCCCCCCTCCTCCTCCTTCTCTCTGTCACCCCCCTCCTCCTCCTCTGTGTCACCCCCTCCTCCTCCTCCTCCTCCTCCTCCTCCTCTCTGTCACCCCACCTCCTCCTCCTTCTCTCTGTCACCCCACCTCCTCCTCCTTCTCTCTGTCACCCCACCTCCTCCTCCTTCTCTCTGTCACCCCCCCTCCTCCTCCTTCTCTCTGTCACCCCCCTCCTCCTTCTTCTCTCTGTCACCCCCCTACTCCTCCTTCTCTCTGTCACCCCCTCCTCCTACTCTGTCACCCCCCCTCTCTGTCACCCCCTCCTCCTACTCTGTCACCCCCCCTCTCTGTCACCCCCTCCTCCTACTCTGTCACCCCCCCTCTCTGTCACCCCCTCCTCTTCCTCTCTGTCACCCCCTCCTCCTCTGTCACTCCCTCCTCCTCCGCCTCTGTCACCCCCTCCTCCCCTTCCTCCTCCTCTCTGTCACCCCCCTCTCTGTCAGCTACCCCCTTCTACCCCCCGCTACAGTGGGGCTAATGTCCTGCAGCTGGGTCATACAGCACTTTCTGTGCTCTCTCTCCCACCCAGCCGCCGGCACCACCAGAGACAGTGAATGAAGGGCCACTGGACTGGGACGCTTTTGCAGGAGAAAGCATGATATTACAGACTGCGCCCCCTAACAGGTTCACACACACATCTTTGCAGTGGCTCCTGGAAGGTAAGTCTCGCTGTAATGGAGGTTTCTATTGGGGGTGCACAGGCACTGTCTGATATTTAATCTGTTATTTTCTTCTCTATTTGTGGGGTGCCTGTGGATTGCTTTGAATTTTTTGGGGCTTTTTTGTAATTAAAAGGAGCTTGAAAGGGTTGTAGAATGCACAGTGCCACTTTGTAAACGGTTTGTATTGTGTTGGGTTCAGTAGAGCTGATTCAGGTTTTTGGATGGAGGTACACTGCCCTACTGACACCATCCACTGCCCTACTGACACCATCCACTGCCCTACTGACACCATCCACTGATCTTTTGACACCGTCCATTCTGATTACTACTCTCTTTGAGTAACCCACAAGGTGTCCCACGTATTTTACAATCCTATAGCATGTACTACAAAAACAATTGCTGTGCACCGCAAAAGTTTTCGGGTTTGGCTTGCAGGAAATAGTGGCAACCCTAGTGACACTGATGTGATGTCGCTGGACACTGTCTCCTCCAGCCTCCTCTCTGCTCCAGCATCAGCAGTCAG
Source organism: Rana kukunoris (assembly GCA_029574335.1). Taxonomy (NCBI): domain Eukaryota; kingdom Metazoa; phylum Chordata; class Amphibia; order Anura; family Ranidae; genus Rana; species Rana kukunoris. The sequence goes on from CM056050.1 coordinate 367,684,641, forward strand.
TGAGGTCTGGAGGACAAGGACGAGTGGGAGGTGCAAGCTGCCTGGAAGAAGCAGCAGAGCACCTCCTGGATCAAGAAGGTACTTGGCATCATACACGGACCTATCTTCAGATACAGACAGGGCTAGGGATCTCTCTCTCTCTCTCTCTCTCTCTCTCTCTCTCTCTCTCTTGCAATGGGGGAGGAGTTAGTAAAGTGACCATGCCCTTGTAGGGGCGCCAGAAATATTTCTGCACCCAGGCGCATGTGACCCTAGGATCGGCCCTGCAGTTGCAGGTCATGGGTCTTCCAACAGTATAATGACAAATAACGCACATGTGCTGCTCCAAAAGGATTCATCATGCCTCTGAACCCGCAGATGAACAGGGAGCAGATTCTGCAGATATTTCCGAACAGAGTTTAAGACCCAAACGTACAATAAAACAGACACAGAAACTCAGAGAAAACTATGAAACCACTAGAGATGAGTTTCCCAGCAATCTGTCAGACTTATGGGACAAAACTTCACACTGCATGTCAGTTTTGTCACACTTTAATGATCAATCAGCTGAACTAAGAGAGAGACTCTAAATCACCTATCTATCACGTATGAAAGCTACCAGCAGCTGTTTGCAAAATACACAGCTTTCTTTCAGGACTGTAATATAGAGGACTCTTCAGCAGAACTGACCAGGGCTGATGCACTAAACCAGGCATGTCAAAAGTCCGGCCCGCGGGCCAATTGCAGCCCCCGCTACGGTTTAATGTGGCCCCCCTGGCAATTAGGATATATATATATATATATCTTTTGTGGCACCTGAAATAGGAAGTCCTGTTTCCTGGGCTGCCATTGGACGACTCATCTGTCTATCATAAGAGGCTGCTGTGTAAACAGGAGATTATCTTGTATGTAATCTGTTGGCGCTCGTCCAGGCCCCTCCGAGGCTGCAGATGGGCATCAATCAGGCTGCACTGGTGGCAATGGAGAGGCTGCATTCATGGTAATGGTGAGGCTGAATTCATTGCAATAGTGAGGCTGCAGATGGCCACTGACCCTTATTTTGCTTCACAGTTCTTTATTTAAAATTTACGTTTTTTCCTGAAAAAAAAAGGTATATCCAAATAACACGCCCAAGCTCATCCTTAGTCCTGAGCACCACTCAGGGATTCGTTGGGACCACAAAAGATATATATATCCAAATAACACGCCGACCTCATCTCTTCACCACACACAGCCACAAAGGCAAGAAAATTCTTGTTGGGCAGTGTATTAGTTGCTCGGACGAACACACTTAAACCGACTTTTATTGGTTCAAAGAATGTCGAGCAAAATGGTCGGCCCTCACGCATGTTCACTTCATCAAATCTGGCCCCCCTTAAAAAAAAGTTTGGACACCCCTGCACTAAACCAACAAAGGGATCTCTTATGCCTCGTACACACGGCCAGACTTTCCGAGGAAAAAAAAAACGGACCTTAGATAGAGAACTTGTTCGCTTTCTTTCCGTTGGACATCCGACGGACTCGCAGTGTATTTTTGCACGGTCAAAAATTTTCGCGTTGAATATGCAAATGACCTAGATATGCCCATTCAGGAACGTACTTGCGCCCGGCTTATTTCTATACGCCGTTTACGCAAGGCGTACGACCAGTGTAAAGTTACCCCTGCTATATGAGGCGCAGCCAATGTTAAGTATGGACGTCGGAACAGCCGTCAAATTTTACGTAGTTTACGTCGTTTGCGTAAGTCGTACGCGAATAGGGCTGTGCATAAGTTATGTTCACGTCTTAGGCATTCTATCCAAAGTGATTCTGAGCATGCGCATTGGGTTACGTCCACGGACGGCGCATGCGCAGTTCTTTCGGCCATGCATCTACATGGGGTCACGCTTCATTATCATACAACACACCCCCTACCTGCCTACTTTAATTTACGCGGGCTTACGCCGGCCCATTTACACTACGCTGCCGTGACTTAGAGTGCAAGTTGTTTCTGAATACGGTACTCGCCTCTCTAAGTTACTGCGGCGTCGCGCATATGAGATGCGTTACGCCCACGCCTAAAAATACGCCAGTCTTTCTGAATCCCGTCCTCTGTGTCCATTTTTGCTCCCTTTCCATAGGGGCAGGGACTCTCGCTATAACATATCCCCCCCTTTGTTTTGAACCTGAAGGGGGCGGAACACCAGCACACGTCATCAGGGTTGGGACACCTCTGTGCCGGCTGTCAGCCGCTTAGGCCCAACCCTTTTTTTGGTGTAAGTCCTACCCTGACTCTCCATGGGATCCCACTCGTTTTTATCCTACGTTTTTTTCCTCTTCTGGGGTTCCTGGGCTTATTTGCTTTTCTCGGGGGGAACTCTGCCCTACCTAATACCCTCACTTTCTTCATATAGGGAACCTGTTTCTAATACTTCGCCTGATGGGGGAACCACCTTTTCTTTCAGTGATACCAGACTTTCCCATTACAACAGTTTTTTTTGGTTTAACAACTTGTCTGAGGTTACCCATGGCATTAAACCCTCGTTAGCAGTACCGCCCATTAGCAGATCACCAATTTTGAGGTCTCCCAACTTCCGATACCATCAGTGCTTTTTTCAGAATTTGTTAGGACACATCCTAAAGAGAGACCACACACAAGCGAGTGACTATGCTCCACGGAACTATTACAAAGCTCCACCTCACTTGCTGTCCAACACTCCATGGGAGGCTGTCCTAACAAATGATACTGACCCAAGCACAAATCATTTCTTACGGCGACAATACCAACTGGTGTATGCATTACCTTGCTAAAAAAGCCAATTCCTTCAGCACTTTCTCCCACAGTGTCTCTGGGTACTTTAATTTGTACCTTTGTGCGAATGACAGGAAAAATCTTCGCTACTACCATGTCCATTTTGGTCCCTTCCTTCATGTAAAGTCTTGTGGGTGACCCAGTGTCCATGCGCTCTACTGATCACCGCTCAGCCGCACTTTAGACTGCATCAGCAGAAGTTTTCCTAGTCACTGCATCAGGCAGAGAGACTTCTGATGTTTTCAAACGTTCTTCTGAGCGTCTTCCATCCAAACCGGTAACTAGAAGGACCCTCTCAGAGAACCTTGAGACCATTTGCCACACTGCTAACAAACATGGTACCAACCAGTTCCACTTGTAATTAACATCAAACATAGCCTGTACTACTTGGCTCCACTTACTGGTACCACCTTGTCCGACCACATCTACATACAAGATCTTTCTAGGGACTTTTCCATTATCAATGACGTGGAGGCAGTGCCGATCCTGACCTCCCTGGGGCTCTAAGCAAAATTTTGCTAAGGGGCCCTCTACCTGACCAGTGAATAATGGTCGTGGTTTAAGCATAGTATCGGGTGTGGCTTAAATGGGTGTGACTCAACGGGGTGTAGTTAGAGTCTGAGATGAACGAGGGATGGAGGGAGAAATAAATGAAGGAAGAGAGAGAGGAAGTAAAAAAAGAGGGATGGAGGGTGTCAGGAATGGTCCCCCCTGTTGGTACATCTGCTTGTCAGTCTGGCTGCAGTACCGACCTCCACCAGCGGGGGGTTCCTGGTCTTCTGGAACTCACAGCCTTTCATACGTTCAGGTGTGACTTGAATGTAATCATGACACTCCCTATTTATACCCGGCGAGCTCAAGCAGAGCTCGCCCTGGTATCTTCATATCTGCTGGACCTAAGCCTGTACCCTGACCTGTATTCTGACCCTGATTCGGTACCTTGATCCTGTTCTGATCCTGATCCCTGATCCCGCCTGGACTTGTCTGCCCTGCATCCTGATCCCTGATCCCGCCTGGACCTGTCTGCCCTGCTTCCTGTTCCCTGTCTCCCCTTAACCTGAATCCTGCAGCTAGTCCATCCATCCGACCCCTGCTCCGTCCTGTCCCATCTGCTGGTATCCCCTGTGTATGACCTCGGCCTGGCTTGACCTATCTGTACGGTATTCCCTTCTTGATTATATATATATTGTTTGCTATCTTTACTGGTTGTCCTTATTTACTTTATTAAACACCTTTTACTTCACTGATCATATTGTCTGGTCTCTCTGTGCAGTCACACGGGTCTGATCTCTCATCCCTCCTGACAGTATACCAGGGCCACTCTTGATCAGACGTGACTGCATTTGGAGACCATCCTGGTGTAGTGCATTGCTCCAAACATGGATTACGATGACATCCTTTATTATTCTCTGCTGGCTGAAGAGGATGAAGGGTATTGTCGCCAGGTTTTGGAGGGTTGGACTAGTGACCAGCTAATGGAAACTATCCGATTAGCTCATTCCTGTGTGGATCAGGGTTACATGACTTTTAATGATGTTCAGCCATTAATTCGGTTGTGTGTAAAACCAGCCCTGTCATCTATTCCTGTCGGTAGGGACGATTTCTCTCCCCCCTTCAGTCATGACCAAGTTGAATCCCTGGTGTGGTTATTAGAGGATGATCCGGCGTCTTTTGATGAGTATTATTCCTCCTGTCCCCAGCAAAAGTTATCTGAGTGTATTGATTCTGTGCAGGCTCTGATTAGACAAGGTGTGTGTGAACCTGCTTTTGTTCAACCTGTGCTGCAGGCATGGTCAGATCTCCTGATTCCAGCCAAGTCAGTCCGTTCCAGCCCTACTATTAACCCTCTGCCTTCTCAGGGATCCATCTATCCATCACCAATGGCAACCCCAGCGCAGATAATTCAGCATCCTACCAAATATTACTACCCAGTTTCTACTTGTACCTACCCTGCCTTTAATCCACCTGTCCGCTCCAACCCTGCTATTAACCACCTACCTTCCCAAGGACCTATCCGCCCATCGCCAATGACAACCTCAGCTTTCGCCCAGTTAATTCCGCACCCTACCAAATATTACTACCCAATTTCTACTAATTGTACCTACCCTGCCTATAATCCACCTGTAACTACTCCACAAAAACCTCCTCCAGTCACCAGCCCTGTGTCTCTGCCATATTCCAATCCTTCCTCCTACTTAATTCCACCCTCTTCATACACCCCTTCTGTTAACAAACCTGTAGTGTCTAAGTCTAAAAAGAAACGGAAGTACTTCCCAACTCACACCATCGTGCCAGTTACCCAGCCTGTCCCAATGCCATCTGCTCAGCTTGTTCCAGTGCCATCTGCTCAGCTTGTTCCAGTGCCATCTGCTCAGCTTGTTCCAGTGCCATCTGCTCAGCTTGTTCCAGTGCCATCTGCTCAGCTTGTTCCTGTGCCAGCTGCTATGCCTCTTCCTGTGCCAGCTACTCTACCTCTTCCTGTGCCAGCTACTCTACCTGTTCCAGTGTCAGCTGCCCAGCTTGTGCCAGCCTCCCAGCTTATTCCTGTGCCAGCCTGCCACCCTGATGTTCCTGTGCCAGCCTGCCACCCTGATGTTCCTGTGCCAGCCTGCCACCCTGATCCTGTGCCAGCCTGCCACCCTGATGTTCCTGTGCCAGCTTGCCAGCTCGATGACTTCCAGTCAGCTTGCCAGCTCGATGACTTCCAGTCAGCTTGCCAGCTCGATGACTTCCAGTCAGCTTGCCAGCTCGATGACTTCCAGTCAGCTGCCCAGGTCGATGACTTCCAGTCCGCTGCCCAGGTCGATGACTTCCAGTCCGCTGCCCAGCTTGATGACTTCCAGTCCGCTGCCCAGCTTGATGACTTCCAGTCCGCTGCCCAGCTTGATGACTTCCAGTCCGCTGCCCAGCTTGATGACTTCCAGTCTGCTGCCCAGCTTGATGACTTCCAGTCTGCTGCCCAGCTTGATGACTTCCAGTCTGCTGCCCAGCTTGATGACTTCCAGTCTGCTGCCCAGCTTGATGACTTCCAGTCTGCTGCCCAGCTTGATGACTTCCAGTCTGCTGCCCAGCTTGATGACTTCCAGTCTGCTGCCCAGCTTGATGACTTCCAGTCTGCTGCCCAGCTTGATGACTTCCAGTCTGCTGCCCAGCCCGATGACTTCCAGTCTGCTGCCCAGCTTGATGACTTCCAGTCTGCTGCCCAGTTTGATGACTTCCAGTCCGCTGCCCGGCCTGCTGTTCCTGTGCCAGTCTGCCAACCGCTTGTTCCTATGCCTGCTGCCCAGCTCGATGACCCGGAGCCTGCTGCCCAGCTCGATGACCCGGAGCCTGCTGCCCAGCTCGATGACCCGGAGCCTGCTGCCCAGCTCGATGACCCGGAGCCTGCTGCCCAGCTCGATGACCCGGAGCCTCTGTCTGCTGCCCAGCTCGATGGCCCGGAGCCTGCTGCCCAGCTCGATGACCCGGAGCCTGCTGCCCAGCTCGATGACCCGGAGCCTGCTGCCCAGCTCGATGACCCGGAGCCTGCTGCCCAGCTCGATGACCCGGAGCCTGCTGCCCAGCTCAATGACCCGGAGCCTTTGTCTGCTGCCCAGCTCGATGACCCGGAGCCTTTGTCTGCTGCCCAGCTCGATGACCCGGAGCCTTCATCTTCTGCCCAGCTCGATGACCCGGAGCCTGCTGCCCAGCTCGATGACCCGGAGCCTTCGTCTTCTGCCCAACTCGATGACCCGGAGCCTTTGTCTGCGGCCCAGCTTGATGACCCAGAGCCTATGCCCTCTGCCCGGCTCGATGACCCGGAGCCTTCGTCTTCTGCCCAGCTCGATGACCCGGAGCTTTCGTCTTCTGCCCAGCTCGATGACCCGGAGCTTTCGTCTTCTGCCCAGCTCGATGACCCGAAGCCTATGCCCTCTGCCCGGCTCGATGACCCGGAGCCTTTATCCACTGCCTGGCTTGACACCATGAGCCTTCCCCAGCAACAACTGGTTGGAGCGTCCGGAGGCCGCTCCTTTGAGGGGGGGTACTGTCAGGAATGGTCCCCCCTGTTGGTACATCTGCTTGTCAGTCTGGCTGCAGTACCGACCTCCACCAGCGGGGGGTTCCTGGTCTTCTGGAACTCACAGCCTTTCATACGTTCAGGTGTGACTTGAATGTAATCATGACACTCCCTATTTATACCCGGCGAGCTCAAGCAGAGCTCGCCCTGGTATCTTCATATCTGCTGGACCTAAGCCTGTACCCTGACCTGTATTCTGACCCTGATTCGGTACCTTGATCCTGTTCTGATCCTGATCCCTGATCCCGCCTGGACTTGTCTGCCCTGCATCCTGATCCCTGATCCCGCCTGGACCTGTCTGCCCTGCTTCCTGTTCCCTGTCTCCCCTTAACCTGAATCCTGCAGCTAGTCCATCCATCCGACCCCTGCTCCGTCCTGTCCCATCTGCTGGTATCCCCTGTGTATGACCTCGGCCTGGCTTGACCTATCTGTACGGTATTCCCTTCTTGATTATATATATATATTGTTTGCTATCTTTACTGGTTGTCCTTATTTACTTTATTAAACACCTTTTACTTCACTGATCATATTGTCTGGTCTCTCTGTGCAGTCACACGGGTCTGATCTCTCATCCCTCCTGACAGAGGGACAGCAGGCCCAGATCCTACACCGCAATGAAATATGTGTATTCCAGAAAGTTTAACAATCAGCAGATAAAGATACTCCAAAATTCTAGTGTTGGCGTCTCAATCATCTCGGCACCATGGTTGTTATGGTGTTAGGATGATTAAAGTGCATTATATCTTTTAATACATTGTAATATAGAATGAAATTATTCAACTCATCATAATGCAGAATCAATGGGAGCTCTGATGTCACTGTCCCCAGCCAGCGGAGTGTCTCCTTACATCTCAGGTGTCCCCAGCGGAGTGTCTCCTTACATCTCAGGTGTCCCCAGCGGAGTGTCTCCTTACATCTCAGGTGTCCCCAGCGGAGTGTCTCCTTACATCTCAGGTGTCCCCAGCGGAGTGTCTCCTTACATCTCAGGTGTCCCCAGCGGAGTGTCTTCTTACATCTCAGGTGTCCCCAGTGGACGGTCTCCTTACATCTCAGGTTTCCCCAGCGGAGTGCTGCCTTACATCTCAGGTGTCCCCAGCAAAGTGCCTCCTTACATCTCAGGTGTCCCCAGCGGAGTGCTTCCTTACATCTCAGGCAGGCCCGGACTGGGACAAAAAAAATAGGCCCGGGCATTTTGGAATGAGCAGCCCATGACATCTTAACCAGCCCCTTCTCCACTCTTCATCCTGACGCATCCCCCAGGAGAGGGGAGGGGGAAACCCTGCAAAGGTGCAGGGGGCGAGGGGACAGGGAAAGAGCAGAGGGGGCAGAGAGCACAGGGAAGAACCTTGAGAACATGGAGTGAGAGCACAGGGGAGGCGGAGAGCATGGGGGGCAGAAAGCACAGGGGAGAGGCAGAGAACACAGGGAGTAAGAGGAGAGCACAAGGGGGCCGGAGAGCATGGGGGTCTGAAAAGCACAGGGAGTGGGGGGTTGGAGAGCACAGGGGGAAGAAAAAACACAGGGTGGGACAGGGAGGGCAGGAGAGCACCGGGGCGGAGAGCCCAGGTGGGAGGCGGAGATCACTGGGGGATTGCGAAGCCCAGGTTGGGGGAAGCAGAGAGAATGGGAGGAAGTGGAGAGCACAGGGGGTAGGTGTGAAGATCAATGGGGGGGCTGGAGAGTACTGGGGGAGAGGCATAGGGCACAGGGGGGCATCGTAGAGCATGGGGGGAGGTGGAGAGCACAGGGGGGGGCTGGACAGCACTGGGGAGCTAGAGAGCACTGGGGAAGAGGCAGAGGGTACAGGGGGAGCTAGAGAGCACTGGGGGAGAGGCAGAGGGCACAGGGGGCAGCGTAGAGCATGGGGGAGGTGGAGAGACGGAGGGCATGGGGGGGTGGAGAGAAGAGGGGGGCTGGAGAGCACTGGGGGGATAGAGAGCACTGGGGGAATTGAAAAGAGCACAGGGGGAGGTGGAGAGCACAGGGGGAGAGGCAGAGGGCACAGGGGGCAGCGTAGAGCATGGGGGGAGGTGGAGTGCGCATGGGGGGAGGTGGAAAGCACAGGGGGAGAGGCGGAGAGCACAGGGGGAGACCGTAGAGCATGTAGGGAGGTGGAGAGCACAGGGGGAGTTAAAAAGGAAAGGGGAGAGGCGGAGGGCACAAGGGGAGACCGTAGAGCATGTAGGGAGGTGGAGAGCACAGGGGGAGTTAAAAAAAAGGAAAGGGGAGAGGTGGAGGGCACAGGGGGGCAGCCTAGAGCATGGGGGGAGGTGGAGAGCACAGGAAGAGAGGCAGGGGGCACAGGGGGCAGCAGAGAGCATGGGGGAGGTGGATATCACAGGGAGAGGTGCAGAGCACAGAAGAGAGGCAGGGGCACAGGGGGGCAGCACTGAGAGCATGGGGGTGGTGGAGTGCACTGTGGGGGGTAGAAAGCAATGTGGGGGCAGGATAGGAGGAGCGGTGGGGTGGCTGCATATAGAAGAATCATTCTCTCCATCTTCTTCCCGCAGTACCTGAATGCCTGCGAGAGGGAGAGGAGCAGAAGCAGGCATTCAGAGACCGTGAGAGGACGATGGAGAGAATGATTCTTCTATATGCAGCCACCCCACCGCTCCTCCTATTCAGGTTACAGGGGGCCGCACTTACTTTCTCTCTGAGCCCATCGGCAGACCAGGCGCCGCATCTCTATTTTGGCAGGCAGGGCTCCCTACTCGTTCTGGTCTTCAGGAAAATGGTGGCCGGCGGAGACATTATCTCCACCCCAAATATTACTCGGGGGCCCTACGCAGCCTGCGTAGTCCGTGTATAGGGCGGATCGGAGGGGCTTATCCACTGAAGCTGGAAACGTAGAGACATTTACAGCGACCTCCACCTTACTGGCGGTATCGGTCTTGCCGTGTGGAGGGGCTTATCCACTGAAGCTGGAAAGGTAGAGACATTTACAGCGACCTCCACCTTACTGGCGGTATCGGTCTTCACAGCCTGGTGCTCAACTGGAGCTCCGTCAGATGTACGTCTTACATTTATCCCTTCTGCCACAGCATCAGTGAGTCGCTGCAGGTCATAAGTCACATTGCCATTTTTGCGCTTACTATTTGCCAGTGGTTGGGCTGCAGATAACACCACTGCCATGCATGCGCCCTTAACCGGTCCTTCTGACTGGAGGGGACCAATCTCTGCAGGGGCCAACATACCCTTGGTCACTGGCCACCCTGCAATCCCTCCGTTGGGCATAGCAGGTGTTATGTCCACATCTGTGTTACATAACCTAGCCTTATCCAGCATTGCTAGCAATTGTTTGGCCCAGCCGTCCCAGTCATTCTGCAGCACTGCATCACCTGTTCCAAGAGGCACCAAAGGAACCTGGGACTCATTACCCAATACAGTACATTTGTTATCTCTATACGCATTACATTGTACAAGCACAGTTTCACTTATGTCACATTGAGACGATGCTTTGTCACAAACCGCAGGGTGCAATACACTATTTTGACCAGATTGTTCTGGTGGCGCTACCATCACATCTAGCTTTACACGACCAGCTTTAACAGGGTGAACAAATTGTTCACCAATCTGGTCACATTCCAGGCGGGTGGTCTGCACCCACACACTCTCATTGTGTGGTGCAGTCCCTCCTTGTTCCCCCAGAGTAGTGCCAGAGCGGTCCTGGACAACCTCCAGTTCCAACACAGGGAGATCCCTGGAGGTTTCCACGGACAACCCTGCAGCTCTGCCTCTGGTGGTCACGGAAGACATCCTACTCCCATCCTTTTTAGTAAACATATTACCAACATTGGCCCGGATTCACATACATCGGCGCATAAATATGCCGCCGTACAGTATCTCTTTTACGATACGCCGATGCAGCGCAGAGAGGCAAGCGTGGAATTCACAAAGCAAATGCTCCCAACGTTGCGCCAGCGCAACGTAATTTCGAAGGCGTAAACTGGTGTAGGTGGAAGTGGGTGTGACCCCATGCAAATGATGGTCCGAGCGTTGTGCAATGTTTTACGCCCGGCGTATCATGAACGGCGCATGCGCTGTGACGCTGTGACGCTGTGACGCGGACGTATGCCCAGCACTCCTATGCGCATGCTCACAACTACGCCGGCTTACGACGAGCACATAAATACACATATGCCCGTCCAGCGCAAAAGTACACCCGTTTGCTTGTTTTCCCCCTGGAACACAGTAGTTTTGCGGAGCCATGTCAGCTGCTAAGGTAGACAAGGAGAGGAGGAAGAAAAATTTCTCATTGGAAGAGGGGGCTATCCTGACCTCAGCAATAGCCCAGTATGATGTCTACCTCCATGGCGCACAGAATGCCAGGACCAGCAAGGCAAGGAAGAAGGAGATCTACCAGAAGATCACCCTGGAGATCAATGCTCTTGGGCATGAGACCCCAGGATCCTTGACGACATCCAAAAATAAAATAAACGACATGCGTCGGCGTGTCCGGGATAAACAGGCCCTCATCAGAAAGCACCTCAGGGGCACGGGAGGTGGACCAGCTTCTGCTCTGAAGTTGACAGATGAGAAGGAGGTCATCGCCAGATGTCTGGAGCGGGAGCAGGTGGAGGGCATGGAGGGCTTTGACTCCAGTGATCAGGACTTGAGGAGAGGTAAGTGTGTTTTATCCCCCATCCGGTGTGTAGCATGTGAGGGGTGCAAGGGAACATGTGACAAGTGTGTGGGTCCACCAACATGTGAATGCTTTATGTCATCCACAGGTGTGCTAGAGGGAGCTGGGCCGTCGTCTGCCGGTGTCCGACCCACGCCATCCCCGGAACATCAGAATCAGCCTGACACCCTGGGAAGCCATGATCCATCGGTGGAGGGGAGTGCTCACACCTCTGCTCTAGAGGTAGTTGAGGAGGAGCCGGTGGATCTCCATCTCGAGGAATGCCTCTACTTTGATGAGGCCTCCTTTTTCCCCGGACCCTCAGAGACCTCCACGCCCATCAGGGGAACCCCATCCAGGGCTACCCCATCCAGGGGAACCCCGTAAAGGGCTACCCCATCCAGGGGAACCCCCTCCAGGGCTACCGCATCCAGGTGGACTCAACCGGCTACTTCCCCTAGGAAGGCTCTGACCAAGACTAGGGGGGGTAGTCGGTTCCCTCCAAGAAGGGCTCTAAAGGGGGCAGGCAAGGCAGACGCGCCACATGGCCGATATTGCCGGCAACCTGCATAGAGTGGCTGACAGCCTGGCCTATTTTGCTGGGTCCTCGGACATGCAGCAGTGCCTCAGCCAGCAGGCTGCCCATACCCTGACGATAACGGACAGCCTGCATGACATAAATGCCAACTGTGCAACCATGGCTACAAGCCTCTGTGACCAAAGTCAGACCCTGGATGCCATGCATCAGCATATGTCAGCAGGGGCTCCCTCATCATCTGGGGACGTGCAGGCCACCCAGGACCAGCCCACTGCGGCAATTGTGGAGCTGCAGGCCACAGCTTCTGGGATGATGGCAGAGGTGAAGAGCCTGGGGGAGGCTATGAAGGCCAACACTGCTGCCATCCAGGCACAGGGTCGGCAGAACAGATGCCTCCAGCGGCAGACCAACACCCGCCAGCTGCAGATGCATGCGGATACTAACTCTGTTCTTACCCGCATAGCTGTTGGAGGGCATGCAGGCTACATCTTCCATCAGAGCCAGGAGCGAGAGACCAGGGGATGAATCTCCTCCTGATGCCCCACCCCCCATTGAGGAGCCGTACCCATGGCACCAGGCCTGGCCCACGAGAGGGCAAATAATTGTTCTCTTATTTATTTTTGCTCAGAGTATGAGCTTTATTTTTTGTTTTTGTTGGACGTGCACAGAAGTATGTGCCGTCCTCCTGTAAGGGCATGATCCCTATTTTTGTTTTATTTTTTGTCACTGCACACGGTGAGGAGTGCAGAAGTGGTGCCCGGACACCCGTTTGCCAGGGCAGGGTTTGCCCGGTGCTGCTACAGTGTGACTGGTGTGTGAATGTGTGGGTGACATTCCTGCCAGCAAGGCGTGTCACCTTGGGTCGTCGGGGAGAGGTTATCCCCACGACCGTGTGAATGTGGTATGAATGGACAGCAACATCATTGGGGCCTTGGCGTGGCGTTGCTGCTCCCAAGTCCTGTGTGGTGGACTTGGGCTAAACCAATGTGATGTGGTGTGTGTGAGCTAGGGACCACAGTGGTGTGCATGCGTGCATGGTCCGTGTGCCATGATGAATGTGTGTGTTTAACGTGCAAAGATACGTTCCACGAGGCAACTCCTGACTGCTGTTCCTTCAGCAGACGGGGTAGCCTCGGGCAGGGGGGGACTGTGTGGTTGGGGGGGTCATGTTATCACATATGTCAATCTCCAGGCCCTTTCTCATGGCGTAGTTGTGCAGCACGCAACATGCACCCATGATCTGGCACACAAACTTTGGGGAATACAACAGGGTCCCCCCTGGACTTATCCAGGCATCGGAAACGGGACTTCAGGATGCCAAATGTGCGCTCCACCACTGCACGGGTGCGTATGTGTGCAGCATTGTATCTTCTCTCTCCTCTGGTTTGGGGATTCCGGTATGGAGTCATGAGATGGGGCCCAAGTGCATATGCCGAGTCACCTGGAAGGGAAAAGACAGGAGGATGTTGGCCGTGCATGTGCCCCTCGTGATGTCTGCATTATGGGGTCGAACAGTCATGCCTGACTCCCATGTCACTCACCAACCAGCCAGCTGTCCCTGTACATGTATTGTTCGTATTCCGTTGGGATAGTGCTTTGACGGTATATGTAGCTGTCATGGCTGGCCCCTGGGTGTTTGGCACGGACGTGCCATATGAGGCATTGGGCATCGGCTGTCACCTGTACGTTGATGGAATGCCACTGCTTATGATTGCGGTATATGTGCTCTGTGGCATGAGGGGGCCGTAGTGCCACATGTGTGCAATCAATGGCCCCGATGGTGCGTGGGAATCCTCAGGTGCTCATGGGTGGGTTTGATGATGTGGTGGGACATGCGTGTGAGGATTGTGGGGACAACCTGGTGCACACATCTGCTCATGGTGGATTGTGACATCCCAGACACGACTCCACTTGTACGTTGGAAAGATCCACATAGGGACAGGGACTCTCACTATTACACTGTCCAGCAGGTGGGCTCCTCTTCGGATCTGTTTGTGGGTGTTGGGTCCGATGGTATCTACCTTTTTGAGGCGATTTACATTTGCACAGTTCCATACAGGCTTCCTTCGGGGAGATAGTGGCATAATGGGACAAATACCCGAGGTCTCTGGACAATCAGATTCGGCTGAGTCAGGAAACCAGAGGTTCCCTGGTCTTATGGCTTTGCTCTCCGGGTTCTTTGGCGGGGTAAATCCTTTCTACCCTTGTATTGAACAGGGTGACCTCCAATGGCAGTCGGTCCGGGTGGGAATCCGGATTGCCGGGTAATAGCCTGGAACTTGGAGCAATCAGACTAGGTCTGGATCATGGATGGATTGACTTTGGGCCAGATTCAGGTAGATGGGCGCTTCTTTACTTTGGAGTAACGTTTCTCATTTACGTTACTCCGCCGACCCTTTCGGCGCAAGTACTGTTATTCACATAGCAGTTGCGCATAAACTTGTGCCAGAATAACGATAATGCGCTGGCGTAACCCGACGCAAGTGGAAGTGGGTGTGATCATATGTAAATGATGGGCGGAGCCCAGCGCAGAGGCTTACGTTCAGCGCATCATCCACGGAGCATGCGCAGTGAGTGAGGCTCCACTCGCCCCCTTGTGCGCATGCTCACAACTTCCGTCGGCACCACTTCACGGGAAACGTCAGCGCAATGTGTTCCGTTGCGCGTATAAAAGCGCCAGCGGAAGCGCCATTCCGGCGCAAAAGTATTTCCGTTTCCCCCCACCCCAGGGAAGTTACTTTTGCTCTGTGATGGCTGCTCCCGCTACCCCCAAAGAGAGGAGGAATCTCAATTTTAACTCCCAGGAGGTGTCAGTTATAATCTCGGCTATGGAGACTTTTAATGAGTTCCTCCACGGGAAAAAAAGTCGTAAGACCAGCCGGGAGAGGAAGCAGGGCATCCTGGACACCATTGCTGGCAGGGTCAATGTGTTGGGGTACTCCACCCGGACTGCTGGGGATATTCAAAAAAAAATCAATGACCTGCGGCGCAAGGTCCGTGGCAAGGTGGCCACCATCAGGAGGCATGAGAGGGGCACAGGTGGTGGACCCCCATGTCCGGTCAGCCTGACCACGGAGGAGGAGGTGGTCGTCCGCTGCCTGGACAGGGAGCAGTTGGAGGGGGTCCCTGGATATGACTCCGTGGAGGAAGGCTCCAGGACAGGTAAGTGTTTTTTATACCCTATTTGGTGTGTTGCATGTGGGGGGGGAGGGTACATGTGCCAAGTGTGTGTGACCACCAACATGTGTCTGCTTTGTGTCATCCACAGATGACGGAGCTGGGCCATCATCTCTTGCCGTCCAGTCCACCCCAACCTCCCAACGGGATCCTGAGGACGAGCCCCTGGGTGCTGAAGACACCGAGGTGGAGGAGAGTGCCCACACCACCTCTGCAGAGATGGTTGTGGAGGAGCCTGTTTCTGAACAGGACTTTATTTTATTGTTGGAGGTGTCCTCCTCCTCTGCAGGGCCCTCTGTCATCCCCTCCCCCATCCTCGGTAGCCCCTCAAGGGCGAGTCCATCCCCACGGGGACAACCTTCTCCTGCCCCCAGGAAGGCGACCCGGAAGACCAGGGGGGTGTGTGATATGGTCGAGGACCAGGTGGTGTTGGACCACGCCAGACAAACACAGCAGATGGGGGAGATTGCTGCCCACTTGGACCGGGTCGCCTGGGCTCCATGTCGCAGCTGCCCAGTGGTGTGCAGGACGTTGTCACCAGCCTGGGGGAGGTGCAGGCTGATGTACGGCACCTGACAGCAGCCGTCCAAGACAACACAGCTGCCATCCGTGAAGAGGGGAGGCAGCGGCAGCGTGCCCAGCGGCATAATATCACCCGCCAGCTGAGGATGCAGGCCCAGACCAACCTGTATCTCAGCCGGATTGCCGTGGCCTTGGAGGGCAGGCAGCCAACAGCTCCCAGGAGTGGCCCACCCGGGGATCAGCCTTCTCCAGATGCCCCCCCACCCCCACCCACTCCCTTCAGGCAGCTGAGGATCCCGAGAGTGCCCACAAGGAGGAGCCCCTGTCATCCCAGATGAGGGATTTATTTTTGTTTTGGTTTATATTATTTTTCTTTTTTATTACTCAGGTTATGAGTTTTTGTTTTATTTTTGGATTACTCAGGTTATGAGATATTTATTTTATTTTTAACTGCACACGGTCAGGAGTGCAGGGGACAGTGTGAATGGTGTGTGAATGTGAGGGGGTGGCACTCCTGCCAGTAAGGGGTGTCACCCTCGGCCGTGGTGGTGAAGTTAACCCCACGGCTGTATGAATGACGTGTGAAAGGTGTATGAATGGACAGCGACATCATTGGGGCCTTGACGCTGGCGTTGCTGCTCCCAAGTCCTACATGCTGGACTTGGGCTAATCCAATGCGATGTGAATGTGGTGTGTGTGATCTAGGGACATCAGTGGTGTGCATGCATGCATTGTCTGTGTGATTAATGTTTTGGTTTAGTGTCCAAAGATGCCTACGGCGAGGACCCTCCTGACTGCTCTTCCATCAGCAGACTGGTTCTCCTCTGGCAGGTGGGGACTGTGTGGGTCGGGGGTCAGGTCATCACGTATGTCAATCTGCAGGCCTTTTCTCATAGCAAAGTTGTGCAGAATGCAACATGCACCGATGATCTGACACACAAAGGTAGGGGAATACAATAGGGTCCCCCCAGACTTATCCAGGCAGCGGAAACGGGACTTCAGGAGCCCAAATGTTTGCTCCACCACTGCACGGGTTTTGATGTGTGCTTCATTGTATTTTCTCTCTCCTCTGGTTTGGGGGTTCCGGAAAGGAGTCATGAGATGGGGTCCCAGTGCATATGCAGAGTCACCTGGAAGGGAAAAGACAGGAGGATGTTAGTCATGCATGTGCCCCTTGTGATGTGCATCATGGGAGGGGATAGTCATGCCTGCCACCCATGTCACTCACCAACCAGCCAGCTGTCCTCATACATGTTCTGCTCGAATTCTGCTGGGATGGGACTCTGACGGTATATGAAGCTGTCATGGCTGGATCCAGGGTGTTTGGCACGGACGTGCCATATGAGGCGTTGGGCATCGGCTATCACCTGTACGTTGATGGAGTGCCAATGCTTCCGATTGCAGTATATGTGCTCTGTGGCACTGGGGGGCTGGAGTGCCACATGTGTGCAATCAATGGCCCCCACAGTGCGTGGGAATCTGGCAATGCTGTAGAAATCTGTCATTGCCTTCAGCCGCAGCTCCTCAGTGGTGGGTCTGATGAAGTGGTTGGACATGCGTCTGAGGATTGCAGGGACAACCTGGTGCACACATCTGCTCACTGAGGATTGTGACATCCCAGCCACCACTCCACTTGTACGCTGGAATGATCCACTTGCAAGGAAATGAAGTGTTGCCAGTACCTTCACCAGTGGCTGCACTGCTTGTGAGCGGTGTGTCTTGCTGGTGATGTCATCCTGCAGGGTTGTGGTTAGTTCAAGTATTGCATCTGGGCTGAATCTGAAGAGGCGATACACCTCCTCATCACCCATGCCAAAGAGGCTCATGCGCGTGCGGTATATCCTCTCACGTGCCCGCCTCCTCCGTAGCGAGGGACCCAGTACTAGTGCTAGGACCACGACTGCCCCTGGCATGTTGGCACACAGAGGTGTTGTCCTTGCACGTGTGGTTGTTCAGCTTGCTAGTTTCGTTGGTAACGCTGCTGCTGTAGCTGCTCTCCTGCTGACCTGAGGCCGTCTGGAGTAAAGATAAAGCAGCTATTTGTAGAAATAACTTTGCGCCGGACGGACGAGATACGCGCGTCGCTTGTAGCCAGCGTATGGTGCTAATCCGTTCGCGAATCGGGAAATCTCCCTCATTTGCATATTTGCAGGGGAAATCAATAGGCGCGACTGATGCGACAAGCGAAAATATGCGCTAACGATACTCTGGCGTCGGAAAGTTAAGCCGATCGGAAATGGCCCGTTTTCTGTCGCATCTAGTTTGGTGGGTACGGCCACATAGAAACGACGGCGCATATTCACAGTTACGCGGCGCATATTGAAATACTCCAGCGTAACTCTACCTGAATCTGGCCCTTTGAGGGCTCCCGGTATGGTTTAAGTCGGACAAGGCAACCACGGTGGCTTATGTCCTTCACCAGGATGGGTCAAATAGACTGTTGGCAGCCCTGGCTGTTGCCAGTATCCCCTGGTGGGCAGAACATTTTGTTGCGGCCCTTTCCAACGTACACATTCCAGGAGTGAAATAGTTACAGGCGGATACCTCAGTTGGCTAGGGTTGGGCCACGGATGGGTCCTTCACCGGGCAGTGTTTCATCGGATTCGTTTCCGCTGAGGCACTCCTGAGGTAGCTCTGTTTGTGTCCTGGCTCAACAGGATCGTACCGAGATTCTGGTAGGTCACGGGATGCTCTGGTGGCCCATGAGGCTGGTGACGTTTGCTCTACGCCTTGCCTCTTCTCCAGCTTCGTTTGTGACTTTTACGCAGGATCACGGCTGCGGGGGTTCCGGTCATTCTATTAGCTCCGGATGAGTCCAGTTGGTCTGGGTACGCCGGACATTTTCTTTTTAACTGTCCAATAAGGCCCAGTAGACCTTCTCCCGACAACCCTTTGCACCTCCAAGTCCCGAAACCTTCCTCAGCTCACCAGGGCAGGTCAGATTCCCAGCGATAATTCGATTCCGGGGGTTGCAGTTGCTTTTTGGACATTTCCCTTGCTAAAGACTTTCAGAATCCTCTGCGGAATAAGGAACATAAACTTAAGATTCACTTGGCTGAATGATCCACACATTGTTCGGGGCCTGTTACCCAAGAGACTTTACCTATACTTACCATGATTGACTCTGGCCATCAAGAGTTCCTTTTGATATCCTCTGTTCACCAATGTTTCCTGTGATCCTGGGGCTCCCCTGGCTGCGGGAACATATAGACTGGATCACAGGGAGTACCTCCTTCAAATCAGATTACTGCCGTCAGCATTGCATAGTGCCTGAATATATAGTACCTTCCAGCTGCCTTACCGTCCAGCCAGCTTCCACTTCAAGCCAAGATGTTGCTCCAGTTTACCATGATTTTCTAGATGTCTTCGATAAGAAGAAAGCTGACACATTACCTCCCCATCGTCCTTACGATTGCCCTATCGAGTTGTTGCCTGGTGCAGAAATCCCTTTTGGACAAATATTCTCACTTTCAGAGACTGAGCTCGAGACCATGCATCAATACATTGACGAGAACCTAGAAAAGAAGTTCTTTCACCCATCATCTTCTCCAGCTGGTGCCAGGATTTTCTTTGTGGAGAAGAAAGATCATACTCTCAGGCCCTGTGTGGATTACAGGGAATTCAATAAAATGACTATCAAAAACCGATACCCTCTCCCTCTCATTCCTGAACTTTTCCAAAAATTCCGTACTGCACAAGTCTACTAAATTGAACTTACGAGGCGCCTACAACCTTGTGCTCATTCGGAAGGGGGATGAATGGAAGACCACCTTTAGAACTCGCTTCTGGCATTTTGAGTATCTCGTTATGCCTTTTGGACTGTGAAATGCTCTGGCGAACTTCCAACATTTCGTGAACAACATCTTTAGAGAGTTCCTGGATCACTTCTTAATCGTTTACTTGGATGACATCCTCATTTTTTCTGCCACCTTGGAACTACATAAAACTCATGTCCGGAAGGTACTATCCACACTAAGGGCACACAAACTCTACTCAAAAGCAGAAAAATGTGAGTTTGAAAGGTCAACCATACAGTTCTTGGGTGTAATCATTTCCACATATGGAATTTCCATGCATCCTCAGAAAGTATCTGCTATCCTGAAATGGTCAGCTCCTACCGATAAATAAGGCATCCAAAGGTTCATCGGGTTTGCTAATTTATATAGGAGGTTCATTAACCACTTGACCACTGGGCAATTAAACACCCTTAATAACCAGACCAATTTTCAGCTTTCGGTGCTCTCACAGTTTGAATGACAATAACTCAGTCATACAACACTGTAACCAAATGACATTTTTGTCCTTTTTTCCCCCACAAATAGAGCTTTCCTGACACAGCATGACAGCATATACGTATGGGAAGGCTCCGCCCCCTGCCCAATCAGGACCGGTTATACTATAAAAGTAGGTAAAGAAAGCAGGAATTTTTATTTTTCCCTCACCTGGCCGGACACTTCCCGCCAAGCCGCACAGGTTCAAAGCCTCTCCTGTGACGAAGCTCCCTGCTGTACAGGCAGACCTGAACGCCTAATGGGGGAGGCCTCACCCCAGCAGGATCCAGGAAGATGGGGGTGAAGGCATCTGGTCTCTAGGGATTGCTCATTTATCATGACGCCATGTATGGACATTCATTGGACTTTAGACATGAAACATGCAGGTGGTAAGGCACCACATGGTGCACACAATTCTATTCAGTTACTGCTGCAAGTATAGGCAAGTATGTGGTTAAACTTGCATTACTGAAGGGCTGTGGTTGTGTCTGCAATACTGCTAATGATGATAGCAGGTGCTGTGCTGGGCTGAAGCCTTCCATTTAACTGAATAAGCCTGGCTCTACAGTCTTGATTTATTTCCTGCAGGTTTGTGGTTAATTTGCATTTCTGAAAAGCATATATCACACATGTGAATGTAACTGGATGTCTGTAGTGTCACTCTGTTTACCAATATTAAACAGACTAAAGGATGTGTTTGCAGCATTGCTGAAGTTTGAACTGATATCAGGTGATATTGAGAGCCCTTTCATGTTAGTGCAGGGATTGGGCCTGCAGTATGGCCTCACTGTGTATGGAAGATCGGTCTCCTTGCTGGTACATATGTCTAAGTAGGTTTAACTTGCTAGTGCTAATGTCATAGGATCATTAATTTGTGCTGCATTCCTGTGATTACATTAACTCCACACTAGGTAAGGCTGTGATGTGTTTACTTCTATGCATTTACATGTTGACCTTGGTGCTAAAATGTCAGGATCTGTTTAGTCACACTCCTTAGTACTTGTTAGCAATAGGTAATTGCTTGTGTTATTTGGGGTACCCCACTGAAAGATATGGGGTTTGTAGTGGTTACTATTTATGGGAAAATAATCCCAGGCATCTGTGAACCAGTAGCAATCAGCCTTCCTAGAGACCAGCAACTTTGAATGAAGGTGAGGGCAGGTAAGTATATGCTATATCCTAAAAAAGAGTGCACATTATGGGCATAATGAGTGTACATCTCAAGCCCTCAACACCAAACACCAGTCTACCTGCTTCTGCGACAAGGGACAGATCCTCTTCAACCCTGAAAAGATCCCACTATGGAGGGGGCGTGGCCTGGACATGGCTGAGTGAGGCTGCTTTAGTTCTGAGCTCCCGGCCTGGACCCTCTTTATGCCGGCCAAACTAGCCCTGATATAGGCATGCAATCAGCCAAGAAACATACCAACAAGCCAGGCACCCGTGTGACCCGTTCCGGTGCAGCAACAGGCGATCTCCACAACTATTTTCACCGGCAACCAAAGAAGTCGTCCGGGGCTAAGGCCACGGCACCACGTGGAGCAGCGTGCCAAGACTCACCTGAAGAACCGGGAAGCTGCGATTGGGCTGTTATCCCCGACCGCTCGGACTTACCTTCAGACCCGCTGCCAACGTTGGGGATCCCGGACCTCTCCATGGCGTCCCCGGCCTCCCCCACGGGAGGATTGACGGCAGAACAGGACATACGTGCCCTGCTGCAGGCCCTACCCACGCGCTCAGACATCGAGGCCCTCATTCTGCGGTTGGAGGAGACGCACCGCAGGGACTTCCAGGAGGTAAGGGCAGAGGTGTCCACACTCACGGAGAGGGTGACGACCGGAGAGGCTTCGCTGGTGGACCTGGAGAGTAGGGTGGCGGGCCTGGAGCGTTCGAGGGACCTACATCGGCAGACGGCGGTATCCCTACAGCTCCACCTGGAGGATGCAGAAGACAGGAGCCGCCGCAATAATTTGCGGATTCGCGGTGTACCGGAGACGGTGGACTCCGCGGCTCTAGACGGCCAGCTACAGGGACTGTTCCGCGACATTCTGGGGGTACCCGAGGAGGAGGTGGAGGTGGACCGGGCGCACAGAGCACTAGGCCCCAGGGCGCAGGAACAGGACAGACCGCGCGACGTGATATGCCGCCTGCTGCGCTATGCCCAAAAAGATCGCATCCTCCATCTGGCGTGGGAACGCGGGGAGCTGGAGATGGAGGGATCCCAGATCAAAGTGCTGCCTGACCTATCTAGAGCAACCCTGCGCCGCAGGGCAATGCTGAGGCCTGTCCTAGATCTAGCAAAGGAAGGCGGCTTCACATACAGGTGTGGATACCCCCTATCGGTCACCTTTCGGAAGGACGGACAAGCCTACACCCTGCAGACGCCGGCGGACCTACCTGGTCTCTTCGAATTCCTAGGGGCAGACCAGATACCGGTGCCAGATTGGCTCCAGCTCTTGCCGAGATCGAACGGGAGATCGGGCCCCTTTGACCTCAGGGCCCCGGCCCAACCACGCCAGCAGCCGCAGGGGAGGAGACGGAGGAGAGCCCCTTCTGGAGAAGAACCCCGAGTCTGACCTGTAAGTAGGCCCTGGGCCACACTCCATTGACTACCCCTGCTTGCTTCCCTCTACTAGACGCTGTCCGATACCATGGCCACCGCTGCCCCACCTGGGATCAGTCAAGCTAAGGCCCGTTTTGGATGCCACGGAGGTGCTGTGCCCTGGCCGTCTCCCTTCCCCCCCCCCCTTCCGCGGGTTTGTTGAGCTTCATAAGGGGATTTATGCAAACTGTCACATGTTCAGGACCGAGTTTATGCCCAGTCTTGCCCATTAGTATCCCATGGTGGGGGTGGAGGGAGGGGGCTGGCAACCCCTTAGTCCGTCCCGCTACACTGGACCCCCCAGAGATGGGCTGCGGTACACCTGGGGGAGAGCTCTTCACGCAGCTCGCTGGGGACACCATGTTTGGGCCTAGAGCCGTGGGATGGGATGGGCACGGTCCGGCTGATTGAAATGACGGATCCCGGGCACTGATCTACCCCCTGTTGTCACCAGGTTATACCATGTTTTTGTTTTGTTTTACTCCAGGGGATGATATGCTACTGCCACTCAGCTGTTTTGTGCGGGGGAATTGGGAACGAGACACAGCAGTGCTCCCTGGACATCGGCCCGTGCCCCATGTTGGAGGGAGGGGGGTGAGGGTTGGCTATTTATCATCTTTCCGCTCCACAGGGACTGCTGCAGCTCGCCTCAACGTGAGGGATCCCTCTTCCGGGATCTTCAGGACGGGGGCTCGTGATATGCGAGAGGATGGATGGAGCTGCCCCCACGAGACACTTGCTCAATAGCCTTATGGGAGACGGTGGTGCTATGTGATTTTGTTGGGTGGGGGGCTGTGGAGGCGACACATATTTTCATGCTAGATCTTCTGGTCCACTGAACCTCGGTGGACGGTATACAGTAGAGGGGAGTCATCGGGTGAGACAGGTTCTGGAGCCATTGGGGTGGGGGCCTCCTGGTCACGATTACATTACACTTTAACGTGGAGGCCACTCACACCCTCCATGTGTGCTGTGTGCCCCATGAGATTGAAGGGGGATTGTTGTCATTATTGCTGCTATTGCTGTTGTTGCTATTATTTCTGTTACTGTTATGGTTGCTCTTGCTATTAAGGACTTTCTCATATGCTCGTGGCGTCTCAAGCCGATTGCTGTGCCTATCCTACCCTGAGAATGAGATTGCCGCGAGCATACTTAAGAGGTTAGTCATGCCTTATTTACTTATTTATGTTACCTTGTTTGGCTGGGGAGGGAAAGGACCCGGGAGCTCGGTTTGCTGGTCCTGTCCGTTCACTTCCCACTTAGGCCTGCGCTCAATCCCCGGTCTTGGACTGGAGAGCGCTCTAGCTGTTTAGGCTAATTTAGTTTCTCCTTCTAAGTGCCGCACGCTCTTGTGCAGGCACCCTAATTTTTCTCTCTCTTTCCTCTCTACTTATCTGTATATATCTACCCACTCCCCGTCTTATCTCACACTACACTCTTCCAGGAGATTCACTATCTCCTGACCCCCCCCACCACCCTCTACCTCTGTCCCTCCCCCCTCTTCTACCCTTCCCACCCCTGAGTCACGAGCATGGATACGCTCAAAGTGATCTCCCTGAATGTTAAGGGACTAAACATCCCGGAGAAGAGGAGAATGCTCCTCCATGATATGCGGAACCTGAGGGCGGACATAGTGCTGCTTCAGGAGACACATTTCAAGGATAACAACCTGCCTGTACTGAAGAACAGGTACTTCCCCACAGTGTACCATTCTCAATACACGGAGACAAAATCGAGGGGAGTATCCGTCCTCATCTCGGCCAGGGTCCCCTGGACCCTGGGGGAGGTGCGAACGGACCCGGAGGGCCGATCATTACTTCTGAAAGGACGCATAGGTCAGGCACAGGTCACCATAGCGAACTATTACGCACCGAACGAACGACAGGACAGGTTCCTGTCTAGACAGTTAGACCGGCTATCACACTTCAGGTCAGGCCAACTTATTATAGGGGGAGACTTTAACATCCCTCTAATACCCCCGGAGGACACATCGACGGGTAGGTCTGCCGTCTCGGGAGACCTGCGTAAACGCTTTTGTGAGACGCTGCATGCACACCGGCTGGTGGACGCTTGGCGATTACTCCATCCGGGAGAGAAGGATTACACCTTCTTTTCCAAACCTCATCAGTCATACTCAAGGATTGATCTATTTCTGATCCCCCACAGACACCTGGCGGCGATTGAAACAGCCTCGATAGGCTCTATCACGTGGTCGGACCATGCTCCCATAGAACTACGATACAGACTGTCTGACACCTTGACTGACCGGGGACACCCCTGGAGACTCAATGAGAGTCTGCTACACGACAAGGACACTATGACAGAGGTAGTAAGGGAACTGGGTTACTATTTTCGCACGAATGCCACTGAAGACAGCGACCGGGGACTGGTGTGGGAGGCCCATAAGGCAGTGGTGAGGGGTATCCTCATTAAACATGGGGCCAGGCTGAAAAGGCAGAGGACTGAACAGCTTACCTCCCTACTTCAAAAACTGCAGACCCTGGAACTACAACACAAACGGACTCAAACAACCCAGATCACGACCGAACTTAATGCTACCCGTAAACATATCACAGATTTACTACATTACAAGGCCAAGGCGGCCATGCAAATTTGCAGGCGATCGGTTTACGAATCAGGCAATAAATGCGGGAAGATGCTGACCCAGGCGCTCCGACTTCGTACATCCCACACATTGCAAAACGGGGGGGCGGTAGAGTATTTCTCCCACAGGAGATCTCTGCCGAGTTTAAGGACTTCTACCAGGACCTTTACAACCTTCCTAAATTGTCCACGTCTGAAGAGGCGGACCGACATACAGACTACCTGGTTAGCTCCCAAATGCCCGCACTCCCGGTTGATGCAGTGAAACTCCTAGACGAACCAATTACTCTGCCCGAAATACAGACAGCCTTGAAATCTTTCAAGCCAGGGAAGGCCCCGGGACCTGACGGACTTACTACCCCCTACTATAGAATCTTGTTCCCATCCTTGGGAGATCACCTACTGGGCCTCTTCAACGACCTGAGCTCTGGAGGCACCTTCCATACCTCAACGCTGCAGGCGCAGATTGCGGTGATCCACAAGGATGGTAAAGACCCGGGTCAGTGCGGCAGCTACCGACCCATATCACTACTTAACTCAGACCTTAAGCTGTTCACGAAGGTGATCGCCGCCAGACTACAGAGATTTCTCCCGGACCTGGTACACCTGGATCAAGTGGGCTTCATTCCCTCCAGGGAAGCCAGAGACAACACGTCTAAAGTGTTGAACTTGATCCACGTTGCCAGTGTTGCTAAGACGCCTTCGGTCTTCGTGGGAACAGACGCAGAGAAAGCGTTTGATCGCGTGGACTGGCGGTTCATGTTTACGACACTTAAACACATAGGACTCGGACGGAAAATGCTAAATTGGGTGACCGCAGCCTACACGACCCCGACAGCCAGAGTTAGGGCGAATGGCACAACGTCCGACCCATTCCCGATTACTAACGGGACAAGGCAGGGCTGCCCGCTTTCGCCCCTACTTTTTGCCCTGACCCTCGAACCCCTCTTACGACGTGTTAGATTGAACCCGGACGTTACAGGACTGGTGGTGGGCGACTACCAATATAAAGTCTCGGCTTACGCCGATGACATGATGTTTTCCCTGACGAACCCGCTGACCTCCCTCCCAGCCTTGACGAAGGAATTTGACTACTATGGTAAACTTTCCAATCTAAAAATTAATTTAACAAAGTCCGAGGCCATGGGGGTGGGCGTCCCTCAACCACACTTGGCCTCACTCAAACAAAATTTTAATTTGAAGTGGACAGACACGGCTCTCACGTATCTGGGGACGCGCGTCTCGCCACGGATCTCTGACGTGTTTAAGCTTAATTCCCCCCCCCTACTACAGACGGTCCAAAAATTGCTGTCCCAATGGTCCACGGGCTTACACTCGTGGTTTGGGAGATGTAATATACTCAAGATGTCCATCCTCCCTAAATTCATATATCTCTTGCAAGCCCTCCCCGTACGAATACCGGCGGATTATTTTAAACGAGTCCAATCTGCGCTAGGGACGTTTCTTTGGGCGGGCAAACATCCTAGGATCGGCAGAGCGGTCCTCTCCCTGCCTAAATCCAGCGGAGGCCTCGCCGCCCCAGACATCCGTATGTATTACTACGCGGCCCAATTAAACAGACTGATAGACTGGTGCCGACATGACCAGATTAAACTCTGGCCTCAAAATAGAACAGGCGCAAAGCACAATACTGCTACGAAACGCTCCCTGGAACCCGACCATGCGGTTAAGTGGCGTGCTTGACCACCCCCTGATTGGAAATACTGTAGCGGTTTGCACCAGGTTGCTTGCACGGTTCCGTCTGTCGTCGGACCCCTCACCACTGCGCCCGATTCTGGGCAATCCGTCGTTTCCCCCGGGCCTTCTGGACCCCAAATTCCGTGCCTTGCGAAACTCGGGTCAATACCGGCTAGACTTCTTAAGAGCCGGTCAACTGAGACACTTCCTACAGACACTGACACCACCGCCTGGCCCAGGCCACCCCCAGACAACCCTGGAGGAGATGTGCGAGGGTGTGGGCCCGCTACCGCATGCCCTCTCATTACTTCACACAATGTTGATCACACCGTCGGCAGACTACCAGATACCGAGCTTGGGTAAATGGGAGAGGGATCTGGGACGTCACTTTTCAACAAACCAGATAAACAAGATGCTGAGATTTACACACAAATCGTCGATTTGCACTAAAATACAGGAGACTAGCTTTAAAATATTGACGAGGTGGTATAGGACCCCTGATCTACTCCATCGCTTATTCCCGACGGTGTCGGACATCTGCTGGAGATGCCAGGCGGAAAGGGGCACTCTTCTTCATATTTTTTGGTCCTGCCCATGTCTGAGACCGTACTGGGAGGGAGTGCGAAAAGTGACGCAAGAATTCTCGGATCGGGAGATCCCGGATGACCCAGCGTTCTTTCTGCTGCATGTAAACGACACCCCTGAACGCGTATACAAGAAATCGGTGGTCCGGCACTTAGTGGACGCGGCGAAGGCGTGTATCCCAATGTGCTGGAAATCCACGAGCCCACCGACGTTAGCCATGTGGCTAAAGAAGGTGGATGACGTAAACACCATGGAAGACTTAGTCCTGACGAAGCAAGACAGAAATGAGCAATACTCCCAAACATGGTCCCTATAGAATGTCTTTAAATATTCTGCAGAAGGCCAAGCCCTTAGGGGCGCCCCTTAGCTATACCAGACGATCGGCACTCCCAGCTGCCCTCTACAAGGACACTCCATTTTGATCTTTTATCGCGATCCGCTGGAACATGCGGGCCAGACGTGCTCGTGACTCCCCCCCCCCTCCTACTTTCCCACCCTCCACCCCCGCTCTTCCTTCACTCTTCTCTTTATCTCTACTCTTACTTACATGCTCTTAGAAAAAGGGAAAACGCAGTGGACTGGACATGTGGACTGCTGCCTTATTGATGCACCTTGTCGAGCCGGGGCCCCTACCCCGGAACTCACGGGAGGCTGCAATGCAGGAAATTCAGTTTGATGTAGATTAAAGTGCTATTATGTGTTGCCTACCCGCCTGCCTTAAACGGTACTTGTTGATGGAATGTTGTATTCATGCCTATGTACGCGCCAGTTAGGTGCTAGCTCTTTATATGATGTTATGTACTACTACCGTTGCGGTTCATGTGGACCGGTTCTCTGTTATGTATAAATAAACAATTAAAAAAAAAAAAAGATCCCACTATGTAGCTAACTGCCAGAAATCGCTACAGGAATCATAGTGGTCTGGTGTAACTGGTGTGACGGCCAGAATGCAAATCAAGGTTGCAGGCCAAAGACAGTGACAAAGGGGCAGAGACTGAGAAGGCCTACAGTCACTAATGGTTCCATACCAAGCCTAATCAAACAACCGTGCTTGTTTAAAGGCAACCTCTACCTGAGAGCTTGCTTATGGAAAATCGCTCTGACTAGTTGGCATATCAGAAGCAAGAGACGGCGACTTTAACCCCGTCCAAACTGACTATGTGAAACTCAGGTACTAAGCTATTCAAGCGAAATCAGCTAAAGGGTACCTCTGCCTCTAGAGCATGAATGAATGAAAACTTATAGAGCGCGGCACATGCGAACTGAATCGCCTCTGGCGCTTGTTGTTCCTGTCTCCTTTGGTATCAAAGAGCAGCCAGCCAAACAGGCTTCAGCAGATTAACCAAGGGTACCATTCTTCCAAACAGAGGAAACAATATCCTTGCAGAGACCCTGGGACAGCAAATAGATCTGGAGATCAACAAGATTCATACTACTGTTAAGTAGTGTTGTTGTGACCTGCGATGAGGCAGGATGGAAGCAGAGCTCTGGTCAGTGATAAGCTCTCTATGGCAGATCCTAGATTGAAAGGGAATAGCCAATGATGCAGTTCAGTCGCTGCGGATACAAGACTGTATGCTGTTTCTCCAGAAATCATTGTGGCCAGTGAACCCTTATGGCCCCTCCCACAAGTGAACACATGCCGCTTTAGTCAGAGTGGTGACTGTTCAAGTCGGATCTGGCAATATCTAGAAGGAAGATTAATTCCTTATGTTAATCACCAAAGACCAGAGGATAGCCGAAAGATTGACAAGTTAAACGTGGGAGAACTATGGCGGAGAATAAAGAATCGATAATCTTTATTAGCCTAAACCCAAGTCGCCCAATAGGGTCAGCTGACAGTTGGATGTAAATTTCAGCGAAGGACATGAGTCCTGTGCATTAGGAAGCCAATGGAATTGTTTCATTCCTCTACCAATTCATTGCATTCCCTCCATGATGCATCAGAGCACAAGGGCTATGATCACATGGGCGTTGGTCATAGTAAAGCTTGAATAACAAGAGGGTCCAAAAGGATGGCATAGGCCATTGTGGCAATTAATCTCTCCAGTCGTCAGTAAAGCCTGACCTCCACAAATCCTACTCCAGGATTTTTAAGGAGTATTGTTCATAGCAGTGCTGCGACTTCAAGGTAGTCCTTACACTACGTTTGATCCCACTGTGGTCT
Source organism: Rana kukunoris (assembly GCA_029574335.1). Lineage (NCBI taxonomy): Eukaryota > Metazoa > Chordata > Amphibia > Anura > Ranidae > Rana > Rana kukunoris. The sequence goes on from CM056050.1 coordinate 367,714,253, forward strand.
AACTGGGGGCCGTGGACGTCAAGAATACACAGGCATTGATTCAAGACGCATAGGAATCGCAGTAAAATCGCACAATTTTATGCCGTAATACTGGAAACCTAGTCCATTAAGTCCAACCTGGTGGTGTGATAGGGGTAGTTACCTTGGTATACCCTGTATGTTGTGGTCGTTCAGGCCGACTTGCGGGCACAAGGACTACTGGTAAGTCTTGTTGGAACAGCAAAGTGAGTAACTTGTATAGCGCTGACAAATGCGAACCGAATCGCCTCAAGGCGCTTTGTATCCAGAGTCGTGCTGATCCTTCAGAAGAGTTGTGGCACAATGGCTTCCAAGTTCTGGGAAAGGTCCCAGTACAGACTCTAATCAAGTCGGGAGGAGCCATCATCGAGAGACAAACTAGTCTCATCGCAGTAATCACCTACGGGAAGGTAATTCTGAATGTGGAAAAAGTTAATGAACAAAAAATTAAGTTACACTCGGAGAAACAGTGTAAGTATCCCATTTGAACAGATGCTCTTTCCTATTGGTTGCATCCCACGATCGCAAAAGCGATAAAGTACCCTGTAGTAACCCATGTGGTCCGAAGGGGGCCCAAGCAGGGTTGACAACTGTATTAACTTTAGTAAAGAGAGACTTACTTCCCACGTGAGAAACGATGACTCCACAGAGGAGAAAAGTCCCCGATTAGGGAGGTAGCTAAGCTAATCTTTCAGCATACCAATCATCACAAGTTGTCACTCGTGGGGTAGGCATGCCAATGAAGGACAAGGTGTCCAAAAGCCAGAGCTACAGCGGTCGCAGACTAAAGTCTTTCGGAAACACAACAGAGGGAGCCTCAACTATGCTGAAAGGACTCGGCAAAATGGGGAAGGCCTAGCCTCGCTGGCAAGAAGGAATGCAAAACTAGTCAACTTCTGTCAGAGGTATCTCCCAGCATGTTAGGGTTTTCTAGAACTTACAGCCAGAGGGCGTAAGATACAAAAGCCGTTGGATGACAAGGGACAGTCTCAAACAAAAGACAGTCAAGGGATCGGCAACGAGCAAGGCTATCAAGTTATTGGTCTGACCGTAACCTGGGTGGCTTCCCAGAGGTGGAAGCAGATAAACTAAGGACAGCCAGCTGGGTTGGCAGATTAGCCAATACGTATATATTTAACAAACCTAAGAGTCTCCAGGAGGCATATCCCGATTTGCAGCCGTTCGGTGGTGATGACGATAATTACCCTGTAGCTTGCAGGCAATGATGCCCACGGGTACAGTCTCAGATCCGAAAACTCCCTAGTCTACTTCCTGAGATTCAACACCTCATACAGCGGCCAACGGTATCTTCCAAATTCATACAAATTATATCTAGATACAGGAGACCAAGATGTGGAGGTCTCACCGTTAGTGTTTGAAATCTAATGGAGGTCAGAGTGTCTACCCCAGACTTCAAGTACCTTAGCTAAGAGAAGAACCTAAAGAATTTAAAGGATGGAATTCTCTGTTCCTTACTGGAAGGAATGAATTATATACAAGAGAGCCTAGAGACGGCATTAAAGGATACTGAAAAGCAGTCGTATCTATTCTTCACTCTTTGGGTTGCATATCCCAGCAACCAAGTCTGAAAGACCTAGGCAGGTTATTCTTTCCCCCATGGGGTCTTCCAAATAGTGTGAGACACATTATCTCACTCTCCATTTAAAGGGACAAAACATCCTAAATATGGCCAGGAACATGGGAATAAGTATTCCTTTTGGCAAATACAGTATGTAAAGTAGATCTAGAAGAATCTCAAACATCCAAGTGTCATACCATAAACTACCTTGTTGCTGAAATGATCAGGCAAAATGGCTCTAGTCTCTTCCTCAACACTATACAAAGGTTGGTATCTTGGCAACCTGAGTTAGAACATCATCATCCTTTTGGCAGATCCAAACGGAAGTGTTTGAAGTTCCACAAACTTAGAAAAGAGATTCAAGGTTGAAGAGACATAGAATTGGCCCTTCTTCTAGGAGAAAAACGATAAACTCATCAGGCCTAATGGCATCGGAAAAGGACAATCCCGCTGTCCAACGAAGACCATCGCAGTTGTACGGATACAATTAGTCAAAACCTAGATGGAGAGGACAAGTCCATCAGATGAGGGCAGAGACAGCTCCTCCAAGCTGGTGATGCATCCATTGACGGAATTTCAAAATAGTTCCTCCAGAGTTAATATCTAAACTACGACCTGGTCTACATTCAACATGTTGGGGGTCCATTCTGGCGGACCCAGCAGTCGTAACTACAATACATCTCAGTCGTTAGAGGGGATAGATCTAATCCTCTTAAACACTTGAGCAGTACCCACCCTTGTTCTGGTGATTTGGTACATCCCATACGTATATGCTGTCATGCTGTGTTAGGAAAAGGGAAAATTGTATACTTACCTAACGGTAATTTTTATTTTCTGATGCAAGCATGACAGCATATAGGTTCCCTCCCCTAAAAAAGAAAATTACCGTTAGGTAAGTATAACATTTCCCTTTTCTTTTGGTGGTATTTGATCACCTCTGCATTTTTTTTTTTGCTATAAATGAAAAAAGAACAAACATTTTGTAAAAAATAATAATATCTTTGGTAACAAAACAAAAAAAAATGGGATATTATTTAGTCTGGGTGAAAGTTATAGGGTCTACAAACTATGGTACCAATTACTGAAAATTGATCAATTTCATCACACCTGATGTACTGACAGCCTCTCTCATTTCTTGAGACCCTAACATGCCAGAAAAGTACAAATACACCCCAAATGACCTCTTTTTGGAAAGAAGACATTCCAAGGTATTTAGAAAGAGGCCCGGTGAGTTTTTTAAAGTTGTAATTTTTTCCCACAATTCATTGTAAAATCAAGATTTTTTTTTTCATCACATTTTCATATTAGCAGGTTATTTCTCACACACAGCATATGCATACCACAAATTACACCCCAAAACACATTCTGCTATTACTCCTGAGTATGGCGATACCACATGTGTGAGACTTTTACACAGTGTGGCCTCATACAGAGGCCCAACATGCAGGGAGCACCCAGGCCAATTCTGACATTTCTCTCCTACATGTAAAAATCATCATTTATTTGCTAGAAAATTACATAGAACCCCAAAACATTATATATGCTTTTTAGCAAAGACCCTAGAGAATACAATGGCGGTCGTTGCAACTTTTCATTGCGCATGGTATTTGCACAGCAATTTTTCAAACGCGTTTTTTTTGGAAATAAAACAGTTTTGTCCTTTTAAAAAAACATTAAAGTTAGCCCAATGTTTTTGCATAATATGAAAGATAAAGTTACGCCGAGTAAATAGATACCTAACATATCACCCTTCAATATTGCTCACGCTTGTGGAATGGCGCCAAACTTCGGTACTTAAAAATTCCCATAGGCGACGCTTTAAATATTTTTACTGGTTACATGTTTTTAGTTACAGAGAAGGTCTAGGGCCAAAATTATTGCTCTCGCTCTAACGTTCGCAGAGATATCTCACATGTGTGGTTTGAACACCGTTTTCATATGTGGGCGGGATTTGCGTATGCGTTCGCTTCTGCATGCGATCTCACGGGGACAGGGGCGCTGTATGCCCAGAGTATTGCGGAGTATGCCCAGATTATTGCAGAGTATGCCCAGAGTATTGCAGAGTATGCCCAGAGTATTGCAGAGTATTGCAGAGTATGCCCAGAGTATTGCCAGAGTATTGCCAGAGTATTGCCAGAGTATTGCCAGAGTATGCCCAGAGTATTGCCAGAGTATGCCCAGAGTATTGCCAGAGTATTGCCAGAGTATTGCCCAGAGTATTGCCCAGAGTATTGCCCAGAGGATTGCCCAGAGGATTGCCCAGAGTATTGCCAGAGTATGCCCAGAGTATTGCCAGAGTATTGCCAGAGTATTGCAGAGTAATAATAATAATAATAATAATGCAAGTCTTATATAGCGCTGTCTTACCCTAACTTGCCAGGCAAGCTATGAAGCCAGGCGAGCTTCTTGCCAGGCAAGCTTCTGAAGCCACAGCCGAAGCTGTAGCTCATCGGGTCTCGAGGCGCTTATATAGTAACATAGTCACTATTACCCAAATCAATGGTACTCATTTTACCGACCTCGGAAGGATTGAAGGCTGAGTGGACCCCGCCGGGATCGAACCTGTGACCCTGAGGGCTCAGGTGATCACAGATTGCTGCAACAGAGCATTAGCCTGCTGAGCCATCTTACCAGCTGAGTATGCCCAGCATTGCAGAGTATTGCCCAGCAGAGCATTGCAGCAGGGATGGCTGAGCAGGGAGGGATGGATCTGTGACTGCATTTGTCACAGATCCAGCCCACAGCACTGCCGCTGACATCCGCTCCCTCCCCTCTCCTCTCACACTGTACCGATTGGTACAGAGAGGAGGGAGGAACCGGCGTCATCAAATGACGCCGTTTGTTTACAAGTGATCGCTCCGTCATTGGACAGAGCGATCACGTGGTAAACCGCCGCTATCGGCGGCGATTTACCGTGATCCGTGATACCCCGGGCGGTCACGGGCGGTCACGGGTCACGGATGCTCCCGTGTGCACGCCTCAGGGGGCGCGCTGGAGCGCGATTCTGGGAAGCCGTTAATTAACGGCCTCTTAGGCCTCGTACACACGATGAGATATGTCCGCTCAAACTTGTCCGACGGACAGTTTAGAGCGGACATGTCTCATCGGATTTCGGTCCGATGGCGTGTACACACCATCGGATCAAAATCCCCGCCGGCAGACAGCGTGGTGAAGCGGCGGTGACGTTGACGCCGCCACGTCACCGCTACGTCACGCACCAGGAAGTAAACACTTCCGCGCGCATGCGTCGGATCCATTCACAGGATACGACGCATGTGCGGGAGGATATGTCCGCTGGTTTCCCATACTAACCAGCGGACATATCCGAAGGACAGGTTTGTAGCGGACAAATTTCAAAGCATGCTTTGAAATTTGTCTGATGGACAAACCTGTCCGCTAGCCCGTACACACGATCGGATTTGTCTTCTGAAACGGTCCATCGGACTGTTTTCAGCGGACAAATTAGATTGTGTGTACGCGGCCTTAGAGTTAAGCAACCGCTCTGTAGACGTACTTTGTCTATAGGGCGGTTGTAAAGTGCCCCCATTACCCAGCAGATGCGCCAGCATACCCACTTTCAGTGGACCCAGGAAGCCTTCAATAAACTAAAAACTCTGTTCACCCCAGCCCCCATTCTGCGGCACCCAGATCCAGCTTTGCCTTATGTCCTGGAGGTCGATGCATCGGAAGTTGCCATAGGGGCTGTTTTGTGTCAACGACAAGGTCCTAAAGCATTGTTGCACCCAGTAGCTTTTTTCTCCCGAAAATTGAGCCAGCCGGAAAAGAATTATGATGTGGGGGATCAGTAGTTACTGGCAATATAGAGACAAGTAGAAGGGAAGAACAGAGATCCGAAGATCAAATTCTAACCAAGGGAGACATGGAAAAGATGCTCGTGCGACTTGAAAACGCAATTAAAGGAAAAATACACAGCTTAAAGGCGGATTTTGGACACCTTCTCTCAAGGGTAGAGACGATGGAGGAGCAGCTAGAGAAACAAAAACAAGAGTCAAACGAGTTAAAGGAACAAATATCCCAGCTTCATCTACAACAGCGAAACATACTTTACAAACTGGAAGACCAGGAAAATAGATCCAGGAGACAGAACCTGAGAATTAGAGCAGTCCCAGAAGAAAAAGGAGAAGATCTGAGGGAAATCATTGAGACAATATTAAACCCAATATTGGGTAAAACCGCTGAAGACTCGATCAGAATAGAGAGAGTCCACCGTGTGGGAAGATCAAATAGAAGCAATACAGAACGGCCCCGGGACGTTATTGCCCGATTTCACTCGTTTGAAGAGAAAGACGAAATATGGAAGAAACTGAGGGGATATCCCCCCCTTATATATGAAGAGTCCCATTTACAGATTTATGCAGACCTGGCCTCCGAGACGTTAACTAGAAGACGACTCTTAAAACCGCTTTTAGAACAACTAGTGACTAAGAAAATCAAATATAACTGGCGATTTCCAGCGTGCTTGGTAGCCTCAAAAGAAGGAAAATCAGCAATATTGCGATTCCCCGAAGATCTGTGCGAATTCTGTAAAAGTAATCTTTTACAGAATTCGCACAGATCTTCGGGGAATCGCAATATTGCTGATTTTCCTTCTTTTGAGGCTACCAAGCACGCTGGAAATCGCCAGTTATATTTGATTTTCTTAGTCACTAGTTGTTCTAAAAGCGGTTTTAAGAGTCGTCTTCTAGTTAACGTCTCGGTCTAATGACCTACAGATACCAGACCTACCTGGATGGGTTCAATAGGGGGAGACGACAGAAGGGAATTCAATCTCCCTCTCTTTGTACTTTTCTGTTTTCTTTTGGGAGGAGGGGGGGGGGGTGAGCCAAAAACAACATGGTGGTTCCATCACCCCAGCGAAGCTCAACGTTTTCTATCTTTTCCCCCCTTCAAAGTTGGAAGGGGACTTAACACAAAAAAAATAGATAAAAATTTCAACTCACCCCTTATTTCTTTAAAGGACAATGACTACTTCCCTCCGGGGAAAGTAGAGATTGGGGGAAATTGGATCAAAAATGATAATGCACAAGTAAGAGATATAACACATCAAGGACACTTATTAGCATATAGGCAAATAGAGCAAATAGAAAACTTTATGACACTTAATGATTGGAGGTACCAACAGTTAAACCACTTTATTCAAAAACTACCCCAACCTGTAAGAACAGGGGACCAACTTTCAGACATAGAAAAATTATGTTTTTGGGAAAGTGGAAAAGGAACTATATCCAAGATCTATAAGATCTTATTACAGCTGGAGGAACTAGAGGTACCCCCTTTTATTAAAAAATGGGAGAAGGAATTTTTTTAAAACTGACCTATACTTCGGCTATCGACAGCCGAACCGCCAAAATGAATTTTAAGGGCCAGATTCAGGTAGATGAGAGTATCTTTCCTCTGGAGTAACGCTTCTCATTTACGTTACTCTGAAGACCCTTTCAGCGCAAGTCCTGTAATTCACATAGCAGTTGCGCGTAAACTTGCGCCAGAGTAACGATAATGCGCTGGCGTAACCCGACGCAAGTGGAAGTGGGTGTGATCATATGTAAATGATGGGCGGAGCCCAGCGCAGAGGCTTACGTTCAGCGCATCATCCACGGAGCATGCGCAGTGAGTGCGGCTCCACTTGCCCCCTTGTGCGCATGCTCACAACTTCCGTTGGCACCACTTCCTGGGAAACGTCAGCGCAATGCGTTCCGCTGGGCGCTTAAAAGCGCTGGCGGAAACGCCATTCCGGCGCAAAAGTATTTCCGCTTCCCCCCACCCCAGGGAAGATACTTTTGTTTGGTGATGGCTGCTCCCGCTACCCCCAGAGAGAGGAGGAACCTGAATTTTAATGCACAGGAGGTCTCAGTGATCATTTCGGCAATGGAGACGGATAATGATTTTCTCCATGGCAAAAAAAGCCGGAAGACCAGCCGGGAGAGGAAGCAGGGCATCCTGGAGTCCATTGCTGCCAGGGTCAATGTCCTGGGGTACTCCACCCGGACTGCTGGGGACATACAAAAAAAAATTAATGACCTGCGGCGCAAGGTGAGGGACAAGGTGGCCTCCATCAGGAGGTATGAGAGGGGCACAGGTGGTGGTCCCCCATGTCCTGTCACCCTAACCGCAGAGGAGGAGGTGGTTGCTCGCTGCCTGGAGAGGGAGCAGGTGGAGGGGGTCGCAGGCTATGACTCCGTGGAGGAAGGCACAAGGACAGGTAAGTGTTTTATAATCCCCTATTTGTTGTTTTGCATTTGGGGGGGGGAGGGTACATGTGCCAAGTGTGTGGGACCACCAACATGTGTCTGCTTTGTGTCATCCACAGATGACGGAGCTGGGCCATCATCTGTCAGCGTGCATTCCACCCCATCCCCCCCACGCCATCGTGTGCCCGAGCCACTGGGTGGTGAAGAGGTTGTGGAGGAGGAGAGTGGCCACACCACACCTGCCGAGGTGGTTGTAGAGGATCCTGCTGTGGCAGAGCAGGACTTTACCTTAGTGTTGTCTGTCTCCTCCCCTTCTCCTGGGCCGTCTGTCGTCCCCTCCCCCATCCTTGGAAGCCCCTCAAGGGCGACTCCTTCCACCCGAGGACAACCATCTTCTGGCCCCAGGAAGGCGACCCAGAAGACCAGGGGGGTGTCTGATGGTGTACAGGACCAGTTGGCGAGGGATCACGCCAGGCAGACGGAACAGATGGGGGCCATAGCGGTGCACTTGGAGAAAGTGGCTGACAGCCTGGGCTCCGTTGCCAACCTCAGCAACGCAGTGCAGGATGTAAGCTGCAACTGCGCTGCAGTGGTCACCACTTTGGGGGAGGTGCAGGGGGATATTCGGCACCTTACTGCAGCCGTCCAGGCCAACAGTGCTGCCATCCGGGACCAGGGGAGGCTGAGTCGGCGGGCCCAGCATTATCAGGTCACCCGTCAGCTCCGGATGCAGGCCTAGACCAACTCCTACCTTGGACGGATAGCCAGGGCCTTGGAGGGCACGCAGGCCACACCTGCCAGGAGTGGCCCACCTGGGGATCAGCCACCTCCAGATGCCCCCCCACCCCCACCCACTCCATCCAGGCAGCTGCGGAGTCAGAGAGGGGCCCCAGAAGAAGCCCCCGGCATCCCCGATGAGGCCTTTTTTTTTTTTCTTGTTTTATATTTTTGTTTTGGACATACTCAGGTCATGAGTTTATTTTTTCTTTTTCTCAGGTTATGAGATTTTGTTTCTTTTAATTATCAGGATATGATATTATTAATTAATTTTTGTACTGCACACGGTCAGGAGTGCAGGGGACAGTGTGAATGGTGTGTGAATGTGAGGGGGTGGCACTCCTGAAAGTAAGGGGTGTCACCCTCGGCCGTGGTGGTGAAGTGAACCCCACGGCTGAATGAATGACGTGTGAAAGGTGTGTGAATGGACAGTGACATCATTGGGGCCTTGACGCTGGCGTTACTGCTCCCAACTCCTACATGCTGGACTTGGGCTAATCCAATGCGATGTGCATGTGGTGTGTGTGATCTAGGGACATCAGTGGTGTACACGCGTGCACTGTCTGTGTGATTAATGTTTTGGTTTAGTGTCCAAAGATGCCTACGGCGAGGACCCTCCTGACTGCTCTTCCATCAGCAGACTGGGTGTCCTCTGGCAGGTGGGGACTGTGTGGGTCGGGGGTCAGGTCATCACGTATGTCAATATGCAGGCCTTTTTTCATAGCAAAGTTATGTAGTATGCAACATGCACCGATGATCTGACACACGAAGGTAGGGGAATACAATAGGGCCCCCCCAGACTTATCCAGGCATCGGAAACGGGACTTCAGGAGCCCAAATGTTTGCTCCACCACTGCACGGGTTTTGATGTGTGCTTCATTGTATTTTCTCTCTCCTCTGGTTTGGGGGTTCCGGAAAGGAGTCACTAGATGGGGTCCCAGTGCATATGCAGAGTCACCTGGAAGGGAAAAGACAGGAGAATGTTAGTCATGCATGTGCGATTTCTGTTGTGCATCACGGGAGGGGATAGTCATGCCTGACTCCCATGTCACTCACCAACCAGCCAGCTGTCCCCATACATGTTCTGGTTAAATTCTGCTGGGATGGGGCTCTGACGGTATATGAAGCTGTCATGGCTGGACCCGGGGTGTTTGGCACGGACGTGCCATATGAGGCGTTGGGCATCAGCTATCACCTGTACGTTGATGGAATGCCAATGCTTCCGATTGCGGTATATGTGCTCTGTGGCACTGGGGGGCTGTAGGGCCACATGTGTGCAATCAATGGCCCCCACAGTGCGTGGGAATCTGGCAATGCTGTAGAAATCTGTCATTGCCTTCTGCCGCAGCTCCTCAGTGGTGGGTCTGATGAACTGGTTGGACATGCGTCTGAGGATTGCAGGGACAACCTGGTGCACACATCTGCTTATGGAGGATTGTGACATCCCAGCCACCACTCCACTTGTACGCTGGAATGATCCACTTGCAAGGAAATGGAGTGTTGCCAGGACCTTCACCAGTGGCTGCACTGCTTGTGAGCGGTGTGTTGGGCTGGTGATGTCATCCTGCAGGGTTGTGGTTAGTTCAAGTATTGCATCTGGGCTGAATCTGAAGAGGCGATACACCTCCTCATCCCCCATGCCAAAGAGGTTCATACGAGTGCGGTATATCCTCTCACGTGGCCGCCTTCTTGGTTCCAGGGGACCCATCAGTAGTTCTAGGACCACAATTGCCCCTGGCATGTTGGCACACAGAGGTGTTGTCCTCCTTGCAAGTGTTGTTGTTCAGCAAGCTCCTATCGTCGGTAACGCTGCTGTAGCTGCTCTCCTGCTGACCTGTGACCGTCTGGAGTAAAGATAAAGCAGCCTTTTGTAGAAATAACTTTGCGCCGGACGGACCAGATACGCGCGGCGCATGTAGCCAGCGTATGGTGCTAATCCGTTCGTGAATTGGGAAATCTCCCTCATTTGCATATTTGCAGGGGAAATCAATGGGCGCGACTGATGCGCCCAGCGAAAATAAACGCTGACGATACTCTGGCGTCGGAACGTTCCGCCGGTCGCAAATGACCCGTTATTGGGCGCATCTAGTTTGGTGGGTACGGGCACATAGAAACGACGGCGCATCATCACAGTTACGCGGCGCATATCCAAATACTCCAGCGCAAGTGTTCGTGAATCTGGCCCTAAATGTTTATCAGGCTGGTACATAACGCCAGAAAAACTTAAATTTAAGACCGGCCAGTCAGCTGATTGCTGGAGGGTGGTGTGGTGGGAGGGAGGGAAGGGGTGAGGTGGGGGGGAAAGGGGGAGGGGAGGGTCAAAAGGGGAATAAATATATAATAAAGTATTCATAAAATGTACGATTAATAAAAAACGTCATAATACAAATACATATAACTTAAAAAAAAAATAATAATTCCACAAATGATGCAAATCTGAAACAGAGACGAAAATTAAGCACTCTCACCATGAGCTAGTCTCTCGTGTGCAGTTAAGGCTGAGTGTGGAAAAAAAAAAGTAGTTACTGGCAATATAAGCTGCTTTAGAAGAATGACGATATCTCCTTGAAGATGCAGCTCACCCCATCATGGTATTCACAGACCATAAGAACCTTGAATACCTCAAGCCAGATGGGCCTTACTCTTTTCAAGGTTTAATTTTCATCTCACCTACCGCCCAGGGTCCAAGAATGGGAAGGCAGATGCTCTCTCACGCATGTTCCCAGAAACCCCAGAGACTGTCGTTCCTAGCACCATCTTGTGCCCTCACAATTTCCTGTTGATTCAGTCTGATCTGAAGTCAACCCTTCAACAAGCCTTTGCTCAATGTCCTGAATCTGAGAGCTCCACATTCAGAAGACAGGAAGGACTCCTGTGGCACGGAAACAAGATTTTTGTCCCCGAAGGAGCCAGACTTCAACTCCTCAAGACCTTTCACGAACACCAGCTTGGCGGCCATTTCAGGGTCCATAAGACTAATGAGCTGATTCAGTGATCTTTCTGGTGGCCTAACCTGAGGCAGGATTCCAAAGACTTCATAAGTTCCTGTACAATCTGTGCCAGAAGTAAAGGAAGCTGCACACAAGCCTGGGGTCTGTTAAGACCATTTCCTGTCCCAGGCCACCCGTGGAAGATGCTGTCCATGGATTTTATAATGGAGTTACCCCCCTCTGAAGGCTTTACCAAGATCTTGGTGGTGGTTGATCGTCTAATAAAGATGGCCCATTTTCTGCCTCTATTAGGTACCCCCTTGGCCATGGATACAGCACATACTTTTATCAAAGAGATCATAAGATTGCACGGTCTACCCAATAGTATTGTCTCTGACAGAAGAGTGCAATTTACCTCAAGATTTTGGAGGGCTCTCTGTAAAGCCTTGAACATTGAAATCTGCTTATCGTCTGCTTACCATCCACAGAGTAATGGCCAAACGGAGAGAACAAATCAGACGCTTGAGCAGTATCTTCGCTGCTTCTCCACCTTTTCCCAAGATAACTGGGTAGCCTTGCTCCCATGTGCCGAATTTGCGTACAACAATTCGGTACACTCCACCACTAATACGTCTCCGTTTTGGGCAAATTATGGATTCCACCAATCCTTTTTGCCCAATGCTATTCCAGAAGCAACAGTACCTGCCGTACAAGACAGATTAACCTTTATTCAAGAAAATGTACAGGTTCTTCAAGAAACCACGCAGAAATCACAAGAAGACTATAAAACATATTGCAGTCAGAGTCTTCACCGAGGAATACGACACCCTAACTACCCAGGCCTGAGGTGTGCTATTGGCCTCGCTGGACAGTACGCCTATAAGTGGGCATACCCTGAAGTAATTGTGAAGAAAATGAATGAAGAAAATGATAACATGAAAAAAGGGGGGAAAGGGCGGGTGGGTACCCAGAAACCCCACCGACGCCGGAGATGAGAGTGGAGGAGGGATAAATAGCCCCCGATTCCTCCTACAAACTCAGGCTAGCCTGCCGCCAGCCTTCTCACTTGTAGTCAGAGTCTTCACCGAGGAATACGACACCCTAACTACCAAGGCCTGAGGTGTGCCATTGGCCTCGCTGGACAGTACGCCTATAAGTGGGCAAAAGACCCGGAAGTAGCTGTGATAAAAAAGTGGAAGGGCATGAACCATCTGTCTGGTAGAGCAAGGACGCCCGGACAGTCTCAAAGAACGATAAGCATCCGTTATGACAGCAGAAACCAGCGTCCTAAGAACGGATGATTAGAAGGAACCCCGATCCGTTGGCACTTACACAACTGCCCAGAAACCAAACGACTGTCCCGTGACTGACAGACTAAGCCTCCCTCCAGAAAGCACAGACATGGGAACAACTGCTGGTGGCGAGAGGATACGTGGGGGAATGGAACAAGGACCGACCTGAGGAGCCCTGTGAAATGCAAACACCATCCAATAGGATGTAAGACCAGTAGCCCTGTCAAACACCCACAACCCCGGCCTAACTATCCATACCCGGTAAGGGGACGTGAGAGATGCCAAAAAATGGACAAACTGATAGGAGGGAAGGGGTTTGCGAGCCGGCTACCCGAAAGATGAGTTGCTGATGTTAATGGATGAGGCCAACACGCAGTGATATGCAATGATACACAGACAGAACCAGACATGGCATGACACGACCTACCTGAGTAACTGTGACCACCCCCCCCCCCCCCTATGAACAGGCTGGGAATTGGACAAAGAAGCCTGGACTGACGGACCCATCCCGACGATCCGGCAACCTATGAACAAGAGAACAGTCCCAAAGATAACGGCCCAGACCCCTACCATGAGCAGAGAAGAAGCGACGACTCCATGGACGAGAACCCTGATAAAATTGTCCTTACAGGAAAGGCCAGAACACGCTCCATGCTGGTATGTTAAGTAGCTGGGATGGAATTGGACACAAACTGAAACGTACCGCCTACCCTGCTGCGGCCGGAAAAGGAAACCTCTTGTTGACTTACCGCTCTGCTGAGTCAAGTACGGACCAACCCCTGAGTGACGGCGTACTACCATGCTCTGAACCCCCACGCGGAGCAGCCGGGATGTACCAGAATGTGTCGCCCCCGAAACGTGCGGCACGCCCAACCCTAGGAAAACAGGAAGAAAAGACAACAGACAACAAAACATGGGACACACCCCCCCCCCACTGTAGCTGCCTGGGCCAAGGACGTGACCAGAAATGACCAGACCTCAGTGCGTAGACGAACCTGACGACAGATCCCACCCAAGTGTATGTGATAAGTGTAAGCAGCAAGTGAGCCCGAGTAACCTGCCGTGCAGAGACAGGTAATTAAAAAATAAAACACTCAGGGCCGATGTACCCACAGACCGTGGTGGGTAGAGGTATAGGCGTAAGAATGAACGTGCACGTATGATGTATGGTATACAGGCGAGAAGATTTTGGTCAACAATCATTAAAAAACGAAAACCTCAGCCCGTATGGATCTGTAGACGTGACAGATCCTGAGATGCGCACCCTGGCTGACTATACTCGGAATGCAAGAACCTGAAGGAAAGGAATGACGAGACATACGAACAAAAGAAGCTAAAAGGCTAAACGTGTGCACCGTGACTGCATAGCAACGACGGCCACGACCGAACCACGCTGGAGTAGAACATACGACAGAAAACAGAACCCCCTGTATGCCTACCCAAGCATGAAGACATGCAGTCCTGGAGGGACCCCAGCATGTGAATGAACATGACGACCCCCCGGTGAATAACTAGTGAGCGCAAGTGACCTGCTGCGCAACCGAACACTGAGGACCCGTGTACCCACAGACCGTGGTGGGTAGTCCTGCAGGTGAAATGAGACGTAATGCATGGTAAGACACAACGTGACAGGCGAGAAGATTGATGTCAACAATCATCTGAAAAATGATAACCTCAGCACGAAAGGATCTGTAGACATGACAGATCCCGAGATGTGAGCCCTAGCCCACTGGACCAGGAGCAAAACCTATGAAATATGATGAGACATGGAAATGGATGAAGAAGAATCGGCTACCGGTATGAGCTGAACCTGCGTAATACCGACGTACTGAACCTGCGAAACACGCCATGACAGAAACCCGCCATGACAGAACTGCTATGACAGAAACATGCAACTAATGAAACCGCTATGACAGAACATACTACAGACAGCAGAAAACATACTGCTGACAGAACCGCTATGACAGAACATACCGCTATGACAGAACATACCTCTATGACAGAACATACCGCTATGACGGAAAACTCTGGGACAGAACCGCTATGACGGAAAACCCTGGGACAGAAACGCTATGACAGAAAACCCTGGGACAGAAACGCTATGACAGAAAACCCTGGGACAGAAACGCACCACTGACAGAAACGATATGACAGAAAACCCTGGGATGGAAACACTATGACAGAAAACCCTGGGACAGAAACACTATGACAGAAACGCACCACTGACAGAAACGCTATGACAGAAAACTCTGGGACAGAAACGCTATGACAGAAAACCCTGGGACAGAAATGCTATGACAGAAAACCCTGGGACAGAAACGCTATGACAGAAAACCCTGGGACAGAAACGCTATGACAGAAAACCCTGGGACAGAAAGGATCTGTAGACATGACAGATCCCGAGATGTGAGCCCTAGCCCACTGGACCAGGAGCAAAACCTATGAAATATGATGAGACATGGAAATGGATGAAGAAGAATCGGCTACCGGTATGAGCTGAACCTGCGTAATACCGACGTACTGAACCTGCGAAACACGCCATGACAGAAACCCGCCATGACAGAACTGCTATGACAGAAACATGCAACTAATGAAACCGCTATGACAGAACATACTACAGACAGCAGAAAACATACTGCTGACAGAACCGCTATGACAGAACATACCGCTATGACAGAACATACCTCTATGACAGAACATACTGCTATGACGGAAAACTCTGGGACAGAACCGCTATGACGGAAAACCCTGGGACAGAAACGCTATGACAGAAAACCCTGGGACAGAAACACTATGACAGAAAACCCTGGGACAGAAACGCTATGACAGAAAACCCTGGGACAGAAACGCACCACTGACAGAAACGATATGACAGAAAACCCTGGGACAGAAACACTATGACAGAAAACCCTGGGACAGAAACACTATGACAGAAACGCACCACTGACAGAAACGCTATGACAGAAAACTCTGGGACAGAAACGCTATGACAGAAAACCCTGGGACAGAAATGCTATGACAGAAAACCCTGGGACAGAAACGCTATGACAGAAAACCCTGGGACAGAAACGCTATGACAGAAAACCCTGGGACAGAAAGGATCTGTAGACATGACAGATCCCGAGATGTGAGCCCTAGCCCACTGGACCAGGAGCAAAACCTATGAAATATGATGAGACATGGAAATGGATGAAGAAGAATCGGCTACCGGTATGAGCTGAACCTGCGTAATACCGTCGTACTGAACCTGCGAAACACGCCATGACAGAAACCCGCCATGACAGAACTGCTATGACAGAAACATGCAACTAATGAAACCGCTATGACAGAACATACTACAGACAGCAGAAAACATACTGCTGACAGAACCGCTATGACAGAACATACCGCTATGACAGAACATACCGCTATGACGGAAAACCCTGGGACAGAACTGCTATGACGGAAAACCCTGGGACAGAAACGCTATGACAGAAAACCCTGGGACAGAAACGCTATGACAGAAAACCCTGGGACAGAAACGCACCACTGACAGAAACGATATGACAGAAAACCCTGGGACAGAAACACTATGACAGAAAACCCTGGGACAGAAACACTATGACAGAAAACCCTGGGACAGAAACGCTATGACAGAAACGCACCACTGACAGAAACGCTATGACAGAAAACTCTGGGACAGAAACGCTATGACAGAAAACCCTGGGACAGAAATGCTATGACAGAAAACCCTGGGACAGAAATGCTATGACAGAAAACCCTGGGACAGAAACGCTATGACAGAAAACCCTGGGACAGAAAGGATCTGTAGACATGACAGATCCCGAGATGTGAGCCCTAGCCCACTGGACCAGGAGCAAAACCTATGAAATATGATGAGACATGGAAATGGATGAAGAAGAATCGGCTACCGGTATGAGCTGAACCTGCGTAATACCGACGTACTGAACCTGCGAAACACGCCATGACAGAAACCCCCCATAACAGAACTGCTATGACAGAAACATGCAACTAATGAAACCGCTATGACAGAACATACTACAGACAGCAGAAAACATACTGCTGACAGAACCGCTATGACAGAACATACCACTATGACGGAAAACCCTGGGACAGAACCGCTATGATGGAAAACCCTGGGACAGAAACGCTATGACAGAAAACCCTGGGACAGAAACGCTATGACAGAAAACCCTGGGACAGAAACGCACCACTGACAGAAACGATATGACAGAAAACCCTGGGACAGAAACACTATGACAGAAAACCCTGGGACAGAAACACTATGACAGAAAACCCTGGGACAGAAACGCTATGACAGAAACGCACCACTGACAGAAACGCTATGACAGAAAACTCTGGGACAGAAACGCTATGACAGAAAACCCTGGGACAGAAATGCTATGACAGAAAACCCTGGGACAGAAACGCTATGACAGAAAACCCTGGGACAGAAACGCTATGACAGAAAACCCTGGGACAGAAACGCTATGACAGAAAACCCTGGGACAGAAACACTATGACAGAAAACCCTGGGACAGAAACGCTATGACAGAAAACCCTGGGACAGAAACGCTATGACAGAAAACCCTGGGACAGAAACGCTATGACAGAAACGCACCACTGACAGAAACGCTATGACAGAAAACCCTGGGACAGAAACGCAATGACAGAAATGCACCACTGACAGAAACGCTATGACCAGTGGCGGCTGGTGCTCCATTTTTTTGGGGGGGCGCAAACAAAACCCCAGCCAACCCCTCCGGCAACGTCACTCGCAGACAATGGGACCTGCAGACAGACAGATAGATAGATAATTGGATAGACAGACAGATAGACAGAGAGAGAGAGTGAGAGAGAGACATAGATAGATAGATAGATAGATAGATAGATAGATAGATAGATAGATAGATAGATAGATAGATAGATAGATAGACAGATACAGAGATAGATAGATAGATAGATAGATAGATAGATAGATAGATAGATAGATAGATAGATAGATACAGAGATAGATAGATAGATACAGAGATAGATAGATAGATAGATACAGAGATAGATACAGAGATAGATAGATAGATAGATAGATAGATAGATAGATAGATAGATAGATAGATAGATACAGAGATAGATAGATATATAGATAGATACAGAGATAGATAGATATATAGATAGATACAGAGATAGATAGATAGATAGATAGATAGATAGATAGATAGATAGATAGATAGATAGATAGATAGATACAGAGACAGATAGATACAGAGACAGATAGATAGATAGATAGATAGATAGATAGATAGATAGATAGATAGATAGATAGATAGATAGATAGATAGATAGATAGATACAGAGATAGATAGATAGATAGATAGATAGATAGATAGATAGATAGATAGATAGATAGATCGATAGATACAGAGATAGATATAACTAGATACAGAGATAGATACAGAGATAGAGAGATAGATAGATAGATAGATAGAGAGATAGATAGATAGATAGAGAGATAGATAGATAGATAGATAGATAGATAGATAGATAGATACAGAGATAGATAGATAGATAGATAGATAGATAGATAGATAGATAGATAGATAGATAGATAGATAGATAGATAGATAGATACAGAGATAGATAGATAGATAGATAGATAGATAGATAGATAGATAGATAGATAGATAGATAGATAGATAGATAGATAGATAGATAGATAGATAGATAGATAGATACAGAGATAGATACAGAGATAGATAGATAGATAGATAGATAGATAGATAGATAGATAGATAGATACAGAGATAGATAGATACATAGATACATAGATACATAGATAGATAGATAGATACAGAGATAGATAGATAGATACAGAGATAGATAGATACATAGATACATAGATAGATAGATAGATAGATAGATACAGAGATACAGTGCGGAAAATAAGTATTTGAACACCCTGCTATTTTGCAAGTTCTCCCACTTGGAAATCATGGAGTGGTCTGAAATTGCCATCGTAGGTGCATGTCCACTGTGAGAGACATAATCAAAAAAAAAAAAATTCCAGAAATCACAATGTATGATTTTTTTAACTATTTATTTGTATGATACAGCTGCAAATAAGTATTTGAACACCTGAGAAAATCAATGTTAATATTTGGTACAGTAGCCTTTGTTTGCAATTACAGAGGTCAAACGTTTCTTGTAGTTTTTCACCAGGTTTGCACACACTGGAGGAGGGATTTTGGCCCACTCCTCCACACAGATCTTCTCTAGATCAGTCAGGTTTCTGGGCTGTCGCTGAGAAACACGGAGTTTGAGCTCCCTCCAAAGATTCTCTATTGGGTTTAGGTCTGGAGACTGGCTAGGCCACGCCAGAACCTTGATATGCTTCTTACAGAGCCACTCCTTGGTTATCCTGGCTGTGTGCTTCGGGTCATTGTCATGTTGGAAGACCCCGCCTCGACCCATCTTCAAAGCTCTAACTGAGGGAAGGAGGTTGTTGCCCAAAATCTCGCAATACAGTTTTCGCCCGATCTCACTGTTGAATACTGACCTTAAATTATTCACTAAAATCATAGCAACCAGAATCCAGCAACATTTACCAAACCTAATACATCTTGACCAGGTAGGCTTTGTCCCGACTAGAGAGGCCAGAGACAACACTGTCAAAGTGTTGAACCTGATCCAAGTAACCACGACATCAAAGACCCCATGTATCTTCATTGGGACAGACGCCGAGAAGGCATTTGATAGGGTTAGCTGGCCATTCATGTTCGCCACCCTCAGACATATAGGCATAGGACCAAAAATGATGAACTGGTTATCGGCAGTATATACGAACCCGACAGCCACAGTCAGGGCCAATGGTACATTATCGGAGCCATTTCCAATTAACAATGGGACCAGACAGGGCTGCCCACTCTCACCACTCTTGTTTGCTCTGTCCCTGGAACCCTTCTTAAGACACGTGAGACTAAACCCTAACATCAGGGGGGTTGAGGTGGAGAATAAGCAACATAAAATATCGGCTTACGCTGACGATATGCTCTTCTCGTTAACATCGCCTTCAGTATCGCTACCCACCTTAATGGAAGAATTTGATAGATATGGGCGTTTATCTAATTTAAAGATTAATTTCACGAAATCAGAGGCGATGGGGGTGGGAGTGGCCGAGTCACAGCTAACCTGTCTTCGAAACAGCTTTCCCCTGAAGTGGACAAATGTGGCCCTAACATACCTAGGCACGCGCATCCCTCCGAAGATCTCCCAAGTATTTAAGCTAAATTTCCCGCCCCTACTTGGATCCGTCCAGACGTTGCTGACCCAGTGGACCTCGGGTTTCCACTCCTGGTTTGGCAGGTGTGGAATCCTGAAGATGACCATACTGCCAAAATTCCTTTACCTCTTGCAGGCTCTCCCTATACACATACCAGTTGACTTCTTCAAACAAACCCAGACCGCTTTCACGACGTTCCTGTGGGCCGGAAAGAGCCCTAGAATCCATAAGACGATCCTCTCCCTCCCTAAATCATACTGACGCATAGCGATGCCAAACATTAGGACTTACTACCACGCAGCACATCTGAACCGCCTCATAGACTGGTGCAGACACAGAGTCACTAAACTTTGGCCAAATCTGGAACAATCACAGTGCGAGACCCCCCTGGACCGGGCGCCTTGGTGTCACGCGGCAATACAAAAACCGTCTAAAACACACCCGCCGATAGGTACCACCATTAAAGTATGCGCTAGACTACTGACACAGACGCGCCTCTCGTTGGGGACCTCGCCACTACGCCCAATCCTAGGGAACCCCTCTTTCGAACCAGGCATGAGGGACGCGAGATTCTCTGCGCTGAGAGAAGCCGGCCTATTCCAGGCCTCACACTTTAGTGTGGCAGGCCGGTGGAGATCACCACTGGAACTTATGGACCCGTTGGGTCGATTTCAGCTGGACTTCTTGCGAGCGCACCAACTCAGTCATTTTTTGAATACATTGATTCCTCCCGCCCAGACAGACTACCCCCTCTCGGCCTTTGAAGAGCTATGCTCAGAATCGGGCACGCTGCCGCATGCTCTATCCCTTATTCATTCCATGCTGATCATGCCAGCAGAAGATTACCGAATCCCAAGTTTGGCTGGGTGGGAGCGAGATCTACACTGTACATTTTCATCCGGGCAGATACAACACATCCTTACGTTCGCACATAAGTCGTCACTCTGCACTAAGGTGCAAGAAACTAACTATAAGCTCATGACGAGGTGGTACAAGACCCCGGCCCTCCTGAATAAGATTTTCCCGACAACATCAGATCTCTGCTGGAGATGCCAAACAGATAGGGGCACACTGTTACATGTCTTTTGGACGTGCCCAGCCCTACGACCATTCTGGGAAGAGGTGCGAAGAATCTCGCAAAAATTCACTGACCAGGTGATACCCGACGACCCAGCATACTTCCTACTGCACGCAAACAATGTACCTTTACGTGTATATAAGAAATCAATCATACGCCACCTTCTTAATGCTGCCAAAGCGTGCATTCCAATGTGCTGGAAATCTCCTCACCCCCCGACGGTCACTATGTGGTTGCGGAGAGTGGATGAGATCAGTAGACTAAAAGACCTGATTCTCACAAGTCAAAACAGGAACGAGACATACTCCAAAACTTGGCAACTCTGGAATATGTTTAAGTATTCTGAGGAGGGACAAGCCCTCAGGGGAGCTCAGTAGAGACCTCTGGTGGGCCTCTTCGACTTGACTGCACTTGACGTGCTGAGCGATCCTCGCTGCCATCTTGCCACATCAGACATGACGGAAGTTCATGTCCGCAGATCCCCCCCCCCCCTTACATCTGTTCTCTCTCCCTGCCCCCACTCAAGCCGGGACCTCCCCGGCGCCTCTACGCCTTTATCTTTACTAACCCCCCTAACCTCTTCTCCTATGCTATACTATTCCCTAAAAAAAGAGGCGGGGGATGGACCCATGGGACCATGGTGAACTGCCTGCGCGGTTTGTAGTTAGACAACAGGTTACCCACATGGAAACATGTGAACAAAATAGGTATGCTGTTAAACTGAATATAATGGATGTGGCGTATGCTCATCCCTGTCTGTAACGTGTTTCTTTGTACTCCTCTGTACCCATGCAGTTGCTAATCCTGTATTTATTACCGCTGTAACCCGTATGGGCCTGTTGCCCGCTCTTAATAAATAAATAATTTTGAAAAAAAAATCTTGCAATACATGGCCCCGGTCATCCTCTCCTTAATACAGTGCAGTCGCCCTGTGCCATGTGCAGAAAAACACCCCCAAAGCATGATGCTACTACCCCCATGCTTCACAGTAGGGATGGTGTTTTTGGGATGGTACTCAACATTCTTCTTCCTCCAAACACGGTTAGTGGAATTATGACCAAAAAGTTCTATTTTGGTCTCAACTGACCACATGACTTTCTCCCATGACTCCTCTGGATCATCCAAATGGTCATTGGCAAACTTAAGACGGGCCTTGACATGTGCTGGTTTAAGCAGGGGAACCTTCCGTGCCATGCATGATTTCAAACCATGACGTCTTAGTGTATTACCAACAGTAACCTTGGAAACGGTGGTCCCAGCTCTTTTCAGGTCATTGACCAGCTCCTCCCGTGTAGTCCTGGGCTGATTTCTCACCTTTCTTGGGATCATTGAGACCCCACGAGGTGAGATTTTGCATGGAGCCCCAGTCCGAGGGAGATTGACAGTCATGTTTAGCTTCTTCCATTTTCTAATGATTGCTCCAACAGTGGACCTTTTTTCACCAAGCTGCTTGGCAATTTCCCCGTAGCCCTTTCCAGCCTTGTGGAGGTGTACAATTTTGTCTTTAGTGTCTTTGGACAGGTCTTTGGTCTTGGCCATGTTAGTAGTTGGATTCTTACTGATTGTATGGGGTGGACAGGTGTCTTTATGCAGCTAATGACCTCAAACAGGTGCATCTAATTTAGGATAATACATGGAGTGGAGGTGGACATTTTAAAGGCAGACTAACAGGTCTTTGAGGGTCAGAATTCTAGCTGATAGACAGGTGTTCAAATACTTCTTTGCAGCTGTATCATACAAATAAATAGTTAAAAAATCATAAATTGTGATTTCTGGAATTTTTTTTTGGATTATGTCTCTCACAGTGGACATGCACCTACAATGACAATTTCAGACCCCTCCATGATTTCCAAGTGGGAGAACTTGCAAAATAGCAGGGTGTTCAAATACTTATTTTCCGCACTGTAGATAGATAGATAGATAGATAGATAGATAGATAGATAGATAGATAGATAGATACAGAGATAGATAGATACAGAGATAGATAGATACTGAGATAGATAGATAGATAGATAGATAGATAGATAGATAGATAGATAGATAGATAGATAGATAGATAGATAGATAGATAGATAGATAGATACAGAGATAGATAGATACAGAGATAAATAGATAGATAGATAGATAGATAGATAGATAGATAGATAGATAGATAGATAGATAGATAGATAGATAGATAGATAGATAGATAGATAGATAGATAGATAGATAGATACAGAGATAGATAGATACAGAGATAGATAGATACAGAGATAGATAGATATATACAGAGATACAGAGATAGATAGATACTGAGATAGATAGATACAGAGATAGATAGATACTGAGATAGATAGATACTGAGATAGATAGATACTGAGAAAGATAGATACTGAGAAAGATAGATACTGAGATAGATAGATACTGAGATAGATAGATACAGAGATAGATAGATATATACAGAGATAGATAGATACAGAGATACAGAGATAGATAGATAGATACAGAGATAGATAGATACAGAGATAGATAGATACTGAGATAGATAGACATATACAGAGATAGATAGATACAGAGATAGAGAGATAGATACAGAGATAGATAGATACAGAGATAGATAGATACTGAGATAGATAGACATATACAGAGATAGATAGATACAGAGATAGAGAGATAGATACAGAGATAGATAGATACTGAGATAGATAGATATATACAGAGATAGATAGATAGATAGATAGATAGATAGATAGATAGATAGATAGATAGATAGATAGATAGATAGATACTGAGATAGATAGATACTGAGATAGATAGATATATACAGAGATAGATAGATAGATAGATAGATAGATAGATAGATAGATAGATAGATAGATAGATAGATAGATAGATACTGAGATAGATAGATACTGAGATAGATATATACAGAGATATATACAGAGATACAGAGATAGATAGATACCGAGATAGATAGATACAGAGATACAGAGATAGATAGATATATACAGAGATACAGAGATAGATAGATACTGAGATAGATAGATACTGAGATAGATACTGAGATAGATAGATAGATACTGAGATAGATAGATACTGAGAAAGATAGATACTGAGAAAGATAGATACTGAGAAAGATAGATACTGAGATAGATAGATACTGAGATACAGAGATAGATAGATACTGAGATAGATAGATACTGAGAAAGATAGATACTGAGAAAGATAGATATATACAGAGATAGATACTGAGATAGATAGATACTGAGATAGATAGATATATACAGAGATAGATAGATACAGAGATACAGAGATAGATAGATAGATACAGAGATAGCTAGATACAGAAATAGATAGATACAGAGATAGATAGATATATACAGAGATAGATATATACAGAGATACAGAGATAGATAGATATATACAGAGATACAGAGATAGATAGATATATACAGAGATAGATATATACAGAGATACAGAGATAGAGAGATATATACAGAGATACAGAGATAGATAGATATATACAGAGATAGATATATACAGAGATACAGAGATAGATAGATATATACAGAGATACAGAGATAGATAGATATATACAGAGATAGATATATACAGAGATACAGAGATAGATAGATATATACAGAGATACAGAGATAGATAGATATATACAGAGATAGATATATACAGAGATACAGAGATAGATAGATATACAGAGATACAGAGATAGATATATACAGAGATAGATATATACAGAGATACAGAGATAGATAGATATATACAGAGATACAGAGATAGATAGATATATACAGAGATAGATATATACAGAGATACAGAGATAGATAGATATATACAGAGATAGATATATACAGAGATACAGAGATAGATAGATATATACAGAGATACAGAGATAGATAGATATATACAGAGATAGATATATACAGAGATACAGAGATAGATAGATATATACAGAGATACAGAGATAGATAGATATATACAGAGATAGATATATACAGAGATACAGAGATAGATAGATATATACAGAGATAGATATATACAGAGATAGATATATACAGAGATACAGAGATAGATAGATATATACAGAGATACAGAGATAGATAGATATATACAGAGATAGATATATACAGAGATACAGAGATAGATAGATATATACAGAGATACAGAGATAGATAGATATATACAGAGATAGATATATACAGAGATAGATAGATGGATAGATAGATAGATACAAAGACACAGAGAGAGAGAGAGAGAGAGAGAGAGGGGGGGGCAGATAGAGACAGACAGAGATAAGAGATCTGTGAAGCACAGCTGCAGCAGGACGCAGTACTCTAAGCCCTTACACACATACAGGAGATGTGAAGCACGGCTCTCTGTTCCCCTTCCTCCAGCCCGATCACAGTACAGGCTGAGCATACAGCACAAGGTACTGCTGGACATGGATGGGGTGGACAGTGACACTGGAAAGGACAGACAATGAGACTCAGACAAATAAAGTGTTTTAAATAAGTTACATACCTTAGATTCCTTTTGGAGCCAAAAACGAAAGTAACACTGCCCTGGGGAAAGCACCGCCCATTTCCTTCTGCAGAGAGGAAGAAGCAAGACCCAATTGGAGTGGAGAGAATGGAGACACTGGATTGTGATTGGCTCGTGGCGCAAAGCACATAGCCACAGAGCTTAAAAAAAAAAACCTGCAAATGAAGCGTCTTGCCTGCTTGCATTGGCATGATGCTTCAATGACTCTATAGCAGTGAACTGAACCTTTCTTAAAGGGACAAAAACATTTTTTTTTTTTTTTTAATGGCTTTGGGGGGAGGGGGCGGCGCCCCTGCGCCCCCTATGGAGGGGCCGCCACTGGCTATGACAGAAAAACCCTGCAACAGAAACGCTATGACAGAAACGCACCACTGACAGAAACTCTATGACGGAAACATACTACTGACAGAAACGCTGAGACAGAAACGCTGAGACAGACACGCTGAGACAGACACGCTGAGACAGACACGCTGAGACAGACACGCTGAGACAGAAACCATTGCTGACAGAACCGCTATGACAGTACATGTTATGACCGGAAACCATGCTGCTGACCGAACTGCCATGACAGAAACACACTGCTGACAGAACCCGCCATGGTAGTACAATCTATGACAGAAACATGCTACTAACCACCGCAATGAGATGAACAAAGTGAGACAAGAATTATGCGATGAACCCCCCACCCCCCCTGCTGGACTACACCCCCCTCCCCTTGAACTGTGACCACCAAGGAAGCCTGACTAGCACGCTAGACTCCGCCAGCTTGGCCCCCTGGCTCAAAGAGCTGTGCCAGGGCACATCCAGGAACAGGTGAGACTTGCAATGGTGTTAGCAGTTGTTTCCCCTGACTCCTGCCAGACCGCCATGGTGGCAGACAGCATGCCAGAGGAGAAAGGTGGACAGACAAGTGGCCCCTCTCTCTGTGCGACCCAGGAGGAGGAGCGGGTGGCCCAACAGCTGATTCTGGTGAGCCTGGCCTGAGAAGTGGATGTAGCAGCAGTCCCCCCCCCCCCCCCAAGCTGTGAGCGGTGAGATATCGGCTGCCTGCATGCATCCTTAATGGCAGATGGAGCCCAGGCGGCGTGCCCCCCCGGCGTGAGCAATGCCCTGTAAAGTGGTGGACCCCCCCCCCAGCTCGGCGTGGGTGCCAAAAAAAAAGGGGGGGCTGTGCCTACATGTAGCCAGGCGAGGATTGCACAGCAGACTCCGAGCGATGCCCCCCCAACCCCCCCTAAAAGCAGCATGAAGAAAAGGTGGCAGGTAGCGGGCGGTCCCCCCCTTGATGTCATCCGGCATGAGCTCTGGGAGAGAAACCATCACACGTGCAGAAACCGGAAGTGATGCGGCTAACCCAGAAACCCCACCGATGGCGGAGATGAGAGGGGAGGAGGGATAAATAGCCCTCCGACTCCTCCTACAAACTCAGGCTAGCCTGCGGCCAGCCTTCTCACTTATGACAGGAAGAAGAAAAATAATCCAATTATGAATGTAGGGGACAAGTATGGCTCTTAATAAAGTAATGAAAAGGTATTCCCGCGCTGGCCAAGTCTAAAAGGTGGGGTACTGCAGCAAGTACTGAAGGTAGTATCAAGACCCAGGTGAGTATAAATGTAGTAGTGCTGAGCTGTGCATAAATAGGTGATAAAGTGCAAATGTGCTCATATGACGTCCAGTCAGGATATTGAAATCTCTTTGCCGACGTCAATATGTCATTGGCGGGCGGCAAGTGGTTAAACCTCAAACTGCCATGCCCTTCCCAGAAGCTGGGCCCAAGGTTCATTGGTCCTTTTGCAATGAAGAAAGAGATTTATCCTGTGGCCTTCGAATTGTCCCAGCCAAACTCTTACAAGATTCACCCAGTCTTCCACGTTTCACTTCTCAAACCAGCCATTGCTGGCCCCATTTCTGGAAGAGAAGACCCACCTCCACCTCGAATTACAGCAGGTGAATAAACGGAATTTGAGGTGGAAGGTTAAAAGAGAGGTAGACAAATCCAATACCTAGTAAAGTGGAAGGGTTACTCACTCGAGTAAAGCTCTTGGGAACCTGCAAAAGATGTTCATGCCCCTAAACTGCTATGTGAGTTCTTCAGAAAATTTCCAGAGAAACAAGCACGTCTGGGCATCCGGAGGCTGCGTCTGAGGGGGGGGGGGGGGGGCACTGTCAGGGAACTATCCGCAGAAGGACTGGCAGGTCTATCCATGTTCAGCAGAATCACGGATCAACAAACGCAATGCGCACACAGGCGCGCATACGGGCAACAACTTTCTCCATTCCTCAAGAGTGAAGTGCTCCTCCTCCACTTCTTCCAGAGGAGAGGTGTGGGCAGAGTCCTCCCTAGAGGTCGTGGGTTGGCCATCAGCCGACGAGGGGACAGCTCCCTCCTGGGCATCTGTGGATGACACAAAACATTCACATGTTGGTGGACCCACACACTTGTAACATGTCCCCCCCCCCCCCCACATGCTACACCCCGGATAGGAGATAAAACACACTTACCTGTCCTCAAGGCCTGATCCAAGGATTCATAGCCTGGAACTCCCTCCACCTGCTCCCTCTCCAGGGACTGGGCAACGACCTGCTCTTCAGGAGTGAGGGTGATCTTGCGAGCTGGTCCACCTCCTGTGCCCCTGGCGTGCCTACTCATGTTGGCCAGCTTTTCCTTGACCAGGCGCCGCAGGTCATTTATAGATATGTGCGTTCCCGTTCGTAACAAATGGATTTTCGTACGAATTCGTTAGTATTCGTACATTCGTATCAATTTGAACATCCGAACAGCTGAAAGACCCAAAATACGAAAATTACGGAATTACGAATAAGCAAAATAACGAACAAATGAAAATACGAACGTACGAATGGACAATCTTACTAAAATACGAAACACCGAAAAAGCAAAAGAACGAAAATTACATCTATAACGAACGATTTGCATTCCGCATTTTAAATCCTTTGTCTGTTAGTATTTTCATTCGTATGTTCGTATTTTCATTTGTGTGTTTTCTAAATCTGTTTCATTGTCTGATCGTAAATTGGTGTACTTGTAAGTTGTTCTTTCAAATGGGCAGTGTAGTTAGTAAGTGATGTATCTTACTTAATATCTTAGCCAACCAGCTTATCTCTTTTGTGCTGAGTCACCTTGTTGGCAAAAAGTCCGACCGTGTGTACGGGGCTTAAGAGAAAGCATATCTTAATATGGATTAGCCGCGTGTTGCTATGTATTTACGAAAGTACAAAATTACGAATCCATTAAACGAAAATTATTATCTAACAAAATTACGAATTTCGAATCAACGAACATAAATTAGACAGAATTACGAATCATTCAGTGTAAACGAAAATAAAACTGTTACGAAAATACGAACGGATCCGAATAGGAAAACTTGCATCTTACGAAATACGAACGGGTCCGAATAGAAAAACTTGAATCTTACGAAATTACGAATCTTTACGAATCTACGGAACGAGACAAAACGGAACAAAAAAATACCAACATTTTTGTTGTGCACATGTCTAGTCATTTATTTTCTTTGCAATGTCCTTTGGGGTCCGGACCTCATGTGTTAAAGAATTGACCTGGGCAGTGATTTGCTGCAGGATCTCCTCCTTCCTCTGCTTACTCGTCTGCCCACTTTGTGCCCCATGGAGGCATGCACCATATTGTGAGATGCCCTCAATAATAATTGCCCTCTCTTCAGGGCTGAAATTCCTCTTTCTCCTCTCCTTTGCAGGCATGGCTCAAAAAAGATGAAAGCCATTTCCGTTCCGCTTTTATACACTGGACCGGCGTATCTTAGGGGTTACGACGTGCCGAGGTGTGCGCATGCGCAGAAGGGTGTAGAACTGACGTCCACGTCACGGCACATGTGCCGTTCGTTCGGCCCTTCATTTGCATGGGGTCATGCATCATTAACATGGATCACGCCCACTTCCTTCCTACTTTGAATTACGACAGCTTACGCCGAAGAATTTACGCTACACCGCTGCATCGTCTGGCGCATTGGCTTTCTGAATATCATCTGGCGTCTTCGCGCTACGCCGGCATTGCGGAAAAAAGATACGCTACGCATGCATAACGATGCGCTGATGTATCTGAATCTGGCCCATAGTCTTTTTAAAAAGCTAGATAGAGCAGGCAGGCAGGCTAGTTAGTTTAGCTTAATTTACAGTGTGTAGAGGATATATATACATCCCTAGGAGTTGTACATATATTTATACACTGTATAGCTTAGATAGATCAGTTCTTCCTAATTTACTGGCAGGCAGGTGATTGTGCTATTTAAAGACGTTATCACAGGTATAGACACCCAGCAGGTACAATATTTAAAGGATTTTTAAATTTTTTTATTTAACCATCATTAAAATCACTGCTCCTGGAGCAGTGATTTTAATAATTTTTAAATAAAAATAAAAAATAATTCCTTTAAATATTGTACCTGCTGGGTGTCTATAGTTTGCCTGTGAAAACGTCTTTGAGAACCCGGGTCTTGCACGAGGGAACATGTATCAATGGAAAAACAAGTTTTAAAAACGGTAGTTTTTTTCAGGAGGTTTTTTAAACTTTTTTCCCATTGATACATGTTCCGTCGGGCAAGACCCGGGTTCTCAAAGACGTTTTCCAACAATAACTTGAATGTTGATCTTTAAAATGATCGTTTTTGAATTCGAACGTTCGAGTCCCATAGACTTCAATTGGGTTCTAAATGTTCGCGCGAACAGTCGGTCTGTTCGACGGTTCTGGTGCGAACTGAACGCGGGGGTGTTCGGCTCATCCCTATTTCTGTCAAAGGGGAAAGACTCATCCATGGTGAATTGGCATCAAATTGCCCTTCTCACTACGGATAGGAAGATACTGGAGAAGATTTTTTTATACGTCTGTCTGCATTTGCGGACAGCCTGGACAGGGTGCTACCCGGGATTGGGCATTGTACACAGACAGCCCATGGTATTCCACTAGAGATGAGATTTATCCTATGAATGTTGTGCTGAAGTATTCGGCATGATAGCCGATGTGGGCGGGCAATCCAGGTAAACACGGCTGCACTTCTCTCCCTCTGCAGTCCATCTCTGTCGTTCAGCCTGTGCTGAGAAGCATCGGTCCGTCCAACCAATCACAAAACAGTAGAGTCAAATCCCTTTCTCCGTCACTGGTTGCCCTAGTAACTGGAGTCGCTTGGTCGGCGATCGTTAATGGGGCAAGTCGGGCTGGATCGCGCATGCGTCGAGTTGCTTTTTTTTGGGTCATGCGCAGATCGTCAGGGGCATAATCCGACGAGAGTCAGTGTTAGATAGAACACCGACGGAGAACACTTACGTCATGTGCATATACTTAGCAGCGTGAGTTGAGGAGAGTGTAAAGTGTCGCGAGATTTGAATGCGGAAGCTGCAGCTGGGAGGAGAGCTGCAGGCAGGGTGCGCCCAGGACTAAGAAGGAGCTCCGAACCTGGAGCCGTGGACTAGAAGAAGGAGAGCGGTGCATGGACCTGGAGGGGAGCGGTGACTGCACGGCCCGGAGAGTGAGTCCGCATGACATACCATTCCCGCACAAAGCTCTGTTTATGTCTTCTGTCCCATTCACACGTGTCCCAGCCTTTCCTCATTCCCCATACTACTACAGCCCTCCTCCCTTCTCTGTAATAGTGCCAGGGCTGCCTACTGATGCTGGGGGAATTCCTCTACTCCTCCTGTGGGGGCTGACTTCCTTTTTTAGATCTCTGTCATTATATCATTTCCCTAGGACAAACAGGATTGTGTTTGGTGATACTGTCTTGTAAAAAGGGGGGAAAAAATAAAAGTATGTATTTTGTGTGTTCTACAAGCTTTAGACCCCTTTCACACATTGCCCGCTTTAGTGGTAAAGCGCTGCCAGTTTCAGTGGCGCTTTACCACTGTAATAGCTGCGCTTTTCGGCAGCTAGCAGGGCACTTTTAACCCCCGCTAGCAGCCAAAGAAAGGGTTATTAGCGCCTGTGTTATGGCACTGGGAGTGTTGTATACACCGCCCCAAAGTTGCTGCTTGCAGGACTTTTTCCTGTCCTGCAAGCACTGCCCCTGTGTGAAAGCACTCAGACTTTCACACTGGGGTGGCTTCAAAGGCGCTTTGCAGGTGCTATATTTTAGCGTAAAAGTGCGCCGGTGAGAAAGGGTCTATAAAGCAGTGGTCTCCAAACTGTGGTTCTTTGCTTATATTCCTGGCACTATTGGACCTCCTTCACACTGAGGTGCTTTTGCGCTAAAAATGGCATCTGAAAACTGCTTCCCATTAATTTTAATTGCTGCTTTCATACTGGAGCAGTGCAAAAAGTCCTGCAAGTAGCATCTTTTGGGCATGTTTTGAGCGTGTTAAAGCACCTTTAAAAATGCTTCCAAAGTGCCGCAAAATGGCTCCCTCCCCCTTTCCTTTAAGGTCACACGAGAATGTAAGCAAACTGCTAATGCCGCAAAAGCACCGCAAAGGTGCCCAATGCGTGAAAGGGGTCTTGCCTCTCCCAAGGATGGTGCCCGTTTTCCTAGCAATGGGACCAAGGATGGGGCAGAGTTCCATTGATGGGGCACAATACCTCTCAATGACACCAACAATTGGTACCAATGATGGGGCATTGCTTTCTCTCTCATTGATGTCAGGACCTTTTCTACTCTCGATGGCCACAGCATGGCCCCCCTAAAGTCTGAAGAATGGTAAAACGGCCCTTGTTTTTTTTTAAGAAAGCAGTTGTTTACTTATGAGCTAAAGGGGGTCCTCTAGTCTGGCCCCTGACATAACCAAAGGGCTACACATAATGTTCAATATATGTAGTACTAGAGAGGAAAACAGTGTCACAGTGTGTACATGGTATGTTTTTAGCTGGGGATGCCTGCAGAAGACAATCTGAAACTGGGAATATGTTACATGGGGCTGGTAGAGATCAGCGTTATCCCTAACCATCGTTTCAACTACAGACTGCCGAGATCTGAGGGCCATATACCAATGAGCCTCAGGTTGGACACCAAAGCTTTAAAGCTCAACTTAAATGCCTAATACCAAAGTATGTTCTTTATGAATGCATTCACAGCATTAAAGGAACACTAAAGGTTTGTTTTTTATTAGATCAATTGATTGCTGTAAGCTAGAGCATTTAAATATCACTTACCTCATTTTTCCTTTTGACCTCCAAAATACAGTAATCCAGGTTTGAAAATGCCATTTCCTGTCTCTCCTCTTCTTGCTTTCCACCAGCATCTGAGCCGTTTTGCATGGTGGAAGGCAGAATGTGCTCACCCCCTCCCTATGACTACAGCCCTGCGTGAAGATGCTCTCTTATCCCTCACAGACATGGAGGCTAAGCCTAATGGGAACTGTAGTTTCCATTAGGCCGTGATTTGGCAAGAATGAATGTGCACCGCAAACCAGGAAGTCAGTGAGAATAACGATTCAGGAGTGACGGAGGTGAATAAAATGGCTTGATTTCAACAGGTAGCAAACTAGTTATAATGCAAAACATTACTTTTTACTTTATCAGCTACTGTCAGACTTTAATTTAAGAGGAAAATATTTTTGTCTTTACAAACCCTTTAACCCCTTGGAGCCGGCTCCCACCGCCCCTTTAAGACCTTTGGCATTGTGTCAGCCATGATTGGCTGTCACATGATCACAAAACTCCAGATCTCGAGCAGCGATCGGGAGGTTTCCGTTCGCAAACCAGGCACTGTCGGGAGCACGCTCTCGGCATGTTATTGCATGCAAATATTTTTCACTTGGTGATCTGGACAGTACGTATGTCCTATTCAGTGCCTCCACAGCAAGCAGCTTGCTATTGGGGCACCTAAGCTGCAGCTCCTTGTGTCCATCCAGACACAGAAGATCGGCCTTGCACTTTCTCTCCCCTTGATTTGCTAGCTGACTTTGACAGTAGCAGGAGCCAATGGCGCTGCCGCTGTGTTTCAGCCAATCGGGAAGGAGGACATGGATGGCTGAGACACTCGTGGACATCGCTGGACAGAGAAGGACCTCAGGTAATTGTTAGTGGGGCTGCTGCACACAGAAGACTTTTTTTATCTTAATGCAGGGTTCGACAAAATCTGGGCGCCAGGTGGCAATTGTGTCTAGAATTGGCGACCTGGCGCCTGGGGATGGAGGCATAGGCCTCAAAACCGTGGCCTCAATTACTGGCCAGTGCAGCCCGACGCGATCGTGCGGCGAGGGAGGTGGTTGCGCATGGAGACACAGGATACCCCATCCTATACTTGCTTCTGTGATCTGGCACCATCTTGTAGTGGTCGTTGGTATGACAAGACGACCAGCAATGCTAATGGAGCTTCCCCTGTTTTTTTTTCACTGCCATCTCCTTCCCTTTAATTAGAGCTCCCAAATATTATATTTTTTATTCTAACACCCTAGAGATTAAAATACCGGTCATTGCAATACTTTCTGTCACACCGTATTTGCGCAGCCGCAGCGGTCTTACAAGGGCACTTTTTTTATTTTTTTTGGAAAAAATACACTTGTCTTTTGAATAATAATAAAAAAAAAAAAAAGTGAAGTTAGCCAAATTTTTTATTTTTTTTTATAATGTGAAAGTTAATGTGAAGAGTAAATTGATACCCAACATGCCGCGCTTCAAAATTGTGTCCGCTCGTGCAGGGCTTGACAAAATTCGGGCACCAGGTCGCAATTGTGACCTAGCGCACGCGGTAATTGAGGTAATTGCGGGACCACAGATCACGGCGGGGGGGGCACGGAGGCACAGTGTGCCCCTGCCGTGCGATCAGCCGGTAATTGAGGCCGCGGTCTTATGAAGTGCCAAGCTTCCTTCTGTGACCTGCGCCATCTGGTGGTGGCCGTTGGCATTACAAGTAAAACAGCAGTTCTAATGTCTAATTTTTCAATGCCATTTCCTTCCCTATAATTGGTAGCCCAGAACAGTATATATATTTTATTCTAACACCCTAGAGAATTAAATCGAGCTCGTTGCAATACTTTCTGTTACGGCGTATTTGCGCAGCGACCTTACAAGCGCACTTTTTGGGGGAAAAATACACCTTTTTTAATTAAAAAATAAGACAACAGTAAAGTTATCCCAATTTTTTTACATTGTGAAAGATAATGTTATGCCGAGTAAATTGATACCCAGCGTGTCACGCTTCAAAATTGCGTCCGCTCGTAGAATGCCGACAAACTTTTACCCTTTAAAATCTCCATAGGCGACGCTTAAAAAAAATCTACAGGTTGCATGTTTTGTAGGGCTGCGCATCTTCACCAGTCTCACGATTCGATGCGATTACGATTATCAAGTCCACGATTCGATTCCGCGATGCATCACGATGCATCACGATTGCAGTGCAAGTGCGCATGGCTCGCCCCCCAAAATACTAAAGGAGATGATCAGAGACTGTGGGCATAGTACAGGAGATGATCAGAGACTGTGGGCATAGTACAGGAGATGATCAGAGACTGTGGGCATAGTACAGGAGATGATCAGAGACTGTGGGCATAGTACAGGAGATGATCAGACTGTGGGCATAGTACAGGAGATGATCAGACTGTGGGTATAGTACAGGAGATGATCAGAGACTGCAGACATAATACAGGAGATGATGAGAAACTGCAGACATAGTACAGGAGATGATGAGAAACTGCAGACATAGTACAGGAGATGATCAGAGACTGTGGGCATAGTACAGGAGATGATCAGAGACTGCAGACGTGGTACAGGAGATGATCAGACTGTGGGCATAGTACAGGAGATGATCAGAGACTACAGACGTGGTACAGGAGATGATCAGAGACTACAGACGTGGTACAGGAGATGATTAGAGACTGGGCATAGTACCAGAGATGATTAGAGACTGTGGGCATAGTACCAGAGATGATTAGAGACTGTGGGCATAGTACCAGAGATGATTAGAGACTGTGGGCATAGTACCAGAGATGATTAGAGACTGTGGGCATAGTACCAGAGATGATTAGAGACTGTGGGCATAGTACAGGAGATGAT
Organism: Rana kukunoris; assembly: GCA_029574335.1. Classification (NCBI taxonomy): domain Eukaryota; kingdom Metazoa; phylum Chordata; class Amphibia; order Anura; family Ranidae; genus Rana; species Rana kukunoris. The sequence continues at coordinate 367,749,921 of CM056050.1, forward strand.
TAGAGACTGTGGGCATAGTACAGGAGATGATTAGAGACTGTGGGCATAGTACAGGAGATGATCAGAGACTGTGGGCATAGTACAGGAGATGATCAGAGACTGTGGGCATAGTACAGGAGATGATCAGAGACTGTGGGCATAGTACAGGAGATGATCAGAGACTGTGGGCATAGTACAGGAGATGATCAGAGACTGTGGGCATAGTACAGGAGTGGATTTCGCTGTAGCGATGATCAAGATATCACCCTTACAATCCAGCAATGTACCAGTACGTCGCTGGACAGGAAGTGGTTGGGGGGCACATGTTTACTGCCTCCCCCCAAATGCAAGTGTAAAGCATCATCTCACTGTATCTTCACCAGCATTATGAAAATCACACAGGCAGCACAGACAGCATGTGTTCTGTCATGGATCTGATGCCCCCAGTATGTGTGATTGGTGGAGGAGACCCATGTGTAGGACAGGTGGGATGTGGTGAAGGGTCAGTAGATGATGAAGCCCCCCAGTATGTATGATTGGTGGGTGGGATCCATGTATAGGACAGGTCAGTAGTTGATGATGATGCCCCCCCCCAGTATGTGATTGGTGGGTGGGATACATGTATAGGACAGGTCAGTAGATGTCAGCCTTGATGTCAGCCTTGTGTACAGTATGCTGTCCTCCACAGATCAGTACTTCCCTAGTGTCACACTTCCTGCTCCCAGCCCAGTGTGAGAAGCCCTGACCCCCTCATACACATACAAAGCTGCTCCCTTCAGGACCGTGTCCGGCTACCCTGCAGTGCCTCGAGCCTTCCATGGCCCCGCCGGACTACTTTCAGTTTCAGAAACCCCCCCACGTTACAGGACCAGCCCTGACTTTACCTGAACCGGGGCTTGTCTTTCAGACACTCCTCGAAGTCCACCATCACCTTCATGTCCCTGGTACCGTGAGAACTATGAGAGGACGGAGTGGGCACGGTCACACACAGCCGGACAGGAAAAAGCTAACCGAGGCCGTGGCGCTGTACATGTCCAAGCTCCCCTCTCCCTAAACCCTGACACAGCCAGCTTCCCAGTCACCAACCATGCCAAACCCCGCCCCGACACGCCCATCCGCCAGGGCAAGCCACTGAGAGACAGCTGTGACAACCAGGAGGGCGGGGCTGACGCCAGGAGGGACGTGAGACGTAAAACGAGAGAGACGGGCTGGGCAGTTACATGAGCGCGCCTTATACACACACACAAGGCAACGTCTGAACGAAGGACCGCTCTCCGGGGACGGGGCGGGGCCAAACATTGATTAATACGATCGCATGCATCGTAATCGCATCGGGGGCACCCGAATCGCGATGCCCCGATTAAATTTGACAGCCCTAATGTTTTGACATAACAAGAAATTCAGCGTTGCAGTGGGATATATTCTATCTTTCCTGGAGTTAGGCTTTAAATATTAAAGGTGTAAAAAAGGGGGTTAATACTGCGCTAATGACAACTTGAAACCATACTAATGAAAAACTAAGCTGCGACACAATATACATGTGAAACTTACGAATGTGAGAGGCTTGGGGAAGAATTGGTGCTTTAGAGCAGGGATCTTCAAACCACGGCCCTCCAGTTGTTCAGGAACTACAATTCCCATCATGCCTAGTCATGTCTGTGAATGCCTCATGGGATGTGTAGTTCCGCAACAGCTGGATGGCTGTAGTTTGAGGATCCCTGCTTTAGAGGAATCATAGTTTGATACTCTGTGTGAGGAGGAGCATTCGGCCCGTGTTAGGGCAAGGAGACCGTACTTCTTTTATCCTAACGGAGGAGAGAGATCAATGGCAAGAAGCACGCTTGGATTTTAACATTGTGACGTCCCTTATACCCCACAGAGGGTTTGATCTGCAGGTGCTGCTGACCTTGCCACTAGTGGAGGTCCACCACATTTGATAAGGTTACCCATTCCCCCTTTGTGTTCTTCACTGGGAGAAGCTTATCTGTGTTTTATCATGAGTAAACACTAAAGTTAGTGTGAAACATGTCAGCTGTCCTAGGTTTCATTGCTGTGATTTGTAGTGCCTGTTTACATTCTCTTTACAATAAAGCTACGTTGGGTTGGAGTGCGGCTGTCCTCATAATTTTTCTTTTTAAATTGCCAGCACCCTCGGTTTCTGAGAAGATTTTAACCAAACGAGACCTACCTGGAGCGGCAATTTCCGTCACTTTAACTGCGGTGTTGGTGGATTTGTTTTTTATCACTGTGCCACTTTAACTAGTAATTGCGCAGTCAGGCAACACTGTACCCAAATTAAACTTGAAAGCTTTTTGTGTGTACAAAAATTATATTTTTGGTGGTATCTGAACACCTCATGGGTTTTTCATTATGTTGTGAAATAAAAAAGACTTAAATGTAAAAAAATAAAAAGGGAATGAGCTGAATATCAGACAGCATTGGCTGGTTCCATAGAAACTGGCCTTCTGACATAGTTGGTAAGGTTGAAAATGATAAACAAGTCCATCAAGACCAACCTATGTGTGTGCGCTTTTAATTCAGGATGAGTGGGTCACCTCAATTATATTCCACGATTAGTTGCTGGGGGTTTCCTCTCGGAGGTTTTTATCAAGCTTTCACCTGGTTCTATATATTTTTGCTTCAGGCACTACATTTAGTGCATCAAGGAGTGATTGTACAGCTTCCTGTATCCGAAGGAGCGAACCGTTTTACAATTATACATCCAACGGGTCACAGGGCCCTTTTTTTTTTTTTTGGACCTAGGATCCGTGAACCAGTATCTTCTAATCCAGTCCTTTTGGATGGAGTTTGTCTGGTTTAGTTATAGCCTCGTCCCAGAGGAAGACTTTTTAGCCTCCATCGATATAAAGGATGCGTATTTACACTTGCCTATCATTCAGCCTCATCGGAGGTTCCTGGGGCTTGCAGTAGAGGAACGTCATTTTCAGTTTGTGGATCTACCCTTTCGGGCTTGCCACAGCTCCCCAGGTGTTCATAAAAGTCCTAGCACCAGTACTGGGTCTTTTAAGGGCCCAAGGGATCTTGGTGCTCGGGTATCCGGATGATCTCCCTGCTCGGATCACTCACTACAGGCTCTAGAACAGAGCATAGCCTATACAGTGCGGTATTTGGAAAGCTTGGGCTGGATCATAAATACCGAAAGGTCAATCTTGAGACCAGCTCAAGGTGTAAAGTATTTAGGTCTGATCCTAGATACGGTCCAAGCAAGAGTATTCATGTCGCCCACAGGGATCTGTGCCCTGAAGAATCCGGTGCGTCAGCTAAGGGGCACCAGGCAACCCTCCATTCGGCTCTGTATGAGTCTTCTAGGGAGGATAGAATCCCCTTTTCGAGGCTGTGCCCTATGCCCAGTTCCATTCCAGGCCTCTACAACAAGACATCTTGTTGGTTTGGAACAGGAGGGGACAAGTCCTGGATTATCCAATATGCTTATCTCCTTGGGCATGTTTTAAGCCTAAACTGGTGGTTGCAGGATCAGAAACTGCGAAAGGGAAAATCCTTTCTCCCGGTAACATGGAAAGTAGATGTCAGATGCCAGTCTCTCAGGCTGGGGAGTGACCCTAGAGGGGCTCATAGCTCAAGGGAAAGGGGTCAAGGACAGAACATATCCTGCCCATCAATGTCCTGGAATTACGACAGTACGACTGGCCCTACGGTCATGGACAGTGGAGCTTCAGGACTGCCCTATCGGGGTATGCAGTGGCCTATATAAACCACCAAGGCAGTACCAGGAGTCGTTCAGCTCTGAAGGAGGCGAACCACATACTAGCTTGGGCAGAGGGACATGTGCCGATCCTATGGGCAGCCCTTATCCCCGAAGAAGAGAACTTGGAAGGCAGATTATCTCAGCCGCCAGCAGATCTGCCTTTGGTAATGGTCCCTACAACCAGGAGTGTTCCAGGAAATTAGCCAACATTGGGGATGGCCATTCAGGTTCAACAACAAGCCACAGCAGTTTGTGTCCTGAACAAGAGATCCTCTGGCAATCGGAGCAGATGCTCTGGTAGTTCCATGGAGCCAGTACTCCCTGGTTTATGCTTTCCCTCCGGTCCCTCTCCTTCCACTTTTGTTGTGCAGGATTTGGAGAGGGGGAGTTCGTTATTCTGGTGGCACCAGCCTGGCCCAGAAGGCCCTGGTTCCCAGAGATTGTGAGACTAACAATAGACGGACCGTGAACGCTTCCACGGCCGCCTGATTTCAAGGTCCTATATTCCGCCCCAATTTACAGTCTCTAAATTTGACGGCTATTTGAAGCCAGGGTGTTAAAGGACCGTGGCATGTCTGGACCAGTGGTGTCTACCCTAGTGAAATATAAAAAAAAAGCTGTCACTAGGAAGATCTATCATAAGGTCTGGTGTGACTCCAAAAAATGTCATCCATTAGATGCCTGGCCATATCTGAGTTATGAGCAAGCAGTGTACTGGGGGTTTGTATGATCCTGATCAGGTGCAACAGATGATT